>JADMNL010000027.1:6874318-7519772 GCA_016271365.2 Neoceratodus forsteri
GACAAACAAAACAAAATACAGAGCTACATCAGTGATTATAAAATACAAGGTAAAAGATTCCTACATGATGTGGTAGCTAAGGTTATTATCCTTACGGTTATTATATAGCAAAACAGGTGCTGAGAGGAGACGGATGGAAAGTACTAGGTGTGGCAGTGAATATTCGGTGGGGAGGGGTTGGGAATCATCTCTACGACAGGCAGTTACATGTCCATGAGTTGTTGAGATGAAACCACAGAGTAGACTTGAATGAACCAATCCTACGTTCAGAGGAGACAGCCACAGGGAGGGCATTAAACCAGGATGGGGCTCTATAAAGAAAAGACCGCTGGGCAAGGGAGGTCCTGACTCTGGGTACAAAAAGAGAGGATCTGGAGGAGCTACGGGTAGGGAGAGACGGGGGAGATGTGTGAATGATAGATGCAAGGCCATGGGGGCCAAACTGGCTGTGATTTTCAAGGCAAAGAGACAGGACTAGTAGCGCAGCCTCTCATCAAGGCTAAGAACATTTGCCAGGGAGTACAGGGAGCAGGTATGGGTATGCATGCTGGAGCCAGTGAGCAGCCAGCAGGCCTTGTTAAGTCTGAGTTTCACTTTGTTGAGGGCAGTATTGTCGGCAGCCCCGTAGATCAGGAGTCCGTAATCCAAGAGAGATAGCACTGAGAAGAAAATGGCCAATCTCAGGGCATCAGTGGATAGACAGCTTCTGTGATGATAAAGTAGGCCAATGCGGGTGTTGACCGCCGAGCAGAGAGTAAGGATATGGCTGTGGAAGGAGAGGGTATGGTCATAGGTTATGTCAAGGTACTTAAATGAATTAACTTGCTCGATAGAGAGGAGATTGTTGGACACAACACTAAGGAGGGAGCATTTGTATTTATTTTGGTGTTGGGTGAACAGCATGATTTTTGTCGTCTTGAGGTTCAGCACAGGTTTGTGGTCAGTAAACCAATGTTCAGCCTGGGTAAAGGAGTTTTGGAGGGTGGCTTGGAGGTGGATGGGGTCAGCATGGGAGGAGAAAAGGACTGCATCATCAGCATAAAGAAGAACATTACCAGAATAGGTTTTTGGAAGCAAGTTTAGATACAAGCTAAAGAGCAGAGGCCAGAGGATGGAGCCCTGGAGGACCCCTGAACAGACAGGACGGGAGCTAGAGAGGGTATTGTTAATCTTAATGCACTGTGAGTGGGAAGTGAGGTAGCTGGTAAACCAGGCATGGACACCCTGGGAGAGGCCTAACTGAAGGAGGGAGGGTAGGAGTAGGAAATGGTTTATGGTGTCAAAGGCTTTCGACAGGTCTATGAAGACAGCACCCATGAGGAGCCTCTTATCCAGGGCAAGTGCATAGGAAACTAGAGAATTCAATAAGAGCGATAGTGGTTCTATGGCCACGTCGGAAGCCATGTTGCTCTTGGCAGAGGAGGTTGCGCATAGAGATGACGTCAGTGAGCTGATCAGCTACAACCCTTTCTAACGCTTTGGGTGGGGTGGGGATGGATATTGGCCTGTAATTTCCTGGGGAGGTACAGTCACCGCCTTTGAGAATGGGAGAGATGACGGTGGTTTTCCAGGCGTGGGGGAACTGACTGAGGCAGAGGGAGTGATTAAGGTGGTTAGTGAGGGGAACAAGAACAAGAACAACATCAAGGACCAAGTGGAGAAGTTTAAGGTCATTACTGTGGCTCGAACCTTTAAGGGCATTGAGGAGGTAGGGCCTGTCTTCATGAGGGGAGAGGGCACGAAGGTAGAAGAGGGGGGTTGGAAGGGGGTAGACAGGATCAAAGAAATTAGGAGGGAGCACCGAGCTGAGGTCAGAGAAGGCCGTATTTAAGGTGTCAGCTATACACTGTGGGTCAGTAGAGATTGCACCATTGACAATTAGTTGAGAGGGGGGAGGGGATTTGGATTTGCCATTTAACTCCTTAATATTGTCCCAAAACGTACGGGACGAACCCCATGAGGAGGCAAGTGTTGATCTATAGAAATCAGCTTTCTCTTTATGGATGGCTCAGATGCATTTATTTCTTGCTCCATGGTACATCTGCCTATCAGTGGGATTTCCAGAATCAAGGGCCCTGTACCAGAGGTTGTCCCTGTCTTTCATCTGGTTGATAAGGGAGGGATGACCCAAGGGGAATCGTGAGCTTTGACTGAGTGTTTGGAGAGGGGAGCATAAATGTCACAAGCCGAGTTAAAGGAGTGGACAAAATATTCAAAAGCGGTGTCAATGTCAGCAGCTAGTTTAATGGGGGACCAGTCCCAGCATGCAAGGTACTTTTTGAGCTGATCCAATTTGCCAGGTTTAAGGTGTCGCCTAATGACAACTTTGGGTGCCGACTTCTGGGCCCTACAGGACCAGGAGAAGATTATGGGGGAGTGGTCACTTAGGGTATTGGACAATACAGTGGTGTCGGCGATCTTGTGGGGTTTGTTCGAGATGACAATATCCAGCAGGGTGGCAGATCCATTGTTAGGGTTGGTTTCGGTTGGGTGGGTAACCAGCTGAGTGAGATCAAGGGCAGCAATGGCATCTTTGGCCTGGGAGGCAGAGCTGCTGAGCCGATTGATATTAAGGTCACCCAACGTAATTTGCTCAACTTTGGGGGGGGGTAAGTGGGAGAGGTGGTCGAGCAGTGATTGGAGGGCAAGATTCTTTTTGTTTTTCTATTTAGTATGCTTTTTGTCCAGCCATGCGCCAAGCTCAACCCTGGTCACGGCCCCCGTCGTGTCCTGCTCCCACATGAGCCGCTTGTTCCCCTATGCCCCTGGCTTACCCCCCAGGGCAGGGTCACAGCACTTGCCGGTGTCACGAACGTTGGGTTGGGTATTTGGGGGAGCCGGCCTGGCAGCACATCAGAGATGGTGAGGAGGGTGTCATAGAGGCACTTAGCTGGGGATTTTTCTCTCCCCGAGAGGATTTTTTTTTTCCCCTCAGGGGCAGGGATGTGCAATGATGTCCAGTGTCCGCCCCACCCCCTTGATGTCCAAACACCATCTGCGGTGGAACCCCCAGCCTCTGCCAGGGGTCCACAGTGCACCAGACATTCGTCCCCCGGAGAAGGTAAGCAGTCCGAGGGCGCTCCATCCTCTCCCCTGCCGGCCCTCCGCGACCAGGTCTGTTCCCAAATCTGGGTTGCCAGCGTCACGAGCAGAAATCCAACTGCTGCACTGATGGGCCGGCTTGGAGGGCAAGATTTTGATGGCAGGGGAGATATAGGCAGCAGTAACAATAAGTGGGGCTCTAGAAGTATCTGGGGTAATTTTGAGGGAGAGAGCTTCGGCACCGTGACAGAGCTGGGGGGGGGTGTAGCCTTGGAGAGAGTCATGGACGTAAATGGCACAGCCACTGCCACGCTCCCCGACTCTCTCCTCCCTAAAGAGGGTGTACCTTGGCAGTGTAACAAGAGTCAGGGGTGGACTTAGAGAGCCAAGTTTCAACAAGCGCAAGGATATCTGGTTTATGTTGGGCAGTCCAACCTTGTAGGTCGGCCAACTTCCGAAGGAAACTGCAGATATTCACGGAGGCAGTATGGAGGCCAACTGCAGGTGGAAGGTGAGTGAAGCTGGTCAGAGTGGGACCACGGTTGGGGTGGATATTACCGGACAACAAGAGGAGGAGAGAAATCACCCTAAGTAATGCTAGGTGTTGTCTATGGTGGTGGGGGGGGTGACTTGTATGTGGTCCCTACCGGAGGGGTAACTAGAATGGGGAGGGACCAGAGCAATGGAATGGCTAAGAAGAGGGGGGGGCCAGGGTGAGTAGATGAGGGGTGCAGGTACACCAAGGGGATGGAAGGGAGGAGAGGTGGCAAAGGTGGGGAAGCAGTGGCCAAGTGAAGTGGGACTGAGGTGAAGGTGAAAGGTGGGAGGAGGTGGGTGGGGTGCATCCCAGGAGGGTGCAGATGGGAGATATATGATAGAGTATTTGGAAGAGTAGGAACAGGAGCAGGGAAGGTGATAGCCATGGCCAAGGGGCCGGAAGAGATACAAGTGGGGTAAGAAACGTCCGAAAGAGTGGTAGCCTAGTTGGCACAGTGGTAGTGCCACAGACTACAGTGGGGGAAGGCACAGTGTTTGAATCCCAGAGGGGGAGACTTAGGCTGGGCAGGTAAAAAAGGGGTGGAAGGTGGCAAAAAAGGGATGTAGAGGGAAAATGAGGGTGGAGAAGGGGTACAGTAGTCACTCCAAGTGGTCACCAGGTGTAATAAGCAGAGGGAGAAGGCATGCAAGTAGTGGGGGTTGAAAGGATGTGTGAGAGAGGGGAGAGAGTAGATTTCAGGAAAGGCACTGTACTACCATCTGCTGGCAGAATTGTATAACCTGCTAAGGGAGAAATGGGCACTTAGGAAAAGCACAGCAGGAAGTCACGTAATTAGGGTGGTCCTTGAATGTGTAGATGCCCCTGGATGGGAGGGTGGCTAGGGTTGGTGAGGCAGTTGACGTGAAGAGTTGACGGGCTAACACTCCACACCAAGGTTGCAGGGAGGCAGTAAATTACCTTTAGGGCACTATGGTCCTCCTGTTCCCCTGCTGGACATCAGCCTGGAGCAGAGTGAAGGTGAAGGGGTTCCCGCGGCCTAGTTAAGGGGAAAAGAACAAAGAAATACATTAATATGCAGAGGGAGGGGGGAGGCTTCCACACTACAGCTTGAGCCCTGCCCTGTACTGCGCATGCGCAAACCAGAGAATGCAACAGGGCCTAGAGAGGACACTGGAGGCCATGAGGAGAATGCCAGGTCCCACTACCATGAGATAGGAATCAGACAAGCCCCCAGGTGCAAAATAACAATGCTAGACTACCACAATGCTAAAACTGTAGTCGCTTTAAACAGTAAAGTACAGCCAGTATACAGGGAGTAACAAACAGATCCTAGCAGTGCAGATAAATGCAGAGAGCATAAAACATAGTAACAGAGAATACTGGGAGCAGCTATTCTAGATTACAGCAGTGTACAAATGAGCGAGTGCAACTCTGGTATGGTACACTGTCTAACAGCAGCATGTAGGAAGCCAAGCTCCGCAGTAAACAATCAGGTTAAAGTGTCCACACAGGCTCTTAAAACACCTGACAGTTCACGCTGAATTACACAGTGAGTGAGGATGAATTCCTGAGGCTATAGAGACTATCAGTCAGAGTCAAAGGGCAATAAAAGGTCCAAACACCCGACTGCAAGGTTGCAGGGAGGCAGTAAATTACTGTCCTTTTCCTTTCAAATGTTTTCAAGTCCTTCAGGTTAATCTGTTACTTTTACAAGAACAGATTCCCAAAGTGCAAGCCAGGTCCTTCGTTTAAGCAAAACTGCAACATATTTTAAACCTCTATGACAATTTTTCTTTTGTTTTAGACAACTTTAATAAATGAGCTGCTGAAGCTACAGATGAATGAGAAAACATCTCCAGTGGAAAATATGTTTTCATAATTTCTACATGCAATAGCTGTATCTTTGCTTTCAGCCTGCCAAACCGCAACATTGTATCAGTGCAAAGAACTTCTAGTAACCTCTCTGTTACTAGTAACTAATTACAGACCAGTCAGCCTGACATCGGTGGTGGGAACGGTAATAGAATCACTGCAGAAGGAGAGTATAGTGGCATATCTTTGAATCTGGCTGCAGAGCACATCCTCAGCTCCCTCCCTGTGGAATGGCCTGCCGCCTCCCTCCAAGATTGCTCCTCACAAGCCAACCAGGCAAGATGATGGATGCTTCCTAGATTGGCTCTGCATGGGCACAACTACTACTAGCAGAAAAAGTATGTAAATCAGCAACTCTCGGGGAGCATCGGAGATACCACAACCGGACCATGAGGCTCACCAGGCCCTCAGCCCACTAACCTGCAAAGCAACAAGAAAAATGGGCAGACTGGGTGAGCCAAGCGGTCCTTATATGCCCTCAAATTCTATTTTTCTGTTTCTATGATTCGTACAGAGAAGCCAAAGGAATCGTAACATCTATTAAAAAAAAAAACAAAAAAAATTAATATTATACACTACTGGGCCAAACTTGGTAAATTCCACAGAGCAGTGGTCCTCGCTGTGGATTCAGAGTAGGTCTTCGACCGCATGGAGTGGGTGTATATGTTTGCCACATTGCAGGAATTTGGAATAGGGCCACACATGTTAGCCTATATTAAAACCCTGTACTCTCACCCTACCTCACAGATACTAATTAGTGGTTCACTGTCCCCTGGTTTCGAACTACAAAGGGGGACGAGATGGGGTGCCCCCTCTCCCCTCTGTTCTATGTCATGGCATTGGACCCACTGGCTGCAGTCACTTTTTTTTTTTTTTTTTTTTTAACTTTCTATTCATCTCCCCCCCCCCTTCACCACAGCGCCTACCTTCCCTCAGGGACTCCCAAGGCATCATGCCCGCCAGATCTCTGGGATATGAGCCCTCACATGACCGTGCTGTCATCGCCCTCTGATTACACCCCCCCCCCCGAGTGGGGTGGGAGGCCTACCCTCAAGCCCCCCAGCCATCATCCAAGTGTTGGCCGGACTCATGCAACCCCTCTTCGGTCCTGGTCTCGTGATGCCAGGGCCAATCTCCAGGCATCGCTGCAGGTGTTTTTCCACTTTTCTGGGGAGTGGTGTGCATCAGACATCAAGGCGCTCCCGCCGACGTCCACCACTCCCAACCCTGTCTGTTCGCTCCACATGCTTGCTGTACCTCCGGCCTCCGCCAGAGGTCAGCCAAACTCCGAGACTGTACCCCCCAGCAGAGGAGAGCTGTCCTCTGGATGCTCAATCCTCTCCCTCCCCTGCCGACCCCTGATGGCCCAGGCTTGTTCCTGAACCCGGGTCACCGGCGTGGCACAAGGTGTGGCGTCCAGCGCCTCAACCCTCAGTGCCACCGGGCCGGCAGCGGCTGCAGTCATACTTAGACATCTGAGCATGGAAGACTTCATAAGACAGGAAGAGCATAAGGTTGCTCTATTTGCAGATGACCTGCTATTATATTTAAGAAACCCTGAAGTGAGCCTTCCACACTTACAGACTATTCTTACTGTATATGCTTCCCTCTTAATATGTACACCCTTGTGGAAAGGAGGGAGAGGGGGGACATGATAGAAACTTTCAAGTACCTCAAGGGAATCAACAAAGTCCAAGAGGGTAGCCTCTTTCAGAAAAAGAGATGTGCAAGAACAAGAGGGCACAATTTGAAGATGGAGGGGGGACGCCTCAGGGGCAATGTGAAGAAGTATTTTTTCACAGAAAGGGTGGTAGACATATGCAATGGCCTGCCTGAGGACATCGTGGGGTGAAAAACAGTTGGGGAATTCAAGAATGCATGGGACAGACATAAGGCAATTCTGGTGGGGGGTAGGAAAAAGTAGGCTGTTGGTTAACTAGGATATGCAGCTTATTCAATAGATAGGGAAATGGGCAGACTAGGTGGGCCAAGCAGTCCTTATCTGCCATCAAAGTCTACGTTTCTATGCTTCCCTCTCTGGTCACAAAATCCACTGGTCCAAAAGTGAAATACTACCTATAGGGGAAAAAAATAGGAACCATCTGGACCACAACACTTTGGGAGCACAAGTGGTAAACAAAATTAAGTATTTGGGGGTTTACATCTCTTCCAAACGTTCAAGCTTAGTCTCCCTGAACTATGCACCTCTTCTTACTAAAATTACACAGGAATGTGAAAGATGGATGGACCATCCTCTGATTCTCCTTGGAAAAGTTGTAGCAGTAAAAATGAATATCCTGCCACAATGTTTATATCTCTTCCAATCACTACTGGTACATATCCCTGATAATTTTTTAAACAGTTAAACAGCGCTATTCATAGACTTCAGCAAGGCCTTTGACACTGTGCCACACAGACTATTACACAAACTGGGGAATATGGGTGTGGGCAGGACAGTAGTGTGGTGGGGAGGTAACTGGCTGGGCGGCAGGATGCAGAGGGTGGTGGTAAATGGCTGTCACTCCACAGAGGGAAGAGTGACCAGTGGGGTACCACAGGGATCAGTGCTGGGACTGATCCTATTCAACATCTTCATCAGTGACACTGCGCAGGACCTAGAAGGCAGAATTTCCTTGTTTGCTGATGACACAAAGCTCTGTAACAGAGTAAGCACACCAGAGGGTGTAAACAGAATGAGAAGGGACCTACAGAAATTTGAAGAATGGTCAGGGGTTTGGCAGTTGAAATTCAATGCAAAGAAGTGCAAGATAATGCATATGGGGCACAAAAACCCTGGCACAATATATCAGTTGGGGGGTGAGGATATAGCATGCACCAAGCAGGACAGGGATCTTGGGGTTATCATCTCTGATGACCTCAAGGTAGGGAAACAGTGTGACAAGCAGCAGGTAAAGCAAATAGGATGCTGGGATGCATAGGCAGGGGCATCACCAGCAGGAAAAGGGAGGTCATGATTCCACTATACAAGACACTAGTGAGGCCCCACCTGGAGTACAGTGTACAGTTCTGGAGACCTTACTTATGTAAGGACATAGACAGGGTAGAGAAGGTTCAGAGGAGGGCAACAAAGATGGTGCATGGATTGCATCACAAGTCCTATAAGGACAGGTTGAAGGAATTGACTATGTACTCCCTGGAGGAGAGGAGGGAGAGAGGGGATATGATAGAGACATACAAGTATCTTACAGGGAGGAACAGACTTCTAGGAAAACATAAAGTAAACTTACAAGCTCAAATGGGCAGACTGGGTGGGCCGTAGGCCCTTATCTGCCGACACTTTCTATGTATCCTCTGGAGAGAGAGAGAAAAATGCATGTATTGGGTGAACCATTCTGCAGCAGCCCACAGCCCTAGGAGGTGCAGGACTGCCTAATTTCAAGTTATATTATTAGGCAGCACAAATAATCTTCCTTCCAGTGGGATAATCCCCAGTGTCTCCTCTCTGGATGGACCTAGAGCAGGAAGGAGGAGACCTGAGAAGGGATCTCCTCTCATCTGCTTTAATTTCTCCACAACATAAGCTGTGTGCTAACCCCTTCCCCAAAGCTCTTTTGAAAATGTGGAGATCAATTCCTATATCCAAAGACATCCCCCCCCCCAGCCGCACTATCTCAATATGCTTCCATATGGTCTACACTACAAAATACCCCCAAATATAATGCGTTTTTACACAGAGAACTCCTTAGATAGCAAAAAAGGGGTTAAAATATATCCTACAGCTATATGAGGGAGAGAGGGAGACTGCTCTTGTAGAGTGAGCTCCAGAAACAATGGACACTTACTTTGCGGGATTTATTTTTATCTATCTCCAGGTTAGACATAGATTATCCAATTTACCTACTCCTCAATCGCTGGGGGTGGTCAGTGCAGTGATTCCTTCAAAGAAGAGCCACACCAGCCATGACCAATCTCTAGGCCACTCTTGGTGTTTTATAGAATATTTCAGAGAGCAGGTGCTGGCCCCTTTCAGCACATTCAGGAGGCCTGGGAAACTGACTTGGGTATGAGAATGATCCCCAGAATATGGTCAGAATCCATTAGACATCTAAATAATTGTTCCAAAAGCAACATACTGAGGCAATCCCAGTACAATCTCCTCTACAGAGCATACATTTCTCCAGCAAAGTTGCATCAATTTAATCCGGAGAACTCTAGACAATGTCCTACGTGTAAAGCGGAGGATGGTACTTTCCTTCACATGGCACTTATGTGCCCCAAAATACTGTCTTATTGGCATGAAGTGCATAAAATTGTCAGGGGTCCTAGAGTTCGGTCCACCAAGATCCCCACTTAAATGTGTTCTGTGAGATGACCCAGGCTGACGAGCGCTCAAACAGGACCTTGCCCTCTGGTACTCAGCTCTCATAAACACCCGGAAAACCCTAGTCCAATGTTGGATCTCTGAAAATCCTCCCAAAATACAACAGTGAGCACAAAATTTGTAAGGTTGTGTAAAAACAGAAAGAGTACAATCTGTAATAACTGGTAATGGACATAATTTTGACTTAATACGGACCAAACTAGAAAAGGCTGAGGAAAAGGATCTCTTCCCATGGTAGCAGCCCACATGTAGGAATTTACAAAGCTAAGGGACCAGGTAACATCACTGTCAATTCACTCACACATATTGTAATTTAAAAACGCAACAGTATATCCATAATTGTATTTTCATTTAAGATAAGTAATTACAATGAAATCAGCTGTATTGTTATCATAGAACTGCATGTATTTATGAACTGTCATGATGTTATGACTGTTAAGATGTACTCCCTGGAACAGAGGAGGGAGAGGGGGGACATGGTCGATCAAGTACCTTAAGGGTATAAACAGGGTGCCAGTGGAAAGCATCTTCCAGATTAAGGAAAATCAGAGGATGAGTGGGCATGGCCTGCAGGTGGGGGGCAGTTCAGGGGTAACATTAGGAAGTACTATTTCACAGAGAGTGGTGGATAAGTGGAACAGACTCCCGGAGGTGGTTGTTGTAGAAGAAACAGTGGAGAGGTTCAAAAGCGCATGGGACAACCACAGGGGGTGTTGAGGGTGGGGGGCGCCGAGCCACGCAGATAGCTGGACAAATGGGCAGACTCGGTGGGCCTTGTCAGTCCTTTTCTGATGTCGTACTTCTATGAATCTATACTGTTTGTTTTAATTTCTTCTATAAATATATTTTATCAAAAAAAAAAAAAAGATTGCTCCTCCATTTCAAAAAAGGGCTCAAAACATTCATCTTAGAGCAAAGTCTGTGCACCTGCAAGACCCCTACTAACTCTATCTGAATAACTTGTTAGTATGATTACAGTCTGTTTTAAATGTTGTTGTAAATGTGTCATTATTTGCTAACTCTGCATATCTTACTGTTTACATCTATGGTATTGTCATAATTGGTACTGTTTACTGATTTCATGTGTACATGTAATTAATTCTGGATCGCCCCTGAAAAAGGGACTGTTAGTCTACCTGGTTACCAAAATTCATTAAATACTAATGAGTTACAAGACCTGAGCAAGCATGGATTCATGGGTGGGAGGAGGTCATGTCAAATTAATCTGATAGATTTCTTTGACTAGGTGACCAAGGAATCGGGAGAAAGAGCCAGAGATCCAGTAGGTTCTATGGTGATACTGCAGGTAGGAAAAAATGGTCAGGTCAGACTGGGTGGGCCAAGCAGTCCTTATCTATGACAAAGTCTACATTTCTGTTTCTCATTTTTCTGCAACAAAGATTATGTCAAAAAGTCAGCTGTTTTATTTTTTTAATATTCCGAATACAGGGCATAATGTGCAAGGCAGAGCTGGTCAAGCAAGTTTCTGATATCTACCTTACAACTGTTAATAAAAGGCAATTATTTTTAGTTGGCCTGAATCCTCCTAAACAGTTCCTGTACTTATATCTGCACTGACCCTACACTGCCTTTAAATATACTTTTCTATGTACAGCGAGACTTGCCTGGAAAGGACATTCCATATTACGGATGTCATGATATTAAATACTGTTCTTGCAGTCCCAAGTCGGAATACAATTTCTTAAAAATGTGCAATAATATTAAGGATGTATTCCTTAGTCCTGAAGGGTCCTTAATAGATAATTACCACTGCATTCACTTTACATGCTTTCTGATAGTGCTTGTCCTGCTAAGATTTTCAGTTACATAAATAGATGCTGAAAATGATAAAATGGACACTAATTGGTCTTGAGGCAGTTCCAGCAGATGTTCTCCAAGTACAACATAATGGTCTGAAAATTATTTTAACAAAAACCTATATAAAAAATATTTTTTTCTACTACCTCTAGACTATAACCACAGTAAAATATGTGCTATTCTGGTTAATGTCACCTCTATGACAGTTGAAGGCACTTGGCTGCCCCTCAGACTCACCTATGGCATAATGTTATCCCAGCATAACATGCCCTGTTGTGTCTTATTGCTGAAGTAAATTGCACTACCATGCAGGAGACTTGGTTCAAGAATAATCTCAGGTTTAAGCTACAGTACTTAGATCCATAGATTCATAGAAGTGTGATGACAGAAAAGGACCGAACTAGGCCCACGAAGTCTTCCCATTTCCCTAGCTATCTGCTTGGACCTGTGCCTCCCCCCTTAACACTCCCATGTGGTTGTCCCATGCTCTTTTGAATCCCTCCACTGTTTACTCTCCAATGACTGCCTCTGGGAGACTGTTCCACTTTTCTACCACTCTCTCTGTGTAATAGTATTTTCTAATGTTACCCCTGAACTGCCCTCCCTCCACCTGCAGGCCATGTCCACTCGTCCTCGGTTTTCCTTTTATCTTGAAGATGCTCCCCCCGGCACCCTGTTTATACCCTTAAGGTACTTGAAAGTCTCAATTATGCCCCCCCTCTCCCTCCTGTGCTCTGCTCCAGGGAGTACATGTTCAGATCTCTCAACCTTTCTTCATAGGATAGGTGGCCTAACCCTTTTACCATTTTTGTTGCTCCCCTCTGAACCCTCTCTGTCCTCCTCACATCCTTCCTGAGGTATGGCCTCCAGAACTGGACTCCGTACTCCAAGTGTGGTCTAACTACTTGGGCCAGTTGATGTCATACTTATGACAGAGCTGATACCTTTACATTCCCAGAGAGGTGGAGAGGGGAAGGGAAGAGATGCTAGGGGAGAGGGCGGAGAGACAGAGAACTTAAGTATGTCACTTTGTAGCACCCAGCGCACAAGTTATGAGTAGGATATACCACAATCTTGGGGATCACCACTCCCACTCCTTGTGGCCAATGTTCGGTGCCACCATGTGCTTTGTGAATGCCGGATGGGAGACGGGTTTTGGGGGGAAGGGGAATCTGGTTCCAGCAAAGAAAATAAATGACGGCTGTGCATTGACCAGAGGAAGCAGACCGTGTTTCTGTGTAGATAACCCAGGCGCTGGAATAATCTCTGGAGTCTGTCGCCAGATGGCCAGGGCTCGGAAGAATGTTGCTTTAGGCAGGGCATCCCAGCTCAGGGTGCTTGAAGCCATGATCCAGTGACACAGTGGCCCATCACAGTTGATTGGGGAATCTTTTCCCTTGAGACAGGTCATCATGACATCGCAGCTTACCCACTATGATACTTGAGGCTGTGACTGGCAGGGACAGCACCAACACGATGGCCTGGCTCCTGTGTGATTGGAGTATAGTGGATAAAAAAAACCTGCAATGATAGGCTGGCATACTCAAAAACTAGGCCAAATGCCACCTTCACAAAAAGACATGAGTCTCTGATTGGGTGGGGATGTTTTTCTGGACGGGTGGAGGCTGCCCTGCCTTGAAGGCCAATGGGCATGCCACTGGAGGAACACGATGAGGATGTGCGGTTGCCAGCCAGAGGGAAGACTGGCAGCAAAGGGTAATAAACAACTAGGATAAAATGAAAGCATACATAAAAGTCATGCATCTTTGCTCGGCCTTGAGCAAGGTTTTTGACACAGTATAAGCCCTGCACTTGTGTAGCATATAGAATAATGCATGAGGGGGCCTTCTATCACACTGTATAACGTGACTAATGTAAGTGTTGATCTTATAAACCATGAGAGCAAAGCAATAAAGGGTTTGCATGGTTACCACAAACTATAACTTTATCACACGTTTAATACAATTACAAATGTGGACACGTGTAATGTGCGTTTGTTTTTAAATGTCAGTTTTCCTGCTCAATACTTTTTTTTTTTTTTTATAATTTTCTTTAGAAACTTTGGAAAATTTACTATTTAGAAATCACACAACTTATATAGCATATATCTTCTATAGATTTATTCTCCCCTTATTTATTACAGTTGAATGTTGCAAAAAAGCATGACCTTTTTCTTTTTGAGTTTGCCCCTACAGTTCGGTTCCTACTTTAAATCACAATTCTGTAGTATGACATCACAGTCTGTTGCCATGGGAATAACTGTGATGACACAACAAAGTACTGCGGCTCTCTGCCATTGTTTTGATTGGACTCTGAGGGGGTCAGGGCAACCCAATGACTTTGCCACTGAGAGCAAACTATGGGGGTCTGAGGAACTAGACGCAAGTCCAGGTGAGGATGATGATGATGATGATGATGATGATGATGATGATGAAGCTGGGGTGTCCCAGGTGCCAAGTAGGCAGACTGAGTGGGCCAAACAGTCCTCATCTGCTGACAAATTCTGTTTCTATGTCCCACCGAAGGTAACAAGGCTCAGACAGTTCAGGAGTTAAACAATAAATAAAAAAAGAAAAATATAATACATTTGGACCCAGTTCCACTTAAAAAAATATATATATATATATATATATATATATATAAAACTTAGACCTAGTTCCACTTATATGCTACAGCTTTTCTGCTTTTTTTATTATTATTTCTGTTCATCTCCTGGCGTCCCTGGTCCCAGCAGCATCCCCCCAGCCACACTACTGACTTATCTCATGGACTTACAGGCGAACCACCACTTCCTCAGAGCCACGTTTGGCAGGTTGCCTACCACACAAGGTCATGTGGTGCCTGCAGAGGATGCCGAGCCAGTTGGGGCAGTTCCCTCCTTTCTCACCCACCAGGAACTGCATATGATGCAACCGTGCACGTGTGTCTTGACTCCCATATGAACTCACCTCCCGCCCACGTCTGCTAGTCCTGCTGTGCTGCCACCCAGCCTCCACTAGGTGGCAGGCAAGTAGCAGGACTTGGTACCCCCCCCCCCATGAGGGAGGAGAACTATCCCTGGGATGCTCAATCCTCCCTCCCAGGCTGGCCCCCCTGAGCGACCCTGGTCCGTTTCCAATTCACTGGCATGGGTGGAGGTGAGACGTCTCACACCTCAGCCCACCCCCCATGCCCGCAGACCAGCTATTCTGTAGCTTTTCTGTATTTCACTTCCATTTGCTTTTCACTACTAGTCTTTTGCCCCTACAGCTGAGCTACCCCAGCAATTTAATCCTTTGTTAAAGGTGATAGGAATCTGTTTTTACACCTCTAGATGCCTTCTAGTTGTTTTATTGGCTACCCGGTATTCTGATTTGTTTTTTCACCTTTTTTGTGAAATTATCTAATTTTGTTGCCTTTGTAACTACCCTGAATCCCTCTCTCCTCAGCAGCTGTTCCCCTCGTTCCATACTGCCTTAACATTCCATGACATCAATAACAGCATTCTAGGCCATTCAGGTGAATAGCACGGAATGGGAGTTATTGATGTCACAGAATATCTTAGAAATAGTATGATCAATAGCAGTAGCTGGTGAGGAAGGTGGAACTCAATGTAGATCTGCGGGCACCTCAAAAGCTAGATTATTTATCAGACAATCATCAAAAAATATCAGAACACATTAACTGGCATGGAAAAGAAGATGGAAGGGCAGTTAACTATGTAACAATTTCCTATCTCGTTTAAACACCAAACATTGTGACATCATACACATTTCCACAGCAAAAAACTGTGATGTCACAAATGGAGGATTAGGACTTCAGCAAATGATTAAGTAGCAGCAGCTGATGAACTCTAGGGGACGAGGATCGTGTTTCTATGCACATTAGCCTAGTAATGACAAATAAAGAGAGGGCAAGAACAGATCAACAAAGTGAGAGGGGTACTAGGTCCATTACGGGTGCCCATGCATCATAAGCCAGTATGAATAACTATGCTGTGAAAACATATTGGTATCACAGTGATTTCCTTGGTAAACAGAAATATGTCCAGACTTACCTCAAAAGCTGGTGCTGTCTTCATATCTACTTTCTCTACTGATAGGATTTCCCAAACTGTAGGTTCACCCCCTCTAGGAGAAGTGCTTCCTAACATTACTCTGCAATTTACCTCCTTGGAGCTTCGGATCTGCAGCTCATCCATCAGGTAGGGAAATGGGCAGACTAGGTGGGCCAAGCAGTCCTTATCTGCTGTCAAAGTCTATGTTTCTATATTTCAGAGCATGCCCCTGTGTCCTGTTGTGCACATATGTGTCTTTTTGAGCTTGCTGTACCCTTAAGTATGAGGAAAACTGAGACCACGTGTCCTCTCGGCCTCATTTTCTCCAACATGAACATGAAAGGGCAACCAGATTCTCCTAATTGCTTTTGTCTTCCATATGCCTGATGATTTAGAGAGCACAGGGCTGCAACCTATTTACTGCTCTAATGTTCTTTCTGTATTGAGGAGGCCGGAACTGCCCACAGTATTCCAGGCAGGAACTGACCAGAGCCTTGTAAAGAGGGGAGGACAGCTTCCCTTTTCCTGCTGGTCACTCCTTGTTTGATGCACCCCAGTATTCTGCAGAGCTTCTTGACAGTGTTTGCATACTGCTTGTCATGAGTCATCCTCTTGCCTACGATGACCCCCAGGTGCTTCTTCTTCTCCACAACAACCAGAGGAGCTCCATGCAGTGTGTATGCCCTACCTCTGTTTTCCTTTCCAAGGGTACCACCTTGCATTTGGCTACGTTGAATCTGAGACTCCAGAAGTCTAATCACCCAACTGCTTCAGGTTCTCCATTAATTTGTCCCAATCCTCAAGGGAGTCCACCTCCGTAGCCAGTTCAATGCAATCCATGAATTTAAGCATTCTGCTAGAGACCACAGTTTCCAGATCACTGATGAAAATGTTGAACAAGAGTGGCCCCACAGCCCCAGCACTGATCTCTGAAGGAGACTGCTGAGTACCGCTCTCCACATGGAGCAGTGCCCGTCCACAAAACAACCCTCTGCTTCTTGTCCCCCACCAGTTAGCAACCCACCTTGAGAACACCTCTTGTATTCCACATTGGTATACGTTGTTCAAATGAAGACAATAAAATCAAAACATAAACAGAATTGTATCTTATTTTTCAAATGTTTCTCAACAGAGAAACTCATTTTAAAACATTAGTTGCATTTCTCCCATTATCATCAGAGACAGTTTTACTATTAGCGTTTTGGGCAGAAGGTAGTGACTTCACTGCACCAGAAAAGGTGGCAAAGTACCAGCTTTCCATGAATTTCATGTCACTGGGTCTAGAGAAAACATTTTGTGGGTTTAAAGATGTTGCAAACAGCATCATAAGAGCTGTAATGGAAACTATAGGAGTTGCATATACAAGCCCTACAGTGCATTAAAGGATGTCTTTGCTAGCAGGGTGTCTGAATTGGCCTAGATCCAAAATAGACACCCCATGAAAATTTACATTCCTTAATGAAGATGAACAGGAAGGAAACTGGTTGGGTTACTGGATAGACTGTGCATTACTGAGTTTTACCCTCTAGGTCACAGGTCCAAAAATCCAGCCCAGGTTAGTACCGTAGGAAACCTTTCATTATAATTAGTGGCCTTTGTGAAACCATTTATGGTACATTTATTCAAGTTCCTAGTGGGCAAAACAGCATCAAAATTGGCAAAATTGGCACCTTTCTTGGCAGCCTTGTATAAGAAGCCAGGAACTGGGGTTGCCCAATGGAAGTGTAATTCACCTTGCTGCTGGTGACCGGGTTTGGGAACAGACTCAGGGTGTTGGAGTCTGAGTGGCCCAGGTTTGGGAACAGACTCAGGGTGTTGGAGTCTGAGTGGTCCAGGTTTGGGAACAGACTCAGGGTGTTGGAGTCTGAGTGGCCCAGGTTTGGGAACAGACTCAGGGTGTTGGAGTCTGAGTGGCCCAGGTTTGGGAACAGACTCAGGGTGTTGGAGTCTGAGTGGCCCAGGTTTGGGAACAGACTCAGGGTGTTGGAGTCTGAGTGGCCCAGGTTTGGGAACAGACTCAGGGTGTTGGAGTCTGAGTGGCCCAGGTTTGGGAACAGACTCAGGGTGTTGGAGTCTGAGTGGCCCAGGTTTGGGAACAGACTCAGGGTGTTGGAGTCTGAGTGGCCCAGGTTTGGGAACAGACTCAGGGTGTTGGAGTCTGAGTGGCCCAGGTTTGGGAACAGACTCAGGGTGTTGGAGTCTGAGTGGCCCAGACTGGAGATTGCTGTGGAGCATGAGCCAGCCAAGGGAGGTGACCGCAGGCTCCAATGACTTAGCGGCAGCCCCTAGCAGCAGGCCAGAAAGTCTGCACCCTCACCAGAAGTGGCACCTGTGCACAAATACCAATGTTATGCGTGACCAACACAGCACTGACCTGATGTCAGGGTGGCGGGAGGGACAGAAAATAGGAGAAAGTACTGTCTCTCATCAGTATGATGACCACCAGCACAAATGGTCCCCACTCCACACAGCCCAACCACCAGACCAGATTACTGATGTCAAGCAGGGTAGCAGCCTTCCACTTAGGGCCTTTGTCACCAAGGGGAACCAGCAGTGGGGTTAGTGGCACACTGGCTGGGTGGTTGCCTGGCACAAAGTGTGAGAAGATATGCCAACACATGGATGTGCCATTAAAAAAAAGTTAGAGAATTCTGGGCTAACAGTATACCTAGAGGTTACAGTAATGAGCTGTGAATGAGCTTAGTACATCCAGTAGACCTGGGTGTGATTTCCACAACCTCCACTAACATACTGTGCGACTCTGAACAAGTCACCTAACCACCCAGTGCTCCTGGGTCACCCCTGAAAACAGGAACTTATGCCTAGTGGACTTGACCCAGTTACCAAAGAATAATAAACAAATCAATGTAAAAAAAAAGGAAAAGAAACCAGGAACAGAATGGGCACGGAGCATTAACAACCATCTCACCCACTTGAAGTGGTCCCTCCATGACTGGTTAGATAGAGGCAGACTAGTGGGGTAACTTACACTGCCACTGCCATCTGTGCTACAACTCCATGTTGATAAACGGGGGATATCGTGCTCCAGTGTTTTCAATGCAACAACATTCACAATCTGTAAACAATCTGCTACAGAAAAAGATGAAAGAACTGCTCAGAAATTTAGGAAAACTGTGCTGAAATAGTTGTTTAGGACAACACAGTTTTGAATTAATAAATACAACAGTTTAATTGTTTTACAATGAGCAGTATTCTGAACTATACAAATGTGCTGCTATTTGTACTCTTTCCAAAACTGTTGGTATCATCTCATCATCTACAAATGCTGTAATTTTTTTATTGATTCGGATTCAAGTAATAGATTTTCCTAAGTTCATGCTTATTTTTCTCATTATGTATGCTTAAGATTAATAAAGACAGATTGCTTTTCTTTCACTCTGAGTCTTCATATTCCATGCCAGTAACAAATGCTATGTCAACTACGTGGACGTTTAATAGTAATTTACTTACAACAGTTGCCACAAACAATGCAATCCACACTCCAAACATTATTCAAATCACAGATGCAAAGCACTATATGAGCTGTAGGCTTTGCAATGCACCAGTGCCACACTCAGCAAGTTTACTCTAGAGTTATCAAAAGGGCTTTCATTTAGTGCAATACATTATGGTTCAGCATGCACGGTCAGAAAAGTTGAGCCAGGGAAATTGTTTGTTAAGGTGAAGGATTAAAATGCTAGGCCATGTTAAATCTGAAAAGTAAAAGAACAAAACCAGCAGAACTTTGGGTATGTTCTTCGGGTACATTCAAGTAAGAACCAGAATGGCCACAAATCCGGAAAATGAAAAGCAGAATTCCCCAAACTGATACAACCCCCGTCCCTACTGGGAAGGCCACCAACCAAAGGGTTCCTGCCCTAATGGGCCAAAGTAAATGCCCTTTCCAGAATAGCTCCCAACTAAGTTATGGAGCCCATTCCATTGGCAGCACTCACTACAGAGCCATTCAGCAGAAGCACTCTATTTCGGGACCATTCCAGCAAGGAGCACTCGGACTGGGGGAAATTCAACTTTGTAGTATTCAAGATTTTGGGGGGGGGGGCAGGATTTCAGTTTTTTGCTAGGTCCCCAGAACTTTTTCACACAAAGTGTAATTTATACATGGACTAAGCTACCAAAGGATGCCAATAAAGTAAATTGTAAAAATGGGTTTAAAGGAAAGTATGATGTCTGTCTGGAGAAAGTAGACATAGCAATAAAATGTATCTTCACGAGCAGTGGGCTGGACTGTAACTCACGTGTGATGGAGCCATGAGGAGGAGGGGTAGTAGGTTTATTTATTTGGCACCCTATCCCACAGGCTCAGGGTGTCGTACAAAGCACAACTGCTTTATAAAAGTCCTGCCCCCTCACAAGTGATATTCTATTTGCTATATTGCATAATCTGAGTCCGTTACATATCTTATTTATACATCAGTTTACTTGTTATAGCTTTCAAATCTTCTGTTTGTATGAAGATTTAACTCTTTCTTTTATTTCAACTGCTGGATTCAGTACTGCACATGTAGGTCTACTGTGATGTCACCAGTTTAGTGAAAGTTGCTATCTGATTGGTTCAATATTCAACTGTGATGCACCCAGCTTTGCAAGACATCAATGGTGACATACCGCAAATGCAAGATACGTTACAAAGTGGGTCCAAAAATACCAGTTTTATTCTGTAGCATTTCTCTTGACACCTGTTATATAAAGCAAAATGTGGTGAAAAAGAGGTGGGACTCAGATCACACCAACTGTAATAAGTCTGTGTAGAACCAACAGTCTTTTCTGATTTCTTAAACTCCATATACAGTTATTGCTGCTTCCCCCATTCAGAAATGAGGCTAAGCAGCCAACTTCACATAACTTAGACCTGCCATTCAATGATGCAAATTTTACAAAATGTAAAGGGACATGGTTAGCTCCCTACCACCCAGGTCTCAAATTATCTCTAAATTAAAAACACAATTGAATATTACTCACACTCTGTAGCATTTGCTGTTGTAGCTGCTCAGTTTGATTCTACTGCCTTGCTTTCTTTTTAAAAGTGAAAAACAGACTGCCCACCATGCGGGTGTTACCACACAAAAACGTGTTTATTTACAGTCCTTGTTCAATTCCCACTGCATCTTCCCTGATGTGGAAACACCCCCAACACAGTTTAATTACTGATTATACAGTGGGAGGAGAGAAGAATATTGCATCATGAGTGACTGCACTGTTCAGGGGTGTTTCAAAGGAATCCTCCAAATTCCTCCAAGCGGGAGTGAGGTAGCCAGACATCAGGTAGGGTCTGTGGTAATGGTATAGACAGGGACAAAATAGGCACTGCGTGGACCAATCGGTCCTTATCTGCCAACAAAACGTAGGTTTCTAATGTTCACAAAGTTTGCAACAAGAGCATATTAACATACTAAAATGCCAGCAGAACAGCCCAACGGTCTTACGTGTCTGCTCATTTGGTCAGCCCCCACCCTGGGAGCTGACCTTGCTGCCCCCCTCGCCTTCTCTGGCTTCTCCCTTCCCAGTTCTGGATATTCTCTCTGCACTGGATTCTGCTTCCAGAACCCTTCCCCTGTACCTGTCCCACCCCCTCTTGAACCCCTCCGCCAGCCCCCTGGGCAGCGATTCCATGGCTCCACCACCCTCTCAGTGAAGTAGCACCTCCTCCTTTCTCCCGACTCTTCCCCCAGCTTCCACCCATGCCCTCTAGTTGCCCCCTCCTCCTTCCTTCGAAGCACCCTGACTGCTCCTCCCCTATTTACCCCCTTCATGATCAGATCAAGGATTTGAAACAAAACAAGGTTGGGTATAACTACACTGTAAGCATGCATTTCAGTTTTACTGAGAAAGGAAGCAGATAAAACAACCAGCAACATCCGTGAATTTTAGAGAAGGTAATCAATCATAAAATGTGGTTTTCAACTAGAAATAATATGAAAAAAAAAAGGTTGACAGTATCCCTTTAAGATATAGGAGATGTTAAACGAAAAAAACAACTAAAAGGTCCATCACACTGGCCTCCTGTCAACCAGATGCACTAGTCAGTATAAGAAATAACTGTAGTCATTGTTTCAAGGGAAGTGGCACCACTCCGTTTTATGAACTCAGGAGAGGAAAACTGCCAAAAGAGAAAACCTAAGGGAACTCTAAGCTAAGTCGTATGCCTTTTCCTCCAAGGCAGAGTAATAATTCGGCTAGGAAGTAAACTCAATAATTATTTAGGTCAACATGACTGTAACTAAACAAAGACGTGCTGAATACCCTGTTGAGTAAATCTGGGAGAGTAGGGGGGCATTCTCCTGAAAATCTTAGATACAGCTGCTTCACACCTGCAGAATTGATGAAGAGAAGGTCAAAACATAAAGGAGACTGCAGGCCTAAGCTAGCCAAGCACTCTCGCACAGCTGGCTAAGTCTATAGGCCGACACAAAAAAATGGCAGTACAATTCTAGTACATCTTTCCCCTTTTAGTTTGCAAGCACATATGCATGAATACTGCAGGTTTATAATGCAAGTGAACATCAGTCTCACTCCTATTGATATATATGCAGTGCACAAAATAATATTTACATTTAACATTTAAAGATTTAAAAGGTTTATTATGCACCTACCCCACCAGTACAGTGGGATGGTTTACTATGCAGGATGACACAATATGGGATGAGTTATACAGATATGTACAAATGTTATCATTTTGGATCAGGAGAATAGTTTAAGAATAAGGTTTCTGATGACGCCTCACTTCTAGCCTCCCTTCAAGTGGTAATGATTTTCGTGCTGGTTTTTGCACCTTATCCAGCATGAGCTGGTGCTTCTTAGCCCTAAATGAAATGTTTGCATTAATATTTAATAGGTTCATATTTTATTCATTACTAACAAGTACAGTACCCGAATTGGCCGATTGCCTTTCACTATTTAATGTTCTGAACAGCTACATGTTATCAATTTGAACCGGAGTGCTTGCTTACCTGGGTTCAGGTAGGATGATTTTCTTGCTGGCCCTGGCAGCAGGAGTAGATTTGCTTTTCTCCATTGCCATCAGATAGCTGACATCTGCCAGCACCGCCTCCAGATCCGCCATGTTGAGAGCAGGCAGCAGAAATAATCCCCAGAAGAGAATCAAAATTCAGTAACTGCACCAAAAATATAGTTATAAAAAAACCAAAAAAATTCCAAAACCCTGTCTGGAGGGTGGCGGGGAACCGGAGAGCCCAGGACACCAGAAGTCCCCAGTCTCTTGACAACTGTCTCTTTCACTTTGTTAGAGGCGAGCTGTCAAATTGGGGATTTTGGTTTGACACAGACCATACAATGAAAATGCTCAGTTTCATAAAACATTTAAAAAAATAAATACCCTCAGCAGCCCATACGTAAACGGAGTTAACAGTTCCCCAGAATGGCTTTTCAACTGAAACGAAGAAGCGTCAGCGAGAGACTGCGGGCTTGAACACACAACCTCGGGGTTACCAAAAATCTCAATGCAGCGAATAAAACCTTCCCCGGGGCAGAACACAGCGGTGGAAATTCAGTAATAATGCTGCCCCATCAACGCGCTGCCCAAGGGCTCGCATCCGTAGCTCACTGTTCGGAACTGCTGCCTGCCCAGCGCGGTGTCCTTGCACGGGGTGCCCGATTCGGGCAGCAGGGAAGAGGGCACTTTCACTGAAATGATGGCAGTGTGAAATGATAAAAACTGCAGAGGCAACCGCAACCAGGCTTCACCTTGTAATGATAACAGTCCGTGACAGTTCGCCTTCTCCACAAAAGGAAGGGGAAGAATGGGGCTAAGAAAACCCCCACCTCATCTTGCACCAGATGTTTTGATTTAAAAATTACTGTTAGAATATTAAGAATATTGCTGGGTGTCCATGCGCCTGTCTTCTTTTTTTTTTTTCTTTAACCTTTGCGAGGGGGAACTGAACGCAAAAGGGGGGGATAAGAAAAGGCTGGCAAGAAAAATCTCCAACAGCTAGCGGCCAGAATGTCTCTCCATCATTCTAGAGCTCAGGGAGCTTAAAAAAATAAACTGCCGCGGTTACCCGGAAAAAAATGATAACACAGATGCAGACCGAAAAAAGGAAACTGCCCTTTTACAGAAAAGGTCTTCTGCTTAATGTCAAAAGAAAACGGAAATAAGATGTTGTTTTTTTTTTGCTTTCAAATGCTAGCAGTCACAGTGCGCCTTCGACACGGGTTGCTTCCCTGCGGATACGTCAGTGTGCGGGGTCTGACAGCCCGGTTCGGGCTCCTGCCGCAGGAGAAATTGGGAAGCCCACATCCAGCACAAGACAAATCCGAATTCCTCCAAAAGCTGCTTTGCCGCCACGAGCGGTCTTCCTCTGCAGCACCCAGCTTTGCAGGCTTCGTCACTCAACCGAGAAGGTCGCTTCCCCGGCTCCGGCTCTCCCCCGGGGAACAGTGACAGCAAACGGTCCCCCCTCCGCGGCGGGCAACGTGAAGGAACTCTCCGTGTATCTCCGGTATGTGGGCCCGCCGTCTCTGCAGTGCCTGCTGTGACGCCTTCCCCTGAATGTATGGATGTGTGTGTCGGAGAGTGTGTGCGAGGCTCTGTCTCCGCTCGCTGAACGCAGGCTGCTGCGGCGAGTTCCTTCCTCTCCAGGGTGACCGAACGGCACGGCCTCTCGCAAAGCGCGGAGCTGGATCTTTGTGAGCCGGCCGCGCACGGATCGGGTGCGCACACACTCGTACTGCGAGCCAAGCTCCAGGTAAATTATTATCCTCCCCGGTCTGAGACCAGTTTCTTTGTTGCACTTATTTATTTATTAATGTTTCTGGGTTTTTTTTTTCACTTTTCACCCTTTAGTGTAGCTTTACTAATCGAACACCACACTGCAGCACCCCAGTGAAATTTGAGGTTAAAACAGTGTTAAGGGAAATCAGCATTCGAACCCAGACCTCCTGGGCAGGGCTGTAGCCAGGGATTTCAGATCTGCACACCAAGAGAACTCACTGCTACTACTCCCCCATTTGTTAGGGTGAGCTACCCCCACCCCCCAGCCCGATAATATACAAATGTACACCAGGATCATGTTGTTGTCTCATTTGGCACAATAAACACAACTTTTGTATCTCATGACAGTGGTTGTTGCCATGCATGGGTAAATACAAATGCCATGTATTGCTCCCTAAGACACCCATATACCAGCCCAAAGCCTGTAAAGTGGTATTTTCCTTGGGATGCAAAGACAGTATTAGTGACCAGTCTTTCTAGTTTTGACTCCTATGAATAAAATTACAGAAAGGTTCAGCATTTTCTTTTAAGTTTTCATGGAAAAAGGAAGCAGTTCAGAGCCTATTTGCTACCCCCCTTAAATAAAATTGCACACTATGGAGTGCTTGGAGTATGCCTTCCTACACCCATGCTTCTGGGTTACACAGCATTGTGCTTTAACCACTACTAGGCTATGCTGTCTGGTACTTAGCAACCTTCTGGTTAGATGCATGTGTGACACTAGCTGATCCCAGCCACTTTAAAAGAGAAACTGGTCAAAATAAATTGGGGTGAACTGGTCTCAGACCAGGTCTTAGGTGACTACTCTTCCTAGGTTGCAGTCTGGCCAGGGGCTGGATTATCAGCCTACCCGGGACTAAGTCCCACTCTGCAGTGGCCGGTGTGGACAAAAATCTCCACACTTGCAGAGGTCTGTATTTTTCCGTCCACGCTGCTGCAGGAGATGGTACACCTGGTTCCATCAGGCATACCATTTCGGTACAGCTGTGTCAAAGACAGCTGCAAGCTGCCATAAATCGGGGAGCTGGTCATAATCCAGCTTCTGCTTTGAAAATATGACGCTTGTGGGGAAAACTGCGGCTCTACAAGTGAAGTCTGACTTACAGCAGTTTTTCTCCACAGCTGCGCTGATTTTGGACAGGTTGAAAATCCAGACCCAGGTCTTGGGGGACTAATCTTCCTAGATCGCAGCCAAAGCTGGTGACCTAGAGTGCACAGGACAGTACGCCAGCTGTGCAGCACGTGCACCTAGCTACAGTAAGAGTGCAGCACCAGCCTGTGTGACTTCTGTGATGCAGTAACAATATACAGAATAAAGCATAGGTGGTGTGTGTAACGAGAATTTTACATACACCCGAGGTGTTGGGTGCTGCATTTATTTAAGCATCCAGCACTGAGGGTGGTGTGTAAAATTCGAGTTGTACACACCACTCTATGTTTTGTTTTATTTTATATAATTGCTGGGGAGTGTTTTTTCACCACAGCAATTATGTAAAATAAAAATACATCACTGTTCAATCACAGGTCCGGTCTGCTATCAACGTGGTCTGGGGCTGCTGAAACCGTTCCTTCCTTTCCTTTTTTTTTTAATTCAAGTAAGCACTTTTAAATAACAGACAGGGCTCAAAAAGTTTCAAATGCAATAGCCCAGTCTGTTTGTTTTTGAAACATTTACTTACCGCCAAGAGTCGAGAGAGTGGCAGTGCATCTCTCAGTGGGAAGGTGAATGGGAAAACAGACAGCTGGCACATGCACAGAACAATGGAAACCTGGTGTTTGTTTGCCGTTATAAACACTCCTTTATAATGGCAAATTACGAACCAGGTTTCCTTGGGGAAAAAACACTCCGCAGTTATGTTAACATTACAAATATACATCCAAAACACAGCTGTTAGGCTTAATTTATAGGGAGTGCATTGATTTAAATGTTGTTTCCTTAAAACATACTTTTCAGAAAAGGATCATTTGTTATGACCACTTGATAAAAAGGACCCTTATAAAAAATTGCTGTTGTGTTCTATTGCATTTTTACTGCATATTATGAAATGGGTAGAAAGAATGCTGGTTCCAGATTGGCCAAGAGGTACTTTCAGCTGGGCCTTATACCAGCACAACAGTCCAGCTGAAAGTAACTTTACAGAAATAAGTAAAAAAAAAAATACAGCCAATTTACTAAAAGGCCCCCTTTCATAGTCACAATAAGGCACTCTAGGGGGTGCATTATGGTGGTCTAACATTCCTTGTTGGGTAGTGGAAGCACTCGGCTTCGCCTTATGCTTCAACCCACTCAAGGCAGGCCGTTACCCCAGCCTAATGCACATCACTGTCATGCTTTACGGCTTAAATACAGTACCCTTACAAGGATATTGTAAACTGGCATTTATGTGCAGTATATTTATATTATTAGGATTGCAATGAATGCAGTGCAGTGCAGTATAAATCATAGAAATACGAGCATTACTACAATTAGTAATTTAGTATAGGTGTGTAAAATGTACTATAAATACTGGTGTATTCATTTATCAACCTGTCTGCCACCAGTATATTACTACATAATACCTTGCTTGGTGCTGTAAACACATAAAACCAGTTACTGTATTACAAAGTGCAGTAATACACAATTTATAATGTGTTATCATGCAACCCAAGCAAGTCATTTCTGTGCCATAGTCTGTCTTTGAAATGCAATCGCATTCAGGTTATGCGGAACAGGTAATTAAGGTTTTAACAGTTTTTTACGGAAGTGAAATAGTTTGTTTACACTACCCATTTCACTGAGCATGAGGGGAGCATCTTGGATGTAGTTGAAAATTATAATTTTCCTAGAGCATACCTTAAAAGAAAATTCTGAGTTTATGAATGACTTGGAAGCATAAATTATAGGTTTTCTCCCCTTTTATTTCTGCTGGCAGCAAAGAAGAAATATTGTACAGCAAATGCATGGGTCAGAGCCTCAACAGTACAATTGGTAACACACTCACCTCTGGGGTTGGAAGCTCAGATTGTTGTGAATTCTAGCCCCACACCAGGCACTTGGGGTAATTCCATAACTGGCACTGTAGTACAGCACAACAGGGGAGTGCTGCACGGGTGAGGTGCCATATTTTGGACAAGGTGGTAAACCAAGGTCCTTTCTGCCAGTCTATGGTAGCTGTCCAGGCAGAGGTAAAAGATCCCTTGGCACATATCAAAGAAGAGTAGGGAAGTTTCCCCAGTGTTATGGCCAACATTCCCCCATCAAGAAAACAGGGCCATACAACCCACCCACCAGGATGCACCCAGAAACAAGCTATCATAGCTTAGTGTGCCTTTTGTGGTCAAAAACATTATTACATTTAAATTACAAAGAATTGGCCTACAAGTCTGATAATGCCACTCTCCCCCACAATCCTTTGCATGTGCCTACAAAGGCTTGAATTCAATCCTGGTTGTCCTCTTCTGTGTCTGATTGCAAAAAACATGAACCACATGAACTTGAAACTTCACCCATTCCCTTGACCTTGTCAGGATGATTGTCAGACTTGCTTGCATGCATCTTGCTGGATCTGAAGATCATCGATAATCTCTGCCATGGAGTCATTCAAAACAATCCATTTTCTGCAAACTATGCTCTAGAAAAAGTACAATTTTACAACACGACTCGGAGACTCCTATTATAAGCTTGTTCAAATCCTGAAATAAAACTACATTTGTCAAACCCTCAGATGTTAGTCTGTGATAGAAACCTCTAAAAAACTGAATCCCTAGGCAGTAATTTTTAGAATATTCTCCAGGCAGATGCCACTTCTGAAGGCTTGCCCAGCTGAAAAGATGATAATTTAATAATGACATATAATAACTGGTGACCCCCTATAATGAATGGATATGAACACTTGATAAAATGCCATAATAACCCACTGAATTCTGTAATAACTCAATAGCAGGTTATTATGACATTTTCTTCCTCATGCTTTTACTTCACTGAAATGCGAAAGATGCACAGAAGCTGGAGACCAGTTTTTTAGTCTCTGTCCCCACCAAAAAAATAGAAAACACTACTACACTTACATTTTACATTTCTGACTTCAGGAAAACCATCTACATTGCAGAGGCCACCCAAAACATATTTCTTAATAAAGCAACAACAACAAAAAAAAAACTGATGCAAAGCTGCTCAGGATATGCTCCCTCTGAACAAATACAGCTTATGGGCTTTCTCTATAGAAACCTTGCACCAGTTATATAAAATAATGCCTATGCAGGCCTTCTGTTATTAGGAATTTTCACACACCCATGGTGTGTGATAATCTCATATATCACTCAAGCTTCACTCTAGGGGTTTATGGATTATCACACACCTTGGGTGTGTGAAAAATCCTTATAACACACACATGCACAGGCATTATTCTCTATATCATAAATTATCCTTATCAATTATGTTTAAAGATCATGTTCAGTGTTCAGAAACCATTATTAGGATGATGGGCAATGATGTTTAAACATGAACGTTAAATGACTGCCTGTCAAAAACAATGATGTTATGGAAATGGAGATTTTGATTAATGATGATCTCATATCATTGCGATTTTTCATGATTGCCCATAGTCAAGATCAATGTAATAAATAAAAATGATCTTGGCTTCCAGTTAGATATTTTTATTGGAATCATCAGTCAGATGGATCTTCTATACCAACATACTGCATTCAATTATATTTAACTCTTCCACCTCAATTCCTATTCAAAAAAGGGTCAGATTGGTTTACTGTTTAGATCTCTATTCAATGGTTCCTTTAATGGTTGTGGTAAATTCCTTCAAGTACGTGGTTCATGCTCAAAATCTTCATTGACAGTCTGCAAGCTAATACTGTCAATGCGCAATTATTGAAAACAATAAAATTACCATTGTTTTGGTCCATAAACTGGGCCTTTGAGATATGGAAATTAGTTATTCAAATGTATATACCATACATAACATAGCAGGTACTCTTCCTAAAGGGATTAAAACATGAATTTGCGTGATTCATATTATATATTAATTTGCTTTTGGTAATATGACATTCATATTTTCATAACACATACTACTGTTAAATATTACTCATGTGACCTATAATATTACAATATAGAACTGAAATAATCATCAGTTAGCATAAATTGATCATCCACAGATAATAAAAAACCATCATGCTCATTCAAGTTTAAAAAATAATAAATGATCACCAGTTGGTAATTTGAAAGACACATTTCATGATAAAATCATGACCTAGATTATGATTTTAGAGCATGATCTCCCTTGGTGATCAGATGGTAGGCAGGTAGGTAGGTAACAACTTTATTGTTCGATCTATAAAAATGATCATTACAAAAGTTTAAAAGCATATTGAAATTAAAATACAAATTAAAAATAAATTATAAAGATAATGTTTAAAGAAAATATGAACAGATACATTACAAACAGTAGAAACAAGTTATGTACCAGGACAAGATAAACAGTTTTTAATCATTCTTTTCCTGACCTTCTGTATAGTGACCAAGAATGTAGCCACCCTTGTGATAATCCAGTCATCTTCAGCAGTGAACAGTATGCAAAGGATGGTGTTCTCATCTGATTGTTGTAAGGATTCAATGATGGGCCGAATCCACTTTTTCCTTGCTTTTTGATACCAGATGCAATGAAGCATGACATGAGGTAGATCTTCAATGTTCCTTTTGTTACAGTAGCAACAAAGATCTTATAAGATGGAAGACCTGATGAACCTAGTGGCCAATACATTTGATTCGAAGAGTTCCATTTTATATCTAGTAAAGGCCTTTCAGGTTGATGGGCCCTCTAAAAGATCCAGATAGTATCTTAAAGAGCACCTTTCATGATGGTCCAAAAAGTTATATCTTGTAGTCATTATGTACAGTACTGGACCTGAAAAGGTGTGTGCAGTTGTTATTTTTGGCAAAGGCTTACTCTGCCTTCCATAATCTGGATTTGTTTTTGAGCCCTGCTGCACTTGCCTTTACTGTTCAGCTGCTGGACTGCTGGCTTCCGATGACATCACTATAGGGCAGAGGAGTGACTCACACTGTGCAGTAAAGTGCAGTCACAGCAGTTTTGCAAGGGGAAACTACCAGTACTCAATGTACATACTGTGTTCCCCTTCCCCAAGACACCCTGTTAGCATGCATTATGCCAAAATCCAAATGACTTACCAGTATGCTTTTTGTAAAACTGTATTACTGTACTTTTGCATCTGTAACAAAGCATAGGGATTGAGAGAAGACATAGTTGCTGTCAACACTTTCCTAGTCCTTTTGACTTTCATGCATAAATCACCCTATTTTGTGAAAGACAGGACATAAAACTTACAAGAACAGGAGGCAGCGTTTAAACTGCTAAGAAAATATATTTTGTAAAAGAGAGTAAAATTTTGTTGAGAGACAGAGGCTGAGATTTAAAGAGCACCTTTTCCAGTCCTTTTGTCTTTCATGCATAAATTACCCCTCCTTGCATTGCTTCTGGAATTGCATTTCGTTATGGTCCTCTGCAGTTAGTTTTTGCATTCTGAGTTGCTAAAAACTGTAGGGTGTACCAGAGCTTCTGTAGCAAGCCTGGTGTTTCTGTAGACCCAGGGCTTTACTGCTCACATTACTATATGGCAGTTGAGCGACTCGCACAGAAATCAATTTTACAAAAAATCATACTGACGAGGCATTTGGATTTTGGCATAATGCATTGCTAACAGGGTGTCTTGGGGATGTGGTAATTCAGTATGTACACTGAGTACTGGTAGTTTTACCTTGCAAAACTGCTGTGACTGCACTGTACTGTACTACACACTGTGAGTCACTCCTCTGCCGCTCCTTGGGTCCACAGCAGCACCAGGCTTGCTATAGAAGCTCTGGTACACCCTGCAGTTTTTAGCAGCTCAGAATGCAAAAACTAACTGCAGAGGATAGTAATGATACAGTTCCAGAATCAATGCAAGAAGGGGGAATTTATGCATGAAAGTCAAAAGAACTGGGAAAGGTGCTCTTTAACACATGTTTATAATCATTTTTACTGTACCACTTAGCATCTGTAACAAGTCTGTCTGAGTCCTGCTTTGGAATTGTGTTTACAGTTGTATTGTTCTACTAAATGTAATGTGGAGCTTTTGTAAACGAGTCTTTGACTCGAAGGTACTTTCTGAATTTGCAATAAATAAATACCTGGAGGATTGTACAAGATCCAGGCCCCTAGCTTTAGAAAAGACTGAGATCTTTTTTATAGATCTGTAGTTCTAGCTAATGGTGATATGTCTGTTAACATATCTTAGAAGGGCCTCCAGACCATATTTCAGCAACAAGGTTTTTACATGGAATAATCGGGAAGACTGTTTACAAGCCAGTTGTTCACATTTCATCTTTTCATCCAAGCACTGTTTTGCTAATCTGTGCTGTGGTAATCTGTTTAATCTTATTCAGTAATTAATAATTCTAGTATCTGCCAAGGCCTGTAGACTAATGAGTCTTAGTTCTGTTCTAACAAAGCAAGTTGGAGTAGTTTTAGTAAACCCTAATGCTGTCCGGAGAGCCCAGGTAGCTGGTTTTTCCATATTCTTGACTGAGGCTAAGGCCCAGATCTTGGCTGCATAGTAATAATAATAATACTTTATTTATAATGCGCCTTTCAGATATCAAGGTGCAGTACAGTAAAATAATTGACACAATTAAAACAGAGTCATCATCATAAGATGTACAGTACAGATCAGAAATCATCACTACCATATGCTTTAACCCAAAGAAATTGTTTTAGGGCCTGGTTAAAGCTCCCCACGGTCATGCACTCCCTAATCCGACTGGGTAGAGAATTCTAGAGGGAGGGGCAGTGAATATAAAAGCACGTGCCCCGGCAGATTTTAAAGTCACCCTCGGAATCTCTAGCAACCTCTCGTCAGCTGAGCGGAGTGGTCTCACAGGGTGATAAGGAATCAGGAGCTCTTTCAGGTAGTCAGGGCCCAGTTCGTGTAGGGCTTTATAAGTCCGTAATCTGACTTTAAAGGTGATCCGCCACTGAACCGGCAGCCAGTGCAGTTCCCGCAGCACCAGTGTGATATGAGAAGATCTAGGAGTTCCCATCAACAACCGGGCTGCAGAATAAAGAATGTGTGTGTTATATTTGGCCTCAATGGATGTCAGGAAGGGTCTGAAGGACTTTCCCCTGCGTAAACTGTTAAATCTTTTTAGGCCGAGTGTTATCAGTTTAGCTTTATTTAAGACATTATCATGGTGTGTTTTCCAGAAGAGATTTTGAGAAAAGGTGAGAACCAAGTAACAATAGTTCTTCGCCAGGTCTAGAGACATGGAGCCAATTTTCCATTGATTTTTGAATATTAATGTTAAGTGATAGTTCTTATGTGTATTGTGCTAAAATGTTAAGCTATTTTTGCAGGCCATCAATAGAAAGGGGAAATAGTGCCAAGTCGTCCGCATACGCTAAGGTTGGGCAAACTACATTTGTAATCTTAGAGTCCAAATCAACCTTCATTAATGTAGTCAAAAGGTTGTTAATGTAAATTGAGAAGAAAAGTGGGGCTAAAATACAACCCCAGTGATCAGATGATTACATTGTGACTAAGATTATGATCTTAGAGCATGAGCTCCCTTGGTGATCATATATTTTATACTTTGGAGTTTGAGATAGAATTCAGACAGTTTTGTCCATGCGTTGTCTATCTCTTTATTAAATTAAATATCCCTTATATTTTCCTTGTTCTATCCAGTTATCAAAGTCTTGAAAAAAGGAAAGGGACCTGGGGATAATCATATCAGATGACCTTAAGGTTAGCAAGCAATGTGAGAAGGCAGTAGGGAGGGCTGGGGGTATACTGGGATGTATAGGGAGAGGCATCAGCAGCAGAAAACAGGAAGTTGTTATCCCTCTGTACAGACAGTTGGTCTTTTTATTAAAGTTTTATTGTATTTGTTCTAAAATGTGCAACCTTTTAATTGTTATGTCTTTTTAGTGTACATATTTCTTGTACACCTGCAAGGTTTAGTTCTTTCAGTAATTCTGGATCCTTATACAGTGCACAAAACATTAATAAATCACCCATATTGCATTTGTGATCTAAGCTGCGCAGTCCCAGATTTCTCAGTCTTTCCTCATATGTCTTGTTTTCCAGATCTCTCACAATTTTTGTTGCTTTATGTTATAACTTGTATCCTTTCCAATTTTGTGTTTTCACCAACTGTTAATCTACCCCAAGCCTGTTACCCATAATCAATTGATGGTCTTTTATATAACCTATATAATGGTAGTAGAACATTTTCTGACCTGTGACCGAAGTGTCTCCCTACTGTATTCAGTAAATGATTTGTTTTTCCAAATATTGTATTAACTTGTTTCTTACTTTGGAGAGCTTTAGTTTTTGATATACTGTGTATATACATAGATGGAGATATATATATATATATATATTCCACAAGCTTTCTTATAATCAGTGGTTTTTAATTTAACTCCATTTAAGTAATACTTATTATTCTTATTATTCCTGACCGGATGCATAATCTTACATTTTTCACTGTGAGATGACATGCTACACTCATTTGTCCAAACCTGCTATCTAATTTAAATCCTGCTGTAATAATGTCTATCTGGACTTTAGTAAGGCCCTTGACTCGGTTCTACACAGAAGGGTGGTAAAGAAGCCAGACCACATTGGCGTAGGTAAGGAAGTGATGGGTTGGGTGAGCAACTGGCTGAAGGGAAGAACACAGCAGATGCCGGTAAATGGAGTGGTATTGATGGAGAGGGAAGTGACTAGTGGAGTGCCTCGGGGTCAGTGCTGGTGCCCCTACTGTTCAATGTGTTCATAGCCGACATCGGTATGGGATTGGAAGGGAAGGTGTGTCTGTTTGCAGATGACACCAAGATCTGCAAAAGAGTGGACACCCCAGAAGGAGTCAAGAGCATAGAATCAGACCTGAGGAAACTTGAGGAGTGGTCAGATGTCTGGCAGTTGAAGTTCAATGCCAAAAAGTGCAAGGTCACAAGGAAACCCCAGGGTGGGATATTACCTGGAAGGGGAGCAGCTGGCATGCACCAACCAGGAGCGAGACCTAGGTGTCATTATATCAGATGACTTAAAGGTGGGGAAGCAGTGCGATAAGGTGGTGCTAAAAGCCAGTGGTATGCTGGGCTGCAGAGGGAGGGGCATCACGAGTCACAGAAGGGAGGTGGTGCCACTTTACAGGGCACCGGTGTGCCCCCACCTGGAGTACTGCATACAGTTTTCGAGGCTGCACCTTAGGAAAGACATCAATAGGATTGAGATGGTGCAGAGGAGAGCCACAAAAATGATTCATTCAGGGTCTGCATCAAATGGCCTATGAGGATAGGTTGAGGGAGCTCAACATGTACTCACTGGAGCAGAGGAGGGAGAAGGGAGACATGAATGATTGAGACATTCAAGTATATCAAGGGTATAAGTAAAGTAGGGGTACAGAAGTTCCATCAGGAGAAGAAAAGCATCAGAACTAGGAGGGCACGATAGGAGGCTCAAGGGTGGGCAATTCAGGAGCACTGTTAGGAAGTTGTTCTTCACTAAGAAGGTGGTTGACCCATGGAATTGCCTGCCTCGGAAAGTTGCGGAGGCCAAAATGTAAATGTTTTCAAAAACACCTGGGACAGGCACAAAGGTATCATTTCACAGAAAGGATGGGGGGGGGGTAGTTACCAATATTGGGCAGATTAGACGGATCTTGTAGTCCCCTTCTGCTGTCAATTTCTATGTTTCTATGTAATGTTGACTCTATTACTATGTTCACTCTGCTTCTGAGTTTTGTCATCCACAAATTTATTGGAGATATTACTGATATTTTTCCCAAGATCACTTATCAAAATTCCAAATAGTATTGGTCCCAGTATCGATCCTTGCGGCACCATGCTCTACACATTCCATTCCTCTGATAAGTTTCATTTAAGCCTCCCCTTCTGACTGTGATCTTCTAACCATTTGGATATCCAATTTGCACATGTTTTATTTAGTCCCATATGCACCTTTTTTAATGAGTTTTTCATGTGACACCATATTGAACACCTTGCTAAAATCTAGAAATATCACATCTAAAGCATTACCCTCATCTAGATCTCTACTAATATTTTCATAAAAAGTTACATTTTTCATGCATGGTCTTACTGATCTAAACCCATGCTGTAAATGATCTTTAATTCCATTTACCTTTCAGTCTTTTTCTAATATAGCTTTTATGAGTTTTTCCACAATTCTTCCAGTAACAGTTGTTAGATTATTTATCTGTACTTTTTGCAAGATGTTTATCGTCTTTCTTAAAAAGTGGCACTGTCCAGCGATCCCTGATTGGCTGCTTCCTGGGAAAGCGCTAGCTGTGAATGGATCCTTTACAAGCCTGCTTCCCTTCTACTTCTCCATGCTACCTTCTTCTCTCTATCTATATTTTGTCTTGCCCACACTCTCTGGCCCCGATCCCAACCTCGACCTCTATTAAATACAACTAAGTCCCGCCCTCAGCTAAAACTTTTCCCTACAATTGACTCTCTCTTCCTGTTTTTCCCTACTCTTAAAGAGCCACCCTAAATCGCAGATGCTTACCTATTTTTTCAGTTTGCCTGGTTAATCAATGATGCTGCCTGCTAAGCTCCTCTTGGGCCTGTTCTCCTTTCTGGTTATATTATCCTGGACCAGATCCTTAAGGGAGCATAAACGTCGCTTGTCCATGCCCTGGGATTATAAATGTCCATTGTCGGTTTATGGGTCCTACAAAAGAAACATTAATCTGAATCCTAATATTGAACCCTCTCCTGGACTACATAGGCTCCTTCAACTCTTTAGGAATGACTCTCTGTTCCTTTGCCCAATGATACGTATAATCTCCACTCCACACCAAGTCAGGAAAAAAATCATCTAAAGCGAGGAAACAGTTATGCCATGGGAAATACCTAAAAGCCTGTCTCAAACACCTAATACTGTTGTTGCTGCTTATCTTGGGCAATAGTCACCCCAACCCTGGACCTCCACATCTGACAACAAAGAAGTTCGACAGCTCGGCTACTCTATCCCTGGCCAGTATAAATATCTGCAGCCTCCTTTTAAAACTTGATACCCTCACTGCCTGGACCTCCTAACATAACCCAGACATAGTATCTGTCCTTGACCTGTGGCTGACCCCTAAGATCCCTGACTCCGCTATTGCCATTCCTGGTTACATGGTCTATAGGCAAGATAGGCTTACTAAGAAAGGTGGGGGCTGCACTCTCTACCTTAAAGAGTCAGTCATGGGTCATGTACTGACCCTTCCTAGTACAGGGAATGGTATCTAGATACTAGCCTCCAAGGTGCTGCTTGGCACTCACAATAAGGTACTGACCATTGCCTCAGTATATATCCCACCCAAACTGACTAATCAGGGTCTTTTCTCCCTTCTTAACTGCTTCAGCCTCCTAGGGTGAAGCACAGAAGTTATTATTCTTGGGGACTTTAATATCAACTGGTTGGCCCCAAGTGTGAGCAACTATAAGGACGCATTGACGGCTGCCAACCTTGGACAAATGGTACAGTCACCCACCAAGATAAACTACAGGATGGGGACCTTCTCTCTTTTGGACTGGGTTCCTACTAATCAGCCTGAACACATCACCAAAACTGTGGTACTCCTGGACACCATAAATGACAATTCTCTGGTAATATCCCTCTGGCCAATAAATTCCACAACCCCCCCCCCCCAAACAAAATTGTCAGTAGAATATTACTACCTGGTCAATTAAGTCCATTTAAAAAGCACCTGCAATCACTTGACTGGTCTCCAGTTGACGCTGCCCAGGATGTGGACTCAGCCCTTGAATACTTCATTACTTCCTTTAACTCAGCATGTGATGTTCATGCTCCTTTCAAGAAACATAAAATTAGGGGATCAGTAAACCCATCTGTGACCCTCGACCTCCATGATCTGATGAAATCCCTTGACCAGCTTTGGTACTGTGCCAGGGCATCTAACACCCTTGCGGACACTCAGGCCTACAAATCGGCATGGAATGCCTGCACAAGAGCTATCCACCAGGCGAAAGCAAACTACTACAGGAACGCCCTTGCAAACACCTGGAATGATGGGAGGAAGTTCTTGGACAACCTTTAACAGAGGAAAAAACCCAATGTTACACCCACAATGCTCAACATCAACAGTACTATCACTTTGGATAAAGTAACCACAGCCAACGCCTTCAACACTACATTTTCTGACCTTAGTCATGTTCTCCCACCTAACTTCTTTGATTCTACACCAGCAGCAACGCTTTCTGACATCCCACATGAAACACAACAGTGCCCCCCTTTTTATTTTAAGGCAAGCTCATAAAGGCTAGCCAGAATACACCTAATCAAAGTACTTGGGAAGGCCAGGCACAGTGATGACTCTCTGGATTTAAGACTCATCACCCTCACCATCGATGAAGTCCTGCCACCCCTTACTAAAATTCTTAACCGCTTTCTTATGTTCTCACAATTCCCAAGAAATTAAAAGTCTGCTGTGGTGACCCCATTCACAAAAGTAGAGACAAGACTCTTGCAAGCAACTACAAACCAATCCCCATCCTACCTCCGCTCTCCAAGGCTTTGGAACGGATAGTTGCTGAACAACTTGTAGACTATCTGGAAAAATATGACCTTCAATGTCCCCAACAACACGGTTTTCATAAAGGGCACAGCACCACCACTGCACTCCTTGACTTCACCTCCTACATCCACCAGGTTCTAGACCACAACCACTTGGTCGGCGCCACCTTTATTGGTCTGACAAAGGCATTTGATACCATCAACCACTCCCTACTTACTGAACAGCTATCATCTCTGGAACTTTCACCGGAAGCCACACACTGGTTTCAAAGCTACTTTACTGACTGCTCCCAGCAGGTCAGAATTGGGGACTCCACCCTGACCTCACTCCCATTCCAGTTGGGCGTCCCCCAAGGTTCCATCTTTGGCCCATTACTTTTTAGTATCTTTGTGAATGAGCTCCCTGCTGCATGCCATACCTGAATTCTACTTTATGCAGATGGTGCGGTCATTTTCACATGCCACTCTGACCCCTATCTATTCCAGCAGCAACTGCAGCAAAGTTTCTGTGATGAAACCTGGTTCAGGTCACAAAAGCTCATCCTAAACTGTACAAAAACCAAATCAATGCTGTTTCATGGGACACGTAACAAACACAAACTCCAACAACTGCTAATAAACAATATCGGAGGCACTGCACTGGAACAGGTAGACCAGTTCAGATACCTGGGCATGACCCTTGACTGCACACTATCATACTCTATGCATATACATAACATTGCTAAAGCTGTGAATACCCGCATAGGGCTGCTCTATAGGCATAGACACTGTTTGATGGCCGAAGCATTAAAATTGACAAGCCAGAGCTCAGTTACCTCATTAATTGACTACGGTCTTGTAGTTTACAGATCAGAAATTGTCACTGCCCTCTGACGTATAGCCCTAGCTCTAAACAAGGCATATCGGCTTCTCACCTCATCCACCTGACTCACATACATGTGTGGCATCTATGAACAGGCAAACTGGCTACAGCTATCTGGCATAATAAAGTATCAGACCTGCATTCTTGCGAAGATGTCATTGCTGGACCTCCTTCCCCCTCACTGTGCCACTCACCTAACCAGGAGTTCTGAAAATTTGACCTTCTCTGTGCCCCGCTGCTGGACCACACACAGACAGCGCTCCTACAAAGTTGGGGCCTCTAACTGGTTTAATTCACTCCCAGTGGATATCACCAACTCATCGAATCTCAGCTCCTTTAAGTGTAAACTTAAGCTGCATTTGGTGTCCGGAGCCTACTGCGACTGCTTCACTTAATACTCTGCCTGCTCCCCTGGCCTCTCCTGTACTAATGTACTCCCCACACCCCCTCCACTCTCTGTTATTTCTCACCACATTCCCACATTAGCCTTCCTTAGCTGCTCTCCTGTACCAATGCACTCTCCCTCACCCCTCTCTCACCTTGTTATCTCTTTCCATATCCCACATCAGCATTCCTTAGCCTCTCCCTGGTCCCCCTTGATTCATTCTTCCTCTCCTTTCCCCTCCACCCATCCTATTACCTCCTCCCCACCCTACATCATACCCAACCCCTCTCCCTCCTCTCTCTTCACCACCTACTCCACTCATTCCCCCAATCTTTGCCTATTCCCAACTCTGCTGCTCCTCTCGACCTGTAAGGAGTATTTATCTCACATGTAATGCCCCAGGCATACTATGTTTAATAACTGGTCTTGTGTTCAATCGCTTATTTCTCATTTGTTTCTTGATAAAGACTTTGGCAGCTCATGTACTGAATACAAACAGTTTTGTTTAACTTGTTGTTAACTAGCCTGTCCTGTCTTAACTTGACAAAGCCTTTGGTAGCTCATGTACTCTAATCAAACTGTAATGATTAAATTTTATGTTTTGTTTTAATTTGTCCTGTGTCCATGACGTGGAAACTTTGTAAAAGAGCCCTGTGTGCTCAAAGGTGTCATCTGAAACTTTAATAAAAAAAATATTAGGCAGAATAGAGCAGTTACCCACTGTCAGGTTACATGGTTTAATGTTAGTTATAAAAATCCACACAGATTACAAGTTTCCATCCTTTTTGCTACTGTCAAGATTTTTTGGTTTTATAAGAACCTTTACATGAAGGGCAGCACCTCCACCTTTTTTCTCTTTCCTGTCCTTGTGAGTCAAGTAGTATCCCTCAATGTTTTTATCCCAAGTATTCTCAGGGTCCCACTGCATTTCTGTGACAGCTGCAATGTCAGGGTTTTTTTTCAGCTAAGAGTATTTTAAACTGATCTATTTTATTCACAAGACTTCTTGCATTTAATGAAAATATTTTTAGTTTTTTGTAGGTTTTTTTACTATTCCTGTCTGTTAATCTTTGTATTCCTTTATCACTCTTCTCCTCAACCCTTTCACTTGTTATAATTTTCTCTATTGCTGCATTAAATCTTTCTGCTAAAATTGCAATCTCGTTCAAGTGTAGCTTGTGTTTTGCATATAGCTGATTTTTGTTAAATAGATCCCAATATTTTAATAATATAAAATCCTTCTTGTATGCCCAGCCATCTAACCATGCATTCATTTTTATGTCATGTTGTATTTTCTTTGAAGCATGGCACAGGGAATATTTCTGAAACTGTTGATGTGTAGCCTAATGCCTTTCTCGTTTTCCCCAGTTATATGTACTCCTGCTTCATTTTCATTTTGCTACTCCACTCTATATGGTGATATTTGGTGATTAACAATGATCAGGCATAACTGACCTTCAGAGGCAGTATGGCGCAGTGGGTTAAGGCTCTGAGCTGCAAATCTGGAGACCTGGGTTTGAATCCCACAGCCCCCTAGGTGCATACTGTGTGACCCTGAGCAAGTCACTTAACCTCCTTGTGCTCCCAGGTTGCACCTGCAAACAAGCTTTCAGCTTAGTGTGTCTCACCTGGTAAAATAATTGGTTAAAAAAATAAATAAATAATTGGTTAAAGAAACATGAATGATGATGGTTGGCATGGCCCTTCTGGTTGAATGAGTACCAAACTGTGTCAGAGCTATGGCTATATCTGCCATTGCCCAGCACACCCATGGAGCTGTGGTGGCCACCAAACCAGATTCTGTGGCATTGAAAGGGAAATTTGGAGCTGATCCTGGCCTGATGACACCAATCTGCAGTCCTATTGACATAGGACTGGATGCAATTGACCACATACGGCTTAGGTTCTGGATCAAACCTCGAGTCCAACACTCCTAGCATGGAGGTCTTGGTATGCGTCACCAGCGAGAAGTGTACCCCTTCCATCATGTGGGATATCCTTGAATTTTTGAGTGCCCTGATGTCTGAGACCCTCTTAATTGAAACAAGTCACAAAATTGTTGCCAGTTTCATGGTCAACTGTTTCATACTTAGGTCCTGGTTTTGAGTCCAAGACTGAAAGAGCTGAACAACCTTGTTAACATCCCAGGTGAACTGGTACCTGAGTTGCGGTGGTCTTGACCATCTGATAGCCTTCAAAAACCTTCACACCATAAGGATTTACCCCACAAACTTACCATCAGTCAGGCTGTATCCAGCCAATAAGGCTGACTGCAACACATTGATTATACCAATAAGATTTACCTGAACAATACACTCCATAAAGAAATTCAGTAATATCTGTTGCAGCAGCTAAAAGGGAATCCAAGTGTCTAGATTGACACCAATTGGACCAAGAGCTCCAGGCAGATTTATATGCCTTCCTGATCTCCAGGGCCCAAGGCTATTGAAATAGGCCTGCAATTCTTTCCATAAGGCATGTGGGTACCTAGGAAACCCTGAAAATAATCACGCTGCTAGGGTCAAAGTGCTTTCCTGCAGTAAGGGTGGGTGGGAAACCTAACGGATCCGGAAGGAGATCTAGAAGAGGGGGAAATTGGAAGAGAAACTTCCACTGAAAGCTCCAGCTGCACTGGATATCACAATTTTGTCTACCAGACTGAGGTCACCATTGCCATAGATGCTGTCCACCTCCTGATCAGTGCTCGGGCCCTACAGATCATGGGAAAGGACAGAAATGCATAGCAACTCTGTCTGGTCCAATCTTGAGAAAATGTATCTGTGGCTTTTGTTTCTAGATCCAGACAACTGAAAAATTGGACCAGCTGGAAGTTGAATCCAGAGGCAAACAGACTGAGATCAAGAGGGCTCCTTCACTGCACAATCCTAGCAAACACATCCCTGAGAAGGAGAAAGCCACTTGAGTCAGACTGGTATCTTGATCTCCAATATGCTGTTCTGTTGGCTAATACTAGAATGTAAAGTGCCTGAACTGGAATGTTCTGTTTCAGGCAGAAATCCTAGAACCACTTCATCACTGACCTTAGCAGGTGGGACCTGATGGCCCCAAGGCTGTTGATGTGTCTCACTGCTGCCACATCGTTGGCCTGGTCTGTTGGTGAAGCTCTTGATCACAAAGGTGACTGCATCAATATTAATATGCTGATGTGAAGGGAAGATCCCATTGCACCAGGCCCCCCATCCTGACAGGCTGACATCTGACTCTACGGTAAGTGTCTGGAATTTTTAAACTTGCATGGTTCAGTAATGGAGTAGGGATGGGAATATGGCTAGGGTGGAGGAGAACAACAGACCTATGACTCTTTCCAGGTCTCTTAAGGTGGGGAAGCTCCTTCTTGAGCAGTCTTGTGTTCTCCCTCTACATGTCCTTGATTTTCTTTAAAGGAGAACTACCTTGAATCTGTAAGCCTGTGTTTTCTGTGGAAGCTGCATTTCTAGTAATGATACTTGTTCTGTTTTTGTTCCGTCTGTTCTGGCCTTTTAGTAGAGTCACTGAATGTTTTTACTTTTCACTGTGGTGAACAGTATCATTTTAGAACTGCATGATGTACATTATGTCCTTGTTACAGAACTTACATTATTTTCACAATGCATTCATGTTCTACTGTAGAACTCTGTGGCCCAAAGGGGACATAATCTGCAGCATACAGTTCTAAAATGGCACATACCAGCAGAGTGTAAAGCAGAAACACCCACTCTGTTTGCTAAAAGGCCAGTAAAAATGGCACAGTAACAGAAATGGATCAAATACATGAAAAAAAGCATCTACTGGGAAAAATGACTTACTGGTTTAATGCAGTTCTCCTTTAAGGGTAGACTGAGAGTGACCTCTTGAGTCTACGTTGAAGTCCAAAACATCAGAGATTAGAAAGTGTTGACAGCCAGTTTTGAGCAGTTTGTCCTCAATCAATCAATCAAATCTTTATTTAACCAGGTGAAACACATTTGAGAAGAACTAATTTCCAAGGTGGACCTGGGCAAGGTACAAGAGCAATTAACACTGAATTCGTGCATCAAATACAGCACATAGGAACACGTTATATACAATTTGCATTAAGTTTGTGCATTAGATACAGCACATGGGACTTTATATCTAGATATAGGTGGATCTAGACAAGATAAATAACAATTGAGTTTGTATGTTTGAAATTTGCTCAACCGTTATATACAAAAACATAAGAACATGTTAGACAATATATACATATCGGTGAGTGTACAGTTGGGCAACATTGAGCTAAATAGTAAAATGCACAGGGTATACAGTAGGAACACTTTGTAAGGAAGGGAGAGGTTAAGGAAGGAAGAGGTAAGGTTGTCAATAGTCGGTACAATAATCTTATGTCAATTGGCAAAACTGAATAGAAAATTTAAGAAGGTGAATCGCTAAGGATGAACCTACCTTGGTAATTAGGGAGAGGGAGACAAAGAGAAAGGAAAGTCAGTTGGCAAAAATAATTACACTAATTGTAATAGTTACTTAGGTGAATTACTAAGTATCAATCTAGCTTAGAAACTGAAGAGAGGGAGACGAAGAGAAGGGAAAGGAGGGAGCCAGGAGGAGTGATACCTAGAGTGGGAGGAATACTTGAAAGGTGGGGCAAGCATGACAGACATAGACTAGTCATCGACTGCACTTGCAGGACTCCATAAAGGACTGTTTAAATAAGGTCTTGAAGGTTGATAGTTTAACAGGGATAGCCAGTTTCAGTACTTTTTGGAGTTTATTCCATAGAGAGGGCAGAGCATAACCTATGGATGAGCTACCAAACCTAGTATTGAATTTAGGAATGATAAGAGTAATATAGGAAAGACTTCTCAATTTGTACTTGCTTGGCATGCAGATGGTCAGACAGTCTAAAATATATGGGGAAGCCTATGAATTATGGCTTTGAATATCCATATGGCTGCATTTTTTTGCTGCCAGAATGTGAGTGAGGTCCATCCTAAGAGGGAGTAGAGGGTACAGTGGTGGGTGGATTAGGGTACACCATTAATAACACATAGTGCATGGTGGTAGAGGACATCTAGTTTGGATAGGGCAGTACTAGTACTTTGGGCATACAGAATGTTCGCATAGTCTAAGAGCGGAAGAAAGGTGGCTTGAACTAGCCTGGTTCTCGCTTCTTTAGAAAGTAAGTGCCTGATTCTGTAGAAAAGTTTGAGTCTCTGTTTTAGTTTCTTTGCAAGTTCCTCTATGTGCTCCATAAAGTTTAGCTTATGGTCAGCCCACACACCCAGGTATTTACATTTAGTCACGAATTCTATTTGTTCACCTACTAAAGTGGTGATTTTGGATAAAGAGTCAAAGCTAGGTGTTTGCGCTGCTCTAGTTACATGCAAGAAAAACATAGCCTTTGTTTTCTTAGCATTCAGTAGCAATTTAAGGTGTAGAAGGTTTGTCTGTAGTTTATTAGTCTCTTTGCAGGTCCTTGCAAGCCAAATCAGGGGAAGGCCTGTCTATACAGATGACAGTGTCGTCAGCAAATAGGTGAATGTTGGCTGATTTTATGCCAGTGTTGATATTATTGCTATAGATTGCAAACAGGAGAGGGTCCTGAATTGACCCCTGTGGGACACCTCTTGGAAGGGTATTCAAGGGAGCGAGGTCAACGTCAGCTTTCATCTGCTTAAGATGACCAATGAGATAACTATCAAACCATTTCAGGGTAGCAGGGTTCAGACCAATGTTCCTGATGATGTCCAGTAGTAAAACATGATCTATGGTGTTGAATGCTTTGCTTAGATCAAGGAACAAGGCACACACATGGTTTTTGTTGGCCAAGGCTTTGAGCCAATCATTGGAGACTTTGGCTAGTGCTGTAATGGTACTGTGTGCTGGTCTAAAACCAGACTGTAATGGCAAGAGTAGATTAGTGGACTCAAGATGTTTTCTTAGCTGGGTGTTAACTATTTTTTTGAGGAGTTTGGAGACGGTGGGGAGCAGAGAAATAGGCCTATAGTTGTTTACATCCATGGGGTCACCAGATTTGAAGAGAGGTATGACATGGGCCATTTTTCAGATGGCAGGGAGAGCACCCTGAGCTAAAGACATATTAAAAAGGTGCATTATGTGAACCATCAGGATGTGGAAGCCTAGCTTCAGAAAGAAATGGTCAATAAGGTCCGCACCAGCACTTTTTTTTTGTGTCAAATTTCAGTAGGAGGTCTTCCACTTCCTTCAGAGAGACCAGTGTAAAGGAAAGTGTATGACCAGTGCTAGGGGGATTGGAGGCATGATTGGCTGTGGCCTGTCCTCTGAGCTGGTCATGTAATTTGCTGGCAGGGGATGAGTCAAAGGCCAACCCGGCGGTAGCAAAATGGGCTTTGAGGAGTTCAAGTATTTTCTGTTTGTCGGTGACGGTAGTGCCACCCGACTTAATTTTGGCAAGGAGTGAGTTAATAGATTTGTGTCCCTCAATATCTTTTAGGGCCTGACAGAACTTCACAGGCCAGTTAGATGATGAATCTAGTATATTACAAAAGTATTTGGCTTTTGCGGTTCTAATGAGTTTGATATACTGGTTTTTGGCTGCCCTGAAGGCAGTCCAGTTGGCAGGGAGTTTGGTTCTGCAGGCTTTTTTCCAAAGCTTGTCCCTATGAAGTAAAGCAGTTTTCAGATCAAGGGAAAACAATGGACATGATTTTTTTCTTGGTGCACATTTTGATCAGGGGGTCATGCCTGTCTATGTTAAGGACAATACTGTGGAATGCCTCATAGACTTCAGACACTGTTGTAGCTAAGTAGAAATCTTGCCAGCTTGCATGCTGCAGAATGGAGATGAAAGATGGTAGTCTAGATTGCGGTGACTTCTCTTGAAGATAGACTCTAGAATCTAGAGGTAGACGAAGGTTTGGGAGTGGACCTCATGCAGGCAACTGGGCAGTGGTCTTGTAGGTCATTTAGAAGGATGCCTGAGTGAGTGAAAAGGTGGGGTTTGTTTACAAAGATGAGATCAAGTAAGCTGTTGTGTTCAGGAGTCTTTGTATTAGGATGAGTGGCTTCCACAATTAGTTGTATAAGCCCAAGTGAGTCGTTAAATTCCTTTAAGGGTTTGGAGCACTTGGCAAACCAGTTAAGACTGAAGTCACCCATAATGATGACCTCCATTGAGAGTGAGTCCAGAAGGTTGGATAAGTGGTTCAGCAGCTTGAGGCCTGCTAAGGGAGGTCTGTAGCAGCCAGCAATTAGGAGTGGGACAAAAGAGGGCAGTTGTATTTTAATGGTAAGGCATTTGAATTCCTTCGGCACTAAAGTGGAGTTTATAGTAGTGGCTGTGAATTTGATGTGTACATACTGTATATAGCTACACCCCCCTTCCCCGGCGTGCCTGTCTACTCTAAACACGTTATATAGGGGATATTGATTTCAAAATCTTGGGTAGAGGGTTTGAGCCATGTCTTGGAAACTACTATGATGTCTGGTTTCCTATGAATGATCCAGGATTGAAAAAGATCACATTTTTTTAGCAGACTACAGGTGTTTATGTATAGCAGGCTCAGACCCCGAAGTAGGGGTAGTTGTGATGGCGAATGGATATGGTCAGGTGATTCAGGGTTTAATTCAACGTTGCCTGAGCATAGCAATAAAAATAGTAGGAGTTTTATAATGGCTGTCAGAAATAGCTGAAGTAACCAAATCTGCCCTCTTTTCACTCTTTGGGCAGAAGGGTAGCATAGTAATGAAAAAGGAGTTCAGAGGGCCCCAGCGAGACAACGAAAAGTACCTTGGCCTTATAGGAAAATGTCAGTTCAAAGCTTAGGGGTGTCAATGGTGTCAGGTCCCCAGACCAGTAATCATATGTACAAGACTTACTGTGGAAAATAGGTTGCATAGATACTTGCATATAAAGGGAGGAAAGGTTTAAGACGCAGTTGTAGGGCTTGTGCATAGCATGAGCAGCTAGCTTGCTTGCATGAGCAGAGTGATAGGATAAGTATAACATGGGATTGATAATGGGGAATTGCAAGCCAACCAGATAAAGAAGGATAAAGGTAGCCTTCATGGTTGCTCCTGGCTGTTAACCTCATCCTGTTATAATGTGGGGTGAGCCTTCAGGTGAAAATAGAAGGAATTTTAGTGCTTCAGTGCAGCTTGTTATACCACAAGTGGAATCTGTATGTGAGGTTGAGTACCCCTTTAAGAAGTGAGTACCCCTTTAAGAAGGAAGATTGATGACATGAGCCAATAAATGTAACTCAAGAGAAAAGAGGTGGAGTTAAGGTGTATTTAATAAGGCTGGAGGGGTGGGCAAAAATTTTCTCCTTGGGATTACAGCACTTTTGAAATAGAGTTCAGGGCAAAGCGCCCAAGCAGAGAGGCACGGGGGCTTCCTGACTGCTTTCAAAGCAAGCTGGGAGAGCCAGAGCCATTCAGTGCTATGGAGGAGCAAGGACCAATCAGGAAACTTTCAAGTACCTCAAGGGAATCAAAGTCCAAGAGGGTAGCATCTTTCAGAAAAAGAGATGTTCAAGAACAAGGGGGCACAATTTGAAGATAGAAGGGGGACGGCTCAGAGGTAATGTGAGGAAGTATTTTTTCATGGAGAGGGTTGTGGATGCATGGAACAGCCTCCCTGAGGAGATCGTGGAGTCAAGAACAGTGGAGGAATTCAAGAATGCATGGGACAGACATAAGGCAGTCCTAGTGGGGGGGGTAGGAGGAAGTAAGCTGTTGGTTAACTAGGATCTGCAGCTTATCTGTTAGGTAGGAAAATGGGCAGACTGGGTGGGCCAAGCGGTCCTTATCTGCCATCAAATTCTATGTTTCTATAGGTGCCCTAGTCCCTCAGCAGTCAATCGAGGCCAAACACTGAGGCAGGCTAGCCAATGGCGATCCAGGGTTTCAGTCCCAGTGTAGGAGCTGTACCTGGTGATAGCTTGAGGTTGGGGATCCCTGCAGGAGTGGCTGGCTGACTTCAGCTCCAGCCAGGCCATGGGCAGCATGGTAGCCCGGTCAGGGGCTTGTTCTGGAGGAAAAGAAAGGGGACACAGCCATTAGTTAAGGAGTCAGGAACAAAAGGTAGACCGCTGAATCGGGCAGGAGTAGTTAGCACTTAGTTAAGGTTGGAATGGCATGGATAGAGACAAAGGGATTAAAAGGTGCGGGTGGGGGGAATGGGCAGCCAGTCTTTATGGAGGGGGGGTCGCTGGGCTGGCGCAGAGAGAGGCAGAAATTCATACAACAATTTAAGTCCCAAAATTAAACTGTCAAGGTAGATATTAGTAGAATGTAGATAAAATGGGGGAAGGAAGCAGGGGAGAAAATGAAGTCAATTAAACAGAGAGAGGTAGGAACAGGAAGAATTAGATGGATAGCTAGCAGAGGGAGGCAGATAAGTTAGAAGGCTTTCGGGTAGGAGAAAAAAAAAAACATTTGTTCAAAACAGTTTACATATACTTCTGATTAAATCTAAGTCAATCAGCTAAGCCTATGGTCAGAACAGTACAATTACAAGGCACTAATCTCCATATGAGCAGACAAACAATGCAGAACAAAAACAATTGAGGGCTATATGCATTTAGAAAATGTTCTCCTCAGGAAACCTAAGTCCTCTGGCAGAGAGGTAGACAGGTTCAGGTTAGCTGAGAGCTTGACTGGATCCTGGGCCATAAGCAGTTAATTGTTTGGGTACATGATGAGCCAGATTCCTGCAGCTCTCAGTCAGGCCACCACTGGGCTGAGGACCTTGGTGAAGCAACAATGAGCTGAGGTTACTCTGAAGGAGAAGTAGTTACTGCCATGTCCCACCCTCCTGCAAAACCCTAGCCAGCCGTGGTCCCGCTGGTAGATGGGTGCAGACAGATATGTGTCCTTCAGAAACAGGAGAACAACACAGTCTTCTTGGATTTGTGTATCTCACATAAGGTGGATTCCTTCTATATACTGAAGTGGTGATAGGTGGCGTATACATTGAGGTCCCTCAAGAAGCTGTTGGTTGGGGAGCAAGAAGGTGGCCAGGCTGGGATGCCGTCTGTAAAGGGCTCTAACCTGAGCCAGATTTTGCAACCTTTCTGTTTTTTCTTGCTCTTTCTGCCTTATTTTATTTTAATTAGGAGGAGGAGTTTTATTGTTCGTTGATTCTGTGATTGCCTGCGGTGTCCAGAGTCCAAAATTGTAATGTACTAACATTACCTAGTTCAGACGCGAGGTGCAGGGCAAAAGAGATGGGTAGGGACGAGGGCAGTGAGTATAATTTAGGAGTCAGTTTTCTTATTTTTTAGTGAGGGTTTGAAAGCTGTGCTGTGGATTTTGCTGCAGGAGAGGAGACTGGAGGCTCTGGAGGTACTGACCAGAATTCGATGCCAGGAAAAGCTGTGTCGCCACTCGCTAGAGGATATGGAAAACACCAGGACGTTAACTGAGGAAGCTGGAGCGAGGAGAATCCCCCTTTCCTGGCAGGAGAACTGGTGTTGTAGCTACCATTTCAGGAGTGTAAGTGTTTGTCAGGTACTGTGGTACCGAGGAAATAACTATCATTGAGTTTGTAAGATACGGTACTGTGTGCCTTGGTGCACTCTGGAATTATGAACTTTCTGAACGGAGTTTTTGAACACTGGCTCTGAACAGACAGTGAGCTGTCTCAGTGTAGGGCCATGACCCAGTCTAACATTTTGCACCCTTGTTTGTGGAACTACTTCGAATTGTTTTGCAGCATACCTCTCAACTGTCCCTGATTTTCAGGGACGTCCCTGATTTTGCCTCAGTTTTATTCTGTCCCTCCTAAAAATTGTGTCTATGACCACACAATGGAATTTGTAAGCACAAAATAATGTTAAACATTAACATTGCAGACTTGTTCCTCCTTAGAAAATGCATTTTACACTAAGACCCTTATCCTACCAGCTTCCTGAGTTGATATCTCCAATTTTGAAGATGTGTCCTGATTTGTTTAAGCAGGCGGTTGAGAGGTATATTTTGCAGCCTTGTTTTGTGGACCTAACTTGCCAAATTTGCTTCGGGACGCATCCATTACTTTCAACCAGTCTGTCCGTGTCTGGGCTCAGCCTTGGTGAGAGAAGTGTCTGGCAGTAGATTCCAGGACAACCACCTGTATGTACCTCCACATCTCTGTCAGATTTGTCTGGGGCAAGCATTTGTCCCCAGTGGATGTGAGAGTGTTTCTGGGGCTGAGTCTCCCATAAATTTATTTTTCTCCAGCTCTTCTCCCTATCCTGCTGTAAACTGGTAACAAGCAACACAATATATGATCTAGCAAATATTTGGGGAATTTGGGGGTGAGAGCACAACCCCAAATTGCTGTCTTGTCCCAGTTTGGTGGGAGCTTACTGTGGAAACTGTCATATTAGCAGAAGCTGATATTGGACTGAAGATCTTTGGTGACTGTAAACTATAAAATTGCAGTGAACTTTTTGGACATTGCTCCTGAATGGGAGCTCTTGTTAAATTCAATTTGGTTTCTTCCACAGCACTATCTCTCCTAAATCTCTCCTGAGGGCAGAAACCTGGTTGTTTTATTTTTAGAGTAAGGGTGGGAGGTTTGCTGGGGGGGGTATTTTCTAGTTTGGTGTATGTGTGTGTGTGTGTGTGTGACTGTGTTTAGGCTGTCTTGTGTATTAGGGTGGTTGTGAATTTTGAATGTGTTGAGTTTAAATAGAGTTAGTAGCTGTGGAGCTATTTCTTTAGTTCTGGGATTATTGAGGTACTTTGGAAGTACTGGGATGTGCTGGAGCCTTGGATGCACTCATATTGCCTATGCTGCATCCCAGTTGCGTGACGTCCACCCTTTTGCTGACCTCCCTATTTCAACTACTGCAGTTAGGCACTGCAGGGAGGTCGGCATCACTAGGGAGCAGGTAGGTCGGTGATAGCGGGGTGCAGCAGGAGGGACAGAGGTGAGGAGCATTGAGGTGATTAGGTGCAGGAAATGCTCTGGGGTTAAACAGAGCCTAGAGAGAGAGAGAGAGAGAGAGAGAGAGAGGCCAGACATGTTTAGTCTCCATCCCCAGGGTTCCCACCGGACCGAGTGGGCAGGTAGCCGGTGGGCCAGCAGCCTCCACTTGTTCCGTTTGGGCTGTGCAGTGTAATGCCAGATCGATGAGGAACAAGACTACAATTATGGCGGACTTGATTTCCTCGGTCGATCCGGCATGCATTATGGAGACCTGGCTGGGTGATGATGCCTGATGCCTGACTAGTATTGGAGGCAGCCGTCCCCTCTGGGTACTCCGTGGTGCACTGCCTGAGGAGGGAACGCAGTGGTGGGGGTGTGGCCATCTGTTTTAGATCCAGCTTGGGCTTCTCCGTGCACCCAGTAGAGACAGCCAGGTCTTTTGACTGTGTGGTGGTGTGTTGGGGTCCTGGTGCAGGCTGCAGGGTCCTTCTTATTTACCACCCTCTGGGGTCAGGAGGAGAGTTCCTGCAGGAGGTCACAGACTTCGTCGACGACAAGATTTTGGAGTCCCCCAGATGGTTGATTTGGGGGGACTTCAATGCCTGGATTGACGACAAATCCTCACAATTAGGTTTTGACCTCCTCCAGGTGATGTCATCACTGGGTTTGACACAAGTGGTTACTTCTGTGACCCATCACCATGGCCACATACTGGACCTGGTTTTCGCATTGGGGCTTGAGGTGATGAATCTCAAGACTGATCAGGTCACATGGTCTGATCATTGCATGGTGAAGTTCTTGTTTGGGGCCCAACTGGAAGTCCCTCCCCTGTTGAGATGGTCAGCTATCACCCTTAAGGGGATTTTCCCCAGAGGGACTGCTGCGGTAGCTGATTTATCTAGTGTTGATGCTGCTTGTGCGGTGAGTAAGGGCAAAGTGGTGGCTGCCTATAATAGGGTGGTAGCCGAGGCACTCAGTGGCATCGCTCTGGTCTGTATATGAGCCAGATCTTCACCAGGATCTCAAGGTGATGAAGATCAGGGGTCAGAAGTTGGAACGTTGCTGGCAGAAGACTAGATCAGAGGAGGACAAACTGGCCTTGCGTGCTCATTATCATGAGTACCAAGGGGCAATCAACAGTAAGAAGGCAGAGTTCCTGTCCAGGGAGATTGCTGCAGGGAAGAACAGACTATCTCAGCTTTTTCGGACTGTAGACAGACTTTTACATCCTGTCTGTCTACAGCTGAAAAAAGCTTTTTCAATCACATTATGCAATGAGTTTGCTCAGCTCTTCTCTGACAGGGTGTTCTTTATCTGGTTGGGGATCCTGTCAGTGAAGCAAGTTTTGTTTTGCAGTGATCGGCCTGGGGATGGCAGAGGCACTCCGACTGTTTGGGGTGAGTTTAGACTGTTGGAAGTGGGCGAAGTCATTGAGGTGATCTCAAAGCTAAGGCACACTTATTGTGAACTGGACTCAGCCCAGACCTGTTTATACCTGTTTCTTAATGAGATGTGTCGGGACCATTGGCCCAGTGTTTGCTGGGATTATTGGGTGTTCATTGTCAGAGGGAGTCTTTCCAGACACCTTGAAAGAGGCTCTGGTGAGGCCCCTCTTGAAGAAGCCATCTCTCGACCCCGACATCCTGGCGAATTACTGTCCAATCTCTAACCTACCATTTTTAGGTACGGTTGTTGAAAAAGTATTAGCACAGCAGCTCGAGGAGCACCTCATGTGCTGTGATATCTACAAGCCATTCCAGTCTGGTTTCAGGGCTAGGCATAGCACTGAAATGGCATTAGTCAGGGTGCAAAATTACCTCCTCAGGGCTAGAGATAGAGGAGACGTGTCAGTTCTTGTATTCCTTGATCTCTCATCAGCATTTGATACCGTAGATCACATTGTGCTTCTTGATCGCCTTTGAGAATATTGTGGACTCACCGGTACCGTCATCAACTGATTTTGAGTCCTGTCTCTCTGGCAGGAAGCAACGGGTGGTGATGGGGAATTTCTACTCCTCCCCAAAAGCTCCTGCCATGTGCAGTGCCTCAGGGCTCGATCTTGTTGCCAGTGTTATTCGCAGTGTACATGCTGCCCCTTGGAGAGTTCATTAGGCATTACAGTGTGGGTTTTCACTGCTATGCAGATGATACCCAACTGTATATGTCTTTTGCCCTGGGAACACAGAATGCTATAAAAGTGCTTAACAACTGCCTGGCTGAGATCAATGACTGGATGTCCTCCAATTGGTTGCGAAGGAACCCCAATAAAACAGATGTTCTGGTGATAGAGCCAGGTCGTGGGCATGATGGGAGTGCCTCCGGAGTGGTTACAGGATTGTTCCTAGGGTCCACTCCATTGATGGCCTCTCCTAGGGTACGGAATCTTGGTATCACCCCACCACAATGACATTTTGACAGTGAACACCACCACAACGACAAATCTCAATGGGTCGGGATTGGTCGCTGTTGGGATCCGCTGTCTGCTGACGCAGCGATTCCTAGTGTTGCACCCCCACCCCAAACCAACTCTGACTCAGAGTTGTTATTTAGAGATGGGGGGGTGCATGGGGCAAAGTCCCCCACAGAAAAATACTTTGTCCTGTCGGGAACAATGCCCACTGTCGGCATAGTTCCCGTTGCTGTCGGGGGTGTCGACAATGACCCCGTTTATGTATTGACGTGGAAACCGGAATCTTGGCTTTATCCTGGATAGCAGTTTGACTCTTGTAGCACAGGTGTCATCTGTGGTCCAAAGTGGTTTTTACCACTTAAGGAATATCGCCAGGATTAAGCCCCTAGTTCTGCCTGAGGACGTGCCATCACTAGTGCATGCCTTTGTCACTTCCAGGCTTGACTGCTGTAATGCTGTATATTTCGGGGTCTCTGGAGGGACCCTCTGCCAGCTGCAGTTAGTGCAGAACGCAGTGGCGAGGTTGCTGATGGGCCTGTCTAGGTCCAGTCATGTGACCCCGGTCCTGTGAGCTCTGCACTGGCTGCCTGTCAGATGGAGGGTCATCTTCAAGTTGGGCTTGCTCACCTATAAGACCCTATATGGACTGGGCCCAAGCTACCTGGCTGATCTCCTAATACCAACCATCTCTGCTCACTCCCTCCGTTCCTCAACCAGGGGCTTCCTCGCAGTTCCCAGGGCTAGATTAAAAACATCAGGCAACTGGGCATTTGAAGTCGCCAGTCTGGCCCTGTGGAGCTCCATTCCAGCTGGCGTGAGAGAGGCCCTGACGGTCAAGATATTTAAGAAGGGTCTGAAGGCACATTTATTTTTGTTAGCCTTCCCTGATGACATCCATTAATCACCAGAGCTAATTTTAATCTTGAGTTCTATTCGCTTTCATCATATTTTATTTATCCTAATATGTGTGTATTTATGAATATTGTTTTTTATATTATATGTTTTTACCTGTTTTATGTAAGGTGCCCAGAGCCTCAGGGATTGGGGGCCATTGAAATAAAGTGGCCTTGCCTTGCCTTGCCTATGACTGGGCGGGACCTACCATCCTCCTGTGGGATAATGAAGATGGAGCTGATTGACACCTCTGTGATCTGTGAGGCCTTGGAAATGGCTCCCTTTGAGATGAGGGCTGACATATGACCTTGTGGTCTCTCCTTCACATTTCTCTTACACCTAATTGTGCTCCCCGCCCTCCTGTCCTGTGTCCTCTCCGAGGCTTCATCTGTCCCTCATCTATCCACCACCACCCTGCCTGTACCCTATCTCGCCTCACCTACCACACACCCCCTTCTACCCTGTTACACTGTTTTTTTTCCTTTTTAACTCACTGTCTGTCTTGTTTCTTATGGCATTGTATGTAATATACCATTACCTAACAATTGTCCTCGTTAGTACTTCCAGCTACTGTTACTAGACTCATTATACACCACGAAGGAACTGAACTACTGTTTCCAAACTGTTCTTCACTTATGACTACGTTTAACTATTGTATCTCTGTATTATATAATATTACTGAGAAGTTATGTTGTGATTGTTCATATATTGTACAGTATATCCTGTGTTCCTTTGCTAACCAGGTCCATCTTGTAAATGAGCTATGCTCAATGGTGTTCGCCTGGATAAATAAAGATTTGATTGATTGATTGATTGATATATTTTTGAATTAGGGCATGCTCCTCTTCTGAGAAGTGGAGAATCTGAGAGGTGGGGCTTTAGGGGGGCAGGTGAGCTGTAGGCAGTAACCTCAAATAGTACCCAGGACTGACGGATTCTGCATGAAATGTTCCCCAGTTTTAAAGGTTCTGGGACTGAGACAGAAGTACTCAGCAAGGGGGATATACTTACTTGTGGGGGCATGGGGCATTGCGTTGTTAAGAACCATGTCCACCCTCGATGGCCCCTGTTCCAGAAGGTTCCATTACCTCTGCCTCTGAAGGCCTTGATATCATATGAGGCATTATACCCGAAGTCGGGGACCTGACAAAACCCAGCCTGCCTGTTGCTGATGTTTACGTTGGCTGAAACAGCAGCCTGACCTTTTCCAGACCTGTGGAAATGGGAGTTTATGTTGCTGAATGAGGTTTGCTTCTTGTTTATGACAGTGTATTCCTTGCCCTGATTTCACAACCCCATTAGAAGGGCTTTCCCAAATAAGCACCCATTCACCTCCATGCCTGCGTCCACATAGGTAAGTTCAGTCAAATCAGAGAAATCGGAACAGGGCTGACTTGCATCTGTCAGCCAAGATGGTAATGTTTGTATTGCCCAAAAAGCAAATTGCCTATTGGATAATGTCCTGGAGGTAGCCAGGATCCTGTGTCATACCCTCTTCGCTAGCCTCCTGGACCACGTCACTAAAGAGTGCCAGCGGTCTGACCAAGTCCAACGCTTTGTCCTGGACTATTCTCAGATTTTTGTTAAGCCTTTTCTTGGGGTCTCTGCCTGCCTTCCCCAGGTCAACAAAAACTATTTATCAAATTTCAGTGTGAGGTGCACTTTGTGGGGGAAGGATTTTTTTTTTACCACTCTATTTATCTCCTCCGTACACCGGAACTCTCTCAGGCCTCGGCACATCCCCTGCTCTACTGCCCGCTGTGACCTCCACCTACCTCAAAGTTGTTACTCTCCCCCACAGAGCCCCCTGGCCAAAGCCCCACCAGGAGATCAAAGGGGCGGAGGTAGAGGTCCAGCGTTGGGTGTGTGGCAGGTGGACACTGCGGGGCCATTGCCTGTCTGGTCCAGAGGTTTTTTTTTCCCCTTATAGTGATTCCATGCTTCCCTTCCTCCCTCCACTCTTGCATGATGCACCCCTGAAGCCATGGCGCATGGCAACCCTGCCAGCCTCAACCATGCTGCTAGACGTGCAATCCAGGTTCTGCAGCACCCCCGATCTCCACCAGGGGCTGCTGGAATGCCGGACAACTCCCAGCCTTCCCCTTCCCGGGAGAGGAGAGCAGCCCAGCGGGCGCTCAATCCTCTCCCTTCCCTGCCGACCCCCAGTGCCCAAGCTCTCTCCTGAACTCGGGTTGCCGGCATGGCATGAGGTGTGGCATCCAGCGCCTCAACCCTCAGTGCCACCGTGCTGGCCCAGGTAGGGAGTTTTTGAGCAGTCCTCTTGGAGGTAGCATCTCACCTTTCCATCTAGAGGCTTCTGGAGAAGGGAACCCAGGTAGTCGAACACAGTTTGAAGTGGTGTCCAATTAAAAGGGGAATCTCCTGCGGAAGTAGGTTTGAATATAGGTTTCTTCCCCCGTGCTCAAAATCCCTTCCTAATTCCTTCTCTCAGCAAGGGTGATTGTTGGGGGCCTCCTCCATCCACCATGAGTGAGAGAGGGATTTATCCAAACCAGAAATCGACTTTGACTCCCCAGCTTCTGAGAAACACAAACTACTAGAATGACCCAATTGGTGAAGGCACCGGGGGAAGGGGTGATGGGTCAAAGGGGACTGTGCCTGCAGGTGTACAGTTTTCCTGAGGGCCTTCTTGATCTTGGGGAAGCAAAAGATTCATGCTGCCCCACCAGCCATCCAAGCCCAGTGTTATATTTCCCCCAGGTGTGGGGTCATCATCAGCTACCTGCAGCATCTGGTTTGAAGAGAAGAGTGACCTAACTGTTCTATGCTGGTCTAGTTTGGATCTGCTGTGAGAGGAGCTGTGTGACCTCTTTCTCAGAGCCCTGGCTTTAGGGTTTATTGGGCTCTCTCTGAAGGAAGAATCCCTGCTATGCTTCGTTCCCCTGGAGGAAAAGGTTTTCCTCCTATTTCTTTGGATAGAGGTCCCCCCCGAAGATTGTATGCTTTTTTTTTTTTTTTGGTGACCTTTCTCTTCCTATTCTCTTTCGGAGGGGATGACCAGGGTCTCCCACTGTAGTGAGAGGCTGTTTCATGCCATTGGCGGGTGTTTGAAGCCTTTCTGGCTGAACTGGCTCGAACAGACGGTTCTGAGGATGAACTAAAAGATGCATTCTCTGAATCACTCAAGGGTGAGTCACTATCAGTTATACTATCCCCTAAGCTGAACACCGGAATTCTCTTTCTTTAACTTGTGCCTGTGTCAGCAACTGTGTGGTTGGGAAACAACAGCCACCTTGCAGTAATCTGCCATCGATGACAACACGTTGGTAGCTTCTTCTCTGAAGTAGGAGCAGACTGTCAAACTGATACATGGCTGAAGCATTTCTGCAGTGATTATGGGTTCTTCATTGGAGGCCTCAGTAAGTGGTATGACGTGAGACATTGTCAAACTTCCTGTGCTTGCAACCATGATGTTAATGCTGCTGCCACCAGCAATAAAGAGGATGGCTGTGGATAGTCAAGCCTTTTAGAGGCACATACAAAAGACTGTGGCGGAGAGTGGCACTGTAGGACTTGTAGGCCATTTCTACTGTTAAGTCATCTGGCCCGTGCAATTGCTGTACAATATTTCTTCTTTGCTGCTAGCAGAAATGAATGACTAGAAAAAACTGATAGGAGCCTGTGAGACATGATGTAAAATTAAAACTACCCTGTTTATTCTTATTTCTGATGCAGTAAATCCTGTCACAGACAGAAAAGGGAAAAGTGTCATAGATGCACCATGCAAGCACAGCTACCGAGCAGCAAGCAAAACCAAGCCACCAAGCAGTTCAGTCCTTAAGATGCATGCATTTCCAAAAACATCCTGTCTCATAAAATAGTCACCCAAAAAAACACTGAGCAGGCTAAAAACGTCCCCGCACCAGAAAAGGCACAACATTATTTTTTGCAGTTTCAAGAAAAACATTCTGCACCTCCCACAAAGAAAGACACAGCATTACTGCATTTGTTGCAGCTGTATGAAACACATTAGCCTCTCCCAAAAAGGCACAACATTATGTTCTGCTGTTTCAAGGAAAACACCCCATCCTCCAAAAAGGCACATCAATTCTTTGCAGCTTTTAAGAGCCTTGTACAAATTGACAGTCTCATAAAACTTGGCAGTCTTATGAATCGAGGCAAACACCACTTGTAAAATCCAGCCCTTGGAATCATCAGCTATTCTGTAACATCACAAAGAGAAATAAAATGCACTGACTCATGTTTTGAAGAGTCTTTCACAGTCCACCGTCTTCATGATCTTTTAAAAAAAAAAAAAGTTCAATCACAGTTTGACATGACTTTTTCTGTCCCACCATAAATGACTTTGCAATCAGGTCACGAATGCCATCAGCGTTCTTTATGTTGAAGACATCCAGATTATGTTCTGCATCCCAAGATAGCTTCAGGTTCATGATGGGTATTTATTTATTTTATTTATTTAGTTTTTGTTGACTGGGAAAGTGCACTAGACAAATTCTGCCTATTTTCAGGAGGGGAATACAGATGAATGCCAACTGACCTTGAACCAGATTAAGCTGTTGGTGGTATTTTCAGTGAATGAAGGTAAATTAGGCCAGGGCACCGGGGAAAATTCCCCTATTGTTTTCGAGAAGTGCCATGGGATCTTTAACATCCACCTGAACTACCACCAGAACAGGCAGATGGGACTTTGGTTTAACGTCTCATCCAAAAGACGGCACCTCAGGAGTGCAGCACTCCCCCTCATGCTGCACTACAGTGTCAGTATTGGGATATTAACCCAAGTGCCTGGTGTGGGGATAGAACCCTCAGCCTTCTGATCTCCCGGCCTCAGAGGCGAGTGTGCTACCGGCTGAGCTAGTGTATCCAGTGCTGTCAGCGGGACAGGTGGCTGTGTGTCATTGATGATCTCGGTGTCTTCATCTGATGTTTTTACTAGAAAGGATGGTTGTCATCTGAATGAGTTCCTCACCATCTAGTGCTGCACAGGTTTCAGTGTTCTCATCAACCTGCAGGATGTCTGCTGCAGTCACATTGCGGTTTCAGGCAGGTGTACAAGAATGGCAGAGGTGGATTTCACCACAGATGCAGTGGAGGTGCTGGGCTGTTCTTGAGTGGCATATGTCAGCAGAAGGTAGCGCAGCAACATTCAGTATTTGTGTGTTGCCAGCAACTGCTGATTGTTGCTGCACTCACATCAGGTCGGCTGCCTCTGAAGAAGTACAGAGCCTTCCTGATACTAACAAATGGTGGTTTGGTATACTCCAGACAACTGACATAGTTTTCTTTCCTTCTTTGTTTTGTTTTTTTGTCGACTTTCTTTCTGCTGCTGCCCCCTTGAACTCTCTCGGGCAGACCCCTCACACCACCGACTGCCTACCACCCTGCCTAAAGCCTACCCACTGGGAAGTCGGGGACAGACATTCCCCACCCACCTGGCCCAACAAGCCTTCCCCTCCTTATCAGGACCAAGGTGGGTGGAGGATCAGGAGAGCCAGTGAGTCGTGCCTGGCGTTGGGTGTGTGGTGGTGGGGTACCGTAGGTTGCTGTCGTCTATCCAGGGACCAGGATGTTTTACCTTGTTGTTTTCCCTGGAGCACAGATGTGCAATGACATCAGTGCACAGCTTGCAGACATCTGCCACTGCTCCACCCCGATGCAAGGTGTCTCTCTCTTGCCATGCCCCCCAGTCTCCATCAGGGGTCACTGGAGAGCGATGTGAGTCCACAACCCACCCAGGGAGAAGAAAGCAGTCCTCTGGATGCTCAATCCTCTCCCTCCCCTGCTGACCCCTGGTGGCCTGAGTCCGTTCCCGAACCCGGGTCACCAGCATTGTGCGAGGTGTGGTGCCCAGTGCCTCAACTCTCAGCGCCACTGGGCCGGCGACAACTGACATAGTGCTGCAGTTGCTGTCTCCTGTAAAGAACCTTTAAAATTCTGGATTATGCCAGCATCCAAGGACTAGATTTTAGAGGTGGTGTTTTTGAGGAAGGAAACGCAGGGTGACATTACACTGGCGGCAGTCTTTGTTGGAGTATAAGAAAACATTGTCAAGCAGCAAAATCGTACGCCATCTCTGTAGGTGTGTAGATCAATCAAACTTTTTTAGCCATTCTTCAAGAACCACTGCTGTCATCCAGGCTTTTCTGTTTGAATACCAGCAACACAAACCGTTGAGGTCAAATTTCGTTTCCAAAGCATCAAAGGGATGTTAACTTTCCAGATAACCAATGGCTTGTTTATCTGTGCGACTTGCATTGACACGTAGTGCCATTGTTGGTTATTTTTTCTGACACTGGGCCTACTGCGAGAGAAGCACTGGACTCCATTTGAAAGAACAGACCATATTCAGTTGTGCTGTAAATGTTATTGAGGTCATAATCTTTCAAAACTTGTTGCAACCCATCAGACACAACTGCTGCATCCACTCGTGCAGCCTCACCCTGAAATTTGTAATTCCTAAGACTGTCTAATGTTAAATCTCTGAAGCCACCCCAAGGAGTCAGGCACACCGAGACACTGGCCAAGTGATTTTGCTTTGGTTAGCAGGACATCATCACTTACAATCATCTTTTGGAATCTGGCATTTGTGAACCACAAATACACAGTGCCCAATAGTTGCTGTTGCCAACGTTTTCTTTCCTTCAAGAGAATGCATCACTAGAGGAACAGGTAATGTCTGAAATGTTGACTTTCTAGGGGACAGTTTACACTCCTTCAGAACATAGTCAATTATTTCATCCCTTGTGCAATTTGGATTTTAAGCCTGGAATAAACAAATGCTGCACTTTACATTTACAGCAATGGCTGCCCTACCATTTTATTTTTGTGACTCCATTTTTAATATTCACTGTTTTCACCAATACACAGATCTTTTGCCAAAAAATTAGTCTTTTTTTCTTTTTAAATCAACTCTTCTGTGCTTTTTTATTTGCTGTACACAATGCTTGTTAGCTCTGTTTTTACTGATAGCATTAATGATGTCTCACTTTGAATGCTCCCCCATGCCCTGAGATTCTGTATGAAGTGCTATGTGTTCCAACTGGTCCATCTGTTCAGTGCTGGAAATCCTAGGAATATGTGCTCAATCACAATGCTACAGTGGCAAAACACAATCTGTACGTGGAAGCAGATGCTATCTGCGAGTGCACAATCAGAGTCTTATTGAAGTTAGTACATAAGATGGGTGACAGAAACAGATAATGGGAGTGTCAGAAAACTGGGTATTAGCGCAATGTGAAAATAAAACATGCCTACAGTGAGAGATACATGTGAGAAATGGATAAATGAGAGTTGGATAAATGGATGCTGACTATACTGGAAAATGTATCAGATCTTAAGAAAAGCTACAACCTGAAGTCAGCTAATTAAAAAAATGTCAACCTTCTCCACACAGTATTAAATCTTGATTGAGGTGTGTGACTAGAGTACCCGCTCATAGAAACATAGAATTTGATGGCAGATAGGGACCGCTTGGCCCACCTAGTCTGCCCATTTCCCTACCTGATGGATACGCTGCAGATTCTAGTTAATCAACAGCTTACTTCCTCCTACCCCCCACTAGGAATTGCCTTATGCCTGTCCCATGCATTCTTGAATTCTCCCACTGTTCCTGACTCCACAACCTCCTCAGAAGGCTGTTCCATGCATCCACAACCCTCTATGTGTAAAAATACTTTAACATTACCTCTGAGCCATCCCCCCTCTATCTTCAAATTGTGCCCCCTTGTTTCTTGCACATCTCTTCTTCTGAAAGATACTACCCTCTTGTACTTTGTTAATTCCCTTGAGATACTTGAAAGTTTCTATCATGTCCTCCCTCTACCTCCTTTCCTCAAGGGTATACATATTAAGCTGCTTTAGTCTCTCCTCATATGTATTCTGATGCAGACCCTGCACCATTTTGGTTGCCCTCCTCTGAATAGCCTCAACACTGTCTATGTCTTTGCAGAGATGGGGTCTCCAGAATTGCATGCTGTACTCCAGATGGGGTCTCACTAACTGTCTGTACAGAAGGATGACAATTTCCTGTTTTCTACTGTTGATGCCTCTCCCTATACATCCCAGTATCCCCCCAAGTCCTCCTTACTGCCTTCTCACATTGCTTGCCCACCTTTAGGTTACCTGATATAATTACTCCTAGGTCTCTTTCGATTTTTGTTGTTGTTATTAACTCACCCCCCATTGTGTACTCTTCCCCTGGCTTTTTGTTTCCAAGATGCGTTACCTTGCACTTCTTTGCACTGAATCTGAGCTGCCAAATATTTGACCATTCCTCCAACCTTGCCAAGTCCCTTTTCATTCTTTCCACCCCACCTTGTGTATCAACCCTGTTGCAGATCTTTGTGTCATCTGCAAAGAGACATACCATTCCTTCCAGGTGCTCTCCAATGTCACTTATAAAGACATTAAAGAGGATCGGTCCCAGTACCAAACCCTGCAGTACCCCGCTAGTTACCCTCCTTTCATCACTGTGGACTCCGTTTACTATTACCCTTTGTGTCCTGTAGTCCAGCCAGTTTTTTTATCCAGGCTACCACCTTGGGACCCACTCCAATGCTGGCTAACTTGTATATCAATCTTTTGTGTGAGACTGTGTCAAATGCCTTGCTAAAATCTAGGTAGGCCATATCCACAGCCCCTCCCTGGTCTACTACTTTGGTCACCCAGTCAAAGAAATCTATTAGGTTCGTCTGACATGACCTTCCTGCTGTGAAACCATGCTGTCTTGGGTCCTGTGCCCCACTGGCCTCTAGGTACTCAACAATTCTTTCCTTCAGAAGTGGTTCCATAATTTTCCCAACAACTGAAGTCAAACTAACTGGTCTGTAGTTTCCTGCCTCTGCCCTGCTCCCACTTTTATGTAGTGGAATCACATTTGCCCTCCTCCAGTCCTCGGGTACCTCCCCATCCTCCCATGATTTGTTAAAGAGAGAAGTCAGTGGTTTTACTAGTTCTATCCTTAGTTCTTTTAGAATTCTTGGGTGAATCCCATCAGGCCCCATTGCTTTGTCCACCCTCAGTTTCAAGAGTTCTTTCAAAACCCTTTCTTCTGTGAATGGACTGGAGTTTCTCTCTTATTTGGTTTAGGTACCTCCCCCTCCTCCTCCATTGTGAATACTGAGCAGAAATATTCGTTCAGTATCCCTGCTTTTTCACTGTCGCCCTCTGCACACATTCTCTCCCCTTTATTAAGTCTCTGTATTCCTCCTTTGGTCTTTCTTCACTTCTTAATGTACCTACAAAGGTTGTATCCCCCCTTCTTAACAGAGTTGGCAATCTTTTCCTCAGTTTGTGCCTTTGCTATTCTGACTAACTTCCCTGCCTCCTTCTGCTTTAACTAATAAAGTTCTCTGTCCTGCTCCTTCTGTGTTTCCTTAGATTTCCTGAATGCTATCCTTTTCTCCTTAACCATCCCTGACACCTCTTTTGAGAACCATAGTGTTTTTTCCTTCATTTTGTTTTGTTTTGCTTCACACAAAGGCTTGTTGCCTCTACGATGGCTGTTTTGATTATTCCCATTGTTTCTTCACCCTCCTTCTTGCCCATTTGCTAGTGCTTTTCTGAGGCACTCTCCACTTTCCCAAAGTCAGCCTTCCTAAAGTCCAATACTCTTGTTTTTGTATGGCTTGACTCTATGGCTGTGTTTATTGTGAACCATACTGTTTGGTGGTCACTTGTTCCCAGCTGGCTACCCACGTCTAAGTCTGAGATCCTTTCTCCTTCCCCATTTGAGAGTACCAGGTCTAAGATTGCTCCCTCCTGAGTTGGTTCCAACACTAGCTGTGTGAGGCATGCCCCCTGTAGGGCATCAAGAATGACCCTGCTCTTGGATGTGCCTGCAGCAAAGGTACTCCAGTTAACATCTGGCATATTCAGGTCCCCCATCAACAATATCTCTCCTTTTTCTGCCATTTTAAGGATGCCTTCTATCTTTTCCTTGTCCATTTCCTCTCCCTGAGATGGGGGTCTGTACACAACCCCCATGCGGATTGTGGTGTCATTTCCTGTCTCCAGGTTGACCCATAGTGACTCATCAACTTCCTGTTTACTCTTTTTAGTTCTGTTGCTTTAATCCCTTCCCTTACATAGAGAGCTACTCCTCCTCCTCTTTTACGCACCCTGTCCATCCTGTAGACTGTGTATCCTGGTATGTTGACATCCCAGTCATGGTTCTCTGTGTACCATGTTTCAGTGACTGCCACAATATCCAGGCATCCCTCTTCTATCAAGGCCACTAGTTCAGGAAGCTTGTTGCACAGACTGCAGGCATCAGCACTCATCACCTTCCATTTATTTTTTATGGCCTTACCCTTTTAGCCCCATCCCTGTCCTTACTGCCTTTTTCTGCATTTACCCCTGTCCTACTCCCTACTGACTTCTCTACCTTGATGTTTACCTCTCTAACTACTGTGTTTTGTGGGGGGAGGCTGGGATTTCCCTGCTCCTTTTCAGTGCCTCCCCTCCCCCTTGGCTAGTTTAAATGCTTGCCAATGAAGCATTTAAACCTGTCACCTAGGATCCTGGTCCCCCCCTGGACAGATGCAGAACATCGCGCCAGTATAAGTCTGCATCCCTCCAGGTGGCTCCCCTGTCCCCAATGAAGCCAAAACCCTGAGCTCCACACCAGTTTTTAAACCATTCATTTGCTCCTGTGATGATGTAATTTATATACTGATATGGCCGCGTGAGTGAAACAAAGAGCAAACTTTAAACTTCTGCAACAAATAAATAAACCTTTAAAACTACAGTTTATTTTTACTTTTCTCTGTCTTAGTTTAAATTGCTTCTCATATATAAGCCTTGTACAGAAATGTTGGCAGCTGTACTACTGCACAGAATAGCACAATTGATAACCTACTTTTGCTGCCCCAGACTAACAGCCAGAGACATTTTAGAAACACTATTAAAGAGGAATAAATAATGTGTAGTGTGATGTAATGTAATGTAATGCAATATAATATAATTAATATAATATATCAATACAAACATGCATTGGTTTTCTGCAATTTTCTACAGCTCTGTTACTACCCAGACTCTCTAAATCCTTTCCAAACCAATTCCAGCCAACTCCTAAAGCATTATTAAGCCCATTCAAGCCTGTTCACTTTTTCAGTTTTTTCAGAGCTCTTATCCAACAATATGATACAATATGAGACTCCTAACTCCAGACAGTTTACTCCCCCAATTCTTCACTTGCAATCTGATCTAACACATTGGCACTTCATCCTTCATTCTGATCACTCCATTCAGTCCAGTTGCTCCATTTTAGGTTCCCAGCCTTTCCAAATCTCCAGGTCTCTGGGTCTTCATGGCTCACATCTTGACAGTGACAGCAGATATAGGGATATCTCTCCAACAGCAGCAGTGCCTGGAATAGTTGGCTATATGAGATGTTAAAAATACAGACACCTGCTCTCCTCAATGTGGTAGTTTTAAAACCAGATATAAAAACAAAACTTACAGGTCTGATAATAACACAGATGGCATACGGATTATAATAGTAAAAACTGCCAAATTACATAAAACCTTCAACCCTCTCCCCCTAGTCATCAAGCCACAACCAAAGTTTATACTGTGTCAGTGACCAGACTATCAAGATAGTTTTATATCCTTTCATTTATTTATACATTTCAGAGCTCCCCAGCCATAAAGATAAATGACATATTCAGAGTCAGGCTGTTGCTTATTCCCTATATCTTCTCTATACAGTATACAGTAAAGAGGTTTAACTTTCATAGCATATACTGCATAACTGTTTTTCCTTTGGCTTCTTTACCTGTTTTGTCAGGTTCATTGTTCAGAAGAGTTTTGTGTTTATTTTTTGTGCCTACTTGTAAACTTCAAAGGTATGTGAGTGGCCTTAGAGGCAATAATAATAGAACTATGAAAAGTAAATAGATTGTAAAGGGTTCAATTCTGACAATTTCTTCTTCAGCAGCCAGCCAAAGATTATTGCCAAGTAATGTTGCATAGAGAAGGAATGAAAGAGTAATGGGCTAAAAAAAAGCTAGCAATTTTTGCTAATATAATGCTTTAGATGCACAAATCTAAGTAACTGCTGAAATAATCTTAGAGTGGGAGTTAGAGTTAATTATCGATGCTTTAGGAGCATTAGTGAGCAACCACCAAAGATGGCTGCGTGAGTACTATCCTATCCTTTCCCTAACCCCTCCTACCCTTCTCAGTATACCACTCTAGCTTGTCAGCTTTACAACAATTAACTGCCCCCTAGAAGCTCTACTGAGCAAAGCACAGGGGTAACTGTGGACCGCTGTTGTGGTTTTGAACTCTTTGCCTCTCTCAATTTATTTTCAATTAAAGAAGAACATTGGGCAAAATGACATTGGATTTATCCAAATTGCTAATTTTCTTCACACTCTGAGTGCAGTAAATTGTGGTCTGTTGTTGATATTAGGTTGCACACCCCTGCCTACACCAGTTCCTTTTCCTGGCACACTTAATTTCTTTGATTTGATTACTGATAGGACTTTACTACTACCTGCTGCTTCCACACTGCAGTAGAGTGATAGCAGCTTCAATGGAGCCTGCCTATGAACATTTGAACCTACGAAACTTGCCAGCAGAAACAGGCCTCACTGTCTATCAAGTCTGCTTGTATGCGGAGCCAGCACCCTATATTGCAGCTGCCCCTCTCCCAACCCCCGTGCCTAATAATAGATCTATAGGCCTGATTTGTCACCACATCATGGTAATGATGGACTGAGCTACTCTATATGTACCACCCTCTGATGGGAGTGAGCCAGCAGTGTAGACCCTCAGAGGAGGGAGGCTGTAAAGTTTGGAATGGCTCATCCTTCACTCTGGTACTCTCAAGTCACCTCTGTGGATACTACTGCATACTGTATACATTTCTGCCATGGCTTTTTATTTGCCTCAACTGGGCTGAAAGGGCCTCTGCTGTTTGTCTGCCCTTTGTCTTCCAGGACATGGGAAAGTGCACTGAGATACTACAAGCAGCCAATGTGGGGCCATGGAGGATTTAGAGTTGTTAGGGAGATTATTCACCTCTTGAGGAGGGTTCCATGGTGTTGAAGGTCACTGAAATTTCTGTGATCTCCTTCAAAGGAGGAGTCACACATCCATTTCAAAACTATAATACCGCACAGTGTGGGGCACAGCTTTGGTGTCCACCCTGGGTGTTGATTGTTGATCATGTGAGAGTGTTTTGCGATTTTATCCACTGGTGACAAGAACAGTAGGACCCACTGGGGGATATTGGGAGGGGTTAGGGGTCAATATTACTGTCTCTCTGTTTGCACTTGAAAGGGATGGGATTACAGTTTACCTCTGCTATTGTTGTAGTTTTTATATGTCAGATTCTAATTGTTTATGTTTATTTATAGAGGTTGCATTTTCATGTGTATCATGGCTATGGGCCACAGTTCAAGGAGGAAGGCATATCATTTTTATGTTCGCTTGCAAAGCATGCAGTCATATTAGTATCAGTCTGTTGTGAAAGGGCTTTTGGGAGTGTGCCCCTCCTCCACCTATCACAGCTTCAGAATACTAACTCTCCTCCCTAATTCCACCCATTCTCCCCTTCTCTTCTCCTTTTCTCTTTGAAGTCCTTGCCCACTCACAGGGCTGGACAATGCAAGCTACAAGGTTTTCTTGTTATCTTCTAATTCTTCCTGCTTGAAACCTTAACTCTGCTTCCCATTCCACATATATACTACTTTTTACTTCTTTCATATGAGGTGCAGTGTAGTACTTTGTTTCTCAGGGAATGGCAGAGATGTTGCACAACTTGTATCATTTGCATACCCATGATGCAGTCCTTGGGCCTGATTCTAGAAGCTTGGCGCAAGTCGCCGCCAAACATGACTTACGCCAAATGCAGCTGTGACATTGACCCTGCACCCTATTCTAGAAGGGGCAGGGTCCCTGCGTCTAAGTCCTGCGACTTGTGACATACAGTCAGGTACGCCGAACGGAGGGCGTACCTGGTGTGGATGTCGCAAGCCACAACTGCAAGTCACAAGTGCCCCCTCCCCATTGCCATTCACTGCCAGAGCCCCACAGGGCTAGAGCCCCCCTACCCACTGTCGTGCCACCATGGTTTCCCCAACCCCATCCGCCGCACCATGTACAGTAGACGCATATGTCCGTTGTTCCTCACAGTTACACTGGTAGTCTAGTGGCTCACAGTCCTCATTATCTCCAGTAGTGCTATTTCATTTCAGCACCCCCGTTCATCTCGTTAGGTGGTTGCTCTTCATTGCCGTGTCGATTGACGTTTCCCTGAGCGCTGTTGTGTACAGACGCCGCCCAGAAAACGAATGAGGCTATTCTTTTCTTGTGCGCCTCATAGTTTTCGCCAGGCGGAGCTCCAGCCAGTGGCTGGCCATCGTGGTGAGAGGAGGTTGTGCCAGTCGCCGGCTGGGGACAGGTGGGGGTGCTGGTGAGTGGCACTGCTGGGTGGGGGTCACGAGACCACTCAGGATGTCGCACTCATTCAAACATACCATTTGGTGGCACTGTCTCAGGGTCTGGGCATGGGTGGGGGTTGACAGCACTGCCATGAGGGGCCTCAGCTGTGGGGGTTTGGGGCATGGTGTGTGGGCAGCCCTCTGGGGCTTTTACTATTTGGGGATGGGGGCATATGCAGTATAGGGGATCGGGGTTGGGGTGTGAGATGCCCATTGGGGCAACAATGGAGGTGTTCTGGGCATGGGGGGAGGGCACATGGACTGGATGCTGGGCTGCTGGCGGTTCTACAGGACCCTCGGAGGACATATGTACAGTTACACCAGCTAAATGCTGGTGTAACTTACATTGGCGGTTCTCCACCAGGGGTTCTTGTAGAATCCTGACATTTGGGACTTTGTTGCTGCTCTACTGGAATGGGGAACAACAGCTGCCGTAAACCCCTGCGCCATGTCGCTTGATTTATGAGCCACAACTGCTGGCGTAACTGCTCTTAGGCACAAGTGGCCTACTACATGTTCAGAGCCACATTGTAGAATCTCCGTCGCAGCTGCTGGCGTGATCGCCTTGCGCCATTCTACTTGGCGAAGTGCTGTTACGCTAGGCATAACGCTTCTAGAATTGTGCCCCTTGGAATTAATATAATTTCATATGTGGCAAAAAGCAAGTAAAATATGTTCAAACATGTTCCTACACTCATTAATTACTTTGGGTAAGGACATGTTTTACTCTGCTTACCTGTGCTTTGAACACTAAAATTAAAGCATTTTGTCTATCACAATGTAAACAAACAAAATACGTATATTTAGGAAGCAAGCTGGGTGTTTGCTTTTAAAGCATATTAATATATTAGTACTTGTCTGAACTGTGAGTGGGTGTATGTGGGGGTGCCCCTTTTTACCTAGCAGAGCTCCTGAATAGTGAAGCGTCGTCCTGATTCCACCAGCAGCCACCTTTTTCTTCCTTTTGAAGACCTTGCCCAATCACAAGGAACCCAAAGTAGAGGGTTATTATGTGCAATTCCTAACACCTGCACAAAATATTGTCTGTGCTTTTAGTTGCACTTCTGTTCTTTCGACACAGTGTGTACTTTGGGGAAGACATTCTTTGCTACTTTACATTTGCAGCTCAGTGGAACTTCTTCACACGCCTCCTCAATCCGTCATTCTTTCACGTGAAAACCATGATCAGATCTTCCCCCACTTGCTCACTATCCCTTCATGATCTCTGATTCCCCCCCCCCAACATGCCACCATGGTCTCTATACAATTGCCACTCTGCAGCAATTGCTGTCTCTCCCCCACTCCACAATCTATGCCCCACTCCAAAACGCCACCATTCCTCATCAGTCTCATTTTCTGCTGCTTGCTCTTCCCCTTCCATTGCACAATCATTGCCCTCCACAGTGTCATCCCATTCCCATGAAGTCACATTACCCATTGTTTGCAACTTGATCTGTCTCTCCCCTTACCAATCTCTGCCCCTGAAATTTCCACCATTCTTCGTATATAGGAGCTGCTCTGTAGCACAAACTCCCTCTCCTCCCTGATCTCTACCCCACAAACCTGCCACCGTTCACCATCATTCACCATCATTCACATCAGCCACTCTGTGGCAGTTGCTCTCTATTGCTCCCCTCCCCAGTATCTGCCCCCTCAAAATGCCAACATTGTCTCTTCAAACACACTTGCTCGCTCTCTGTCTCTGTCTCTCCTCCTCCTCCCTGATCTCTGCCCCACTCCCCAAACCTGCTGCCATTCACTGTTTTGTAGATTAGGTGCTCTGCGACACTTGGTCTTTCCACCCCTATCTCTGCGCTCTCCCCAGACCTGCTGCTATTCATCATTCACATTACCCGCTCTCTGGCACTTAGTTTCTATCCCTCCCTCCTCCAATTTCTGCCCCACATGCTGGCATTGTCCCTACACATAAGCTGCTCTTTGACACTTGCTTCCCCCTGCCCTATCTCTGCCCTCACTATGTCACCATCACAGTCATTCCAATTAGCTGTTCTGCAGCACTTGCTCTCTGTCCTGTCTTTCCTCAATTTCTGCCTCAACATGCCCGTATTCTCTCTATACATTAGCCACTCTGTGGCAGTTCCTCTCTCCCACCTCCCCAATCTCTGGCACTTGCTCTCTCCACCCCCATCTTTGTCCCCCCCAATCTGCCCCATTCCTAATGATTTACCTTAGCCACTCTGCAATACTTGTTGTTTAACACTCCCCACCCCTCTCAAGCCGCCGTTGTCTGTATACATAGCCTGCTACTTTCTGTTGCTTGCTACTGTTGTTTGTAATGTCTTTAAAGGAAAACTGGATATTTCCCAGAGGGAGCTGCTGCATCCTGAGGCCTCGGTTTGCATTTTCACTTTAAATAAAAAATGTTAAAAAAAACTTCCTGATGTTGTTTTTAAGTTTATTATTTTTGTCTGTGGCCTCCAGTTTAAAAGTGTTCACAGCCATCTCATGGATGCCACATGTGCTCCATCCTTGCTCTGTGCTAATACACCCTTCAGACTCTGCCATTGGATAACAGTGTGTATTAGCATAAAGAATGCGAAGGGTGAATGCAGTAGCCATGAGATAGCTGTGAACACTCTTTTAAACCAGAAACCATGGACGAATGTAATAAACTTAAACTACATCAGGAGGTATTTTTAAAATGTTTCATTTGAGGTGAAAATCCAAATCGGGGCCTTGGGATGATACAGGGTAGGTTTGGGCATATTTGTCGTTTTTCTTTAACACTTTTATACTGCTTACATTCTTTGTTTCTCATACCCATCCCAATACAGCACCATCACATGTTTGCCTTCTTTAGGTATACCTCCTTTCATTTTTACCTACATTTCTCATGTTGCCCCAATTAATTTGTTCTCATTTGGTACATTTTCATATCAACCTGTCTTCATTTATTCTATTTAACTATTCTTTTTCTGTTTAGGAACAATGTGCATACCCTTCACTTCTTTTATCCTACTATAAAAGCTAAACTAATCGTGTTCATTACTCTGCCTGCAACCTGATCCTTTCTACAGTAAAGGTCAATAAAGAATGAAAAAAATCAATGTGTATGTATTTCAATTTTGATTTCTGTCCACCACATCTCTCAATTAATTAATCCCTCCATCTACTCTTCCCTTTGTCATTATCTTCCCTAATGCTTTTTGCTAACAGTGTTTGTCTTGAACCTGCATAAAATTGGTCCAAAACAAATTTGCAACAGAGCAGTGTGCAGTTTCACAAACTTTGCATTATTTCAGTGATTCAGTCCCAGTGTAACTAATTTCATCATTGCCATGTTTTTTTATAACATAATTGCCATACAGCCACCACTGTTTCTACATTACTTCTCATAATTATGTATAATCTCCTAAGTACACAAAATAATATCACATATCTCTCTTGTAGAATACAGTCTGATTATTTAAAAAAATAGCTGTATCAGTTACATGGCCGTTGAAGTCCATCATTCTTCTTTTTAACTCTCTTTTGCACCATCACATACATCCTCTCTGAGCTCTTGATTGTCTGACCACTACTTGCATTCTCACAAATTACATTTTTACTTTGTTTTTAGTTCGTCATCACATATATTTCAGAAATGTATATAGTGCATATCCATTAGGAGGATTTGCATTATCCGCTGTTTGCCACTTGATCTCTATACTTCACCTTACTGATCAGTGCTCACTCCCCCATCACTGTCATTCTTTGTATACTTTAGCTGCTCTGCAGTACTGTCTCTTTCCCCCACCTGATATTTCCCCACTCCTCCACCTCTCAGCCCACCCAACATATGGCTTTTCTCCGTATACATCATATGCTCTCTGGCAGTTGCTCTCTCCACCCCGATTCCACCCCACCTCCATCCATTTCCCATACTTTACAGTACATGCTCTACACCACTTCTTCTCCCCTCCACCATCTCTGCCCCACTATCCTATTGCTTTCAACAATGCTTCACATTACTCCCTGTGTTCCACTTCCGCTCTGTCCCGGCCTCTTCCATCTCTCCCTTCAGCCCTAAAATGCCACTATTATCACCATACATTAATTGCTCTTAGTGGTTGCTTTCCACCTGTCTTCTACCCCATCTCTGACCCCCAACAGCTTCCTATTCTTGATATATCTTTGCAGCTCTGTACCACTTGCTTTCTCTCCCCCCTCTGCTCTTCCAAAACCTGCCATTCATCATATTTGACATTACCTGCACTCCCTTACTTGCCTCTACTCCCAATCTCTTCTCTCCCCCAACATACTGGTGTCATGCTCTCAGGCTGTTTATTTATTTTTGATTTTTTTACTTTACACAGTTTATTGATTTTGCCAAAAAAGTACAGTTACAGTATAAGTATATGTCTGAGATGCACATAGTAAACATTTTGAAAGATCCTATGGTAATTTCTTAAAGAAAACTAAAGGACAAAACCAACCTCCACTTCTATAAATTACTCCAACAAATAATATAGCACTCTGCCATCTATATCCGTCAATGCCGAAGGTTTGATGCTTTGCACCAGCACATCATCAGATGTTACGTGGGCACTTGGGCTGTGAGTGCAAGGAATGTTGGTTATGGCAAACAGCTCTCTTCCAGGATACTATGTACAACGCTGAGTGCACAGGATTCACTTTGGGAAAAAAATTGTTTTTTTACACCTAGACAGATATCAAGGGTACTGAATAGACAGGGCATTTAGGAGAATAATAACTGTCTTGAGGCTAGGAGAGAGCTGGTGCAGAGGATCACCATGGACAGAAGACAAATACTTGTATCACTGCAGGAAGGATGGCAAGGAAAGCAGTTGTGCACAAGAACAAAGAGAATACATGTAGGGATCTGCCAGTTATTCTTTTTATTGAATTTCAATATATGTAATATCATAACCATGATCTAAGCATCACTCAGATCATGGCGTCAGACCCCCGGAAGTAAAGCTGCTTCCATTACAGAGCACTCAAAGACTGCCCTAAGAGATCTATGTCTAGATTGATCCCCCCCCCCATGTGGGCGTTGGCATTGGGGGCACTGGCAGAACTGAAATATGGACCCACCACCACTGCATGCTGAGTGAGATCAACCCCTTTCTTTCTTTGTTTATTGTTGTTTAAAATGTTATATGTTTTAAAGGGTTGACTCCCCAGTTAGTTAAAGTGTATGCTGTTATGTTAAGAAAAAAAATGAGTTTGCTTAGGTGACTTTTGCTAGGAGGAGGCTGGCCGGGAATATGCCCCTCCCAATTACTAGCTAAGCTAAAATAGTGGGTGTGAGTGATTAGTTGACACAGAGAAAAAAATGTTGAAAAGTTTAAAAGTTTTATGGCTTTAGAAGTTGAAGTGTATTGAGCCTGTTTAAAATAATTGTGTTGTTTATCTGTTTCTATAAATCTCGTTGCGATACAATGTAAGCAGGGGTCGATATGCTTAAGCCTACCTGGCAGCAGCAACTTTAAGGTTTGGCAGTTTGGGAGCTGATAGTGGGGGGTGGGATGCCACCGCTGTAGTACCTGACAATCTATCCATTGGGAACAACGGGTGGGTCGCCATGGAACCCCATAGGTTGGTAAAGCGATAGCTGTATGTTAGCATAGCAAATGTGCCCTCAGTTTAGGGAGGAATTGGGTTCCACCATTGCAGCGGTGTTCCAGTAGTGCTCTCCTGGCTTTCGGGGGGATAACTCCCTCTGAGAGGCCGTGGAGTGGCAGCTGGTAAGTGTTCACCAGGAGGTGAATGGTTTGTGTGTGGGAAAAGTGTGTACTAGTTAGTTTATTGTAGCCTTAGTGTCTGGAGCTGAGACTCTGCCTGCCAGCAGGGGGCCCCTGCCAAGGGTATAAGTAGCTAGGGTTTTTGGTCAGAGTCGAGAGAGAGAGAGAGAAGAGGAGAGGAGAAGCAGGTGTGTATTTTGGCCATGAGGCTGAGGTTCGGGGCCAGGGTGGGCCAGTTGCCACCCTGGCCCACCACCCTCAAGGACAAGTGTGATGATGCAGTGGTTGGGGCTCGGAGGAGTACGGAGCCAGTTTGGGGCTGCCTGTGCCAGTGGGAGCCAGAGCCTGGGGAGAAGAAATGTGGCCCACCTTGTGACTCTCTGGCACCTTGGTGGGGTGGCACAAGTGAGTCCCCCTGTATCCTTGTCCATGGGCAAGATGAGCCAGTCTGGGGCTAGGTCATTGGGGCAACACAGTTGTGGCAGCCTGTGTTTGCAGGGAGCAGTCTCCCTTTCCTGTGGCACTTCAGTCTGGCCTGAAGCTGCTGGGATCCTTTTTGGCTGCAGGCTCCACTTGTACACAGGTGGCCAGGGTGGCCAGGGCTAGCAGAAATGGCCTGGGATGATCAGAGCTGCATGGGGGGCTTGGGTCTCAGGGGACTCTGTGTTTCCAGGGACCGGTTGGCTGCTTTTGAAAATGTTATCATCCAGGAGAGCCTGAATTCGAACTCCCAGCGTGGGGAGGACTGCTCAGTTATTCTGCTACTCTACACCCTGTAGTGAGAAGCTTATTGTGTGGCTGGTGAGATCTACCCAGAAACTGTTGGAAGAAGAGAATAAGTTTGTGCAGGAGAGAGTTCACGGAAAACAATATGCCTGTGGCCTGTATTTTGGACGTGTGGTGTTGTTACTGCCAGGATTGTGAGCCTTTTTCTGCCCCAGGGAGCACTGCAGGGGAAGAGCTTTTAACAGCTGAAGGTTTCTGCAGACTGTATTGCAGTTCACCCTAAATGGCTTCCCACTATTGTAATTTTCTCCCACCGCTCCATGGAGTGGTTCAATCAGTTGAGATAAATTAAATCTATGTTTTTCTTACTTTAATCTAGAGTGGCCAATGGATTTAATCATTTGGATCAGTGTCTATTTGTGCTAATTCCATTTGCTTCCACATCTGCTGTACCCCTCTGACTGCTAAGATGGGCCAGCACTGCCTTGGACATATTACCAAGGATGCCAGGTAACAAGCTGTATCATTCTTCTAGACTGTTTCTGGTCGCAAGTGCCTCCCTCCCCCAGTGTAACACCCTTAGACCTAGGGAAGGGGGCTCACATGTACAAGAGAGAGGGTGTAGTTTTCTTTTAAGGCCGTTCAAGAGGGTACCATGGGTAACAGTCACTTTAGGTGTGGTATCAATTAGGCAGTTCAAGTAAGGCACCAAAGCAGGTAAATGGTCTCTGCTATGGTCATGCATTTAGTCTATAGTCTGTGAGAGCAACAGACACCACTTTCTTGTAGTTCAGGGTCTGGGTGCCCCACACATAGGCAGTCCCTGAAGGAGGGCATCAAAAAGATTAGGTCAGCACTAAAGGGGCACTACAGTTAGCTGGCAGTTTGGTTGGGCGATGGGGCACCCCACACAAATTCCAGAAATTTGTTCAAGTGGAAGGGGCACCACACAAGTTCAGGTACTTTATTCAAGAAGGTAGGGGGCACCAAAGTTAGCAGGTAGTTCTTTTGAGTAGCAGAACACTTACACAAATTCAGCTAGTCAGTTCAAGCAAAAGGGGCCCCACACAAGTTCATGTAGTTTGTTTAAGCAGAAGGGGGGACCAGACAAGTTCAAGTAGTTCCTTCAGGCAGATAGGCAGTCAAATGGCAGGGTACCACAAGTTCAGGTAGGGGCACTGAAGATTTAGGCAGTATCTTATAACAGGTGCACTATCACTTTATAAGCATCACTTTATAGGCAGTTCAATGGTCAGGCATGTAAATATTCAACAATGAATTAAACCCTGCCCCTCAACCCTAGCTCTTATGGAGCTCTCTTTATCACACCTTGTGGTTGCTCTGAAGGGTAGTAGTAGTACTGTAGTAATCTTTATTTTATGTGGCAACCTTCCCCGGAGGCTTGGGGTGCCATGACAAGGTCAAACAGTAGCAACAACTAGAAACATCTTAAAACATTAACAAATCCCCAAGAAATTAAATTATTTAAAATAATGCAGCTTTTGCAACAAATAAATTCATAAATACATTAATTAAACAGTACTTAGCAACTGGGATAACACAACTGTGGGGAAAATTAAACCCCAAAGTCCTGAGTGAATAAGGTTTACAGATCCCCTTAAAGGCCTCCACTGAGGGGGCCTCTTCCAAAGTTCTAGGCAAAGAAATTGAGAAGACCGGACCTCCAGTACTACTTCAAAAGCCTGGTCCCCTGAGGTCTTCAACCTTGCCCTTGGAATTACCAGGAGGCACTCCTCAGTGGAGTGGAGAGGACGCCCAGGTACATGAGGGTGCAAGAGCTCAACCAGGTAGCCTGGGCCCAACCCGTTTAGGACCTTACAAGTTAGAAGTCCAACTGTAAAGGAGATGCACTACTTGACCAGCAGCCAGTGCAGATCATGCAGTGCCAGGGAGACATGACATGACCTCGAGTCAGCAGTTGAGCAGCTGCATTCTTCACCAACTGCAGGTGTCGCAGCGTGCACCCCATTGACCCAAGGGTAAACAGCGTTGCAGTAGTCAAGCCCTGAAGTTACGAACACCTGCACCAGTGTGGCCAGACTGCCAGAAGTGATAAAGGATTTAATCTAGCTGATGTTCTGCAGATGCTAAAAGCCATTCTGGACCATTGCTGACACCTAAGCCTCAAGTGTCAGCCCCTCATCCAGAATGACTCCCACATTTTTCTCCTTTGTGGCAAACAATAGCCTAGAAGGGCCAAGCCAAAGACAGCCCTGTCTCACTCTCAGTAGCTGCAACTCCCCCCCACACACATCCTGACTCAACCACTAGTACTCCAGTTTTCTCTGGGTTCAGTCTCAACCAGCTTGATGACATCCAGTCTTGGATCTTGACCAGGCACCTATTAAGCACATCAACTGCCCCTGGTGTCCCAGGTGCAAAGGACATGTAGAGCTGGGTATCATCAACATAGCAGTGAAACCCAAGCCCACACAACCTCATGATCTTACCCAGGGGTAGCATATACACTGAGAACAACATGGGTGACAGAACCAAACCCTGGGGTACACCACAAGACAGAACCTTTGAAAGCAAAGAAAACTTTCCCACCACTACCCATTGGGTCCTATCACTGAGATAGGACTCAGACCAACCCAGCAGATGACTTTTCCGGTGAGTCCTACATACTCCCTGAGCTGGTTCAGTAGCAGCCCGTGGTCTGCGATGTCAAACACTGATGAGAGATCAAGGAGGACAAAAACTGACCGTTCTCTATCTCTTGCCCTGGGCAGGTCATTGTACACCCTAACTAGTGCAGTCTCTGTGCTATGCCAGGACATAAAGTTGGACTGGAGGGTCTCTTAAATGTCAAAGGCAGTGAGATGTGTCTCAAGCTGAAGCAAAACCTTCTTAATAATCTTTCTTAAAAAGGGAAGGTTAGAGACAGGTTGATGTTTTGCCAGGACGCCCAAGTCAAAAGATGGCTTTTTCACAAGAGATGTCACCAATGCACTTTTCAGCGGCTCTAGGAACACCCTCTCTGACAGGGATCACTAGACAATCTCAGTGAACGTTGAGCCCAATTGCCCAACACAGTTCACAGGTAAATGTATTAGGCCTGGCTCCAGATTACAAAATGTTGGCCACATCTCAGAGGTCACCTCACTCACCTTTTCCATTGGCAGTGGTCGAAACTCCCCCCAAGACCACTGAATGTGTCGCTAGACTCTGCTGGGCAGTAATGGCCCCCTTGGAGTGATCCGGGCCCTAATAGAGAACACCCTGTCTGAGAAAAACTGGGCGAACCTCCGTGCATTTCACAAGTGAAAATGCTGTCACAGGCTCCAAACAGGCTACATGGAGAACCCTATCCACAATCCAGAAGCGCTGAGCCATCAGTTCTTCCCAGCAGCAATCTCCCTAGACAAAAACATTGCCTTTTTTCAAACGATTGCCTTCTGATACTCACCGTAGTGAGACATCAAAACCAGTTTGTCCTCCTGGGTCCTTGGTCTCCTCCAACAATGCTCCAACCTGCGCCCCTTGATTTTTCAGCTCCTTTAGCTTGCCATTAAACTACAGCAAGCTGAGGCACAAAACCAGTGGGCATACAAGAACCGGTACCACAAGGTCAAAGGCTGCCCTCATAGCCGTATTATAGGCTACTACTGCAACCTATGGACCCCTAGCACATGCTGTCAATACATCTGAGGTGTCCAGAACTGCCAAAAGTCTCTCTGGCCAAAGCCCTCTCAAATTGCATAACTGGACTACCTCCACAGGGGGTGGACTACAAGGGGGGGCCCTGAATGTGAACCTGATAGTACAGTGATCTGAGCAGTTGACAAGATCAATTTTGAGATGGTCATTCTTGAGCCCCAGAGTGAAATCCAAGTCCAAGACATTGCTGTGTTGGTGGGTCACAGAAATAATAATGTGTGTGAGGCCCAGGGATTCCAAACATTGGAGGAAATCTTGACCAAACTGCGATTGTCATTGATTCAGGCATAGAAGTTACCAAGAATAAGTCATCTGAGTGACTCCAACACTGTCAGTGACAAAGTCTGTGATTACCTACAGAAATTCTTCTAAATGACTTGGAGTGGGGGTACAAGAGTAGGATTCTGCATCCTGCACATGAACCTCCATGCACAGCCATGCATTCAAACAACGTGGTATCCTCTACTGGCTGCACCACCAGATTCAGCTCAGGTCTAAAACAAATGGCAGCCCCCCCCCCATGCAATCCCTGCTTGGGCAGTGCAGCACAGAGAACCCAGCCAGGAGGACCAACGACTCCAGAACTGGGCCAAAATCATCCCCCAGCCAGATCTCTGTAATGCAAGCCAGACTGACCAAGGGAATAAGATCCACCATAATAACAGATTTATTCTTCACCAATCTAGCATTGCACAGCACTGTTTAAAGTGGACAAAAGGTGGTAGCCTGCCCCTTGGCTACCTACCCACTCGGTCCAGTAGGTTCCCTGGGTATGGAGACTAAACACAGTTGACCTCTCTCAAGTCCCCATTTTGCCCCAGGCCATCTCCAGGCCCCCATAACTGTAACAGCACCCTCATCAGCCCCCGAAAGTCACCTGCTCTCTTCACTCCTGTTCCTGCTCCCCACTTCCCTGAATCATCGATATGCAAAATCTGGTGGGGAGAAGGGGTCATAGAAGGGATGCAGGTCCCAAAGCAGGGACAGGGAGTAGCTGAGCCTTGGGATCTGTTACAGTCACTACATCCCAGCTCTGCTAAAATAAACACCAAGCACACCTACCTAGTATCCACCAACCCTCACGAACCCGTCACATGCACTGCTAAATATATACCTACATAACCACCACACCTAAATATACATATAATAAATTATGTAACTATCAAACACGTGCACTCCTAACCTCCACATACACACCTCCACACACACATCAAAAGTAACAATTACAATTTTAAAGTAAATTAAGATATAGATACCATAAATCAAACTCTGTGGTGAAAACAGTCTATGGTGCCAAAGTTCATAAAAACTGTCCTAGATTAAACCATAGTTCTTTGGAAAAGCAGAGCACAGTCTCTCCTCTCACAGGAGCAGTTACTCAAATAAATTAACCCCGCGTAATCTGTAATCCACCTGCAGTCTCACTCAAATCCAGAGAAATAATTTACCTAAGTCCAAAAAAAAGTTCTATACAGTTCAAATGCAATGGGGAAGGAGTTAAGCCAGCCCCCCCACACACACACACAATGTTCTGCTCCCACCAGAACTGACTCAGTATAATGCTGCAGAGTTGATATAGGCAGTCCTCTCACCACTGCCATATATAATAGTTATTTGTGCTAGAAAAACAGACAATTTTTTTTGAGCCCACAAGTTCTCTCACTGCCAGCAGGCCCACTCATTCTGGAATCCTCCAGTAAATCCCTCAGGATGCCCACAGTCTCTGTAAGTAAAGGGTTATGTTATCCAGCCCCAGTAACAGCAAATGGATGATCAGCTATTTCAGACCAAATCTGGGCTTTTCAAAGTCAAAGACCTGCTGACCAGTTGGCTCCCCTGGCAGGTCGCTTCACTATTTTAACACTCCCTGGCTAGGGAGGAACGATCCACTGCTTCTCAGCTGACCACTATGGCCTACAGCCGGCCACTTCACACTGCCCACAGCCAAGATCTGGTGACGCCAGTCCAACTCCTTAGTGGTCCAGACAGGTGTTGGACAAAACAGCGAATGCCACGTACCAGCCACTCACTCTGCTCACTCACTTTATTCAGGGAACCAGACCAACAGTCAGGGCAAGCAACAGCTCACTAAACTCCAAGCATCTTCTTCCATGGGTCTCTGTCTGCTGATTCCAGCACAGTAACCTGATGCCACACTGAATCCAGCGTCGGGTTTACGTACAAAGTGTATAGAATGTTTGTAAAGTATGACAACTAACCATGTCTCTGTGATACTTAACACTACTAAAAAATAAAACGACTAAAACTCCTGCTGCTACTTAACTTCTTATCCCTAAACTGCTACTAATTACAGACCTACCTCTACTGTAGCATAAAATTATTTAAAACTGTAAATAAATACTACAATTCCAAGTATAGCAAGCACTACAGCTGTACTTGCTCCAACACAATGCATAAATTTAGGGGAGAAAACAGGAGCAAAATCCTAGAGCTCCAGCAGACAGCCTGTCCAGCGTGGTGGCCATCTTCATCCTAACCTGGAGCATTTAGGTGAGCCTCAACCCAGCCACCAAAGTCTCTGGCTCCTGTGGAGCTTCCTTTAATTTATTGGCTCAGTGGGCAGCCCCTTTCACTTGCCCTGACTAGTTCCTAAGGAGTGCTTGTCGTCCCGCTCCAGAGCTGGCTCCAGTGTCAATGTGAGCCCACCCCCTCAGGCCTGCTTCCTTAGAAGCCTCCTTTGTCTCCACCCTATATGGGGTCTGTGGGATGGGCCAGACTTGATCCCTTAGTGCTCCTATGGTGATCTTTGTTTTCTTCGAGTCTATCTACAGTTCTGGGTTCATGACTGCTCCCCCCCAACCCATGTTGCTTCAGTCGCTTTTGTTCATGCTATTTATTTAGTTTATTTATACAAAAAAACAACAGTTTTTACTTGTTTCTGGTGATTGACACTGCCTGGATGTGTTGCCACCATACTCACCACCATGACCTGGGCCTGCTGACGGGTCCTGATGGGGTCGATGCCCCTGCAGTTGCCAGTAGGGAAGAAGAGAGAAGACGGGAGGCCTGATTAGTGGAACCTGACTGGCTCCGGGAACTACCGCTGCTACCTGAGGTGGGCCACTGGACTGATGTGGCCGAACATAGGCAGGAATTTGCCGAACGTTATCTGCTCCCTAGCGGGAGCTGCTGGTGCTGGGTCTTGGACCAGAGGAGGATTTAGGCACGCTGATAAGTCAACAGGACAGCTTCTGCATTCCAGGTAAACGCAGTGTCCCCTGTCACATTCTGCATCCTCTCTCCTACCAGTATGGTTGCACTGGACATTTTTAAGAGATTGGTATTACATTGTTGAACCCCAAGCAAGAGCCACTAACAGCTCTCTACTTTGGAAGTAGTTGACACACTGAGGTACTACAGACACCCCAGCGCACAGCTGGCTTCACACTTGCGCTGTCTGCCTCTGTGTCTGTGTGTGTGTGTGGGTGTCTCTGACAGAAGGCAGGCAGCAGAGACAAAAAAAGAAAAGTTTTAAAACAAAGCACTGGCATGGGTATTACAGGGGGACTGGCTGACATGAGTAGGATTTCTGGTTAAGCTGGTGGGACTACTGCAGTTGGGGAGGAGTTTACTGACACAAAGGCTATGCTGTAGAGGCTGTGGTTGGGGAACCAATGGCTGGGGAACTTGTTCTGCAGGTTATAGGTGAAACTGGTCTATGCTGAGAAACTGGGGTTACTGTGGGTTACTGGCTGTCAGCTGCACTGGCTACTTACTCTGGGCAATGAGCTCTAAATAAACAATTGTGTCCCTCTGTGATGGGTCCCTGGGGCCCCTGGCTACATACTACTGTTCCACTGGCTACACTATGGGCCCTAATGGGTCCCTGTGCACCTCCATCTGGTATCTAAGGGGTCCCTGAGCACCTACTGTTCTCCCCTACTATGTCCCGTGGGGGTTCCTGGCTTTATTTCTGTAGGGCCCCCAACTCTGGGGCACTACACTGGCATTGTCCCCACATTTACTTTCCCAAACAAATGGAATGCACTCCAGGATGCCTAAACATAAGAAAAATATATATGACTAAAAACAATTCAAATTATACACTGTTATTCTGCTAAACAAAATATGACACTAGATCAATGGCAGTACTTTTAATTGACTGTGCACAGTTTTCATTCACTACATGCTCATGTTATTTAGAATTTCCATCGGTTTTCAAATTTATAAGGCTACTGTCATCTTTTTGCTCTTTACATACGTGTATAAGCATCCTTTGACTTCATCTGTACCAGTCTCCACGTTTTCATTTTCAGCTCTGCCTGCTCCGATTGAGTCTGCCACTGTCGTCAAACAAGGAGCGATGTTTAGTGTGGTGGCGACAGTGAGATCAGCTGCTCATGCTAACTGGTCCTTTTCCTGGCAAAAGCTCTGATCACTGTAATGCTTTGTAGAGGAGTTGATATACAATATTGTATTTATTTTTTATTTATTGAAATCTCAGAATTACAACCTTCGAGCCAGTGGCTTGTTTACAAAGGCTCCACGTCATACAAGAGGAAGACAAGGGCAATAACAGGGTTCAATAAAACAACGTGAGAATTAGTTACAGAGTAGAACAGTGAGGACAAAGACAATACTAAACAAGTGCTACAAGGTTACAACAAATTGTAAGGTCACAGATCGAAATAACAAGTTCAAATGATTCAGAAATTACATTGGTACCAAATTTACATACAAAAAATAGGCGGCCAAGGGATGACCTTGTCAGGAGTGAAGGTAAAAACCAGGAGTAAGGTGGGGGGGGAGGACCAATAAACGGGGTGAGGTGGTAAGAGCAGCCCAAGGGGGACATTATCATGGAGAGGTCCTAGACTAAGAGATCAGAAGCAAGGTGCAGATGGGACAGGTGGAAGGTCTGAGTAGGGAGAACTGCGAGGGAAAGAGAGGGAAATTACCAAGAGGCAGGAGATGCAGAAAGGAAAGGAGGAAAATCAGCACCAGCGAACAAGGGGGTAGGAAGTAGGTGGAAATAAGAAGGAAAACTAGGGAGAACAGGAGGGACAGGAGAGCAGACGGGGGTAAGGAGGAGGGAGGGGGGACACATAGCAGCAAGGGAGAGTGGTTGGGAAACAATCAGGCACAAAATATGATAATTTAAATGATCATTTAAAAAATACACCGTTACCTTAGACTGTTAGTGCTGCTTCTTGTTCTCATTGTGACTGCAACTGTTGTCTTTGAGAACCAGATATCAGTGTAAAGAAACTGACAACAAGTTTTTTAATCTAGGTCTTCTAAACAAATACAGCACCAGATCCATTTTGTATTATATTAATACTGCATCTTAACTCCTCCACAAAGCACACAGTAGAGGTGTCTGAGCGGCACAGCCCCCAAGGGGGCTGCAGGGCCCCCCTGCGTAACCAATAGCAATTACCTGCCTTAATTGGTGGCAGCTGCAGTCACTGTTTCTGTTCTCTTAGTCAAAATGTAAATGTTGTATCCAGAAATGTAAAGACATAACGGGACAACAACCCTGCTATTCTGCAAAAGCAAGTGAGAAGCACCACCACCAACTCAGATTGTAATGGAGAGTGATAGTTGAATGTAGAAGGGCTCCGTGAGTGAGAAAACAATTGTACTTCACTGTGATCACTGTAATTCGCTTATTTTGGCAGTTGCTAAAAAGTACGCGCGATAAAGGATTAGCTGAAATTGTAATTCGGCATAATTGCATTGCTGAAATGATGTGGAGCTCACACCTACTAACATCAAGTAAGCAATCTTCTAATTAACCAAAGAAAAAAGAAGAAATACCTCAGATATAAAAGATAATGGCTGACTGTTTTTAAAAGCTAATATTAGTTTTAGATTGTACACTAGTTCTTTAAGGGTAAAATAAGGAGTTTAGTTGTCCTTTAATCACAGGGGTCTACAGTAGAGCATGAATACATTGTGCCAACAATGGAAGAGCTGAGCAAGCACATAAACTACATCATACAGTTCTAAAATGGTACTTACTACATGTGTGAAAATCAGAAACACCCAATGGGATAACTAAAACCAGTAAAGATGGAACAATAACAGCACTGGAACCTGTATTTAAAAATCGGCTTCTACAGGGAAAATGACTAGTGAAAAGTTCAGCACAGTTCTCCCTCAGATTCTGTTTTATCAGCTCGGGGCCAGGATTCACGAAAAAAGGTAAAGTGCCACGCAACAGTTTGCACTGCACTTCCTGGCTGCGCTGGCGGGCAACGGAGGCAATCACAGTTGGATAGCATGGTGCACTATCCGACTGTGATCAGAAGCAGGTAGAGGCAGCGTTAGCTGAGAAAAACCACGAGGAAGCACAGTAGTGCTGCCCCCACAGCCAGCCAGGAGAATGGGCTGGCAACAGTAGTGCACATGCATTAAGTCACTGTTCACTAAAGTAGCCGTGCAAATGAGCCCATTGGGCATGCAAGGCACTAGTGGCCATTAGCGTGCTCATTATGGGCCCATTTGCATTGCCTTTGTGTAGTCTAGCTAGTCTAGCACATGCCCCCCCACCAGCCTATGCGCCAGCTGCATTCTCCTGATGTAGTGCCCTCCCCAATCACCAATCCCATAATAAATAGCTTTCTTCCATAGTGTAGTGGTCCCTCCTCGTCACCTGATCCCTAATAAATAATCCTTTTCCATTGTGTAGTGGTCCCTCCCTGGTCAACAATCCCTGAATAAATAACCCTTTTCCATTGTGTAGTGGTCCCTCCCTGTCAACGATCCCTGAATAAATAACCTTTTTCAATCACTCAAGCAATCAATCAAAATCTTTATTTATCCAGACGAACACCATTGAGCAAAGCTCATTTACAGGATGGACCTGGTTAGAGCTGGGTCAAAGTACAGTACATACAGTTACAATCAACAATGACAAAGTAGAATACATTTATGTACAGTCAATAAAAGTATACAATAAATACCGTATCAGATGGCTAGAACAGTGGTGCAGAAAGGCTTACAACAGATCAACAGGCAAACATATTATATAGGCAGTATGTACACAATACTATCTGGGAGGAATTGGCAAGGGTATAAGGTTAACTACTTGACAAGTGGATGGCAAGGTTATATAACGCCTACAATGCCTGGTCCTGGCCATGGAAACACAGCTAATTTTAGGGCGGGGGGGGGAATACCAGATTTTCCATAGTGTAATCATCCCTCCCTGGTCACCGATCCGTGAGTAAATAACCCTTTTCCTTAGTGTAGTGGTCCCTTCCCGGTCACAGATCCCCGTATAAATAATCCTTTTCCATATGGCAGTGGTTTCTCCCACTCCCCCAGTCACCAGTCGCTGACCCCAAATGAAGACAGCCCTATTTCCTGGTAGTCTAGGGTCCCACCACCACACTGCCACCCTGTCCAGGGTGACCCACCACCCCGCTCCCCTCATCCCAACTGTGATCGGCGACCAGCACAGCCCTCCTCGCACCACCACCACCACCACCACCACCATGACTGGCTGCCAACTGAGCTCTCAATGAGTGCATACTATGTACAGTACAGCTCATTGACAGTGATTGGCAGTGACAGTGATTGACAGCTGAGGTGTCAATCACTGTCAATGAGCCATACTGTATACAGTGAGAGTTCAGTTGGCGGACTTTTTCTTGTAATGCAAATTTAGCTCAAATAAATCTCATACAAAAAGTGACCATTAATCTCCTCTTCTCTCTTCTACCGGAGTCATCCTCTCCCTCATTCTCTCTTCTTCCTCCATCTGAATGTATCTGCCTCACTTCCTGTCCGCAGAGAGTACAGGAATTCGACTCGGTGTCTATAGAAATACTATTAGTTGTGTCTGTACCCATGCTATGCAACTCTGATTAATTTTAAATGTGTCAAAATGTCTGCTTTATCTTGCACCATGTATTTTGAATTGTATCTACACTTGCCACACTTTCTTACAGTATGGTCCTCGTCCCAGTGTCCCCGGGTTGCACCTGGAAACAAGCCTTGGCTCAGTGTGCTTTTCGCGGTTACCGATGTTTAAATAAATAAATAAAAATATCAGGAATGATGTATGGGTGACCATACGCAACAAGCCAGTGTTTCTGTCAAGGGATTGAGATAACAGTATATTTGTTTTATTTAGTTTTTGTTGACTGGGTAAGTGCACTAGACAAATCCTGCCTATTTTCAGGCACGGCCCGGGGGAAGGGGATACAGATGAATGCCAACTGACCTTGAACCAGATTAAGCTATTGGTGGTATTTATAGTGAATGAGGGAAATTTGGCCAGGACACTGGGGAAATTCCCCTACTCTTTTCGATAAGTGCCATGGGATCTTTAACATCCACCTGAACTACCACCAATCCAGGCAGATGGGACCTCGGTTTAACGTCTCATCCGAAAGACGGCACCTCAGAAGTGCAGCACCCCTCTCATGCTGCACTACAGTGTCAGTACTGGGATATTAACCCAAGTGCCAGATGTGGGAACTGAACCCACAGCCCTCTGATCTCCTGGCCTCAGAGGCGAGTGTGCTACCTACTGAGCCACTGACACTGGACCTCGAGAGTGAAGCTCAAGAGGTCCGCATTGTTATAGTGACCCTGAGATAGAAATATAGAGTTCTTCATGGTCACCCATAGTTTATTTTTTATAGTATATCATTTTGAATGAGTGAATTTTTAATGTTTTTTATGTTTTTGTTAAAATACTGTGGGGACCATGACTTTTACTTTCATTTTTCATTTGTGTGTGAATCACTTCAGTGGTGCGGGAGACAGTGCAAGCAGGGTCACAGCCGAAATTGAGTTGAAATGTTGCACAACAGCATTTCTGAAGGGGGCTGATTTTCATACATAACAAGCATGAACCAGATACTATGTTATGATTGGTATTGATATTTATTTATTTATTTATTTTTTGTTTTGTTTTACCAGGAAAAAGCTTCATTGAGCAGAGCTCATTTGCAAGGAGGTCCTGGGAAGGACAGCAATACAAACTCAGTACGTACAGTCTGAAAATATAATATAGAGAAACTGCGGTTATCAAGTACCACACAAGATACATACCATATAAGGAGGAATAAGTAACCACTGGGGCAGAAACTTACAGTTCGAGTCAAATAAGAGGGATAACAAGTTTTACACTTGGCATAATACACATAATACAGTTTAGACAAAGCAAGTCGGCTTATGAATTTTGGCAGGGGATTAGCGTGAGACCCTAGGAGATTGGTAGTCCCTGTGACTGCATCGCATAGTGTTGCTAACCAATGGTTGATTAGGAGTAGTCACATTTATCAGTGCAGAGTTGCCTAAGGGGGGAAAGGAAATGAAAGGGGCTCATCAAGGTGGGTAACTTAACTAGCTTTTGAACAACATTCCACGCTGAAGGGGGATGCCCAACTAAAGGCCATTTTCCAGAACTGTGTGAAATGTTTTGGGATGTCGAGTATTATGGCATTATGCATCCTGAGTGAATAGGGACCTTGGGCCTTTCTAAGGAGTGATGAGATATATTTGTGAAGCGAGATACGCAGGGCTTTATAGGTCCAGAAATTTAGATGTCTCAATCTTCTAGTTCTGAGTGATGGCCAACCTACTTCCCTGTAGAGGAGGCAGTGGTGAGTCAGGACGGGGAGTGCACTAATGAAATGAGCTCTACGATAGTGCACATCTAAGCTACCTAAACGTGTGGCGGTGGCATTACTGTATACAATATCACCATAGTCCAGCAGTGGGAGGAAGGTGGCCTGTACCATAGTGTTCTTGTTGTGCTGAGTTAGGTAGGGTTTGTTGCAGAAGAAAAAAAACAAGTTTCTGTTGTAGCTTCTTGCAGAGGGCTTCGACATGGATGTAGAAAGTACGTTTGTTGTCTAGCCACATGCTTAGGTACTTAAAGGTACATACAGATTCAATTGATTCATTGTGAAAGTGTGGACGCCAGATGATAGGGAGGTGATGCAAGGTTTCTGTGAAAACACCATATATTTTGTTTTGGCTGCATTAATATGCAACTGGGAATATCAGTTGGTTTGTAGTAAGTTGAACTGGCCTTGTAGGGGTTCCATAGCTGCACCTGGGTCAGTGTTTGTAGTTTAAAGTACTGTATCATCATCGTAGAAATGTAGATCTGCATTTGTTATATTTTGTCCAAGGTCATTGATATAAATTGTAAATAATAGAGGGCCCAAAATGCAGCCTTGTGGGACCCCCTTTGCAGATTTGCACACAAGTGGAGGTGAGACCTTCCACCTTTAATTGCTGACACCTATCTGTAAGGTAGCAACTAAACCATTTGACTACATTTGGACTAAGTCCAGGGCTGGCAAATTTACACAGTAGGTTACTATGATCAACGGTATCAAATGCCTTACTCAGATCTGGAAAGAGTGCAATAGTTGTCTGTTTATGGTCAAGTGCTAAGAGCCAATCATTGGGTACTTTGACCAGTGCGGACATGGTGCTGTGCTTGGTATGAAAACCTGATTGCATAGGGTTGATAAGCAGATGCATCTCGAGAGTTTTCTACTTGAGCATGAATCAGTTTTTAAAACAGTTTGGCTAGGACAGGTATGATGGAAATTGGTTGATAATTATGTGGCGAGGTTTTATCCCCTGATTTAAAGAAAGGTATAACATGTGCTGTCTTCCATGGGGAGGGAGCCTCGCCCCTCGATAGCAAAAGGTTAAAGAGGTGCATGATAGGTGCAGTAAGGATTGGATATCCTAGTTTTAAGAAATGAAGTTCTTGGTTATCTGCTCCTGCATTTTTTTTTTTAGGATCTAGGGTTAGGAGGAGATGTTCCACCTCCTATATGTGATCTGTTGGAAATGGAATAGATATGGGACATTTGGAGGCTCAACTTTCGGACTATGAGCCGGGATATTTAAGCTGGCAGTGGCTCAGGTATCAAAGGCCTTCCCAGCTGAGGTGAAGTGTGAGTTCATTTCTTCAAGGATCAGTTATACTGATGATAATGACTTTAGCCTAGAAAACTATGAATATGTTGGAGGTTGTGAGTCATATATATTGTAACTGTTCATTTCTGCAGCTTTAGTGTCCTCCCAGCCAACCCTCCCTGAAACTAGGTATATCACCTAAATGAGGCTATTTTACTGTGCAAATTCTACATAAATAAAATAAATAAAAATAAGTAAATAAAAAATAATAAAGGACAAAGGTTATTTCTTTAAGTAATAAAAACACAACTAAATAGCAATGTGACAAAGAAATCACATTGGCAGTAAAGTCAATTTTTATGTTTGCTTGCACGCATGCGCAAGAAACATGATGTCACAGCTTAGGAGAGAAGCGGGTTATGGAGGCGTGGCAGTGTTACAGCCAAGGGAGGCACTGGTGGACCAATGGAGGCACAGTGTGCTGATGACACTGGTCTCCAAAAAGTGCACCAAGTTGTAACTTTTTCGCCACAGCAATCGGGGGCCGCCTCGTCATTGCAGCATCAGTCTTTGTGCTGCAATGAGGGAGCGACCCATCATTGCAGGGCGGAATGTTAGCTAGCCTAATACTGTTTGTGAACATGGCAGGCGGCTTGCCACCATGTTAACAAACAATATTAGGCAGCCTCTCATGCCGAGGGGGTGCCCCCTCAGCAGCATGTGCCCCAATCGGTCTTTGTTGGTGTGGGACTAATCCCCATCGGCTTCAGTGCCACAATGTTTATGTTGCTGATGGGGAGCCCACTCCCCGTCGGCAAGATGTAACCCTCCACCAGCAGTCATTGTCTGCATAGGAGCCCTCCCCGTCAGCATGATGTAAACTCCCTCCCATTTTTGTTGTCTGCCGACGGGTGCCCAATCCCCATCGGCAAGATGGTCTCCCCCACCCCGCTTTCTTGTGTCCTGATGGGGCTGCCCAATCCCTGTGTACTACAGCTCCCCCAAAAAAGTCCCCTAGCAAACTGGGATCCCACCCTAGCGTGCAAATGCCCCTGTAAAATTAAAAACCGTCCCGCGTTGCTCTTTTTTTTTTCCTGTAAAGGAAAAAGCGGTCCCCTCATGGGTGACAGACCCCCCCACAGCAACCTGCACCCACCCACTGTGCACCCTGCCTCCCACACCCCCTCACCCCATACTTACCTCCAGAATCTGGTGCGATGATCTTCAGTGGACCGGGAACATGTCTGCACTCTTCAAAGACGACCGCAAACTGAGGAAATGCTGGTAAGCTGTATAATGTAATAAACAGGGTTTTTTTCAACTTTTCTGCATACCTCAGGCATTTTTTGGAATTTTGGCACCAAATTTTCAACATGGGGTTTTGGGACCCTCTCATGAGTTCTGTCACTGTCGCTGGCGTTAATCAGGCCAAAAGAGTGATTCGCGCGGTCACTGTCGCTGAAATCACCTTCAGGACAGATTAACGAAATGATGACAGTGTTCGGCAGGTGGCTCTCAAAAAGCCTATGTTGTAAATTTGGAAAACATTCTACAAATGACTGTTTTACAAGCATGCATTCGCAGTTCATATGCACGCCTTGTAAGTTCACAATTTGTAACATTTGTAATCAATAATATGCCATTTTATCACACCTACTTATGAGCAGTACAGCTGTCATTTTTCACATCGCTACCTAAAATGTGTTTCAGAGCATGTAGCGCACAATGGCGCAGTCGGTGTGCGAAATTAATGTTTGGGACAGATTAAGAAAATCACAGTGACACTGATCATGAGCAGAGGTCCTAAAATGTCTATGTTGAAAATTTGGTGAGAAAAGTTCATAAAATGACTGTGTTACGAGTGTGCGTTGCGCAGTTTCTAAGCATGCTCATGCCTACGCACATTTGCAATATTTTCACTCCAGATTGCCAACATTGCCATTTGTCTGCACCTCCTTATGAACAGTGCAGCTGTCATTTTTCACATCCAGGCCCAAATGTGTTTTTGCACTTCCGGCGCAGACAAGCAAGGTCGTTGTGGGAAATCCATGTTTGGGACACATTAGGAAAATCACACTGACACTGTTCATTAGCAGACGTCCTAAAATGGCTATGTTGAAAATTTGGTGACAAAAGTCTATAAACTAACTGTGTTACGAGCGTGCATTGCGCAGTTTCAATGCACGTTCGTAACTTCGCACATTTGCAATATTTTCACGCCATATTTTCAACATTGCCATTTTTCCACACCTCTTTATGAACAGTACAGCTGTCATTTTTCACATCCTGGCCGAAATGTGTTTTTGCACTTCCGGCACAGAATAGCTGTGATCGCTGTGGGACGTCACTGTTTAGGACACATTACAAAAATCACAGTGACACTGTTCATTAGCAGAGGTCCTAAAATGTCTATGTTGAACATTTGGTGATGAAAGTCCATAAAATGACTGTTACGAGTGTGCGTTGTGCAGTTCCCATGCACGCTTATAACTTTGCACATTTGTAATATTTTCACTCCAGATTTTCCCATTTTCCCACACTTCCTTATGAACAGTACAGCTGTCATTTTTCATATCCTGGTTGAAATGTGTTTTTGAAGTTCCAGCGTAGAATACCGTGGTTGCTGTGGGAAATCAGTGTTCAGGACACAGTAACAAAATCACAGTGACATTGTTCATGACCACAGGTCGTTAAATGCTTATGTTGAAAATCTGGTGATGAAACTCCATAAAATGACTGTGTTACATGCATGCATTGCGCCATTTCCATGTATGCTCAGACGTGCAAGCATTTTTAATATTCCCACTACACATTTTCAACATCGCCATCTCTTCATACCTCCCTATGGATGGTACAGCTGTCATTCTTCACATCCTGCCCGATCTGCGTTTTCGTACATGTGGTGCAGAATGACACTGTCACTGTTGGAGGTCAGTTTTCAGGACACACTGACAAAATCACACTGCCACTGTTTGTGACAAGAGGTCTCGAATGCTTTCATGAGGTGGGGTCACAAAAAGGACATGTTCAAAATTTGCACTGTGAATGCCAATAAATGCCTGAGGCATTACGGTTTCTAACCATAAAGTTCTACCCTGTACAGATAGACAGGCATCGGGGTGTGCCTTTGGTTTTCCAACTGTACTGCTCATGCCAGCCCACCCCCACCCCCCCAGCCACTCACAGGCATTGAGGTGTACCTTGGAGTCTTCGACCCAAGACTTCACCCCATTCTTCTATGCTGCACCCATTTCAATGTATGTCGTTATGGAATGGGGTGACTGTAAAGCCAAACACCCTAAGGCACAGCTCAACACGTGTCAGTGTCTGCAGAATAGGGTGAGGTGACATGGCTTGACGACCCAAAACCTTAACCCAAATCCTGTCCGTCTCTACAGGATGGAGATGGGGTTCATGTGAAGTTCAGTACTTCACTGCCATTCCTATTCTGCATCTGTCTAACTCCTGCATTTCTAATGCTAATACCAGCAAGCAAACATTTGGCATTGACATGCTTGTTTAAATAGCATGTATTTCCCAGGTACAGTGTGCCATGGGCCATGTATACAAATTACTATGTTGGAAACTGGGCACACCGATTTAAGACAGGACTACAAAGATGCTGGAAGGCCTCATAAACAACCTGCAAAGGTGTTGACTAACTCGCCTGCTAATGACTTTCTTTATTCCACCATTTTGCTGATGAAGGGAATTATTCTGTCTCCTCTCCTGTTGGGTGAATCAAATGCTGGTAAGTAAAAACATAAAACCTGTGAATTTTAACTTGATTTTTAGAGCATGGTATATCAGATAAGAGGGTTTCTCTTTCCACAGCAGTTCCTCTGCAGCACTTCCTCTGGCAAGTAGGAACAATACAGAAGGTGTGTAATTACAAGCAACGTTAAGTCCCACTTAGCAGGCACTCAACCAACTGGGTCCCAGCTAGCTGTGGCAGGGAACACTGTGGGTAGGCTTCTAGGGGGAGCTGCCTCCAGTTATCAGGGTAGCTTTGTGACTATGACAGGAACCATCTCTGGGGAGTGATGGCAGGAGTAACAGCTGCAATTTGTCATGTCACTTCAAAGCAAAAAATGTCATCATTTGCATATGAATTTTTATACATTTTATCAAATTGACAAGTTTGTAGTAGAAATACTCAGTGTGCTTATACTTTTTGCCTGTTTAGAACATTACCATTTAAAGATTTGCAAATGAAACATTTGCTTACTTAGCATATTAGTCACTGCCATGTGAACCTGGACAGTATTCCAGGATCTGGGTTCAGTTCCCAGTTAGGGCTCATTGTGTTGGGTTGCCATCCATGGCGCTCCAGACATTACATCATGGGGTTTTGCCCACCTGATAGGCTAGTGATGCACATGACCTAGGATCAGATTTATAGTACACCCAGGTCCCAGAAGCCCTTGTTCTCCAGTTCAAATCAGGCATCTGATCAGGCTACAAGCACTCCAGGAGTCCCTGTTACTGTGCTAGAAAAAGTCCTGCTCCCTAATGTACCTATAAAAGGTTTTATCCCCCTTCTTAACTGAGTTGGCTATTTTTTTCCTCAGTTTGGGCCTTTGCTATTCTGACTGCCTTCCCCACTTCTTTCTGCTTTAATTGATACAGTTCCCTGTCGTGCTCCTTCTGTGATTCCTTATACTTTCTGAATGCAGCCTTTTTCTCCTTAACCTTCCCTGCCACCTCTTTTGAGAACCATAGTGTTTTTTTTACTCCGCTTTGTGGATATGGCCTACCTAGATTTTAGCAAGGCATTTGACACAGTCTCACACAAAAGATTAATATACAAGTTAGCCAGCCTTGAAGTGGGTCCCAAGGTGGTAGCCAGGATAAAAAACTGGCTGGACAACAGGACGCAAAGGGTAATAGTAAACAGAGTCCACAGTGAAAAAAGGAGGGTAACTAGCGGGCTACCTGAGGTCTCAGTACTGAGACCAGTCCTCTTAATGTCTTTATAAGGACATTGAGAGCACCTGGAAGGAAAGGTATGTCTCTTTGCAGATGACACAAAGCTCTGCAACAGGGTTGATATTCAAGGTGGGGTGGAAAGGATGAAAGGGACTCGGCAAGGTTGGAGGAATGGTCAAATGTGTGGCAGCTCAGATTCAATGCAAAGAAGTGCAAGGTAATGCATCTTGGAAACAAAAACCCAAGGGAAGAGTACACAATGGGGGTGAGTTAATAACAACAAAAATCGAAAGAGACCTAGGAGTAATTATATCAGATGACCTAAAGGTGGGCAAGCAATGTAAGAAGGCAGTAAGGAGGGCTTGGGGATACATAGAGAGGCATCAACAGTAGAAAACAGGAAGTTGTTATCCCTCTGTACAGGCAGTTAGTGAGACCCCATCTGGAGTACTGCTTGCAGTTATAGAGACCCTATCTCCGCAAAGACATAGACAGAGTGGAGGCTGTTCAGAGGAGGGCAACCAAAATGGTGCAGGCTCTGCACCAGAAGACGTACGAGGAGAGACTAAAGCAGCTTAATATGTATACCCTTGAGGAAAGGAGGGAGGGGGGACATGATGGAAACTTTCAAGTATCTCAAGCAAATTAACAAAGTACAAGAGGGTAGCATCTTTCAGAAGAAGAGATGTACAAGAACAAAGGGGCACAATTTGAAGACAGAGTGGGGACGGCGCAGAGGTAATGTTAGAAAGTATTTTTTCACAGAGAGGGTTGTGGATGCATGGAACAGCCTTCCTGAAGAAGTTGTGGAGTCAGAAACAGTGGGAGAATTTAAGAATGCATGGGACAGACATAAGGCAATTCTAGTGGGGGGTAGGAGGAAGTAAGCTGTTGATTAACTAGAATCTGCAGCTTATCCATCAGGTAGGGAAATGGTCAGACTAGGTGGGCCAAGCGGTCCTTATCTGCCGACAAATTCAATGTTTCTATGTTTCTAGACCACAGGGAATTGATTTAGCGGTGTAACCCCCCTGCAAATGGGGGTTCCCAAAAGACTTCCAGGAGCTTGCTTGAATGCTCCAAGCCTGAATGGTGTTTGGCATTTAAGCCATTTATCAGTGAGTGTTTTAGAGCCTCTGGTACTGTCTCTTTAAGAGCTGTCTGCTTGCAGACATAATTAGTTGTATGGGGGACTGTTGCTTCTCTGAGTACCACTCGAGCTGCTGCCAATTCACTTCATTTTTGCAGTCACTAGAGTGCAAAGGGAACCTATCTGAAAGATGTAACTGTTTGCCAGAAATTATTTAGAGTAATAATGAAATTACAGTTTGTCTAACCTGCTTTCTTTGCAGTCAGAACTGTGTCTGCTAGTTCCCATTCTAGTTTTGAATGCCTGAACTGGACCAATCAGTGTGGAGTGACTAGCTCTAAAATGGTGCCTTGGACGAATCAGAACTTGGACTCATAATCTGAGCCAGCCACAAGAGGATTGTATGGGCAGTGACTTGGGAGATGTAGTTTAGACTTCAGTGCCTTTTGGACCAACAGCAGCAGTCTATTGTGAGTGACAGCCAATCCAGTCAAGAACTGGGAGGAACTCAAAGGAAGTGCCGGTTTTGTCGGTTGGGCTTCAGTTGAGCTTTGGCAGTGAAGAAGGAAGGGCCCTGTGCTTTTCAGTGTGCAGTTTAGTCAAAAGCGTGTGTAAGGCCCAGAGTTCCGGTCTGCAGCTTGTGTAACAGCGTTAGGACTGAACTGTCCTGTGAAAAGAATCAAAGGATCTCTGAAGAGTAGAAACCAGCTCACCCTGTAGAAGACTGGAAGAATTGCTGAAAATTGCACTCGGTCTGTCAGGAACTGAATCTGCTGTGTGTTCTCCGGGTATTGTGCAGTAATTGCGATCGGGATACAGATGCAGCCTGCCTGGTATAGTGCTTTTCTTTATGGATGTGTGAAGAGGTTTGTGTACCTCAAGTGAGCCCTGCTGACATTGAAGGACCCTATCTTATTTGGAGGTCGTGAGTACTAATTCAGGTCGCCCCTGTTGAATTGCCACATTAAATCCAAATGGAATTACTGTACTGCTGACTGTTTAATTCTCCTTTTCTCTCTGTGAAAGGGCCCCTACCAGCTGCCACTGTTTGGACTAGCCACTAGGGCTTGGGGTACCCAGGGACAGTAACTGATAGGGATAGGCCTGCACAGAGCCATAGGTAGATTATTAGAGTGATAAGCTAATTAACCTGATTTCCCCTGTCCTTGTTATATCCCCTAAATAAATCAGAGCTGCTTGTTTCAGCAAAGTTATACTGCCTGAGGTATTTGTCTATGTTAAAGTACTGTACTGTGATTGTTGCACTGTATCTCATTTCACAGGAGGTCCCAGTGCGGAACCAGACCTGGGGGTAAGTGTATACTGTGAAGGTAATTCTGATATATTGTGTGGGCCACTAGTGGGAAGAAAGGGGGGTTGCAGTGTCCCAGAGGGCTGTGACCAAGTTAGTTTAACTATTGCAAACCCTGACCTCTGGGTGGAGGCACCCGCCATTGGATCCAGGCCCCTCAACCTGTTAGTGGCAAATCAGGCAGGGGTGGTAGCCCCTGGGATAGCGCCATCTAGGGGTTACACCAGGACTAGAGGAAGGAAGGACACTAGATTACCAAGGAATTAAGTTTTCTTTGTGTCCAATGTATTACTAGTGCTGGCCAGGGCAGAGTTCCATTGTTTGAACAATGCACTATTGTTAGCACGTTGCTACAACATAGCTCCTGGAAGTGTCAGCTAACACCATGCAGGCAGCCTGTTAGTGCTTCCAGGAATAATTTAAAATACCAGTGCACCCTCTATGCATAGAGGAACTGCATAGGTGAATGGTCTTTGTAGTGGTAGCAGCATAGGGATGGGCTAAATAACTAAAAATAGCAGCAACTGCATTATTAACATAATAATTATTGAGCAATTTTTTCTTAGGGCTCAGCCAGTTGATATTCGACACAATAACCCGCAGGTTATTATGGTGAACACGCATTGTGTCTCTCATCACCTAGAGCTCCAACATTGGCTCTCATTCTGTGGGCAGACTGAATGGTTCCACAAACCTTGCGGCTCCACTTCTCTTACAGCGAGGACCCGCTCTGTTTCTCTCTTACCGACAAGTTGCCACTCAAACAGTCCTCTGTCCTCCTCAAATTTTTTTTTTTTTTTTACTATTTATCTGCTTAATCCTACTTTTAAAACTAAAAAACATTGTATCTAGTTGATGGTGCTCTTGGTCAGCTGTGGGAAATACAGTGAGCAGGAATGGGACCGTGGCTGACTGTGCATAGCACTACTGAAGCATGATTGACACTAAAACCGTAAGTCAACCAGAAACAAAAGATTAAAAGGCTCAACTGAAGACAGAAGGAGACAAAAAGTGCGAGCTTGTGTGTGTGTGTGTGTGTGTGTGTGTGTGTGTGTGTGAGTGTGTGAGTGTGTGAGTGTGAGTGTGTGAGAGTGTGTGCGTGTGCGTGTGCGTGTGCGTGTGCGTGTGTGTGTGTCCCACAGAAACGAGGTCAAATTGACAGCTCCACCACCTCTGTCATCTTTCCTTGTTGACTTTTCTAGGAGAGCCCCACCAACTACAAATGACAGTTCCTCCACCTAGATGTCAGAGTTCTGGTGCTTAATACCAGCCACTCCCATAGCCATTCTCTCCCTCTCTGGCTAATTTAGCATCCTTAATTTCTCACCTTGTTATAGAATTCTTTTGTCTCCTTCCTTAGCCTGCCTCCCAAACTCTGAAGCCTTTGTTCTGCTGGTACATATAAGCTGATTTCTCCCCCCTCTCTTCTTTTCTCTTCAGGATTCCCCGAGGAGGACTACATCTTCTGCACTAGTGGCCTGGTGCTGAGTGCAGCCAGCTGCAGGGTGCACCCCAGCCTGCCCTCAAGAACAAGATTCCAGGTTCGCTTCAGGAAAGCAGCTGCAGACCAGCTTGCTGGCCGTGAACCCAGTTAGTGGATGGTGCCTGAAATTATAGGCAGATTCAGCACTCCATCTCTCCCTGACTGGCTTCAGCTACTGGAGATTTGAATTGCTTGACACAGTTCCCTGGAGCTCTTCAGTCTGCTGCCTAAATTTTCCCGCACCCTCCCGCCTTTATTAAATAGACCCTAGCCCCGCCTCTCCCCTCTCTGTTCCCTCTTGGCCTCTATCCCATTGGTCCCTCCTAGGTTGCAGTCATCCTGACTCTGCCCTCTTTTCTCCTCTATGCCCCCCTCTTTTCAACACTTTATCTCGCATTCTGGGCTTTGCACAACCACACTTGAAATCTCTCTCTAATCATGTCTACCTCCTTCAGTACACTGTTTTCTCTTACTATCCTCGCCTCACTACTTCACCTTTCCTACCTCCCTGGAGCCTGCCACCCTTCTCCCCCCATCTACTAGCTAGACGCCCAATATTGCCACCTAGGTACCTCTCACTGTGAGCACCACTCTCCCTCAAGGACATCCGACACCTTTAATTGGCTGCACTGCATCTCATACAGATACAGGCAATGGTCACTCCTATATCCCTCATCACGTATGATGTTGCTCTGGGGCAAGCACCTGCGATGCCAGACCAGTAATAACAAACCTCTAATACGTAATCTCACCTGTAAGAAACTCCATTTGTGCACCCTGAAGATCCTCCTCCTTCTCCTTCTGATATCAGGAGATGTGCACCCTAACCCAGGCCCTTCTAGTACCACCAATGCTGGCTGTACAAAATCTACTGGGGGCCTGACCATCACCACTATTAACATCTGTAGCCTGATCCCTAAGCTTGACACCATCCAAGTCTTTGTAAACCAGCACAGACCTGATATTCTAGCAATTGTTGAAACATGGCTGTCGCCAAAAATCCCAGACTCAGCGATTGCACTGCCAGGATATAACGTCTACATACTGGACCGCATGTCCAAAAGAGGTGGAGGTTGCGCAATCTACACCAAAGACTGTCTCATAGGTTGCCCCATCTCTACTCCTCTCCATGATTCCACTGCTCAGATCTTACCCATTAAGCTACTTTTAGGAGCACACAACAAAACCCTCACAGTAATCACAGTCTACATCCCCCCAAAGACCAATGGAAGAGCCTCACAACTGTTCTGGACTTCATCAAATCCCAACCAGTAGGTGCGGAGACAATTACACTAGGTGATTTCAATGTTAATTGGCTCTCATCAGATGCCGCTATATCTCGGGATGCCATATCATCATCAAACCTCTCACAAATGGTTCTCTTCACCACCAAAAAGAACTATAAAACAAGCACTAGTACCTTACTGGACTGGGAACTTACCAGTCATCCCTCTCATATCGCCAGCACCTTCGTCCTTCCTGACTCACTAAGCGACATATCACCCATTATATGTGAATGGTCAAATAAATTCCATAAGCCCCCACCCAAAGTCATCACTAGCTGAGTGCTTCTATGTGGACAGCTAAGACACCTTAAATCCTACCTCATTCAGTTTGATTGGTCTTCCATTTTCCTCTCAACAGATGTCAGCACAGCTCTTGACCTCTTTATCTCCTCCTTCAATGCGGCCTGTGACACCTACGCCCAGCTTAAAAACTGAAAAGTCAAAGCACTCTGCAACCCGTGGCTAACTGGAGAGCTACTTGCCCAGCTAAAGGCTTGGGACCACCTTTGGGCCCTGGCTAGAGACTCTAGTGCCCAGCATGACATACAGAACTACAAATGTGCCTGCAATAACTGCACTAAATCCATACGACTACTGAAAAATGCCTACTACAAAGAAGCTCTCTCAAACTCCTGGGGAAAAGGGGCCGATTTCTGGAAGAATATCAAAGAAGTTACAGGGAAACAAACTAAATCCTCCCCAACCATGCTAAAGGTTAATGAGGCCATCACCCTGGATCCTTTGGTCATTGCGAACACCTTTAATGATGCATTTACTGATCTCAGCATCGTCCTTCGCCCGGATTGTTTTCCTTGACACTACCCACGCTATCCCTGATGATCCTCCCACCAGTTTCCCACCCTTCCATTTCAAAGAAATTAACCTGTACGATGCCCGAACACACATCACCAAAGCAATTTCAAAGTCAAGATCAAGTGGAGACTCGCTAGATCTAAAACTCCTAACCCTCACTGTGGATGAGGTTCTAGTCCCATTAACACACATTCTCAATATCTCCCTCAGCACTGGTCAGTTCCCTGACAAATGGAAGGCAGCTACAGTTACTCTAGTCCACAGAAGCAGGGATAAGACCTGACATCCGAACTATCGACTGATTTCGATACTACCACCTCTCTCCAAGGCAGTCGAACACATAGTATCCAACCAACTCATGGACTACCTGGACAAACACAATCTCTTATGCCCACAATAACATGGCTTCAGAAAAGGTCTTAGCACCTCTTCTGCATTACTGGAGTTCACTGGAGCACTGCACGGCACACTGGATATGGGTCACTTAACCGGGGCAGTATTTGTAGATGTGACGAAGGCCTTCGACACAGTCCACCATCGTCTGCTGATCCAACAACTCCAGCATTTAGGACTCTCTCCTGACACTGTCTCATGGTTCAACAGCTATCTGCAAAACAGATCTCAATGAGTCAAAATTGCTGGGACACTCTCAGACCTCAGACCGGTCCGATCTGGAGTCCCTCAGGAATCCATCCTGGGTCCGTTACTCTTCAGCCTTTTTCTTAACACGGTCTCAAAATCTTGCACTGAACAGATTATTCTCTATGCTGATGACGCTGTTATCTTCTCTTCCCACAATGACCCTGTGTTCCTGCAGACCAATCTTCAGCAAGGCTTTGCTGCAGTGGAAAACTGGTTCATTCATCATAAGCTTGTCCTCAATCATAAAAAAAAAAAGTAATGCGCTTTAACAGCTCTCAAAACAGGCATAGATCTCACCCCCAGCTGTTTCTACCAGCAATGGTAACACCCTTGAGCAAGTGCAGTCATTCAAATACCTAGGGTTATCCCTGGACTCAAATCTCTCCTATGGGGCACACATAGGCAATGTTGCCAAATCAGCAAATATGCGCCTAGGCCTACTTTACCAACATAGACAACATCTTACTGCAGAAGCACTGAAGATTGCCATCCACAGCTCTGTGGTCTCCATCATTGATTATGGTCTTATAATCTATGGCTCTGCCTCTGCCACTGCCCTGAGATGAATTTCAACATCACTTAACAAGGCCTGCAGGCTTATCTCTGGTGCTCATCGTCTCACTCGTACATGTGACCTGTGTGCCCAATCTGGCTGGCTTCAACCTTCAAATTGCATAAAATACCAAACTTGCATTATGGCAAAGAAAGTAACCATGGGCCTTGCTCTGCTGGGAGTCCAAGCACTGCTTAGTTCTAGACCAACAGTTCTCAAACTTTGTCATAGTGAGCCTCCCCTAAGCTATGGAAAAGATCTTGAGCCTCCCTCAAAATACTGAAATGTTTTGGGCCTCCCCATAGAAAAATAGCCTACTTTTCACAGTACATCAGGAATAAATTGAAACCTCTTTGCATAGCTGACTCTCATGTTATTAAGCTTATTGTAACCCCCCAAACAGGACAACCTACTTGCTCCAATATTTTGACTCTCGAACCATTGTTTCCCTGCCATACCTTCATGGGTTAGACTGCTTTTTCTGTTTCCCCTCTAGCTGGAATAACCTTCCTGCCAACCTCTGCCTCTCCCCCTCTCACCCTGCTCTTAAGCAACTTCTCAGGGATCATTTTGCTCCCTCCTGCTCTTATTCCTAGTACCTGTATGGTTAACTCTTGTATTTGGACAGTTCTGCTGCCAGTCTAATTGATCAATTGTTCCTCGTATTGTTAGTTTATTGTTCTTAATTTGTTTGCACTTTTATTCATTTTGTATTGCTTAAGTGTTTTGCAGTTACATTTTGAATTGTATTCTCTCACTACCCTTCCCTGGGTACACCTGAAATAAGCCATATCTCAGTGTACAGTACCTTCCCTGGTCACAGACTTGTGAATAAATATATAAATTCACCCACTTTTATCCTCTTTCAGTTTGCCTTATCCCTTCATGCAAAATCTATAAAGTTCAAAATTGAAATATAATACTTTTTCAAGACATGCTTGAACCTCCCCCTGGAACAGGTTGGGGCCTCCCCAAGGAGGCTGGCCTCACCATTTGAGAACCCCTGTTCTAGACTAAAGCCACGTAACACCAGGGGCTCTGAATACCAGCTCCTTCAGGCTCCCCACCTTCGCACCTCTCAGGGCCAAAGATCCTTTGCCTTCAGAGTGCCTAGATGGTTAAATGCGCTCAGTCCTGACATCTCCCCCACTACCACCCTTGGCTCATTCAAACATAAACTCCACTCCCTACCTTACTAACTCTAGCTCCTGTGAATGCTACCTATAACCTCCTCAGCCTTCTCATTTTTGTTCCCTTCAGCTATCACCTACCACATCTCCACCCCCTCCTTTTCCTCTGTTACTTTTTTATTTCTTCTTTCTTTTCACCACTCCTGACTCTCCCCCCCTTCACTCCCCACCTCTTCTGAGCCCTCTGTGATCTTTCCCTTTTTGCTGACTAGTTTCAGCCTACTCCCAGTTGATGACCATGCCCTTTGGCTGCAATTCCTGCCCTCTCCAACTTCACTCCTTACGTTTATCTTCATCTTCCACCCTCCCTCCTACTTTTCCCTCTGTTACTCTGTGTTCCCATGTATACATTCTACTTATTCTAGCTATTGTATTGATCTACCATTGTAACCTAATATGCCGACCAATTTATTGTTTTGTTCCTATCTCTGTAATTTGTATTGTATTTGTTCTCTGATGCGGAACCTTTGTAAAAGAGCCTGGCTCAAAGGTATTTGTAATCCTAGTTGTAATAAAATAAAAAAAATAAAAAATTAAAAAGAGTTACCCCACCTAAACATTTCCAATTTAAAGGGGCACTGTCAGCTTTACCCCTCCATTTTAAGTAATCTCTGTGCAGTGTGCCTTTTGGCACACACCTAATTAATTAGCACAGCAGAATCAGCCCATGAACTTTGAAATGCAGCACAAATACCTTAAATATAAGTATTTCGCAAAGTTAGTCTTTCCTCGGGTCGTCCAAAACTCAGGTGACATCGGAAGCATAATCCCATTGAGGATGTGCACCAGGACCGGCCATGATCCTGTGACATTTTATGCCAAGCCCGACTTTAGAACATGCTGCCCATATGAACAGTATGTTGCTGAACTGCTCCTGCTAATTTAAATTAAAACCGAGCTCAGATGGTTCAGAATTTACTTTTAAAACTGATGCTGAAACTCCGCCAAGATGCTTGGAACACAGATGTGTTGAGATCCCGCATGCGCAAGAACGTGCAACCCTTGCGCATGTGCGGGATTTCGGCATCAGTTTTAAAAAGTAAATTGCGAGCCTAGGGCCTTGCTTGGCCCAAAGGCAGGCCACACTCCATCTCACCATATTTTGTTATAGAATGGGGTGAACATAAGGCCCAAAGACCCCAAGGCACACCGTGACACTTGTCAGTGTCTGCAGGGTAGGGTGTGGTGAAATGGTGTGTCCGTTATGCCTGATGACCCAAAGGCACACCCCAATGCCTGTCAGTCTCTGCGGGGTGGTGGTGGGGTTGGCTTCAGTTCAATACTTCACTGCCATTCCAATTATGAATCTCTCTAACTCCTACACTACCAATGCCAATACCAGCAAGCAAACATTCGGCATTGACAAATGCTTGTTTTTTCTGAATGTGCTGCTCTTGCATCTTTCCTGCAATGAATTGATCTGTGACAGTACTGACGAGAGTCTGAGCACATTTCTTCCTGTGTCTTTGGTTATTTTAGTGTATCCAGCCTATCCAGCCTATCATTCTTTATCCATGTACAAGTCCAATTATAAAATGGTTAATTCCAGACTGCAGCTAGTCTGCAGCCATACTGCTGAATCATTTGATTGACAGGCACACAGTGTTTACTGTTATGATAATAGGGGCCCTGATGGGAGACAGCATAAAAGAGAGCTAGAGAGTAGGAAGTTAGTCTTGAGCAGAGCAGCCTGTGAGGAGAGTCACAAAAGACAGACTGAGAGAAACCTTAGGGTTCTCCCTAACCTTTGAGGTAGGGAGAGGGGCTGTTTCCATTAGCTGGGAAGTTGGCCAGAGAAGCCAGAGCAGAGAGCAGTTGTAGAGATAATTGAACAGAGTAAAAGCCAAGAAGAAAGACAGCAGAGTCATGGCCTTTAGTCCCTCATCAAAGTAAGGAAGAAGATGCTGGTGATCTGAAGTGTTTCCCCCCACCCTCAGGGGAGCTGCTTGAGTCTCTTGCGGGTTTTCTCCAGGTTCTGTGATGGTTTGAGGACAGTGTCCTGAGGGCATGTGACTAAGCAGATGGGGAGTCCAGGAGAAATCCTCCATCAGCAGCCTTAAAGGAGCTAGAGTTGTGGATGTCACACATGTCTGCAGAACTCAACTGAGGGTATGCTTTCATTGCCCATGAAAGTCCAAGAAAGTTTGGCCTCTGTGAGCTGGGACTGAGGGTATGATACAAGGTGGACTTAGAGTGGGATTGTGTGGCATTCTCTGGAGAGAGTTAGTCTAGAGTAAGCCTGGCAGGCCTAGATATGGCAGTAGCACCCCAGGTTTGGGATGGTGGCTCAGGTAAGCTTGTGGGTTTAGGTTTCCTCAGAAGGTATAGTGTAGCAGCCCAAAGTACATTGTGTTCACAAAGTAAAATATCCACACTTCTGTAATGTAGGGTGAGAAGCATGACCAAAACTACAACAGTGCTCATAAACAGGACAGTGTATACCTTAAATGCTAGACAGGTCCTCCAGTATTTGGGGCAGTTGCTAAATGTAACCTGTTAGCCTGGGTAGTCATCTCTGAAGTTACTCTACTCAGAGCAGAGAGAGTTAGGAGTGGATGGCTATGGGTAAAACGATAAGTTGTAGGTGGCCCTGGGCATCTGGTTGAAGTCCCATTGGTACTTGTTACTGGTACAAAAGCTTTAAGTGGTGAGGCATCACCCCAGTAAATAAGGGAGTCCATAGAATCCAGTATAACACCTGGGAATGAGAGTCCCAGCCCCACTGAAGGTGGCAGCTTCAGCAGAGAGGTTAGCATCCCCGTTAGAAGTGGCTGTATAAAGTAACTTGAATGTGTTTGCCCATTGTCATGTGGGGTGTACTGTGCCCAGTATATAACACCTTGTATGCTGTGCTTGGGGCTGAGCAGATGAGTGAGCAATATGACAGAGAGCACAAGAAAGAGAGGGAATGCCGAAAAGACCACCCACCAGCAGGCAGTGTATAAATAGACTCATAGGAGCACTCCATGCCCTACAGAATGCTGAGGGAAGCAGACACTCCCATGCTAGTGAGTATTATGAATACTATGCACTCAGTACAGCCCCCTCTTTTTTTTAATTTAGTATACTTTTTCACCCCTGCTTCGAGCAGCCCCCATCGGTCTGACAGCCACCCAGACCCTTTGCCCACCATCCCTGGGACTTACTTTTGCCTTGCATGTTCCCCCATGAATCACACCCTGTGAGAAGGGCTGCCGGTGGCTAGACCCCATAAACCCCAGGTAGAGTTGAAGCTTAAATGAGCAAAATGGAGAATCCATTTGGCAGTGTCGAGCCCACGACGAGTGGTGGATGGCATCCTGTGTCAATCAAGGGATTGTTCTCCATTTTCTTTTCTCCCTGTTCTGACATAATGAGTCCTTGTTGATGCCAAAGCATCATGCTGTCAACGTCCCCCTCCCTAGATCCATCGCTCTGCTGCACCTCCATCTTTAGTCAACCAGGTGGAGATGTTGCAGTGGAGGTCATTTAACCTTCTTCCCCAGAGGAGGTGAGTGTCCCTCGGATGCTCAGCTATTCTCTCTTGCCAGCCTTGTGATGAATCAGGGTCACTCCCAAACCCAAGTCATTGGCATGGCAGTGCTGCTGCTGTGCCAGTGTGCTGGCCAATATATTCCCTTCTACTCTTTTGCTAATAGTCAAGAGCCTGAAACTTTAGTGGATACTGTCTATTGTAGAGCCTGACACGTTAATGGATACCGTCTACTGTAGAGCCTGAAACTTTAATAGACACTGTCTATTGTAGAGCCTGAAACTTTAGTGGATACTGTCTACTGTAGAGCCTGAAACTTTAATGGATACTGTCTACTGTAGAGCCTGAAACTTTAATAGACACTGTCTATTGTAGAGCCTGAAACTTTAATGGATACTGTCTACTGTAAAGCCTGAAACTTTAATGGATACTGTCTACTGTAGAGCCTGAAACTTTAATGGATACTGTCTACTGTAGAGCCTGAAACTTTAATAGACACTGTCTATTGTAGAGCCTGAAACTTTAATGGATACTGTCTACTGTAGAGCCTGAAACTTTAATGGATACTGTCTACTGTAGAGCCTGAAGTTTTAATGGATACTGTCTATTGTAGAGCCTGAAACTTTAGTGGATACTGTCTATTGTAGAGCCTGAAACTTTAGTGGATACTGTCTATTGTAGAGCCTGAAATTTTAATGGATACTGTCTACTGTAGAGCCTAAATCTTTAATGGATTCTGTCTGTTGTAGAGCCTGAAACTTTAATGGATACTGTCTACTGTAGAGCCTGAAACTTTAATGGATACTGTCTACTGTAGAGCCTGAAACTTTAATGGATACTATCTATTGTAGAGCCTGAAGTTTTAATGGATACTATCTACTGTAGAGCCTGACGTTTTAATGGATACTGTCTACTGTACAGCCTGAAACTTTAATGGATACTGTCTACTGTAGAGCCTGAAACTTTAATGGATACTGTCTACTGCAGAGCCTGAAACTTTAATGGATACTGTCTATTGTAGAGCCTGAAACTTTAGTGGATACTGTCTACTGCAGAGCCTGAAACTTTAGGGGATACTGTCTACTGAAGAGCCTGAAACTGTAATGGATACTGTATATTGTAGAGCCTGAAACTTTAATGGATACTGCCTACTGTAGAGCCTGAAACTTTTTTGGATACTGTCTGTTGTAGAGCCTGAAACTTTAATGGATACTGTCTATTATAGAGCCTGAAACTTTAATGGATACTGTCTACTGTAGAGCCTGAAACTTTAATGGATGCTATCTATTATACAGCCTGAAGTTTTAATGAATACTGTCTGCTGTAGAGCCTGAAACTTTAATGGATACTGTCTATTTTAGAGCCTGACACTTTAATGGATGCTGTCTGTTGTAGAGCCTGAAACTTTTTTGGATACTGTCTGTTGTAGAGCCTGAAACTTTAATGGATACTGTCTATTGTAGAGCCTGAAACTTTAATGGATACTGTCTACTGTAGAGCGTGAAACTTTAATGGATGCTATCTATTGTACAGCCTGAAGTTTTAATGGATACTATCTACTGTAGAGCCTGAAGTTTTAATGGATACGGTCTACTGTAGAGCCTGAAACTTTAATGGATACTGTCTATTTTAGAGCCTGAAACTTTAATGGATGCTGTCTATTTTAGAGCCTGACACTTTAATGGATACTGTCTGTTGTAGAGCCTGAAACTTTAATGGATATTGCCTACTGTAGAGCCTGAAACTTTAATGGATACTGTCTGTTGTAGAGCCTGAAACTTTAATGGATACTATCTGCTGTAGAGCCTGAAACTTTAATGGATACTGTCTATTGTAGAGCCTGAAACTTTAATGGATACTGTCTGTTGTAGAGCCTGACACTTTAATGGATACTGCCTGTTGTAGAGCCTGAAAGTTTAATGAATACTATCTATTGTAGAGCCTGAAACTTTAATGGATACTATCTATTGTAGAGCCTGAAGTTTTAATGGATACTGTCTACTGTAGAGCCTGAAACTTTAATGGATACTGTCTGTTGTAGAGCCTGAAAGTTTAGTGGATACTGTCTATCGTACAGCCTGAAACTTTAATGGATACTGTCTGTTGTAGAGCCTGAAACCTTAATGGATACTGTCTACCATACAGCCTGAAACTTTAATGGATACTGTCTGTTGTAGAGTCTGAATCTTTAATGGATACTATCTATTGTAGAGCCTGAAACTTTAAAGGATACTAACTATTGTAGAGCCTGACACTTAAACGGATATTATCTATTGTTCAGTTGCAGATTTATAACCAAATGGGCATTATGCCAAGCTAGATAAAAATGAGTGAGAAACTGCTCTTTTTTTTCATACATATTTCTCATGAAAGCAATCTGAAATAATGATTGGGTCACAATTTAACCAAAACAATAATTTAAACCTAGGATGGCACTGTTATTTTTTTTCAGAATACATGAAAATCTAATTTGAGGTATGAAAGACATTTACTGACTGGCATACAGCGTGTACATACATGTTCTGACCTGGTAACAGTATAAAAACTTTGAGATACAATATAAGATTTGAAAAAAGGTAGCAAACCCCAAGAAAAATTAGACTCGGAACGCTTTTTTCAATAGTGTGTTTAAGATGTTGTCAGTTGAGATGCTAAAGGAATGTTTTTCATCATGATATTTTGAGCTGATATACTTTAATAATCGTATAATATAAACATGGAGTATGTCCAAGTGACAGTGTATACCGTATAAACAGGGCCACTGGAAAATTGTGGAAAGAGTTACCCAAAATTGCAGAGCTTTTTGCAAAAATTGTGGGAATTTGCGCGAGTTCTACTATAGACCCTGAGTGCTTCACAATAAATATTTTAATGTTTTCTGATGCATGTATTAGTCAGTATAAACTGCTAAATGAATACACTGACACTTGAATATGTTTAAAACATTAAGAAAAGTTTATGTTCCTAAAATAAATACTAAACTGATAAGCTACTGTAAGCGCTGCCTAGCTTCCAAAATCATACAGACAGTGCTGAATAAATTCTATAAAGTGAGTCATAGCAAATCGATATTAAATCCGGAAGAAATACGTTATTCTTCTTCTGGATGTAGAACAATAAAGCCTAATTAATAGCTGTTTATGATGCTCTGCCAGCTATTCACCCACTTTGGAACAAGAAAAAAATAAGCAGATATAGTGGTGAATAATTGAGTATTAGTAAAATGTTGTTAAAGTGTTTAATGTTCGTAATTTGCACTGTAGGTATTGTACACTATTTTTGAGATCACATATTTAAACATTGCATCTGGGGGTTATTGGGGCTGGCAGTATAGACTAGAGGTTAGAGTAACAAACTGTGAATAAGCTGGGGACATCTAGCAGACATGGGTTTGATTCCCACAAACTCCACTTGCATACTGTGTGATTCTGAGCAAGTCACTTAACCTCCTCAGTGCTCCTGGGTTGCCCCTGAAAACAGGCACTTGTGCCTAGTGGGCCTTACCCGGTTACCGAAACATAAAAAAAAAATACCAATATATTTTTACTGTATCATACAGTAGTTAGGGTACCTGTAATTTACCTTTGTTTTACTCTGGCTGTAATGATTTTGTTTAGTTAAAGATAAATGTTCAGATATGTTTTATGTGTTTTATAAGCTTGTTTTTAGACTTTAGTCAGGTTTTTATTGTAGTCTTTGCATGTGAGCATTTAGGTGGTAGATTGCTAAGAGTGAGATCACTGTTAGCAACTAGCTTATTCAAGTTTAAAATCAGCGGGGCCATCCAAAAATCCTCAGCTGTTTGAATCAAAACTAGTCTGAGTGAAAGTATGCTCACAAGGAAAAACCTGTCCTACAACTTGCAAAAAGGCTTCATACTGTACTTAGCACCCCATTTAGGTGAACGGGATAATTTTGCACCTTTTCTAACATCTTTTGTTTTAGTCTCTGTGGCAACAGAAAGTTTTCTGATAGACTTCTTCAACACAAAACAAATGATGATAAGTGTTTAAGTGTACTTATGCTTGGCCAGTGGATTTTGAAACCAATCAAGACAAGGATTCAAAAGAAGGCAATGTCACATAAAACCATTGCCCTACCTTGCACTGCATCGTTTTGGCCAAACCTAAGTCTGCATGCAAAATTGTCAATAGATTTGTGCTTTTTACACAGTTCAAGGTAAAAACTCAAAAATTGCAAGAAATTGTGGAACACAACAGTTTTTGTGGAAAATGGTAAAAATTGCGGATTCTGCAAAAAAATTGCGGGTGCTATTTTCCAGTGGTCCTGCATATAAGTTATAGAAAAACCTAAAAGGCGAGTGCATTGGCATGATTGGTAGTTACCTCACTGAATAGCATAGAGCATTGTAAGCATGTGTCACTAAAAGTAAGCTGATAGCTCACAAAGAGATTATTTAATACAAGTAAGACTAGAGGGTGAGAGATCACAGTAGTGGTAATGGTTTTCTTATAAGATGTTGTTATGCCATTTGATTTTTTTTAAGTGAGGATATATGATTTGCTATTTTTTACCAACACATTGTTGTAGATACTTAATTGCTAGTGGGCCTGGTGAAGACCATGAAAATAAGAAGTGAGAAAATACATAAGAAGTAAGCACTGTGGTCCTAACTTCATGGTGTGAGGTTTACTATGCCTATATGATTTGTATTTCTAAATTGAACTGATATAAGTGTTTGATACTGAATTTAGTAAGACTGCATGCTGATAACCTGGATTTCAGTCTCTTAAGTGCTATCAGCTGCTGTGTATTTTAATTTTTATAACCAGGTACACTACGCTCTCACTGATTAAGCACCATAGAAGGTGAAATGTTGGGTTCCTTTGTAGAATGTGGTTTACTTCCTGCAAGATATTAAAGAATACTAAAGTAAACACTATGATTTTTTTGGAGTTTGGCTGATTTTTTTTTTTTTTTGTGGAGTATTGAGTTGGTGTGCATCTGCCCTCCCCCCCCGACTGAGAACTAAGGAACAGTTACCTAGAGGGCACCCAGGGGTTCCCCCTCTTTTTGGTTGAGTCTATATTTCTACCATAAAATCCATATTTGTTTTGTAAAATTTCCAGTCAACTTATATATAGCCTGCCTGTGTGCTCTATCCTCACAGTATAACAAAGAATACACTGTACGAACATACAAACATACACAATTGCCAGCAAAGACTGCAATTGCTGCTTAAGCCTCAACACATGTACAAAGACTGTGCCTTGTAACCTACAATGTATGCTTAACTCTGTAAAGTTACCCAGGTCACCCCTGAAAAAGGGACCTTCGGGGCCCAGTGGGCCTACCTGGTCACCAAAATTGAATAAATAAATAAAGGCCACATGGTCTATAAAGTCTGCTCAAGTTTGCAGCTAGCTATCCCCTTACACTGTTCCAAAATTATTATGTGTTTTTTTTTTTGTACATAGGAGGTACCCACAGCACATGTATTTTTGATAGGTCTTCTTGAACAGCAGTATCTATTATTCTTTGAGTGGAAATATTAATAAACACACTGAGGTCCACATTTAGAATCCCAGTAAATACTGTCTCCAAACCTAGCTTCCTTATGTCTTCATCTAGATCAGCACACCAGGTATTTTGAACACCTTGTCCAAAGCATCTAACCAGCACTTTTTCCATATTATATATTTTCCCCCCAATACTTTATGGCCCTAGTAAGAGCTCTGGGCCACATTGCCAGAGAACCTATTTGTGCTCCAGCTGCTGTGCTGGATGTATACAGTATTCTGGAACACCCAGTATTTTTTAAAAAAGGTATTTTGCATTGTATCTAGTTCCTTCAACATGGCACTCATTCACCAAACCTCGCTGCCATACAATATCTGGACATTAACTTCTGCCTTGTGGCAGTATTTTAGAGCTTTAAGAGAAAGGTTGACAAATTTATTCCCAAAGTGGTTTATTCCTAATACTAACTTAAGTATGATTTCTTTTGTCTTCTTTGACATAAGGCTTCCAACTCCGGTTTCTGACGAACGTGACTCCATGGTAACAAAAATGTGTTACTTCTTTAAAGGTGTGATTATTAATCTGCCACTCTCTTAATTGGGCATTATTTTGCTCCAATTTTTGTTTTGTCTACATTTACTGTCAAATCCAGTTTTTCTAGTTCAGACATTACTGCTAACATACTGTAGCCCTTGTCAATCCCAGTGGGTTTGTGACAGGATTGCTTCATCATCTGCGTACATCATTATCTTTATTGCAGAACGATTCATTACCGGTGGAAAAGTGTTCACAGAATTTTAAGTTATTGTACGCTTGTCTATATAGTAAATACTGAACGTGGTAGTAGGCAACCTTGTTTTACAATATGTATGATTTTAAAAGGGTCTGAAAGGCTCCATCTTTGGTAGTTCTCACACTAGCATAGGTTTCCCGATGCATTAGTTTTAAACATGACAGTAAAATACCACTTATTCCATTCTCTTCTAATATTTTCCATAATGTTTCTTGGTTTATAGTGTCAAAAGCAGCCTTTACATCTATGAAATCTGCATATTTTTTTTCTTTTTATATATTTCTCAATCACATCATTCAAAATAAAAATTAAATCTATTGCGCCATAGCCCTGCCAGGGGCAGTATAGCACAGAAGTTTAGGGCTCTGAGCTGCAAACCTGGAGACCTGGGTTTGAATCCCACAGCCCCCACTTGCATACTGTGTGACCCTGAGCAAGTCACTTATCTTTCTTGTGCTCCCAGGTCGCACCTGGAAACAAGTTTTGGCTTAGTATGCCTTTCCTGGTTAAACAATTTCCCCCTCTTCCCCCCCTTCCTAATACCTGATTGATAAGCAGAGATCAGCTCTTTATCTTCCATCCACCACTCTAAGCAATTCAGTAGCATTCTTGGAAACATTTTCATACAGACACATAGTAATGTACTGTATATGGTCTATAATTGCCAAAGTCTATTTTTGATCCCTTTTTAAAAATGGGGGCTATCACCACGGTAGGCCAATTGTTTGGGAGTAACCTATTTTTTAAAGGAAAACACTCTTCATTTAAATAACCCCACCACCTGATGGATAAACCCACAATTTGGGGTTTCACTGGCAAAAAAAATTTTTTTAGATTACTTTTATTGTTCTTTATTTCAAGTTGTGAAACCCCTGGTATGTAAACAATTTTGAGTGTGATCGCAGCTCAGCATGGCTCACTTGTATGCATTCAGCACAAGTGAGCTGTGCTCACACTCAGAATTGTACCCCGCTGAGCTGCTGTGGCTTACGTACTGGAGGGTTCACAACTTGAAATAAAAAAACAAAATGGTCATCTAAAAATTATTTTTGCCAGTGCAACTCCTATTTGGGGGGTTTATCCATTGGATGGTGGGGTTGTTGAAATAAAGAATGTTTTCCTTTAACAATAAAGTTGAGCAGCTGTATAAGTAGAGCTGCCCACCATTCTGGATTTGCATGGTAGATTTCTGTAGGTACTGTATACCATCAATACCAGGTGACTTATTGTTTTTCTGCACTCTGCCTCTGTGACTTCAGTTTTTGTTATTTCCATCCATTGATATTCATTTTGATTACATATATCATTTTTATCATTTCAAATTTATATTCTGTACTGTGGGTAGACATCCTTTTCCCCAATTTTTTATATGGGTTTTTAAAATGAATTACCCAGATGTCTGCACTAATTATGATGTCGATATTGGATCTTATACTGTTGGCACTAAATGCCACTAATACCCAGGTGGCTTTGGAATTTTTCTTTATAATAGATTCTTGAAATATATCCCACATATTGCTGTGAAATCTCTTTTTCTTAGTTTTCTAAAGTGCTTTATAGCCTTTCCTTTTAACTATCAGCACTTTTCTGTTCTCAATAGATAGTGTTTTGTTTGCTTTCCTTCCTTGGGCATTAACTGCGGCTCTGAACAGGAGGCAGTATAGTGTAGTGGTTAAGAGCACTGAGCTGCAAACCTGGAGACTTGGGTTTGAACCCCATCAGCTCCCACTTGCATACTGTGTGACCCTGAGCAAGTCACTTATCTTCCTTGTGCTCCCAGGTCACACTTGGAAACAAGCTTTGGCTTAGTGTGCCTTTCCTAGTTAAATAATTTCCTCTTTCCCTTAAATGTTGGCATTCTTTTTCAAACTGTATTGACTTTCTGGCTATACTCTTTTTACTACTTCTGCTTTCTTTCTGAATAAGAGAGTCAACTACCATAGACTCAGTTTCCTTAAATTTTAGTAACATGTTTTTTCTTATAACAGAAGCTATCACTTTCATCATTACTTAAGGTAAAGAATGCAACTTCTGTTTCGGTCACCTTTGGGGTCTTCCAGTAACTTGCCAATTATTTCATTCATATATGGAACCCATTTCTCTAGTTTCTTATAAAAAATAATAGTATCCTCTGTATCTATTAAACCTATTTCATGTACCCTTTGTTTTACAGTCAGTATAGAGTTTAACCAAAAACATACTGGTATGTGGTTATTAACCCATAAATGATCTACTTGTTGATCTTTTACAAATCGGAAATTGTAAACATCGACAATAAAGTAATCAAGTATGCTATCTCCCCTTATTGTAGGGAAGGTTATATTTCCACCAAGATCTCCATGTTGTCTCCCATTTATAATTCTTTTTTCAATCTGTCCAATAAAAAAGTCCTTGTTTGTTTAAATTTTTATCTAAGGAGACTAATTATATATATTTATTATAGGCATCATCCAGGGACCTGTGATTACCTGGGTCTTCTGGGATACTTGCAGTTCTAGTATTTAGGTCATGATCCATGATAACCATTATTTCTCGATATTCTGCTCTTACATTAATTAATTATAATTTATCTTAATTCTTGTATTTTTTTTTTTTTTACTGTAGGAGGCCACATTGAATCTGGTGGAATAAATTCATTTATCACAATACAAAAGATTAAATTCTCCACATGTATTTCCACACTTAGAATATTTGTTACTTATGTTCAGTTTTCTACTATTAATACCCAGTATGTTTACTTTTAAAGGACATAATCCTCCACAGAATCTTCCATATTTTAAGATTGTATCTTCTTTCACTGTCCACATTTGAGATCCTTCTATTTCACATTTTTGTTTGAGGCAAGTCAGGTTTCTTGAATCAAAATCACATCATAGTTCTTAATACAATCCATGCAACCTCTATTTCTGAGTTTTTCTGTGAGACCAGCAATGTCCCATGTTAAAAAGTTAAGCCAACAGGATCTATACGGTGCTCCTTTTTTTCTTATTATGAGTCATTCCAGTTTCTCCAATTCCAATATAAAGTGCCTGTTGCTTTCATTAAGACTAATTCATTCTGAATCCACCATGAATTCCTCTAAGGATCTCTCCATCTCAGTAGGAGCAACACGTGAATTGATCCCATGGACTTTCTGAAGCCTCCTTCTAATGCACTTCTTGTTTTCTTGTTGTACAATGTTATCGCCATCTGTTAATTCATGTACTTGTTGAACAGGTTGGAGGTAATTTGTTATGCTTTTATGGTTTTGTACATTTTTATTTTCCTTGCCTGTTATTGCAGTGGCTTTAGCACATTTTGGCATTTCCTTGGGATTATTGTTCAGTTTGCCCAGTTATAGTAGTGATAGATTATGTTGGTCCTGATTCCTTGAGCCTTAACATTTTCTTTGGCTTCTAGTATTAGCTTCCATCTCCCTCTGTTCTCTACAACTATACAAATCCTTCCCTTGTGTTTTCCAGTCCTTTATCTGTATACTGTATGGATATCAAGCCATCCAAACCTTGAACCTAACATACCCTTACAAGTATTGTAGACTAATATTCTCAGTGTGGTTGGATTTTCATTTTTTTCCTTCTGGAAAACCCCAGGCATAAATTGTCAGTTTCAGAAATCCTCTATCAATTAGCATTTTTTTAAATTTCTTCCTCTCTTAGTAATATTTTATTTCCATTTTTGCCCTCTGTATTTGCAGAAATTCTAATACCTTCAGGGCTTTTTGGAATTTCTTGGTGTACTGTCTAAAACGTTCTGATTTTTAATCAGTCTAATATATTTTCTTCTTCACATTTTTTCTCTTTGTGTGGTTTCTGTCCATTTTCTAAATATTATTTCTAAATATTCTAGAACTTTTATTTTGAAATTAATGTATTTCATGTTGGTAGTTTTACTTGATGTGATAGTGGAAGTTACACTTGGAATGTTAAAATGAACTATGGAAATAACTCCATAACCAATATGAAGTTAGTTAATTGATGTAATTGTTACAGTCACTATATATTGCTACCATTCATAATGTCAGTGTATGTCATATTTCACATATGTATTACATTCCTTTTAAAATTCAATAAAATGTAAATTAAAAAAATATTGAATTGGATTACTGCATGTTCCTCTGTTTTTTTCTATAAAATAATATCCTATACTTTAAATTAAAGATCAATTAAACTAATTTAATGTAATTTAAATGCTCATGTGTACTGTTATTTTGTTGAGTGTCTTCACTGACTTTGCAGTTCTGTCAGAAAAAGACTGCAGAGAAGGTACTCATAGCCACAGTAGATTAAGTAACCACACACGTAAACATGGAAAGGGACTGATTGCATAAATTAGACAGATGGTCACTGTCAAACAGTAACTATCCCTCTAATTTCCATATGGGTCCATTTGCTCTTTAATACCCCATTTTGGCAGGCAGATCAACAGTGAAAGAAAACAGAATATAGTTTCCACCACTTTAGCACACACAGGGACCCAAGCCCCTAAAACATTTTATCTTGATTTTGCTCAGAGATTGTTATTTCACAGACCTGAAAAAAAACATTTAGTGTACACAAATTAGAACACCAATTATAGTATCAACAGACAGAGGGGCATTACTCCTAGCCATCATTGGGAATGTGTCTGGGTATATTGTAATTAATTTGTCTACAGTGTAGACTGGAATGGATTCTTAGATTATCAATTTCTGCAAAATTTGGATGTCAATATTGTTATATGTTGTTTAGTGTTTTGCCTGGGTATGTAATATGATCACCACATAATGGAATATAACCTGTGTTAGTGTTGCTATGTATGTGGTGGTGAAACATTCCAATAAAATATATTTGAAAAAAAAGGGCATGAATATTTTTATAATGATGTCCTTCGTGACAGCTTGCCACAATGTCTTTACCCACTTCAAAACTGTTTCTCTAGATGGTGCTCTTGGGTTACCAGCAGAAGTCATTTCACAGTGTTCGATGGCTAGCCAATCATCATAGCAGTCTCTGTACTTGGCCTTAAAGAGCTAGTGGACTGAAAACTATCTTCTAGTTGGGATATGTAAACTTTTGTAAACAGCATCATTTTCAATGTTGTAATCCATTTTGGCCTGAGAGGAATTGATTTTTAATGTTTTTTATGCTGTTTTAAATCAAGCAGTCTCCAGAAATGTGCAGCGCCATGCCTTGAAATCTAAACCGGAAGTAATGTCTTGGGGGCTTTGGTCATTTTGAAGCATTGGCCAAATACATTAGTTCTCAGAGTAATAGAGACAACCATGTATTCAAGTTCTGTGGAGTAGAAACTGTAAGGCTGGGATGTAGGGGTGGGGATCTGAACTCTCTAACATTGAATAGGGAGGCAATGTGGATTATCCAGTTAGGACCTCTGTTACCACCAGGGCTCAACGATAGGATAGAGTCAACAATAAACAAAAGTAGAATTTGGAAATGAATATTAATTCCAGTAATCTGTTATTAATGGTGTCTCTTTTCTTCCTTCTTTCCCTAGCTATCTTTCAGGTTACCATACCAGCACCAGGGCTTACGACGGATGAACAGATTTAAAAATTAAAAATAAAATGAGGAAGAATTTTTGGAGATACCGTCTGGAATTTTTTCATCTTAACTCTGCCATTTCCACTAGTCCATGAATTTGAAATGTATTTTAAATTGTGTGATTGTGTTGTGAAAGGTGCTGTGTGTTAAAATAGTGCAAAAATAGAATATAGAATAATAAATATTTATCACTGTAGCACTTTTTTGGTGTACTGCCACTTTAAGAATGAACTATTATTTAACTGGTACACCAGCAGCAGTCAGAACCCCCCCACTCCCCGATGAAGCCTAGTGTGAAACCGGTTAGGGGAGCATTCCCCCTTGCATGCTGTTGCTATTGCTGCTGCTGCTTTTTATGCTTAGTCTGTCTGTGAGTCTGTAAGTACAAAACTTGTTACACAATAAAGCATTTGCAGTTTATTCTGGTGCCCAGCTTGTTTGTTTTGCAGGCTCATTCTGTCACCCACTGGCACTTTCTTGAGTCCTCACGCTCGCCCTCACTGAGAGAACAGCGGTAGCCTACCTAGTTTTCACACAAACAAAAAAACAAAGATGGATTTCAGTGCCCCACAGCCCATACCACAAGGAGTCAAAATGATTTGTCAAATCCTTCAAACTCCCCCCCCCGCGCCTTCCCCAGTCTACTAAATTCACTCTGTCCTGCTCCTGCTCCTGCTGCACGGGGGAAAAAGATGGATTTCTGTGCCTTCTACACCACCAGCACTTAGCACAAAAAAAAAGGTTGTCAAATCTTTCACAAATCCCCACCTGCACCTTTCCCATCTTCTAAATTCATTCTGTCTGCTCATGCAGCAGGATCTGTGGCAGTCATTGCAGACTCACACTGTACACCCTCTCCTCCCCTCTTTGGCATGATTTTACTAGCCTACCTGCCTGAAACTACAGTTGAATGTAGTGAGTTAGCTAACTGGAATGATAATGCATGATTCTGTGATGATTTTGAAGGTTTTGTAATGAAGAGTCACTCTTTTTTCACATAAAAGGAGCACCGTTCAGTAACCATGTAACCTGTGAGCGAGAGCCAGAAATGGCACTGAGATGTGTGTAGCACATGGAGTTCTCAATCTACAGCATTGGTGATTGGCTGCTGCAGGTCATGTGGTTTGCCAACAACTTGGACATGCTCAGTGTGTGTTCCAAGCAGATAGTGCTGCATCATGACATTGAACTGCTGAACTGCCAAGGGAACATGGGACCCTATAAACCTGCTTTGCTTGTGACCAAGATGCTAGATTTTGGCATGTTCACAGAATGCCAGTTTGGTATCAGATTATCCTTAGAGGTGGGACGGCTCAGAGGTAATGTTAGAAAGTATTTTTTCCACAGAGAGAGTTGTGGATGCATGGAACAGTCTTCCTGAGGAGGTTGTGGAGTCAGGAACAGTGAGAGAATTCAAGAATGCATGGGACAGGCATAAGGCAATTTTAGTTGGGGACAGGAGGAAGTAAGCTGTTGATTAACTAGAATCTGCAGCTTATCCATCAGGTAGGGAAATGGGCAGACTGGGTGGGCCAAGCGGTCCTTATCTGCCGTCAAATTCTATGTTTCTATGTTTCTATGTTTCTCAGTCCTGCCCCTTCATCTGCTATTTGATTGCACCCAATGTGCTGGGGACTACATGTCCCATGATGCCTGGAGGAAGCTTTCTGTGTCCCTCTGGGGCATGTAAGGCTTTTACATCCTGCTAATTTTTCCAATGAGTGCAGGCTCTTTCTGATGGCCACTGACCCCAGCTACAGTCCCGTGGGGGTCAGGGAAATCCAACGGGGTGCTACCCATGACCTTGTGGGCTATTTTTATTATCTTTACTTTTGGTCCCTCAATGCAGTTTCCAGGCATTTTATTTAGCCCTATCCCCACTGCTGGTCCTGAGGACTGGGAGTGAGAGAGAAGCATCTAGGAGCATATCAGTTCTCTACTCTCTTGTCAGCAGGTGACCCCTTTGATTTGTGTAGCTTTGAAAGTGCAATTGTGATCAGCTTCACTGCCACTTCTGGCTGGGAACCAGAAATGGATGCCATTGTCCACTTGAGCTCCCAAGCTCCACACAGCTGTCCCAGGGCTGGAGGAGTGAAGACAGGGATAGCTGCTAGTGGGGATTGCTGGGTAGCGACTCCAGGTATGGAACCTAATGTAAGCCACCATTTTGGAGGGGTACATCTTTTACTGCTTTTTTTTCCATATAGGTTCAGGGAGGGAGATGCTGTTTCCTTATTCCAGGTCTTTGTTTCTTCCTTTAGGGTATCAGGTTGTTTAGGTTCTAGAATTACTCTTTTGGCCACTGGGCTTGGTACTAAAGGGAGCTACTCTGGCCTTCATGAGACTGGCAGGAAGCACAGCGGCAGCCACTTCAGTAGCCCTAAAGGGTGAATGTGGCAACAATGAAAAGGTGGTCTCCCCCTCATGGACTTACTCCATGGCAATGCTGGCCTTTGATCATGTGCAACACCTCACTCCTTAAGGTCACTGATCACTCCTCACTCTCTGAGAAAAGCTATGGTTGTGGCTGACAAAGTCCCAAGTCCCCTTTGCCCCCAGTCACCAGATACCAACTACAGACCCCATTCCCACCTCAGTCAGTCTCCACTCTACTTTATCCTCCTCTTCCATCTGCTTTTGAGGCAACATCCCTTCTGGAGATCCTCGCTTACCTCAGTCACTTGGCCAATCTTAGTAGCACTCATAAGACATGATATCTGCTCTTCTTCTGGGCAGAATTACCATTCGGTACACCTTGAGAGGGCATGACACCACAGACACTGTGACATGGCAGGGGACACACATATACATGTGAAATTCGGTCTTCAGAAGCCTCTGTCATAAGCCTGTGACCAAAGAGATGGCTAATGTTCTCTCTCTCTCTCTCTCTCTAGAGCTTTGAACATGCCTGTAAGAAAAGCCTCCATGTGCTGAGGTAAAACTGTAATTTTCCAAGAACATAACAAACACATGGAGGTTCAGGATTACAGTCCCTCCATGCCCTCCCTGTTTGCTTTGTTGCAGCTAATATCTACAGTGGCCATACAAGGCTGACTGAAAGCATGTTGTAAGCTGGAAGGCAAGGTTCCTGTTCAAGTTCCTGTTGTTAAAGGTTCCCATTAAAATTCTGTTGGACGTCCAGGTTGAAAGAGCTGCACAATGAAGAGGTAATTGGTTTGGTGCGTTTGTCTTTTACAGGTTGGCACTAAAGACTGTGGGTTCAAAGTGGATGCTGAAAGTTGTAGTTCAGACACTTAGGGTCAGATGGCCATGGTTTTATCGCTCTTGCACTGTATTTTGCTGCTGTCAACAGTAAATAGGGGTGCATTACCCATAATTCTGCACCTCCGTTTGTTTATTAAAACCATAACTTTCTTTCAAACTATACTCTCGTAAAATGAAACTTTTTGTGCTGAGTATGCTGGTGGGCTCTGGTCCTGAATTTTCTTTCAGTGATTTGTTGAGTTTTCCTTCAGTGAGTTGTTTAAAATGATGTTCTTATGGCCAGGTGTGGCCATCTATTTCCCCACTTTTATATAGCATTTACCTCCCCATCCCAACTTGCTCAAGCTGACCTCCCCATGACCGCTTTTAGTGGTGGACATACCTTGCTTGGTGTGTTTTCTCACTCTTCAGCTGCCTGACTACAGTGGCAAGCAGTGCTTCAGCTGCCCCCCTCTTGCAGCTCAGTGTGAGTGGGTTTTTTTTTCTATTTTTTTCTAATGGCTCCATGTCCCACACAGTCAATGGATCGATGCCGGGGATACTATTTGAGCTCTGTCCCTTCCAATGAGTCTTGGAGGTAGGTTGAGCAACCTCAGGACACCAGTTTGTAGTGATGATCCTACCAGTTAATTTGAGAGGATCACGGCACACCATGGCAAATGCTTTCAGCTGTTAATTGACCTGTAAATGTGAACTCCTGCTGGTGACCTGTTCCTCGAACACACACCATTCTGTGACTGACACCATATACATCACATGAGGGATTGTGTATGTGTGAGCAATTAAATGCGCATAACAAAGGCTGGGTTTGAATCGAGAGTTTTCTTGGTAACAGGAGACCTCAAGAGTGCAGCTCAAGAGGTCTCCTGTTACCAAGGAAACCTCGAGATTCAAACCCAGCCTTGTCTGTGTATGACTGCTCATACACAATCTTTTATAGTGTATGGACATGCATACCAGAAAATACATAACCTGGGACACATTTTTTACATTTTACAGTCTCTTTATGTTAAGTTTCTTTGACTCTGTGTCAGCCTCCCGGGTCAACCGCTTCAACTGACAGCACATTTTCTGTACCAAGGGAAGGGGAGGGACAGTCTTACTTTTTGGTGTAGTGGATTTACTGGATTCAGTTGAGACAAAAGTAGGCAGAATGCCCATTGAGAATGTTTCCCCACACTAGTGGGATCCTGATTTCCTGATTATTTTGTCCTTTTTGACAATATATACGCATCAAGGGACATTTTAAATGCATCTAAGGTATTCAGCTCTACTATTTCCCGAGGTAAATTATTCCAGTACTTAATAGTATGAACTGTGAAGTAATTGTCCCTTTTGTTTGTCTTGGCCTTTGGTACCATAAACTGTTTATTATGGGTAGGTAAATTTAGAATTCTCGTATGCAGTTGAAACCCACAACCCCATGCTAAGTGAGGAAAGTATGAAATCTTATGCATCAGGAGAATATCTCCACATAGCCATCTCTCCTGAAGTGAAAAAAGATTGGTTGCACTAAGTCTTTCTGGATACGATTTATATTTTAAGTGGGGAATTAATTTGGTTATCCTTTTTTGCACCCTTTCAAGTAATACAATATCCCCCTTTAAATATGGACTCCAGAACTGAGAACCATAATCCAATAAGGGTCTAACATAGGACTTATACACTGGTAACAGACATTGTTCAGATCTACAAACAAATGCCTGGATAATTCTGTTGATCATTAAATTTGCATTTTTTGCAACCATTCTACAATGGTCAGAAGAGGAAAGATTATTGTTAATTAATATCCCTAGGTCCTTTTCTGATTTTGATGATTGAATGGGTATATTATTTATAAAATATAAATAATGAGGATTAGTGTTTCCAAAGTGCATTACCACACATTTCTTTGCATTAAAGGACATTTCATTTTTAACAGCCCATTGTTCGATTTCCAATAAATCATTTACAATCCCTAGGTGTTTAAGAAAAGAATCCACTTCTCCCCCTAATTTGGTATCATCGGCAAATTTCATTATACTGCAAGAGATGTCCTTATCCATGTCACTAATAAAGATACTAAACAACGGTGGTCCAAGGACTGAGCCCTGGGGCACTCCACTAGTAGCACCTCCCTCAAATGATGAACAGCTGTTCACGGTAACAAATTGTTTCCTATGAAGAAGTCAGTCTTGTATCCATCTTACAAGAATTGGTGAAAAACCCATGTTGTTCAGTTTATCAGTAAGGGTAAGATGGGGCATGGTGTCAAACACGTTTTGGAAATCCAAAAGGAGAACATCATATGGGATAGTCTGATCTAAATTGGTACTGACTTGTTGGTAGAAAATTATCAGGTTTGTAGTGGTAGAATGATATTTCTTGAACCCATGTTGATTAGGGTCATGTAGTCCCAATTTATTGATTTCAGAATCAAGACGTTCCTTAATTAATTTTAACATTAATTTGCAACAAATACAAGTAAGGCTGATGGGTCTACAGTTCTCTACCTTACTTTTGTTTCCCTTTTTGAAGATAGGGATGACTCTTGCATTACGCTAATCATCTGGTACATGTCATTCCTTTAATGCCTGATTAAATATCATCATAGGTGGATACTCAAGTTGGGCCAACAGCTCCCTTAGAAACTTGGGGTAAATAAGATCTGATCCAGGGCTGGAATTTGTTTTGATTCCTTTAAGTATTTCTAGAACTTCCTTCAATGTAAAAATGTAGTGGTCATCATTTACAGTGTTGTGGACTACTTTATCAGGTTTCCCTTTGACAGAGAGCACCGAGCATAAATATGTATTAAAATAATTTACAGTTGTGAGGTCATCCGTAATAGTTGTTCCATTTTGTACAAGTGGCCCAATGACATGGAGTACATTTTTTTTTACTGTTAATATAAGAGTGAGGGGCCTTAGTATTTTTATTATGGGCTAGTTTGAATTCCAGGTTGTATTTTGCTCTCTTGATTGTGTTTTTAATCTTTTTTTGTTTATTTGTATATTTAATTGAATTGTTTGATGATGGCTGTTTTATCAATTATTTATATGCCTTCTCTTTAGATCTAATTTGTTTCTGTATGGCTGGGGTTAACCAATGGGAGGACCTTACCTTTATAGTTATAGATCTTTTTAAGAGGTACAAACTTGTTTTCTAATTGAAGTATTGTATCCTTTAAGATATCCCAAGATTGATTCACGGATGTCTTAAAAAAGGTACTATCCCAATCTAAGGCATCTAGTATATTTTTAATCTGTACAATATTAGCCTTACTGTAGTCCATTATTGCTGTAGAATCATGATATTTGGACCGTGTTGCCATTATTTCAAAGGAAACCATGTTATGGTTGCTGTTGCCCAGGGGAGGTAAGGATCTGACATTGTAAACTTCTATTTCCTGACTTGTTATTATCAGGTCTAAGATGTTAGTCCTTCTCGTTGGTTCATTAACCAATTGCTCAAGTCCATTTGTAATAAGGGAGCCAACAAATTCACGTTCAAATTCATTTGAACCTGTTAAATTAACCTAGTCAATACCAGGGAGATTGAAATCACCTACAATTAAAACCTCACCAAGGTTAGATGCTTGAGATATTTCAATTAGGAGCTGGGTATTATATTCCTGGCTAGAAGATGGAGGTCTGTAGCAGTTACCTAATATAAGTTTTGGCTTTCCCTTAAGCTGAATACTTAGCCAAATACTTTTGATAGATTCATTAGAGGGATTAAATGATGGGAGTAAATGGGAAGTGATGTTTTCTTTAACATAGATGCAAACTCCCATACCTATTCTATCATTTCTATTATTGTGATATAATTTGTAGTTTTGAAAACTATTCATCCATTTTGATCCATTGTCCCACCATGTTTCAGTAATTGTAGTGATATCCATATCATTTCGATTAAGTAATGCTATTAATTCTGCCATTTTATGTTGATTTAAACATTGTGCATTCAGTGTGAGAATTTTGCACTTTGTATCTTTACCTAAGCTTCCTATCTTTAGAGATGGACCCTGGGTGGTCCTCTTCCTCCCCCATTTAATAGTTTAAATGGTCACTTATTAACTTTTCAAATTGATGTCCCAGCATGGTGCTACCCCGCCTGCTGAGATGTAGACCATCCCAGTAATAGAGATTATGTCTACCCTTGTAGTGTTCCCAATTAGTAATATGCAAATAATTGTTTGAGAGATACCATTTTCTAAACCATTTGTTAACCACTTTAATTTTTTATGTCATAGATTAAGTGGCTCTAGGGACACGTAGGATCTCGGAGATATATATCTCACATCCTTTTTCCTTTAACAAGTTGCATAATATAGTGAATTATTTTTTAATGTCTTCAGCCCCCTGTGAATTGATATTATTGGTTCCTACATGTAAGATAACTAGGGGATTATCTCCAACATCCTTTAATATGTTGTCCATCATGGAAGTTAAGTCAGAGATTTTTGCTCCTCCATCACTGCAGCATGCAATGTTTTTTTCATCTCGATTGCAGACTATCCTGTCAGTATGTTTAATCATTGAATCTCCTAAGATGAACACCTGATGTGGAGGGGGCTGAGTGGTAGATACATTAATTGAGGCAGTCTGGGTGACCGAGTGGGGGAAGGGTTAATGTTATTGGCCTGTTTGAATTGTATTAGAGGCATGGATGGAATGAATTCTTTAACTTTTTATTGGCTTTTAGGAACTCTGGTGTCAATATCAGGACATACTAGAAATGTGCATCCAGGTAAGGTAGGAGGGGTCAACCATAGAGGAGGTGGAAGCAATGGGTATAACAGTCATGCTAGGTATAAGGTTATTACAGGGGACCCACTGATTTTGATTATCTATGCTTGTATGAGAAGGATTCCCCAAGTTTCCTTCTGTGGTGACCATGCTGATAGATGAACTATTTTCACCTCCTGTGTATTGGTGTCATGATCGAGAGGTTCAAATCTGTTAGATAGTGGCAAAGCATGTAACTGTGCTTTATGCCCCTTTTTATAGCTACATCTGTTAACAACTTGTGTCCACTCAGGATCATGCTCCAGTTCTTCATCCTCTTCTCTAGTTCTTTTCCTAACTGGCATTCCTTGAAGTGGACTAGTTGAAGGTTCATTAATATACCCAATGCTAGTGCTATTTGATGTTGATGCTACACATATCTCCGGTGTATTTCCTAGCATCTGTTCTGTTCTTGTGTGCAGGTTTATACCTTGCATGCCCACAGTATTACCATTCATAATTTGAGCCTGGTCTCCTAGGCAGTTAAACCTTATGGCCATATTCTGTTGGCTTTGCTCAAGCCTACTCAATTTATCATTAAACGTATTTATTTCTAATAGTAGTTCATTATTGGTTATACATTTTCCACAAGTAAAACTTTTGTATTTAGAGATATTATCCACCAGTTTATACATTTTGCAACTACTACACAGGATTCCAGTATTCCCATCCAGGGTTATAAGGGTAGAGGCTAGGGCTTTCATCATTTTTTTTAATTCTTTATTCTTGGACCAAAGTGACTAGTGGGTGCAAATAAATTGGGGAAAGAGCACAGTAACGCAGGAACAAATGTTTATCAAGACTGCTGTTTGTACTTTTCAAACCAAAAAATAAAACAATGCTCACACTTCCCAAAGCATACTGTTCTTTCCTCCTGTTTGTTTGCATGTACTTTTAAAGCTCTATCTATGATGCTGTAAGTCAATCCAGATCTTAACAGGAGTAATACACACAAATGCAATAACTTTTAAAAGCTAGGAAAACAAGCTAAGGTTGATTACCTATGGGCCACTGCTCACTGCCATCACTGCAGACACTGCTGACATACGCTGATGCGCTGGTTTCAATGCACATCTCAGTGCACGTTTCTGCATGCAAGACGCGTGCACACTCCCGCTCATGCTCGCCCCACTCACAGAGGGGATCAAGTTAAATATCCCGTTATCTGTAAGTAAACTTACCGGGTCATGCAACTAAAGCCACTTTGGAGATATTTAATAAATCTTCTAGAATTTATAGCCTATGTCTGTTTTAGTTCAGACTCATTTGCCCAGTAAAAACCCTTTAGTTAACAAATATCCCTTCTAAAGGGAGTGAAAAAATGGCCACAGACAATTGCTTGTAGTCCTGGTAACACCTAGGACTACAACTCTGCTGGCGTTTCCTAGTTTCCTGGTTCCTGAGCCTTGCAGACGTATGGTATGTCAGTCAACCCCCTGCTCATTTACAGGCAAGAATGATTTAAAATTCCACAGCACAATAAAAGTATTTAAAAATGCTGTGTGCTTCTCTCCTTTACTGTCTCACCATAACCTGTCACACAGCTTCAGCGAGAGAGAAGACTACAGCACTAATGCACTTCATGGGCTGACATTGCTCCCTTTTTTGTTAGCACTCTCAGAAACTGGAAAAAAACTGCTTGACAGCGCTAATGTTGGGGAAAAAAAACACATCTTCAGCGTAATTGTCGGCATGGTTACAGATCAGTGGGAGCATGGCAGCAATCCAACTTGTTGTGCTGCAGTAGTAACATCCCTAGTGCAGCACAACAACATTGTGACATAGCTACTACAGCACAACAAGCCTATTCTAGGGATGGAATTTCATCCACAACAGTGTTCCACTATACACTATAGGTTTTGCTCACCAGGTAGATGGAGTACAGCACCATCTTGTTGCCCCTACTCCCACAAGAGTTTGACAGTCTGCACGAGGATAAGCAGCTATCTTAAATGAGGATTTGTTTTGCCATGCCAGTGGCCTTCTTATCTTTGTCCCTGCCATGTGGCCAGTGGCAATTTTGTGATAGGCAAGACTGAGAGGGTATCCATTATTGTTATCTTGATGGCCATCTTGTCCATGGCCCATTTGGATGATGGCAATTTTGGAGAGGGAGTCTCCTTCCTTATATCTAGTCGGAGACTCACCATTCCCCCTTATTTCAATTGTTAATTGTTGGCCTGGAAGACCTCACCCTCCCCAATACCTTTCACCATGGGGTGGGTGCAAATGCAGTACAGGTACTGTTTAACAATATACAATAGTTGCTTTTAATAGAGAGAGTGTCTGTCTCTTTGTGGGGCCAGAACTTTTGTCCTATGCCTCGAGTTTCACCCTTACAAGCCTAACAAAAAGAAACCAGCAAAGAACCAGCGGACCCATAGAACCCCAATGACCCCAAGGGTGAGCAATCCTCCGATGATGAGGACTAAGACAAGGATGCAGAGGAAAGAGAGGATCTCACAGCTCGATTGTATTTTTATCTCATCCAGGAACTAATAAGAGTGGTCCAAGAAACACTAAAGTTTCAGCTGGCCACTGCAGCTACAGAACAGAAGCTTGATCTGCTTGTTCAGGAGTGGGCAAAATCTGACACCTTCTTCCTATTTGCAAAGCCCTGGAGGATCTTCTGACTGAGAAGTGAGATGCCACAGACCCAATTAGAACCAGGGAAAAGTGGTCTTTTGACAGAAGATATCCTCTAAAGGAAGATAAACAGGAAGCGTGGGGGGCCCCCAAAGGTGGACAAGCAAATTGCTGCCCTCAGCCACAGAATGTCCCTCCCATCAAGTAGTTCAACAGCTCTAAAAGACTAAGCAAATAAAAAGGCTGAGGGCGTGGTCGAAAAGTCATGTGAAATGCTTGCAATGATGATCAAGGCATTCATGACATCCATTTACACTAAGAAGGCCATATTAAGGTGGCTAGAGGCAATCCAGAGAGACTTTCTGAAAGCTACCAAAAATGGACCTACACTTAACTATGCCATCCAAGGAATTAAATACATGGCTGACACAACAGCGGAGTTCTTTAAGATGCTGGCAAGAGCTACCACAACAATTAGCCTGGCCAGGCATTACCTCCGTCTGAAACTATGACAGGCCGACCAAGATTCCAAGAATATGCTAACCAAGTTACAATTTAAAGATAATGCAGTATTTGACCCAGGGCTGGAAAAATACATAAAGAAGACGGAAGAATGAAGGGATCTTACTAAGGACAGGACAGACAGGCTGCCTTACCTGTTCTCCTTCAAGGATAGTTTTCGCAATAACACCCAGTGACGCCAAAAGAACAACTAACAAAGCAACAACAGTCTTCAGCAGGAGAGGGGATAACAGTGCAGGCCACTCCAACCACTCCAGACAAAGAAGCAGGTTCAGACCACATAATGGGAACAGAAATTACCAGGCCTGTGGTGAGACTGGCCCAGGAAGCAGCATTAACAGTAGGGGTAGACTTCAGTGCTTGTCAACAACCTAGGCCGCCTCAATATCTGACAGATGGGTAACATATTTCATTCAGTGTGGCTACGCAACAGAATGTCAGCAAGTTTCCAGGAATAACTGATTCATACTCTCTCATGTGTCACCTTCCAGGACACCACTGCATCAAGTACTGTAAGGGCACTCCTCAACCACCTCTTAAATGACCAAGCAATAACATGCATTCCCCTACACCAGCGCAGGCAATGGATCTACGCAACCTTCTTTCTGGTGCCCAAGAATTCAGGGGACTTGAGGCTCATTCTGGACCTAAAACTCCTCAATCAATTTGTCAGATACAAATGATTCAAAATGGAGACTCTGTGGTCAACCATAGCCTCATTGAAGAAAGGAGATTTCCTCATGTCCGTAGATCTCAAGAATATCTAGTTCCACATCCGCATGTATCCCAGTCACTACTTTTGAGGTTCAAAGCCTGGGATATGCATTTCCAATACCAGTGCCTGCCCTTTGAATTAACTTCAGCACCGTGAGTATTTACAAAACTGATGGCAACTTTGGCTGCCAATCTATGCAAGGAAGGTATTCACGTGATCCTGTACTTGGACTATTCGCTCATCAGAGCAAGGAAGCAACAGGAATCAATGACAGCAACACACAAAGTTCAACAGGTCCTGACTTGGTATGGCTGGATCATAAGTAAAGGGCCATCTAGATTCAGCATTCTCTCTGAAGTATCTAGGCATCAAATTTGACATGAAGTGAGGAGCAGTCTATCCCTCAGAGGACTGAATGCAGACTGTAGTGACACAGTGCAAATGAATCCTTGTGCAGCACCATCCAACAGTGTGGGAACTCATGCAACTGCTGGATCTCATTGTATCATGTATAGATCTTCACACATGGGCTACATGACCTCTACATCTATTTGTTTTCAATAACTGGAACCACGGCATTCAAAACTACTATGCACCACAAACTCTTCCACCACATGAGAAACACTTCATCATGTGGTGGATGAAACCACACAATCTAAGACAAGCAACATCACTTCAAAGTCATGCAATGGTAGCCATCGAAACAGATGCAAGGCTATTACAATGGAGAGTGGTGCTCAACAAGAAGACAGGACACGGGGAATGGTCAAAAGTGGAAGCAAAACTGCCCATAAAACATGTGGAAATGAGCATTATTACCAGCCCTAAAACAATTTTACAGACTGATGGCTGGAAAACATGTTATGAATGGATAACAGGGTCACCATGGCCTACATCAACAAACAGGGTAGCACAAAGTGCCCTCAAATATTTAGAGAAGCAGCATGCCTCATTGCATGGGCAGAAATGAACCTGAAGAGCCTATCAGCAGTGCATTTGGTAGGACAGCTCAATCACCAAGCTGACTGGCTAAGCCAACAGACCCTAAACCCAGGGGAATGGCGATTTAACCATAGGACTGTCATAAAAGATTGCATCCAAGAGGGGAACCTTCAACATCGACCTCAAGGTGCTGAGATGCAAATTAATCCCCATTTTTTTCTGATACAAGGAACACGGAGTGGCAGGAGTGGATACACTCTTGATCCTGTGGATATTCGCCAGGGGGTGCATCTTCTCCCCCATACCTGTAATCCCAAACATGCTGAGAAAGATTCAGACTTCACAGATGTTGTCGAGTTAACTGCCCCAAATTGTCCCAGAAGAACTTGGCATATCACCCTGTTGGTAATGCCAGAATGGTCTAGCTACTCAGAGGCGGAGACTGTTAGATAGCTGATATTCTGCACAAGTCATGGATACCATTCTTCAGTCACAATGGGACTTAACCAACTGCACCTACAACAAAAAGTGGGCCATTTTTTCTTGACTGTGTACAAACCAATCACTTTACCCTTTTTCTGCAACATCTCTGAGGTGTCAAACTTCCTACAAGTAGACCTAGAGAAAGGACTGTCCCTAGCCTCTCTCCGAATGCAGGCAGCCACAGTTGGGGTGGTCAGAGGTGCCACTGAGGCAACCCTACTCAGCACATATCTGTGATCATCGAATTTTGAAGGCGACAGAGAACATTCAACCATGGAACACTTCATTGGTAGAACCTAGGAAGATAAATATAGTCCTGGATGCTATGACCAAGCCCCATTTGAACCCTTGTACTCAGTAACATTATACTAGTTGACACAGAAAACCATGTTCCTAGTGGCAATTTGCTTGTCTTGCAGGGCATATGAACTGCATGCATTGTCAGGTACAGCCCCATTCATAACTTTTCACACTGACAGGTTAGTTCTGAAAACTATTCCATCATTCATATCTAAAGTTTCTTCCCCATTCCATATCACAAGATAACTCTCTACCATCGTTGGACCCAGGACCCTCAGAGAGAGAGAGAGAGAGAGTCTGAAGTCACTTTGAGCTGACTCACACCGTAAATCTGAAAGAATGCTTCTACTAATTCAAGGGCCAAAGAAAGGTATGCCCACATTCTGAGCCACCACAGCCCACTGGCCAGAGGCAGCAATCCGAGAGGATTATGTCGCTAAGGCGTTTCCAGTTCCACAGGGATTAAGAGCCCACTCCATGAGAGCAGTAGCTGCTTCCTGGGTGGAATGCAGCTGCACCTCTATTATGGTCATCTGTTCAGCTGCCATGTGGACATCTGACCATACCTTCACTAGGCACTATTGCATCAATCCCCTCGCTGCTTACACAGCCTTCTTCTGGCCGCAGCATACTTTGGTTGGTCTTGGACCCACTCTCCTCTCATCTCACCTGGAATGTTGGGGTCAGTGCGTCTTAATCAGCTACTAGTTATGACTTTAGCATGCAGAAAAAGGTGAGATTTTATTATATGAGTTGCTACCTAGCAGTTGTTGGGTTGTTTTGTCTACAATTGTCTTCTAATAAATATCCCTGGTTTATTCAGTTGGACTCCATTACTATAACATATGCAATTTTGTGTTCCTCGCTGTGGCAAGTAAACTGTTTTCCAGGTTTTTGGGAAGCTTTGGAAGTTTTACATACATAGAGTTGACGGCAGATAAGGACCGCAAGGCCCATCTAGTCTACCCATTTTTTCTACCTTATGAATGTGCCATAGGCCTTTACTCTGTCAATGGCCTATCTATTCATACTCATCTGTATTGCTCCCTTATGCCTATCTCATGCCTGTTTGAAGCCCTGCACTGTATTCATATCCACCACTTCCTGAGGTAGGCCATTCCATGCATCCACAACCCTTTCTGTGAAAAAGAACTTCCTCACATTACCCCTTAATTGGCCTCCCTCTAATCTCATGCTGTGTCCTCTTGTCCTGCTATTTTTCATATATTGAAACATGTTAGACTCTTTCACCTTGTTAATGCCCTTAAGGCGTTTGAATGTTTCGATCATATCACCTCTTTCCCTCCGTTGCTCTAGGGTATACATATTGAGCTCTGTTATTCTATCCTCATATGTTTTCTGATGTAGTCCCTGCACCATAGAAACACAGAAACATAGACTTTGATGGCAGACAAGGACCGCTTGGCCCACCTAGTCTGCCCATTTCCCTACCTACTGGATAAGCTGCAGATCCTAGTTAACCAACAGCCTATTTCTTCCTACCCACCACAAGAATTGCCTTATGTCTGTCCCATGCATTCTTGAATTCCCCCACTGTTTTTGACCCCACAGCCTCCTCAGGAAGGCCATTCCATGTGTCCACCACCCTCTCTGTGAAAAAAATACTTCCTCACATTACCCCTGAGCTGTCCCCCCTCTATCTTCAAATTGTGTCCCCTTGTTCTTGCACATTTCTTTTTCTGAAAGATGCTACCCTCTTGGACTTTGTTGATTCCCTTGAGGTATTTAAAAGTTTCTATCATGTCCCCCCTCTCCCTCCTTTCCTCAAGGGTATACATATTAAGCTCCTTTAGTCTCTCCTCATACGGCTTCTGTTGCAGACCATGCACCATTTTAGTTGCCCTCCTCTGGACTGTCTCCATCCTGTCTATGTCCTTGCAGAGATGGGGTCTCCAGAACTGGTTACAGTACTCCAGATGGGGTCTCACCACCTGTCTCTACAGAGACATAACAACTTCCTGTTTTCTACTGGTGATGCCTCTCCCTATACATCCCAGTATCCCCCCAGCCATCCCTACTGCCTTCTCACATTGCTTGCTAGCCTTTAGATCATCTGATATGATTACCCCCAGGTTCCTTTCCATCTTTGTTGTTATTAATGCCTCCCCCCCCCATTGTGTAGTCTTCCCCTTGGTTTTTGTTTCCCAGGTGCATTACTTTACACTTCTTTGCATTGAATCCAAGCTGCCATACTTTGGACCATTCCTCCAACCTTGCCAAGTCCCTTCTCATCCTTTTCACTCCCCACCTTGTGTATCAACCCTGTTGTAGATCTTTGTGTCGCCTGCAAAGAGGCATACTTTTCCTTCCAGTCCCTCTGCAATGTCACCTATAAAGACATTAAAAGGACCGGACCCAGTACTGAACCCTGTGGTACCCCACTAGTAACCCCCCTTTCTTCAGAGAGGACTCCGTTTACTATTACTTTCTGTATCCTGTTGTCCAGCCAATGTTTTACCCAAGCTACCATCCAGGGACCCACTCCAAGGCTGGCTAATTTGTTTATTAATCTTTTGTGTGGGACTGTGTCAAATGCCTTGCTAAAGTCTATGTAGGCCATGTCCACAACCCCTCCCTGAGCTACTACTTTGGTCACCCAGTTAAAGAAATTAATTAGATTTGTCTGACATGTCCTTCCTGCTGTGAATCCATGCTGCCTTGGGTCTTGTGCCCCACTGGCCTCTAGGTACTCAACAATTCTTTCCTTCAGAAGTGATTTCATCATTTTCCCTACCACTGAGGTCAAACTGACAGGTCTGTAGTTTCCTGCCTCTGTCTTCCTCACATTTTTGTGAAGGGGAATCACATCTGCCCTCCTCCAGTTTTCAGGTACCACACCATCCTCTCATGATTTGTTAAAAAGGCTAGTCAGTGGTGTCACTAGTTCTCCCCTTAATTCTTTTAGAATTCTGGGGTGAATCCCATCAGGCCCCATTGCTTTGTCCACCATTTTGGTTGCCCTTCTCTGGACTGCCTCCATTTTGTTAATGTCCTTGTGCAGGTGTGGCCCCCAGTACTGCACACAGTGCTCCAGATGAGGTCTAAACAGTGTCTTGTAAAGAGGGATTATTACCTCTCTCTTATGACTTGTGATACCCCTATTAATACACCCCAACATCCCCTAGCCTTACCTACTGCTTTAGTGGTCTGCTTGGATGATTTCAGGTTATCTGAGATGACGATGCCCAAGTCTCTTTCTTCCCATGTAATTGTCAGCAACTCTCCTCCCAGCCTATAGGTGGCTTCTGGGTTTCTCTTCCATATGTGCATGATCTTGCACTTCTTTGCGTTAAATCCCAGTTGCCACTCTTCTGACCATTTTGCCAGTTTATCCAGATCTCTTCTCATTCTGCCCACCCTATATGGATCATCTACTGTGTTGTAGATCTTGGTGTCATCTGCAAACAGACAAACCTTAGCCTCCAGTCCATCTGCAATGTCACTGATGAAGATATTGAAGAGGACTGGCCCCAGGACTGATCCCTGAGGTACCCCACTTGTGACTTGCATCTCTTCTGACTGTATACCATTTACCACCACTCTCTGTGTTCTGCACACCAACCAGTTTGCCACCTAGTTGACCAACTTCTGACCCACCCCGAGCCTACCCAGCTTATTAATCAATCTTCTATGTGGAACAGTATCAAAAGCTTTGCTGAAGTCAAGACAGGTGACATCAGCAGCACCCCCTTGGTCCACCACTGTGGTTACCCAGTCAAAGAAACCTATGAGATTAGTTTGACAAGACCTTCCTGTTGTAAACCCATGCTGTCTTGGATTCTGTGCTCCTAAGGATTCCAGGTGTTGCACTATCCTTTCTTTAAGGAGGGCCTCCATAATCTTGACCACTACTGAGGTAAGACTGATTGGTCTGTAGTTCCCTGCCTCCTCCTTGCTACCATTCTTGTGGAGTGGGATCACCTGAGCCCTTCTCCAGTCTTCTGGAACCTCTCTTGTGCTCAGAGAGTCAATAAACAGTTCTGATAATGGCTCTGCTAGTTCCACCCTTAGCTCCTTTAGTACCCTGGGATGTATGCCATCTGGTCCCATTGCCTTGTCCACCCTGAGCTTAGCGAGCTCTTGTAGGACCCTTTCTGTTGTGAAGGGACTTGTGTACACCTCCCCCCCCGTGTTCATGGTGCTGAGCTGTTGGCCCTGCCCTACCTTCTCCTAAGTAAATTCTGAGCAGAAGTATCTATTTAGAATAGATGCTTGTCCTTGGTCCTCCTCCACACACTCCCCCTATCCCCTTTGATTTTAGCAATACCCCCTCTGGACTTCCTCCTTTCACTAATGTATCTATAGAAAGTCTTGTCCCCTTCTTTTACTGTTCGTGCTAGTGTTTCCTTGGTATGGGCCTTTGCTGCCTTACTACCTTTCCCGCTTCCCTTAGGGAAGTTTGGTATGCCTTCCTAACTTCATCCCACTGCGTTCCCTTATATTTCCTGAAGGCCAACCTTTTGGCTCTGACCTTTTCTGATACTGTTTCTGAGAACCAAAGTGGTTTCCTCCTTCTTTTGCTCTTGCTTTTCTCCCTAACACACTGGGATGTTGCTTCAAGTACTGCATCCTTAATGCTTGCCCACTTTGCCTGTACCCCCTCACCTGTATTTCTTTTTGCTAGGGCTAGCTTAACTCTGTTGGCCAGCTTATCAAAGTCAGCTCCTCTGAGGTCCCATATTTTTGCCTTGGAATGGGATGATTTAGTTCTAGTGGCCAAATTGAACCACACCATGTGCTGGTCACTGGCCCCAGGTGACCTTCTGCCTGGAGATCTGTGATCCTTTCCCCATTAGTCAGTACTAGATCTAGGATAGCCCTGTCTCTTGTGGGTTGTTGTACCAGTTGTTTGAGGCCCTTCCCCTGCAGGGAATCCACTATGTGTCTAGTTCTGGCAGATGTTCCTGCTGGTATTGACAATCTGTATCTGGCATGTTGAAGTCTCCCATTATCAGAACCTCCCCTTTAGCTGTCATGTTTTGCATATCTTCTAACAGTAATGTGTTTATGTCCTCCCCCTGGTCTGGAGGCTTGTAGACAACCCCAGTTCATATGGCTGTCCCATTTCCTATTTCCAGGGTGACCCACAGTTCTTCTGGCTCCTTATGTGTATTCTGAATTTACGTAGCTTTGATATTTTCATTGACATAAAGGGCTACCCCCCACTTTCTGCACCTTAGTCTCTTCTGAACAGTATATAGCCAGGTACCGAAGTCTCCCAAGTGTGGTTACTGGAGAACCATGTCTCACTAATGGCTACTATGTCCAGTTTAGCCTCTGTCATTGTTGCCTGCAGATCTGGGATCTTATTTCCCAGACTGTGGGCATTTGTGTAGATAGTTTTCCATTGGTCAGACTTCAGCGTGTTAGTTGTTGGACGAGATCCAGCGTTTCCTCTGTGCGTCGTATGGGGAACCAGACATTTTTCCTTACCTGGTGATGCAAATGAACTACAAACATGCTGAACTCCTGTTTGATCACTAGCTGAGGGGGGAAGGGTGTTCTTCCCGTTCCATGTATCGGGTTCTGCACCCTTCTCCCCAGTGGCTAGTTTAAGTATTCTGCAAAGACATCAGACTTCTGCCTCAATGTACTGACTCCTTCCTTAGTCAGATGCAGTCCATCAAATTTAAAGAACTTTCACTCCTAAAACTGTTGCCAGTTACCTACAAATTTGTGTCCTTTTTTCTGACACCAGCCCATGAGCCACATATTTAGCTCCCCTATCTCCCCTTCTCTGATCTTCTGTCCATCTGCTCCCCCTCTCCCAGATCAGCAGGATCTTAGAGAAGGAGATGCTGGATGAAATGGATAACAGTTTGTCTCCCAGCCTGGTCAGGTTTTCCTTGGTCTCCACAACTGACCGGCTGGTGAGATTGTTAGTCCCTATGTGTACCAGGACATCAATATTTTCTCCTGCTTCCTGCACAGTTTTAGCAATGTGGTCAGTGTCTATCCATGTTGATGTACCTGGGAGACATCTGACCATTACCCCCAGCTGGAGGTAGGTATCAACTCCCCGAATAATGGAGTCTCAATCAATCAATCAATCAAAATCTTTATTTATTCAGGCGAACATCATTGAGCATAGCTCATTTACAAGATGGACCTGAGTGGTCATAACAAAAAGGTTACAGATTGTATACAAAAACATGATATTGAATAAGCACAAATACAACCATTTATGAGTGAGATAGATGTACAAATATTTACATATATACAAGGCAAAGGACAATAAACCTAAAACCTAATAAAGGAGAGAAAACAAACAGTCTAGTAGGGATAAGGCATGGATAATGGTACATGGGTGGGCATATATGTATGAGGTTTGATGGGAAAGGACCAGATGAATGATAGAAGAATAGGAAGGAGCTTTAAAGGGGGTGGAGGAGAGGGTGTGGGGGTTGGGGTGTGGAGGACTAGGCCTTGTGAAGCAAGTGCAGGATCTGGGATTAGGCTGGTATACAGTTTTTGAAGGATGTAAGAGGAATCAGTGTATCCATTTTCAACGACTTTTGGATAGAATTCCAGATAAGTGCCAGGAATAACTGATTGCAGCTCTACCATACCGGGTGCAGGTGATAGGAATCTTCAGCAGGATCAGTTTGTTGATCCTCAAGGTGTAGGGCCTGGATGTGATCCGGTTGAAGCAGTCTGAGATGTAGGAAGGGAGTTTGTTTGTCAAAGCTTTGTAGATCCAGATAGCAGCATTTTTTTTTCTTCTATGTTGCAGGGATGTCCAACTGACTGCATTGTAGAGAGACCAATGAGTCTCCTATGATCAGAAGTGTTCTGGATTTCCTTTTTGCTTTTTGTTTGGTTTTGGTCCTTGTTTTGGGTGAGTTTTGTAGTGCTAGCTCCTGTGCAGCAGTGTCCTGCCCTGCAGCATCCTCTACCCCTTTGTTTGATTTCAGAGATAGCTGCAGATACCTGTTTGTAGTTTTAATATGGTTAGTGGAGGTGATACATTGGAGAGCACTGCATGATGGGGCACCCGATTTGCCCCTCCAACCACCTGCCAACCTCCCAGACCAACTATCCTCTGGGGTTGAGGTGCTTCAGTTGGATGTTGGGGAAATGGCAGGCAGTTCTTATAATATATTTCCTCCTGAATATGTGATTTGAGGCACGCAATCTCTGTCCATGCTGCCTGGAGCTGAGCCCTTAGATCTTCAATGGTCCAAGAGGTAGGACAGCATCCTAAATCCTGTATAACTGCCCTTTTGAAAAGTGTCCTGCAGTGCCTGCAGTTAACAATATCCATTCCAGTTGAGTTGTTGAGTTTATAACCTGGTCAGAGTAATTAGAAGGAGGAAAATGAAAGCAAAAGTTAATTTTGTTTTGTGTAACTTGTTATAACAAGTTAAATTATTTGTGCCCTTGTAAGTGAGGTCACTGTGTGGATACCTCTCTGATCCTCCCCTTCCTGCTTTGCTACAGGAAATGTCACGACTGTGCTACTCTATAAAATGAGTGTAGCATGGGGTGGTTGGGGATGGGGGTGGGTGACTGGGCCCTTCCCCTACCGAAAAGGAAGAACCACGGATGAAAGAAACAAGGAGGTAAGAGCAGAAACAATCAATCAACAACAAATGCAGTAGCCTTGAAAGCTTAGCCTAATGATGGATAAAACTGTAAACCCTGTAAGCACCACCTGTAACAATTTCACAGAAGATATACCCTGCAAAAAACACTTTGCTACAGAGAAAAATAAAGCAGTAACAGAAGATATACCTTGCAAAAACCAATTTGAATCAGAGATTACAGCAGTAATCTGTAAGCACAAAACAGTAACAAATCTGTAGGCACACACTGTAATAATGCAGCAGAAAGTATACCCTGCAACAGCAATTTGAATCGGAGAAGATTACAGCAGTAAAATGTAAGCAAAAAAATCAGTATTAAACCTTGTGAGCACAAAAGAAAGTAGTAACACACAGTATATCTGCCTAGCAAAAAGAAGCCTTAATCATTCTCCTTCTCCTTCTCTGATAATGTTGTTTCCTTGCTCCGTCCTTACAAGTAAACCTAGAAGAAAAGAGCTCAGGTGAAGCTAGGTGCCTTTGCCAACAAACCTAGTCTTCCACCTTTTGAACTGAGGAGCAAGACAGAGGAAGGGACAGAGACCGGATTGAACTACAACAATTTTTTCAAGTTTGTGCATCAGTTTATTGGAGGAAACCTACACTACTAATTGGCTATGACCTCGGAGTGCTGTAAAAGGTGTTTGTATAATCACCTTTACCAGGTGAATAAACTCACATTATCCATCAGTCCATTGTATTTTCCTGCAGAGTGCATGGGGAAGGGCCGAAGCAAGGCAATGATGCTGTCAGTGCCTAAGGAAAACCCTTTCTCTGATTTAGAGTTTATTCCTCTCATACCAGTATTTGTATTTTAATTAAATTGCCTTCTTCACTGCAGGAAGTGCAGATATTTTTAAAACAGCTTTCTTAGTTTATTTTGTAATTAATGACTCGCCTCATTAAATATGGCCGCCACTCACAATTTTTAAAAAATCTCTTCTGTTGAGGTTACCTGTTGAATGTACATCTGAGATTCATATTGTGGATGCATTAGGATGGTGCTAGCATGAATTTCTGATGATAAACAGCATAGCATTGTACTAAGACATTCAATTTTTTCATGCTGGACATGGTACAGGAACTGGAAATTTTTAAAACTTCAAAATCCCACATCTTGGTTCAGGAATGAAAGAAAACAAAAGGAAACATTAGTATATTGATATTTTTGCCAAAAAAGAAAAAATATTATTGTTGGAAAAAATATATATTTGGTGGCTAACAAATACTGCTGCTTTAATTAAACTGACTTCCTAGTTGCTGAAGGTACTAATGTGCGTACGGGTGCCATTTATTCTTTGACGCTACTGTAGTATACTGCAGGGAACAAACAACGCACACAGGGACTTACATGTACTAGAAAACAGCCATATTTCATTTGTAGATTCATGCATACAGACTTGACAGGAAACAGTGCCAAAGGACTATAACTTGCATGGCTTGTTTCACTATACACTTTCAGGTGACAACGCAAGCTAGCATAGTACAAGCATATCGGCCTGATAGCACATAAAACACCATATTGCTCTAAGTTCATATAATCAAAGTTAAAATTGGTCCCTGTTGTGAGTAAAACTCATGGAGAAAGGGGGGGTTACTAGTGGGGTGCCACAGGGTTCAGTACTAGGACCGGTCCTCTTCAATGTCTTTGTAGGTGACATTGCAGAGGGACTAGAAGGAAAAGTATGTCTCTTTGCAGATGACACAAAGATCTGCAACAGAGTTGATGCAGAAGGTGGGGTGGAAAGGATGAGAAGGACTTGGCAAGGTTAGAGAAATGGTCAAATGTATGGCAGCTTAGATTTGATGCTAAGAAGGGCAAGGTAATGCACCTGGGAAACAAAACCCAGGGAAGCATACACAATGGGGGTGAGATACTAACAACAACAAAATGGAAAGGGACCTGGGGGTAGTCATATCAGATGACTTAAAGGTGGGCAAGCAATGTGAAAGGGCAGCAAGGAGGGCTGGGGGATACTGGGATGCATAGGAGAGGCAACACCAGCAGAAAACAGGAAGTTGTTTTCCTCTGTACAGACAGCTGGTGAGACCCCATCTGGAGTACTGTGTGTCAGTTCTGGAGACCCAGTCTCCACAAGGACATAGACAAGATGGAAGCTGTCCAGAGGAGGGCAACTAAAATGGTGCAGGGTCTGCACCGGAAGACATATGAAGAGAGACTAAAGGAGCTTAATATGTATAGCCTCGAGGAAAAGTAGGGAGAGGGACATGATAGAAACTTTTAAGCACCCCAAGGAATCAACAAAGTCCAAGAAGGTAGCGTCTTGCAAAAAAAGAGGTGTGCAAGAACAAGGGGGCACAATTTGAAGATAGAGCGGGGCAGCTCAGAGGTAATGTAAGGAAGTATTTTTTCACAGAGAGGGTTGTGGATGCATGGAACGGCCTTCTGGAGGGGGTTGTGGAGTCAAAAACTGTGGTTGAATTCAAGCATGCGTGGGACAGCCATAAGGCAATTCTAGGGGGTTGGGGTAGAAAGAAGTAGGCTGCTGGTTAACTAGGATCTGCAGCTTATCCATTAGGTAGGGAAATGGGCAGACTGGGTGGGCCAAGCGGTCCTTATCTGCTGTCAAATTCTATGTTTCTATGTTTAGAATAGATATGAGTTTTCTTCTAGCCAAGAAGTTACAGCAAGATCAAGCAGAGCGAACAGTATTTGGATCATTCTGGGCACTGGATAATAGATGTTTTTAATATTCAGCTCAGAGAACTGAATTCTGAATACTGTTTCATTAATATTCTGCTGAAAATAGAGCAGTTAAACATCAATTGCAAGCACAAACAAATTAGTTTCAGTCTTTAACTGTGTTATTTTATTGGGGAAAACATAAAGGGACACAGCATAGATGCAGTAGTAATGGCAATAAAACTAGCAATTTATCTTTCACTGAGCAGCCAAACAAAATGATAAGTAAACATTTATAACAATTTAAATCTTAAATTTCTTGAGGTTTACAGAACAGGGGGTGATGGTCAAAACTTCATAAATTCCTTAAGAAGTCCTCATTTATAGTACTTATGCAGTTATAATATTAATATATTTTCTCAATTAGTTTCTGAAGACTATCTTTTTTTATTTATGACTATCTGGCTTACCAGCTACTAAGACTTTATGGAATGCATTTTTACAGTATATATTCTCAGGATATAAAAAAATATCTAGTTCCCTTTCATTACTGCTTGGGCTATTGTCTCTTCAGTGTGTGCCTTCGCACTCCTTACTGCTTTCCCCGTTTCTCTCTGTTTCTCCTGATACACCTCCCTATCTTCCTCCCTCTGCATTTCCTTATATCTTCTGAATGCTACCCTTTTAGACTTTATCTTTTCAGCCACCTCTTTTAAAAACCGTAGCAGTCTCTTTTTCCTCTTACTTTTACTTGCTTGTTTGATGCAGAGGTTTGTTGCCTTTACTGTGTCCCCTTTCAGCTTTGTCCACTGTTTCTCCACTCCACTCAGGCCATCCTCCCCCTGCCAGATCATCCCTAAGGCATTCACCCATGTTTATAAAATCAGACCTCCTGAAGTCCAGAACCTCGCCTTTGTGCAGTTCGTTTCTGCAGTCTTCCTTGTATTGAACCACACTTGTACGGTAATCACTTGTCTCCAGGTGGCCTCCCACTTTGACATCTGCAACACTGTACTTGTTAATAAGTACCAGGTCCAGTATTGTCCATCACATGTGGGTTTGCTGACTAGTTGCCTGAGGAATGTTCCCTGCAGGGAGTCCAGGATGTCCATGCTTTTAGTTGAAGCCACAGCTGTGAAACGCCAATCTATATCCAGAACAATGCAATTGCCCACTACCAGTACCTCACCCTTTTCTGCCATCTTGCAAATTGCTTCCACCAGTACCTTATCTAACCCCCCCCATGCTGGAGGTCTGTAGATCATGCCAATGCAAATAGTAGCTCCATTACCCATCTCCAGGTCGACCCACAGTACCTCTGTTCCCCCTGTATCTCTGTTGTTTTTATACTTTCCTTCACATAAGGCACCACACTCCCTCCTTTTTTTCTCACCCTGTCCTCCCTGAAACATAGAAACATAGAAACATAGAATTTGACGGCAGATAAGGACCGCTTGGCCCACCCAGTCTGCCCATTTCCCTACCTGATGGATAAGCTGCAGATCCTAGTTAACCAGCAGCCTACTTCTTCCTACCCCCAACCCCTAGAATTGCCTTATGACTGCCCCATGCATGCTTGAATTCCACCAGTTTGTGACTCCACAACCTCCTCTGGAAGGCCGTTCCATACATCCACCACCCTCTCTGTGAAAAAATACTTCCTTGAATTACCTCTGAGCCGCCCCCCTTCTATCTTCAAATTGTGCCCTCTTGTTCTTGCACACCTCTTTTTTTGAAAGATGCTACCTCTTGGACTTTGTTGATTCCTTGAGGTACTTGAAAGTTTCTATCATGTCCCTCTCCTCCTTTCCTCGAGGCTATACATATTAAGCCCTTAAGTCTCTCTTCATATGTCTTCCGTGCAGACCCTGCACCATTTTAGTTGCCCTCCTCTGGACAGCTTCCATCCTGTCTATGTCTTTGCGGAGACTGGGTCTCCAGAACTGCACGCAGTACTCCAGATGGGGTCTCACTAGCTGTCTGTACAGAGGGATAATAACTTCCTGTTTTCTACTGGTGATTCCTCTCCCTATGCATCCCAGTATCCCCCCAGCCCTCCTTGTTGCCCTTTCACATTGCTTGCCCACCTTTAGGTCATCTGATATGACTACCCCCAGGTCCCTTTCCATTTTTGTTGTTGTTAGTATCTCACCCCCCATTGTGTACTCTTCCCCTGGGTTTTGTTTCCGGGTGCATTACCTGCAATTCTTAGCATTGAATCTAAGCTGCCATACATTTGACCATTCCTCTAACCTTGCCAAGTCCCTTCTCATCCTTTCCACTCCACCTTGTGCATCAACTCTGTTGCAGATCTTGTGTCATCTGCAAAGAGACATATTTCTTCCAGTCCCTCTGCAATGTCACTTATAAAGACATTGAAGAGGACTGGTCCTAATACTGAACCCTGCGGTACCCCACTACTAACCCCCCTTTTTTCAGAGTGGACTCCATTTACTATTACTCTCTGTGTCCTATTCTCCAGCCAATTCTTTACCCAGGCTGTCATCTTGGGACCCACTCCCAGGCTGGCTAACTTGTATATTAATCTTTTGTGTGGGACTGTGTCAAATGCCTTGCTAAAGTCTAGGTAGGCCATGTCCACAGCCCCTCCCTGATCAACTACTTTGGTCACCCAGTCAAAGAAATCTATCAGATTTGACTGACATGACCTTCCCGCTGTGAATCCATGCTGCCTTGGGTCCTGTGCCCCTCTGGCCTCTAGATATTTAACAATTCTTTCCTTCAGAAGTGATTCCATCATTTTCCTACCACTGAGGTTAAACTAACAGGTCTGTAGTTTCCTGCTTCTGCCTTGCTCCCACTTTTGTGAAGGGAATCACATCTGCCCTCCTCCAGTCCTCGGGTACCACCCCATTCTCCCATGATTTGTTAAAGAGGGTAGTCAGTGGTGTCACTAGTTCTACCCTTAGTTCTTTAGAATTCTGGGATGAATCCCATCAGGCCCCATTGCTTTGTCCACCTTCAGTTTTAGAGTTCTTTCAGAACCGCTTCTTCTGTAAATGGGCTGGTATCAACTTCTGTATCCAGAGTGTTTCTACTGTTTGTTTTAGGTACCTCCCCTCTTCCTTTGTAAATACTGAGCAAAAATATTTGTTTAGTACCTCTGCCTTTTCACAGTCACCCTCTGCCCACCCTCCCTCCCCTTTATTAGCCTCACTATCCCTCCCTTGGTCTTCCTTTGCTCCTGATGTACCTATAAAAGGTTTTATCCCCCTGCTTAACTGAGTTGGCTATCTTTTCCTCGGTTTGGGCCTTTGCTGTTCTGACTGCCTTCCCAGCTTCCTTTTGCTTTAACTGATATAGTTCTCCATCCTGTTCCTTCTGTGATTCCTTGTACTTCCTGAATGCTTTCTTTTTCTCTTGAACCTTCACTGCCACTTCCTTTGAGAACCATAGTGGTTTCTTACCTCATTTCGTTTTGTTTATTTGTTTTACACAAAGGCTTGATACCTCTGTGATGGCAGTTTTATTATTCCCATTGTTCTTCCACCCTCCTTCCTGCCCATTTGCTAGTGCATTCCTTAGGCACTCACCATTTGACAAAGTCAGCCTCCCTAAAATCCAGTACCTTTGTCTTTGTATGGCTTGACTCTATTGCTGTGTTTATTGTGAACCATACTGTTCGATGGTCGCTAGTTCCCAGATGGCTACCCACTTCTACATCTGTGATCCTCTCTTCATCTAAATTTGAGGGAACCAGGTCTAAGATTGCTCCCTCTTGAGTGGGCTCCAATACTAGTTGTCTAAGGCATGCCCCCTGTAGGGCATCTAGAATAACCCCACTCTTAGAAGTGGCGGCTGCAACTGCACTCCAGTTAACATCTGGCATATTCAGATCACCCATCAGCAATATCTCCCCTTTTTCTGCCATTCTAAGTATACTTTCTATCATTTCCTTGTCCATTTCCTCCCCTGAGAAGGGGTTCAGACAACCCCTGTGCTTGTGGTGCCATTGCTGGTCTCCAAATTTACCCACAGTGCTTCTCTCTCCCTGTTTACCCTTTTGTTCTGTTGCTTTGATTCCTTCCCTTATGTAAAGAGCTACTCCTCCTCCTCTTTACCCTCCTGTCCCTCCTGTAGATAGTGTATCCAGGTATGTTTCTATCCCAGTCATGGTTTTGTGTGTACCATGTTTCTGTGACTGCCACATATCCAGATGTTCCTCCTCCATCAAGGCCACTAATTCAGGAAGCTTGTTACTCAGACTACGGGCATTGGTACTATTGCTCTCATTTTTTGATGTTGTTGCAGCATCCCCACTGACCTTTCTACCTTGGTCTTTTTCTCATTTAGTACCCTGTTTTGTAGGGGGAGGCTGGGATTTTCCTGCTGCTTATCAGTGTTTATCAGTGAAGAGAGTAAAGCTTGGTATGGCCATGTCTCAGTCATGGCTTTCAGTGCACCATGACTTGGTAAGGCCACAATATCCAGGTCAGTCTGTGCCATGATAGACTATACAGGTCCAAAATCTTATTTCCTAGATGTCTAGCATTCGCACATATGGCCTTCCAGATTTTGTTACCACTCTGATTATAACCCTCTTTTTTACTTTTTTTCCTCCCTCCTTCCCCACTCTGTTTTTGCAGCTCCAGTTTCTTTCCTCTTCCTGTCTACCACCCTGATTCTTTTATTAATTTGTACCCTAAGGTACTCTCTCCCCTCAGATTCTCCCTGCTTCCTACTTTAGCCTGTGAAGAGGGCAGTTACTGCCTTCCCCATTTCTTCTGCAACCCCCCCGGCTAGTTTAAATGTACATCAAAATAACATTGAAACCTTCCACTGAGGACTGTGGTTCACTCTTGGATAGATGCAGGCAGCCACCCCTGTAAAGGCCCTTATCCCTCCTGGTTGGACCCCAGTCTCCAATGTAGCTGAACCCTCCTCTCTGCATCATTCAACCATAAGTTGAAGCTCCTGGTGTGGAGATCCCTCTTCTCTCCCCATTGTAGACAGGCAGCACCTCTGTGAAAGACAGGAAGAAAGGGGGTGGATAGTGTAGACAAAAACCTTGTAGAGACAGAAGGTCTCAGGGTATGTTAGGGTGTCACAGGCAGACTGGATGGGCCATCAGTCTTTTTCTGCCATCATTGTCTATGTTACTATTTTTCAACATCCAATGATAACATCATTAAAGGGGTCAGTGTATGGTATCTTTCAGCATCCAGTGACACCATCATCAATGCAGTGTGTGGTGTGTTATCTGAACACATACCATAGGTACACACCAGCATCACCATAGTGTCATTCAGCACCTAAGGATTCCAGCACTGTGGTATCTGAACACCCACGTGTTGGTCACTAAAGGTATAGTATCCTCCATCATCTAAGAATGCTATTTATCATTTGCAAGTGACATGTCTGCCTTCAGTAACCTCAGAGCTATGGGACTACAGGAGAGAAACAAAGTGCAGTTTCCAATGCTATCTACTATGCCTCAATATCATAACATGAGAAGCCAGCCAGGAGCAACTCCCTCCAGTTCCAAACTTCTACAGAGAGAATGCCAGCTATCATATCCCCACCCCACCCCCACCAATGGACCAGTTAAAAACAAGTCTATTAATGTCCACAGTTCTATTCTAAACAAAACTCCCTAATTAAGATCTCATTTTTGACAAGAGAATAAAAGGATGGAGAGTGAGATTTACCTGGGAAGGGGTTGAGGGTTCATCAAGAGGCTAACATGCGTGCATATAATTTTTTTTGTCAATATTATTTTATTGAATTTTAAATATAACATTTAAGAAAATAGACCATACATAACAATAATGGTTTAACAAAAAAACAAACAAACAATAAAAATATCTATACAATATCAAATAGTCAACAGCTGTATAGCTAGCGCTCTAAGTAAATATTAACTTTCACAAAGAATACTTAAGAGTAATAACAAATCCAGAACATTTGGTTTGATACCGATTATTGGACCAACAAGGATGTTACAAAAAGAACAAATAGCTTTAGCTTTCAGACCAACAAGTCCTTCTTCGGAAACTTAATGACAGTTATTTAGAAAATCCCATATTATTAACACTTAGAACATGCAGAAAAAAACAGAAATAATTCTCATTGGTTTAAAACAGGCATTCAGAACAAAATTAAAGTGATGTCAGAGAGCCTGAATATCTTAAGTGTGCTTCCAGCTGAACCAAACTTAAAGGTCAAAGGCTGTCCAGAGATAACAGTAGGCAGAGAGTTCAACCCACATGTATTATACCACGTATCAGTCTAATGAATAACAAAACACTAAGATTCTCTACTCATTAAATTATATGTCAAGTGAAAAAAAATCCCAAAGACACGTACTTCAAGAGTGAGGTAAGAGTACACCAGTAGAAGCAAGCTTTAACTCTGCTCAGAACTCTGTTAGTTTGTGAATACGGCCTATGACAATAAAATGACCCTGGAGAAAACAATAGTATGCCAAAATGTAACATATTAGCAAGTAAAAATAATAAAAAATAATCCCCAAAAATTACAACAGAAATTATCTTTACATGGCATATAGAAGGATGAAAGTGATGTTTACCCAAAGTGAGTAAGTGTATCACACTGATGAAAGTACAATTGGCTGGAGATGCATTCCCAACATACTCTCAACCAGCTATTATGTTCCAGAAACCTTAAGGCCTTCAGTGTTGCAACAAGATTTTATACATGATAATATGAGTTGTCAGTGCAAGTGCCAGATACAAAGAAGTACTAGTCAAGGACCCCCAAGACATTAAGACTATGCAGTCTGATATGTACAGATTTCAATAAACTTTCAGTGTATAATTGAAATAATACATATACAGAAACAGTCTAATGAATCTAAATAAAAAGTCATACGAATTATCACCTCATACATTATTACATGAGAGTAATAAGAGTGACAGGGGAGCCAACATGCAGATACTTAACACATTTCATATTGGTCCCCAAACACAGTACTCAAATATTCTAACATGACTCTTAGAAGAGTGAACAATAATCTCCTGATTCAATAAGTATATGGTACTAGCTAATTCAGGTGAAAGAAAGAAGAGAGGGAGAAAAAGGAGAAAGAGAAAAGAGAAGAAGAAGAAATGAGAAGATAACAGTAGAATATACAGCAGAACAGAGAGGTCAGTTAGCCCAAAAATTGCATGGAATATTTAAATAATAGAAGCACCACAACACATATTAAAGTGCAAAGAATCTGTAAATGGTACCCACTTCAATTCAAAGATATGTACCTGACCTATCATAAAATGAGCCATTCTTTCCAACCTTAAGATTTCTAAACATTAATTTTTCCATTCTTGTAGAGAATGGGGTTTATTTTCTAACCACTTTTGAAGAATTACATTCTTAACCGAGGCAGTAATAAGATAAATGTTATATTTCTGTTCCTTAGACCAATGCAATTGCTCATCAAAATGATAATGAGGCATGTTTCTATATTAATGTTATCCTTGAGCCAAGAGGTTCCATTAAGTAATTGAGCAATACTCATCTACAAGCTCTGTCTATCCACACAGTGCCAAAACACATGAAGCAAGTTAGCATTCCCTTGTCTACATTTATTACAACTAGCTGTGCTTCGCATGCCCATATTATGTGGATGTGAGGGGGTATAATACAGATAATGCAATGATTTAAATTGAACTAATTTCATAGTAACAGATTTAAAGGACTTCAGTGAGCTGGTCCAGATGTTGGCCCGGTTCCAGTCTTCTATATTTTCCCCAAGGATATGTGACCACCATCTGATATTTTCTTGGTTCATCCCTCTGACTAACTGTAGTAGCATGTAAAAAATTTAGATATAGTGGGATGCAGTTGAATACAAGCTAGGAACCCTTTTGTATTTTCATTCACATGAGCCCTCAGTAAGTCATCTCTGTAAAAGATTAGTACTGTATGCCGTTTGACAAAGATTTGCATTTATCAAAATCGTGAGCGTGTATGCCACAATCTTGAACTCGCTCAGTAAATGACCTCAAACTGTTATTCTTAACTACATCTTTGATGTTGAGGATACCTTTCTTGTTCCACTCTTGGTAGTCATAGGTTTTGCTATTAAATGCAATATTGGGATTTCCCCATAAAGACTGGGATATAGAGTTTTTAATAGTCATGCTTAGAAGTCTATGCCAGACAGTCATAAGTCTCATAGAATCATCCGTAACCTTATTTTGTATAGGTTTAAGAGGTTTAGAAAATATCAAGGCTGAGATATCGAGGCCTTGTTCCTTGCCCAAATCAATCTCTATGGACAACCACTCAGGAATTTCTCTGTCCATCTTAGCCATAAGCCATTTTGCAGACTGTGACATTCTATATGCCAAGTAGTAAAAACAGAAATCCAGGAATTTCAGCCCGCTATTACTTTTAAGTCTAGATATCTTATTATGAGCCATTCTGTTTTTCTTATAACTCCAAACAAATCTGTTAAAGCAGCAGTGCTAGATAAAAAAAATGGATCTTTTTCAACAGTTTGATTCCTGTGCTCTGTTGAGCACTTACTTGGTAATCTTTTTTGTTTTCACTGTACTATCACCCAGTAATTTGCTCCATTTTTCTTTATTTTTGTTTACATTTCTCCCACCCGCCATGTTGAATGGGAACCCTATGCTGTCTCGCAGCACTACACAGGACAGCAGGAACCAGGAAGTAAACAAAATACATGATGTGACATAAGGGGGGAGTTCAGCTGCAAATTAGGCAGCAGCTATATTTACTGTGGATCCACAACAATGGAAATACATTTTAAATATCTAAAAAACTAAAGATCAATAGAAAAATATATTTACAGATCTGGAAACCAAACTATGGCTGCATGCTTGAAGTAAAAAAAAACAGAATGTTGATATTCACTTCCTGATTATCTAGTACTGCTGCTTTAGTGTTACTCTGTAAATCTGAAAAAAAACATTTTTAGATATAAACAATTGAAGCATTTGAAAGAAATGTAATGCTTTTGGGAGAATGTTCATTTTGACCATTTCCATCTGGCCCCAAAAACCTAAGGGTAAGCAGTTCCACTTTGTTAAGCTGTTTAGCATGTTTAGTTTAAGAGTTTTTCAATTATTTGAGAGAGTTTTATCTGCTGTTCTATATAACTTAATTCATAAGTACTCTATATTTTCTTTATCCCACCATATACCTAGATTAGTTATTTCCTCTTTATTACAGTATCTATTTTAAGGGAGGAAAAAATATTTTTTTTTGTTTAACTTATATCCAGACAACTTACCAAAGTAACCTAGGACCTTAAGTATTTTAGGAATAGAGTTCCTAGGATCCTGGACTGAAATAAGGATGTCATCAGCATAAAGGGAAATAAGATAATTTTTATTCTGAATGGGAATGCCCCGAATACCTCTTTCACAGGATAACTTTCTTACCAACAAATCTATTATTATGTTAACGAACAAAGGGAATAATGGGCAGCCTTGTCTAGTACCTCTTTCTAGAGGAAAATTTAATTACATCATACCGTTAGTGATGACCGAGGCAGACAGATTTTTATACAAGAGCCAGCCCCATCTTGAGAATTTCACTGGAAAACCATACATACATATCCAAAATGCTAAAAATACGTGGCCATTAGATGGCTTTTCTGCATCTGTTGAGAGAAGGCTGGATGCAATACTGGATTTGTTAGCTGTTTCTATTATATGAAATACCTTTCAGGTATTATCAGCTGCTACTCTACCCTTAATGAAACCTGTCTGCCTATTGCCAACCATAAATGGAATTACCTGCTCTAGTTTATCAGCAAGAATCTTGGCTAAGATTTTTACATCAGTATTGATGAGAGATATCGATCTATAATTTTTACACTCATTTGGCTCTTTCCCAGATTTATGAATGTGCGATAACAGGTTTCTCATCATATTCTGAGGCAGGGAATTTCTTAGTCAAGCTTCTCTGTATACACTAGTAAGCGCTGTAACAACCTCATTTACTAGCTTATGATAGAAGTTCATAGAACAACCAGCAGAACCAGAAGCCTTATTTTTCTTAAGTGCATTAATTGCAGAAATTACCTCAGATTCTTCGATAGGTTTACCTAACATCCTTAACATCATCTGGAATGCTGGTCATCTGAACACCTTCACAGAACATAGAGCACCTGATATTGGCACATTCTTGCTATCATATAAAGAATAATGTATAGGCAACCACACACAACAAGACTGTGTTTCCATCAAGGGGTTGAGATGACAGCATATGGACCTCGACAGCGAAACTCGAGTTGTGTATGGTTGCCCACATTTCATTTTAAATAGTATATGGTTTTGTACAAAGAAATCACAGAACTGTTATCTTCCTAAATAAAAACAAAAGAAAACCAAAAAAAGTGCTTTTTCTTCATTCCATTTTATGTTTGAAATTAAATGTAAAGACTTTTACAAGTTAATAGGTACACATTTGGGCACTGGGTGGTGAGTAATCAGCTAGGTGCTGGGTGAATGAGGAATTTAACATTTTATGACCTTGGAACCGTGATGAACGACTGCTTGGAATGTGCACAACAGCACACAACAGTTTAGAATGCACACAACAAGGTTTTTGAGCAGGCTAATTTTTATACAGAGCAAAGGCCAACCATATACTATATAAATCTTGATAACACTTCTGAAATTGACTGGCAGTATAGTCTAGAGGTTAGAGGAATGAGGTGTGAACAAGCTTGATACATCCAGCAGACCAGACCTGAGCTTGATTCTCACAACTTCCACTTGTATACTGTGTGACTCTGAGCAAGTCACTTAACTGCCCAGTGCTCCCAGGTCGCCCTTGCAAACAGGCACTTGTGTGTAGTGGGCCTTACCCAGTTACCAAAAATAAAAAAAATAAAAAATTCTAAATTAATTCCTCTCTCACCAGTTATTAAGGAATCATCACCTAAATCTCTAACCAGACTGATTTTGGTACCACCACTGTTCTGCTTTAATCTAATAGCCAGAATTTTTGTAGCTTTAGTGCTCAAGTCAACATAGTTGAGTTTTGACCTCCTTATTGCCAGCTCAGCTTCCCTTCTAATGAGTTCATAGTATTCCATTTTAAATTTTGACCAGAGTGCCCAGTTCTCATCTGATGCATTAGTTATAAGTGTATTTTCAACCGTTTTATATTTTATCCAATTGATCATCTGTTTTTGCCTTTTTCTTTTTCTTAATTGCTGAAGAGGTGCTAAAAAATAACCCCTCAACCAGCACTTAAGGCAGTCCCAATTATTGGCCCAGGAGGTGTCAGGCAGATTGTTTTGCTCACAAAAAAGTGAAAATTCTTGCTTAACCTTACCCCCAAAAACTCATCTTCTAGAAGAAAGTGGTTAATTTTCCAACGTCTTGATAATTCTGAATGAGTGCTTTCCAGAAAAGAGATTATGACTGGAGAGTGATCAGATATAACTTGCTCTAGAATTTGAGTTGAAAGTATCCTGTCCACCATGGTTTTAGGGAAGTAGATTTGATCAATCCTAGAACCAGAGTGGTGACATGTGGACCAAAAACGTATATTTTTTTTCTTTGGGATGAAAGACCCTCCATACATCTACTAGACCTAGTATAGTCACCGTGTTCTGCAAATCCTCATCAACTTCATTAATTCTGTATCTGATGTTGGATCTATCAAGTAAACGATTTAAAGTACTGTTAGTATCACTTGCCAAAATAATTGTGTTACCTAGAAATATACTAAGCTTAGAGTATAGTACATTAAATGTGTTGTGCATGGTACCAGTTGGCCCTTAAACACTAGCTAGAGTGATCTCTTTATCATTTAACTTGCCATTGACAATAATAAAAGATCCTGGCTGATCCTCTATAGTTGTACTCATCTGAAAATGGACCCTTTTTTTTAATGAATAGATGGACCCCAGCTTTTTTTTTGAGTTAAAGCCTGCTCCAGATATCTCTCCTACCCATTCTCTGCACATTAAATGAATAGAATAACCATGTAAATTGGATTCTTATATGAAAACTATTGCGGGATCTAATGTTCTAAGGTGCCTTAAAACTGTATATTATTTTAGTTTGTGATAAAGACCTTTAACATTCAACGTGATCAAGTTGTACTCTTTACTATTTGACATTATCAAATTGGGCAAGGTCTAAAAGCTGTACTGGCTTCTGAATTATAAACATGACCCTGAAGGGCTGAGGTGCCACCATCCCATTTCTTTAGCAAATATGTCCGAGACGCAGAACTGGCCAATGACCTCAAGAGAAAAAGGTAGAGAAAGGAAAGGAAGCCAGAAAGCAAAAGAAATAGAACTTTCTGTAGGAGTGTTCTTTTGTATTTCTAAAAACAGAACTCTCCCTCCCTCCCATTCCCAAGTCTATTCCTGAATATAGCCACTAGAACAGTAATCTGTGAAAGATCTCCAGCCCCCCCACCCACCACAACGTTTTAATAACATATACAATTGTTATAAATAAACATCTAAATATGGCTGAAGTCTACCCCCAAATTAACCAATATATACAAGGAAGCATAATGAAGTAGCACTAGGAAATTGTTTTATAATATGTAGCAATATGTTTAACCATTTCCAACAGAGATCGAACAGCAATCCCCCTTTTTATTATGATATCATTATGATAAACAACGTTTATGTTGTCAAAGCCAGGAAAAACTTTTTAGCCTTAATATGAATGGGATCTCATTCAAATGATCATATGAGAAACTCCATGCTAAAAGGTTGTTTATAAGACATTAAATACATACATTAAACTTGTATTCATTCATCAATAAATAAGGACCTTTTAAAGTTGTATGATGCACAACAATCCCAGATAATCCAGCACTTTTAGAAGGACAGTACCTGAGACAGCAGTCCTCAGTACTTCCAAGGAACGAACATTAGGTAATAATCAGGCTGCAGTACTAGTATACAGAGTTCAACTGCCAAGAGAAAGAGGAATAAAAAACACACATTTAGGCTCAGTTATTTATAAGACATAGACTGTGCTACCATCTTACGACAATTTGAAAAGTAAAAAGGAGTGCAGCATAAGGCAATTTGAAGCAGGGATCAGCACAGCTATAATGAAAATTCCAGCCTCGAATGTTGTTAAAAATTCCTTTACTCCCAGGAGTCATTGTGTCACATAAGGCATGACCTGTAGTGTTGATAATAATTTGCATAACCCTTGTGGCTATGAAGCTGCTTGCAGTAACCAGTATTCAGCTTTCAAATGGTAACTGACAAAACGGCAATCCAGAAACCAAAATGGTGATTTCTTCACTTACCTGTTCACATCAGCGCAGCAGCAAATATTCAAAGGGGGGCACACATTACCACAGAACACAAGCCATTTAAATGAGTATACAGTAAAAATAAAAGGTGCACAATAAATATGTTAACACAGGCATCGCAGTACAAAACTTCTACAGATGCACTTATTCTAAGAAGAGTAACTGGAGCGGTAACCCAGCCACAAACAAGCAGTAAGGTGAATGTCAGCACTGCATAAAATTATATTTAAGAAACTGAGGTTGCAGTAAGTCCAGCAAGAACTATCCCACCAACACAGAACAAGCCTGAAACACATCTAACTATATCTATAGGAAACTGTGCCGCCAACAAATAGGAAAATACCAAGATACAACCCAGCCCTCCCCCTTCTTCCTTCTTCTCCATACAAATTCTCTTGAAGCAGACTTACCAGGCATCTTTTAGGCCAGCTAAATGAGAAAGCCATACTTCTCCATTTACAAACTTTATCCAATATTAACTGCTCACCCTTGCTCATTCACAAACTATAAATGGGATTCTAAATGAGGGGTGCTACTGTATATGGAATACATCAACAAAAACAACAATGGAGAAGTATGGCTTTCTCGTTTAGCTGGCTCCCCGCCAGTTAGCTGCACGTTGACTGGGGATCACACCTTAATTAAGCCAATTTTAGGCTGACGCACCCTATAAAGGTAAGCCATTTGAGGCAGAAGAAGTTTAGAGTAGGGACCCAGCTAATGGGTGACCTACCTTAATGCTGGTAACTGGGCGACTTCACAGCAGGGCCCTAAGGTGAATACCAAGAGATCCCCACTCCTTTTGAAATCAGAATAGTATGTTGCTAATCCAGGCTGAAAAAATATGTTTATTGTTACATATACCCTTTGGGAATGGGGGTCAAGGTGTGTTCTGACTTGTTGTTTTTGTTGATGTATTCCATATACAGTAACACCCCTCATTTAGAATCCCATTTATAGTTTGTGAATGAGCAAGGGTGAGCAGTTAATATTGGATACAAAATGGTTCAGTATAAGGACTGCGGCAGAATCGTACCACAAAAGGGCAAAGTTCCTGGACTTCATGTGGGACGATTTTACAAAGATGGGGGAATGCCTCAGGGATGCCCTGGTGGAGTGGGGGAGAATTTGGGTGGAGTGGAGGAACAGTGGGTGAAACTAAAAGGGGGATAGTGAAGGCAACAAACCTTTGAGTCAGGCAAGTAAGCAAAAGCAAGGATTGTGAAATATCTTGAATCCAGTAGTAGAACAAATATGTAAGGGGGCAATATTGGACCTGGTGCTCATGAACAGGGACAGAGTGATGGTCGTAGAAACATAGAAACATAGAATTTGATGGCAGATAAGGACCGCTTGGCCCACCTAGTCTGCCCATTTTCCTACCTAACAGATAAGCTGCTGATCCTCATTAACCAACAGCTTAATTCCTCCTACCCCCCACTAGGACTGCCTTATGTCTGTCCCATGCATTCTTGAATTCCCCCACTGTTCTTGACTCCATGACCTCCTCAGAGAGGCTGTTCCATGCATCCACAACCCTCTCTGTGAAAAAATACTTCCTCACATTACCTCTGAACCGTCCCCCCTCTATCTTCAAATTGTGCCCCCTTGTTCTTGCACATCTCTTTTTCTGAAAGATGCCACCCTCTTGGACTTTGTTGATTCCCTTGAGGTACTTGAAAGTTTCTATCATGTCCCCTCTCTCCCTCCTTTCCTCAAGGGTATACATATTAAGCTCCTTTAGTCTTTCTTCATATGTCTTCTGGTGCAGACCCTGCACCATTTTGGTTGCCCTCCTCTGGACAGCCTCCACTCTATCTATGTCTTTACAGAGATGGGGTCTCCAGAACTGCACACAGCACTCCAGATGGGGTCTCACCAACTGCCTGTACAAAGGGATTAGAAGTGAGGAGCCACCTGGGGTTCAGCGATCACCATATGGAGTGGTTCAAAATGAAGACAGTGGAAGAATTCAGCCACTTGGGGGAAGAAGAGGAGGAGCAGGGGGGGCACAGAAGTTTTGGTAGGGGTTGATAGGGTGAGGACAGGGCTGCTAGCATTGAGCGTAGACAAATCCCCAGGCCTGGTCAGCATGCACCCAATGGTGCTGAGAGAACTGGTGGAGGAGTTTGCAGATCCATTGGCTATCCTGTTCAGTAGTTCACTGGAGACAGGCGTGGTACCACAGGAATGGAGAATGGCACATGTAGTGCCCTCCATAAGAGCTGTCCCAAAGATGAACCAGGGAATTATGAATGAATCAGTCTAACCTCAGTCATGTGCAGGCTCATGGAGCCCATACTTAAGGAAAAGTTGATATAGTATCTGGATCAGCATGATCTCCAGGATGCGAGGCAGCAAGAGTTTGTGGGAGAGAGGTCATGTCAAATGAATCTGATTGATTTCTTTGACTGGGTCACTAAAACAGTGGACAGGGGTCAAGTGGTTGACCTCCTTTACCTGGACTTCAACAAGGCCTTTGACTCTGTACCCCGCAAGAGGTTGATCAGGAAGTTGGCAGATCTAGGGGTGGGAGAGAAGTTAACCAGATGGATGGGAAACTGACACTGAGGGGCAGGACCCAGAGCGTGGTGGTGGGGAGTGAGCTATCTAGCACAGGAGGGTCTCCAGTTGGGTTCCACAGGGCTTGATGCTTGGACTGGTACTGTTCAATGTCTTCATCAGTGATACTGGGGATGGCATTATGGGCAACATTTTTTTATTCATGCACGAAACCAAGCTCTGTGGGAGGGTGGACACAGTAGAAGGGATACAAGACCTAAATGAGGATGTGGAAAATCTAGAGAGGTGGTCCAGGATTTGACAGCATGGCTTCAGTGCAAAAAAATGCAAAGTTATGCACACTGGAGCCAAGAACCCAAGGACTGAGTACAGCCTGAGAGGGAGCCTGATATCTGCATCAGAGCAGGAGAAGGATCTGGGAGTTATGATCATGAGTTACCTGAAGCACTCTATGCAATGTAGGAAAGCAGTAGCAAAGGCAAATATAATGTTGGGCTGCATTGCCAGAGGGATCAGCAGCAGGTGAGAGGAGGTAATACTGTCTTTGTACATAGTTAGGCCACATCTGCAGTACAGTGTACAAATACTGGCGCCCATACCTCAAATGAACATTAACCTACTGGAGATGGTCCAAAGGAAAGCAACAAATATGATCATGGGCCAGTAGAGTAGAACATGTGAGGAGAGGTTGGAGGCTCTCAACATGTACTCCCTTGAGGAGAGGAGAGGAGAGAGAGAGAAGGAACATGATTGAGACCTTCAAGCATTTGAAAGGAATAAACAGGATGATAAGGATAAGGAGGGTCTCTTCAAGCTTAATGGAAACCAAAACATGAGGGGACACAGTCTCAAGCTGAGAGGGGGGAGAGGTTTAGGAGAGAAGCTAGGAGGCACTTCTTCATGGAGAGGGTGGTGGTGTATTGGAATGTGCTTCCAGAAGAGATGGTTTTGATGAAGATGGTAGGCAGCTTCAAGAGAAGCTGGGACAGAGTTAAGGGTAAAATAAAGGTCAAGGGAGGGGAGGACAGAGGGGAATCACAGACTGGGGGGCAGGTTCAGTAGCTTAAACTGAGGACCCTGCAATACGAGCAGGCTAGATAGACCTAATGACCTTATTCTGCTGGGTTCTTCATATGTATGTATGTAAGACAACTGTGTGTGTGTGTGTGTGTGTGTGTGTGGCAATCAAATAACCCCTTGAATTGGATTGCAATCTCCTCAGGAGATCTGATATGTCTCATTGAAACCTGGTTGGGTGATCCTATCCTAGAGGCAATGATCCCCAATGGATACTTGGGGATACACCTCCTATGGACAGAGTGCACGTGTGGCAGGGTAGCTATCACTTTTAGACCTTGCCTAGGACTGATAACATTCCCTATGAGGGAGACAAGGTTATCTGAGCATGTGGCCACAAAGAGTGATGCTGGGGTAAGGTGTAGAAAACTCCTGGTCTATTGTCCTCCAGACAGGCTCTAGGAGTTTCTATGGGAATTTGCAGACTTCATTGGTTTTGCATTAAATGCTCCCAACTTTCAGCAGTTCAACACCCTTCCTGCTCCCAAACAGGAAGTTCCTGTTGTCAGTCAAATCCTATGCCTATAAAAGTGGAACTAGCTAAGGGTGGGGCGGAGGGGGGAAGGGCTATATAGTCTCAGTAGAATAGAAAATTTCTAACAGCATATCCTTCCTCTTGCTGTTCTCTGCCAAAATCAGTCTAGTGCAGTTTAAATCCAAACACCTGGCTTCCCCCTGCCTAAATCACTCCCCCTAATTCATAGTTCCTTTCTTCACCTAGCTAACTACACAGATAATACTTCCTTCTACCCAACTCAGGCAAACACACTAACTCTTGTTTTTTTTTGATTGTTTGTTTTTACCCTAAATTGAAGGTCCCGGTAGTAGATTCCTAGTGTTTAAGTCCCAGTAGAGTAGTAAAATACTAACAGCACCTCCTTCCTCTTGCTCTTCTCTGCCAAAAACTATCTAGGGTAGTTTTAAAACCAAACACCTAGTTTCCTGCTGCCTAAGCCACTCCCCCTAATTTACAGTATGCTTCTTCACCTAGCTAACTGCACAGATAACAGTTCCCTTCACTCAACTCAGGTAAACACACTAACTATAGTTTTTTATGTTTGTTTTTACCCTAAATTGAAGGTCCCAGTAGTAGAGTTCTAGTTTTTAAGTCCTAGTAGAGTAGTAAAGTTCTACCAGCACCTCCTTCCTCTTGCTGTTCTCTGCCAAAAGCTATCTAGGGTAATTTTAAATCGAAACATGTGGTTTCCTGCTGCCTAAGCCACTCCCCTTAATTCACAGTTCCCTTTTTCACCCAGCTAACTGCACAGATAACAGTTACCTTCACCCAACTCAGACAGACTACCTCTTGTTTTTTTGTTTGTTTGTTTTTACCCTAAATTGAAGGTCCCAGTAGTAGAGTTCTAGTTTTTATGTCCCAGTAGATTAGTAAAGTTCTATCAGCACCTCCTTCCTCTTTCTGTTCTCTGACAAAAGCTATCTAGGGCAGTTTTACATCCAAACAAATGACTTCCTGCTGCATAAGCCACTCCCCCTATTTCACAGTTCACTTCTTCACCTAGCTAACTGCACAGATAACAGTTCCCTTCACCCAACTCAGACAAACACGCTCACTCTTGTTTTTTTTTTTGTTTGTTTTTACCCTAAATTGAAGGTCCCAGTAGTAGAGTTCTAGTTCTTACATCCCAGTAGAGTAATAAAGTTCTAACAGCGCCTCCTTCCTCTTGCTGTTCTCTCTGGTAGATAGCAGACTGGATGGCCTGTAACTGGCTGAGCTTAAATCCAAACAACATAGAGCTGTTGATGGAGGATTCAGGCTCTCTCCTGTCTGCAGCCAGATGAAATGCCTTTGTATGGCCTTCTTTGCATGGCATGACTCTGGAGGCAGTGGGTAGGATGAAAAATCTGGGAGTCATGCAGACTCTGGCCTGACACTTGAACATTATGTGTTGGCTGTGGTCCACAGAGGATTTTTCTGGTTCAGGAACATCTCCTGGATTAAACCCTATCTAGTGCAAGAGGACCTGGCCACCTTGGTTCATGCCTCTGTGACTTTGAAACAGGACTACTGTAACACTTTTAACTTTGGGCTGTTGGGGATGCTGGTGCATTGCCCGCAATTGGTACAGACCACCACAGCCAGGCTGACTACTCATTCCCGACATATGGAGTATATCATGGCTACACTGGGGCAGTTGTACTGGCTCCCTGTCAGGTGGTGCACAATCTTCAGGATCATGTTGTTAACTTACAAAGCCTTGCATGGTTTGGAGCCTGACTTCCTTAAAGGTCTCTAGGCTTGGTATGCTCCTGATGCTCCGCTCCGCTCCATCAAAGGTTTTCTTTTGACCATCCCGGGGGCACATCCTAAACTTTTGGGAGAAAAAGCATTCTTGGTGGCAGCCCAACTGATTTGAAATTATCTGCCACTGTATCTTGAGTGTTCTCCTTCAGTGGATGCCTTTAAAGAGCTGGTGACATGTTCTGGACAACTTTAACAAAACCTAATATTTAGACACAGTCCGGCTTGTATTTCCCATTAGTGCTGCATTCCTCCTCCCCATTATATATTACTGAGGCCATTTGTATGAAAACAGGATCTTTGCTCCTGAAGAGTTTGTCTATTCCTGTTGCTTTCTCCCTACCTGAAGTCATAGAGTACTGCTTGTGATATCACATTTACTCCCATAACAACAGATTGTGATGTCACAACAGAGAATTATGACTTGAAGTAGGGAGTAAGCTATAGAGGCAGATGGACTCTGAAGGAACTCTAAGGGATAAAGATGATATATTCATGTAAATTTCCTTAGTAATAAATAATGGGGAGGAGAAATATATAAAATATAAATGTAATGCAGACAGAATTGTACCTAATTATTATGTTTTTTTAAAGTTTTCTTTGAGGCATCAGTAGCTCTTTAAAAAGTGGATGAAAAACTACCTATTGTCTTTATAATTCAACCAGCAGCTTCTAGGACACTCTTCCCAGTATAAGTTATCTCATAATGTTTTCATAGCTGTTTGTGGTTATTTATGGTGTTATGTTTATATGTGTATATAAGAACTGTGTAAAGCACTATGAGCTTGTGTTGGATGGGTGAAACACAAAAATAAATGCCTTGCCTTGCCTTCTGCTTGACTGGAACCTTGTGTGAGCATGATTAATATGTTTGGATGGAGCCATGTTGTACAAATGCTCGTTTCACATTAGCTGCCGTGCGGTCCCACATGGATCTAACAGAATACTGGACAGCCCCCTCTCATGCTGGAAGGGCTCCCCAACTGTTGTAGGGAGGGCGACTACAAACACTAACATTTTTAGTCTGAGCTTCATATTTGTGTGTCTACTTTATGTGCAATTGTAAATTTTGGAATCTAACTTATGGGTGTAAATACATAGGATTGTAACTATTGTCTTTAATCTGTAAAATCTCTGCTGCTTCTACCTGAGGTACTGTTGGAAAATAAGTATTTTGTATCATCATATATTTTTTCCATTTCTAATGTTTCCCCCTCTTAACCTACCCTCCTCCTACCCTTCTCATCTGCCTTTTCGGCAGATGCTGCCATGAAGGGAGACCCAAGAATATGCCATATATTACCATTAGTGGAGAGACCTGGCCTAGTTTCTGAGCCTCTGTACCTCCCACCAATGGGCCCTAATACCTGCTACCATGGGGAGATGCAGGCAGGACTGAGAGGTTCCTTGCAGAATGGCCCTTATCCCCATGGACCACAAGTGGGCAAAGGCTCCATGAGGATTAGAGAAGATTCAGCCACAAGGAGGCATTCCTGGGACTACCTCTGCACCTCCTGTCACAGCTGACTGGGATCATGGGTTCAGGACAAGAACCCATTGTCCCCCAATCAGAAGGCTGGTGCACTAAGCACTAGGCTGCTGAGGTGGCTATGATGTATGGATATTGTATTCATTACATGCTTCTGTATAGCAAAATACACTCCAATACAAGAATTTATTAGGTTTGCTGTGGAAATGTTGTTTACAGCCTAAACACAGTTCTATATTGTGTACATATTTGTTTAAGCCTGGATATGAAATAAACAGATGTAAACATTTGTACCCCTAATGTTCTGTAACCTATGCATACTCTTACTGTTCTGTAATGAGTTTATGTACATTTGTCTCTTGTCCCTTTGACATGGAACCTTTGTAAAAGAGCCCTCCTGGCTCAAAGGTATATAAGTTCGAGCAATTTGCTCTCAATACCTCACTTGTCACATTTTACTGCTCTCTAGTAGCTGTTTTCACTTGGTGATTTATATTAAAGGAGCCCTCTGCTGTCTCTTTCCTCTCTACCTCACTCCTTTCTCTAGTCAAAAATGTCCCCTCCTCCCCTCCTAGCGCTCCTCATGGGAATACTTTGCCTTCTTATCCTCTTTGAGCTTTACTGCTTGAACACATCAACAGCTTCTGCCAATACTTATACTCAGTTTGACTTCTACTACTCCAACATGCTTGCTACTGCCACTCCACTACCGCTACCCCTCTGCTCTCATCAGCAAGCGTATAGCCCAATAGTCAGATACCTTCACCTTCATCTGAAGCCGCCACCCTGCATGTCTATCAGGCGTACCTCATCACCCCGCTATGGTTACTAACCCTATCTCTTATACTATCCGCACATTGAGATCAACCCTGGTCCATCTCTGCATCCTGTCATAACCTTGCCCCCTGGCCACCACTCTCCTAAAACCGATGGACTAACTTCCCAGCTGAATGCTAGGAGCCTTATGGCCAACCTCCCTGACCTCCAGGCTTGGATCTATACTAACGCCCTGGACGCCCTCGCCATCACAGAAACCTGGCTTGGCCCACAGTGCCTGACTCTCAGTGTCACTTTCCTGGATACAGCATGCTCAGATCGACCGTCCTGGCACTAAAAGGAGGTGGCCTTGCCCTCTACTCAAAACTCACCTAAACATTACCCTTCTGCAGGACCCTCCTACCAAACTGTGAAATCCTGCACCCTACTGCTTCTTGGGGTGTAAAGAAACTCCATATTTTTGTACTTATATCCCCCAAAAATGCTACACAAGGCATCACTGAACTCCTAGGGTTTCTGCCTACAGTTACAGGCAAGAATGACATTATCTGCCTTGGTGATTTTAACCTTGACTGGTCCGAGAAAAACTCAGCTAACCTATCCTCCTTAGCTAGCAAGGCAAATCTATCCCAGCTCATACATGAACCCACAAGGGTCTCCATGGGGGCAACTGTGCCACCCTCCTTGACTGGATACCTACTAACAGGACGGAATATGTTGCCTCAGCCGTGTGCTACCTGACACAATTAGTGACCACTATCCCATCTACTGTGTCTGGAACACTGTCATTCCTCCCTCCCTGCTAAAACTGTAACCTTTCCTAATCTCTCCCGCCTAAGTCATGAGGACTTTAACTGACCTTAACCAGGTTGACTGGTCCCTCTCTACCAAACAGAGGACATTAACATAGCCACAGAATATTTCAACTCCGTCCTCTCTCTCTTCAAAACCTTCACATCCCGTCACCAACGTAGGATGGCAGGAAAGTAACCAAGTGGCTAACACCCCTGCTTCAACTTCTCAAATCTAGGGACAAACTTTGGTCCAGGTGGAAGATCTCCCACCTGCAGACTTTGAAGACTATCGGAATTACGTAACAACTGCAAAAGACAAATTCAGATTGCCAAAGCACCTACTCTAGGAACCTACTAATAACATCCTCTACAAATCCGCGCAGGTACTGGTCCAACATTAAGGACATTCTCGGCAACAACAAGCAACAGAATCCAGCTGACATGAACATTCAAGGTGTTCACTGCACCAACCATGACACCATTGCCAATGCCTTCAATGCCCTTTTTTCTTCTCCACCAGTCGCTACTCTAACTAGCCCACAACCTGACTGTCCCTCTTCTCCTCCCTTGCCTCTCCCACCCCTCCCTTTCATTCTGGCTCCAACCACATACCTTGAAGTTTGCAAGCTACTTAACTCCCTTCCGGCACGCGGGGGTCAAGGGCCTGAGGGCATCCATCCTTGCATACTTAAGCAGTATGCACCTTGGCTGACCAGACCTATCACCTGGCTTTTTAACCTCTTGATTCACACGTCTACTGTCCCATCCACCTGGAAAACTGCCAGAACCATCCCTATACACAAAAGGGCGATGTCAAACCCATGTCCAACTACCGCCCTATATCTCTTCTGCCCACTCAGTAAGCTGCTTGAAAAAATAGTCCACCGCCAGCTTGCTGCTCACCTTGACATGTTTAACTTCAAACCCGTGGCAACATGGTTTCTGGCCCGGTCACAGTACCACCTCTGCACTTACACAACTTACAAATGACATCAGAAATAATATGTACCGTGGCCTACTCACTGGGGCTGTCTTTATGGACCTGTCTAAAGCCTTCGACATGGTACACCATCCTCTCATGCTAAAGAAACTCCTATCCATTGGAGCATCTGACCAAGCCCTCTCTTGGTTCCATAGCTATCTTGACAATCGGACTCAGGCAGTAGCATTTCACAAGGCCCTTTCCTTCCCCCTAAACATCTCCCATGGAGTTCCCCAGGGATCCACTCTTGGACCTCTACTCTTCTCCCTCTTCCTAAATGATATTCCCACCATGTCCCGGCATAGCTGCACTCTTATGTACGCACATGACCTTGTTCTCTACTCTGGGTCAAAATCGTTGCTGCCATCAACTCCACTCTCACTAATGACTTCCAATTCCTGCAGACCTGGCCTCTAGCAACCACCAAGTCCTGAACCTAGAAAAACCTGTGCTACGCTATTCGGATCCTCTAAGAAACTGTCTGCCCCTGCGAACAGGCTCCGGGTTCAATGTCTTGATGGCTCCCTCATCTTAAACACTGAGTCCTTCAAGTACCTTGGGGTCACTTTGGATCTCACACTTGACCTGTCTCAACATGTCAATATGGTGTGCCATGCCATCAATGCTAAAATTGGCGGAGCTTATCGCGTGCGCCACTCCCTCACTCCTTCCGCTAGACTTTCTGTTGCGAGAATTATTCTCTTACCCCAGCTCCAATATGCTCTGCCCCTCCTTTTTGCTGCAAACTCTGCTACACTCCACAAATGGGACACTGTCTACAACAACATCTGTAGATTCGCCTTAACTGCCCCATGTCTTAGCCATCATTGTCTCCTTTATGCTGGCTCAAATTGGCTGTCACCTAAGGATATTCGAGCCTACTCCCTGGGCTGCTTTATCGACTCTTGTCTCAGACCTCCCTGCCCTGTCTATCTTGCCAGCCTCCTGACTCCTGCCTCACACACCTGCACTCAGGTCTTCCTCTGTCCCCATGCTGTCCACTAGACCTTGCATGACAAAATGGGTGAACAGGCATTTGCCCATTTGCTCCCAAATTCTGGAACTCACTCCCCCTTACGGTGAAAACTTCAGCCTACCATTGAGAATTCAAAAACTCGCTGTTCACCCACCTTCTAGCCTCTGGCCAATGCAAATGCTCTTAATTTGCTTTGTCCCACTGCAGGCTGTCGGGTCTGACCCTGAGTACTACACTAATGTTCTCCCATGCAATATGCTTGTCTAGGTGGCTATGAACCTTGATGTCTTTACTGTCCTCGGCTGTCTTATGGTTACCCTAATTGCTTTATTTTACATCCTTATTATGATCTATGCCTAAAATGTACCCTTATGTAACTATTACTGTGCTACCCAATGTATATCTTGTTTTGCTCCTGTACACCTATATTATGTCTGTGCATTTCTGCATATTGTAACCAATGTCCTGTGCTCTCCCGGGTCGTGCCTGAAAATAGGCAGGTCTGTTGCCTAGCGCACTTACCTGGTTACCAAAAGCTAATAAATAAATAAATAAATAAATCTGCAATCTGAAATAAATAAAAAAATAAATAAATAAGGGAATTTACCACATAAAGTTAACATTCCAATTTTTATGGATGGGGGAATAATGTTACGTGCACTATCTATCTATTCTCCTTTACTGTTGTTACACAGTAGGCAAGTGCTGATTTGAAAAGCAGCATTTGAATGCACTCTACAGACGCAACTGGAATAATCCCTGGGCATAATCCCTTGATATGTTTTAATCTCATTAGGATTCCATGTGGTTCTTCCTAGTTTGCCTTTGAGGAACAGATGTTTTTTAATTAACATTACTGCTCTTAGGGCTTCACTCACTGAAAAGCACCAGTCCTACTGGGTACAGTTTTAAGAAATTCACTACAACCTATTTAAATTGAAGGCTAGCCTATAGAAAAAAAGCTAAAAGTACGTAACTATAGAAATACTACAGCAAGGGCTTTGTGTCACATCCACAGATTCCAGTTGCACTGTTAGTATCGCATGATGATTTAAGAGCACATGTTGGCTCCGTATATAAAATGATAAAGCATGTCTGTGTGATTTATAGTAGTTTAAATGCAGATAGCAATTAAACAGTAGTGTTCTATTGATATATACTGCAGATAAAACATGTAGGCAGGCAACGTGTTATATTGATATATAGTGCAGATAAAACATGTAGGGCAGCAACAATTATTTTATTTATCAGTTTTTGTTGACCGGGAAAGGAAGGCTAAGCAAATCTGCCTATTTTCAGCCTTGTGCTGGGGGTTGGGGTGGAGATAATAAATGCAAACTGATAAACTGTACTGAATCAGGTTACGCTATTGGTGGTATTTTTAGTCAAAAGCCTTATATGGGTATTATAGCATAACAAATACAGCACGGTGATGCACTCACATATTTTTATGAAGCAAGCTTGGTGCTAATTGTTGTAAGTTAAACCTTTGAGAAAGGCTGATTGAAAGCTGAACTACTGAATAAAACATTTTAAAATTAGATCAGCCTCTTATGGGCTTGCTCAGTGTATTTTCACAAGATGACAATAATGATTTTTGAAATACTGGAGAAAAATTGCAGATAATATTTTCTGTACTCAGCTGCCAACCCAGTTGTAGGGCTGGATCTTACTTTATTTGCAATAACCAGCAGGACAAGTTGATGCAACATTTCACCCATCTGCAGATGGCTGCATTGAACTAGTCAGCGATTGTAATGGAGAAAGATGTACACTTGTACTGTAAAAACGTGCAGATCAAACAATAATCCATGATTATAGCACATTTATCCTGCTCCTTTACAGTTTCGTGCCCTCAGGAAAGTAAACATTCCTTGCAGACACAGAGGTCTTCACCACTGTTTTCAACCGCTGCTCCCTGCCTTCTTTTTTTATGCCCCTCCTCCAAACCATGTGATCTCATGGCAGCGGATATTCAATCAAGCAGCACAGGCTCTGCACACACAATACAGACATCATCATGCAACTCACCACACTCGCACCCAATCCAATGGGTAACCATCGAGTGGAGAAAAGTACAGTCAGACCCCACCCTCTGACCAAACAAGAGGCTTGTACTTCTGGAATTGTTTTTGGTACATTATGTGAGCCAGGAACAGATCTCAGATTTCTTTAAAAAGATGGGCTGGGGCAGACATTCTTGGGGGGGGGGGATTAGTAAATAGACAATCTGATGACATCTTTATTACTACTGTATGTATACAGTGCTCCCTTGATTATCTGCCCATTTCCGTACAAGCAAAATTGGGCAGATAAGGGTGATGTATAACTGAGGGTGGTGGATAAGAAAGGGCAATAGAATAGGAAACATTTTGTAGAAATAACGTTTGGTGGATAATCAAGGGTGGTGAATAAAAGGGCAGCAGATTATCGAGGGAGCAATGGATGTATAATATTACAGTCATCATTCAGAGACACTACCCCAGACTACCGTAGCAGTTTCTAACATGGTTTAAAATTTGCCAGCTTGCTTGATGTGTTTCTTTTGTCTGATTAAACACTGTGCTGCCCATTTTACCTGGAGTCACATTGCACTGATATCACAGTGCAATCTGTCAGCACTGAGTGCTGTAAAAGGAATGGGGCAAAATCTGATTAAAGAGACGGTGCCAACTTTAAACCTGACATAACCGGTTAGGAATGGGCACATACCTGCTGTGCTGCTGTGTTCTGCCTCCACACATTTAATGCCCTGATTGGCAGACAGGCATACTGAACACTTTTTGTTATCTGATTCAGTACTGTGCAGACAGATTGTATGGTGACATCATTGCTGTAGTAGGATTGTAGGTAGAATAGTAGATTGTAGACAACAATGGTGCAGCCCATTTGCTGATCACAGTGTCTGCAAACAAAATAGACTGCATTTTTTTCAGTCTGATTTTTACAAGAATTTCTGTAAGGGAATCTCCTGTTTGCAGGAATTGTGGTAATCCTTCCACAGCACCTGCAGTATGCAAGAACACTCAGCACTGGGTGGGAGGAAAAATGGAGGAAACTGGTGGTGAGGCAGGAGTGTATGAAGCACTGTGTACCATTCCCCCACTCGCTCCATTACCAGGACCCTGCAGTACAATACTAGATGTGTGTCTTCGGGGGGGGGATGGCCCTCCCCCTGACCCCATCATGGGGGGGAAATCCTGTGGGTAGGCTGAACCACAGGTAAGTCCAGAGGTAAGTCCAGAGAGGTGGTAGACAGTGGTGGACAGCAGGGATAAGGCGGAAGGAGACGAACCCGTCTTGGCCAAGGAAGATAAAAACATGCATAAAAACAAAAAGAGACTGAGATAGCCTGTTTTATAACTGTTGCATCTCCCTTCCACCAAAAACAATGAAGGATTTTTTCTTCTGGTGTACCCCAAAAGATGAAACTGTTCTGGGGTTGTGGCATACCTCTCAACCTCTCAGCATTGAAAATCATTGCACTGGCCTTCAAAAATCATAGCAAAGGGCCAGAATATGTAGCACTATCTTATTTTAAACAATAATATGTCTACAGATAGTGAGCCCCATATAGTTAGTGATAAGGAATGTTTATATCAACTTAGTTCAATGATTTACTAATTTGTGTGTCCAGAAATATCTCTAACATTATGAGGAACATGAGTAAACCTGTGAGGAGCTAGGGTAAATCTGAGTGTTAAAATCATAGTGCTACTGTATGTGAAATTCATAGCGGTTGAGAGGTATGGGTTGTGGTACTGGATGCCTGGGCCTGAAGTAAGGCAATGAGTAAGTGGGGAGTCATCCTCTGAAATGCCAGTCATTCTAAATTTTACAAACAGGAGGGAGGGGAACTCAGACTCAAGTAAATATGAACTTATTTTATTTATTTACGTATTTGAAAAAGTTTCACCAGGAAAAGCACACTGAGCTGCAATAGCTCGATTCCAGGTGCATCCTGGGGGAAGGGAACATGGGAATACACAATAAAATGCAGGAATTGCAAAAAATTGTACATTATGGAGGACTGGCAAAAGAGAAAACTGAACTGCTACAAGAAATAGTACAACAGGTTACATAAGCTACTATGTTTCCGATAAGTAATAACACAGAGAGAATCAGAACTATAACAATGAACAACAATACATTAATTAGACATATATTTCCATATTCAATGCAATAAAATTGCAAAGTGAGTAAGTGCCATGCCATAAGCAGATCATAGGGAAGCCACGCCAGAGGATAGGGGATGAATTAGGGCAATAGTCCAAGCCCTGCCATTTGGGATACATGACTCTCACAAGGGGAAGGCAGGAGGGTGATAGGGAATTTAAAAGGGGAAAGGAAGTAGGAGAAGAGAGGGTGGGAGTAAGTGGCAGGGTTGGAGTGGGAAAGGATGGAGAAAGGGTGTAAGATACGACAATCAACCTATTCAGGATGCATGAACCCCACAGTGGTGAGAGGAAGAGGGTGGCAGGGAATTTATAGGAGGAGGAAATTAATCAATCAATCAATCAATCAAATCTTTATTTATCCAGGCGAACACCATTGAGCATAGCTCATTTGCAAGATGGACTTGGTTAGCACAGGAACACAGGATATACTGTACAATATATGAACAGTCACAACATAACTCCTCTAATACTATACAATACAGAGATACAATAGTTAAACATACTCATAAGTGGAGAACAGTTTGGAAACAGTGGTTCAATTCCTTCGTGGTGCATAATGAGTCTAGTAACAGTAGCTAGAAGTACTAACGAGGACAATTGTTAGGTAATGGTATATTACATACAATGCCATAAGTAACAAGACAGACAGTGAGTTAAAAAAAGGAAAAAACAAACGGTGTAACAAGGCAGAAAGGGGGGTGGTAGGCGAGGCGAGATAGGGTGTAGACAGGGTGATAGGGGATAGACGAGGGGCAGATTAAGGTGACAGCAGGAGTAATGAGAGAAGGGTGAGGAAAAAGGAAGGAAAAGAGTGGCAAGGTTGGAAGTAGAAGTGGAGGAATGGGGGAAACAGAAGCAAGGAGTGTGAGAGTGAGAGTAGGGGTGGAAGTTAGTGGAAGTAGTGAGTAAGGGGAGATACGTAGCGGAGAGAGGGACAGGAACAGTTGAAGGAGGGGGATATGTGAATGCAAAGGAGGTGAGAAATGGGATTAGTAGAGGGGGAGAAACGAATGTCAAGGGGGATGGAATTCCAAGTATTGGGGAAGTAATAGGAGAAAGCAACTCTACCAGAAGTAGAGGACCTAGAGGGGAGGGAAAAAGACCTATAGGAGGAGTTCTGGAGAGAGTAGAGGGGAGTAGGAAGGAGAGATAGGAGGGAAAAGAGGTAGGGTGGCAGAGAGCCAAGTACTTACCAATGAGGGAAGAACAGTGTGCAAGAAGTCTGGAGCTAAGGGAATGGAAATAGAGAGAGGTGTAGAGATCACATTGATGCATGCGAGGAGGACAGCCAAGGGCAAAGAGACAGAAGGAGTTGAAAAGAGTGACCAGTATGGCAAAGGTGATTTTGGGGGCCGCACTATAGACTATGTCTCAATAGTCAAAGATAGGAAGGATCATCTTCCTGATAATCTCCCGGTGGGCTGACAGGGGAAGGCAGTTGCAGTATCTGTACAGAGCATAGAGTTTAGGGAGTAGCTTTGAGTGGATTACATCCACATGAACAGCAAAATTAAGGTTCTTGTCAAGCCTTAGGCCGAGATATTTGAAGGAGGAGACATCTTCAAGTATGGAACCATCAAGGGTGTGGAAGGTAGGGGTGGCAACACTCCTGGCAAGCTTTTACCTGGAGCCAAAGGTCATGGAGACCATCTTTTTGGCATTTAGTGAGAGTTGATTGTCATGAAACCAGAGATGGACGTTATTGAAATCCAGCTGGACCTTGGTCGCCACATCCAATGGGGGAAGTACCGGAGACAAACAAGACAGTATCATCCACATACATGTGAATATTTGAGGTTGAATACACAGTTGGAAGGTCGTTCAGAAAAATAGAAAAGAATATGGGACTGAGAACGTAATCTTAAGGGACACCAGCATTTATGGAGAAGGGAGGGGATAGGGAGTTACCAATTCTGACTGATTGGTATCTTCCCATGAGGTAAGAGCCGAACCAGTGGATGGAGGAGTCTGAGAGGCCAGCTGTACTAAGTTTGCAAAGGAGTAGGAGGTAAGCAATGGTGTTGAAGGCTTTAGCCAGGTCAACAAAGATGACAGAGGAAATGTGTCCCTGATCCATGCCAGAGAGAATGGAGCCAGTGAGCCGAAGTAAGGAGGTGGTGGTGGAGTGTGCTTTATGGAACCCAGACTGAAAGGGGGTGAAGAAAGATGATGAGTCAAGAAAGGAGGAGAGCTGAGTCAAAGTAAGGTGTTCTTGTAGCTTTGTGAGGATTGGAAGTAGTGGAATTGGACGATAGTTACCAGTAGAGGAAGAGTCACAGCCTTATGAAGAGGTACAGCAGTGGTGGGCTTCAAGGCCTGGGGGAGAAAGAGGCTACAGAGTAGGACAGGATCATAAGAATGGAGAGAGGGAGGGCAATAGCTTGGGCTGATAGTTGCAGCAGTTTGGGGTCAAGACCATCAGAGCTTTTCCCTTTATGGGGGTTTATGGCTAGAAGAGCTAGCAGGGTGTCAGTAGGAGAGACCAGTTAAAAGGAGAAGCAGGTGTCTGAAGAAGTAGATGCAGGGTGGGCTGATGATGGAGACTGTGGGTGGAGGTAAGGAGCCAAGAAGATTAGATGCACAGGTGGTGAAGAAATTGTTGAATTCAGCAGCAACTGTGGAGGGGGTGAGAGATAGTCAGATCACCAACTTTAAGGACTGGAGGGTGGGAACTGGACAGGAGGAGAGAAAAGGGCATATACTACCTTTCAGAATTTAGAGGGGCTGTTGAGGTTTTCCTGGAAGGTAGAGTTGAAGTACTCATCTTTGGCAAGGTGGATAGCCCTGGTGCATGCATTCCTCACAGAATGGTACTTGAGCAAGTCTATTAGGGTGCCAGAGGCTTTGTAAGCCACCCAAGCTAGATCGTGAGCATGTTGACATGCCAGCAGCTCAGCTGATACCCAGGGGGAGGTGGGAGCCATGGGCCCAACTCCTCCTAAGAGGAGCATGCCTGTCCCAAGCACTCAAGAATTGGGCGTTGAAGTAGGATAGGGCAGAATCAATGGAGAAGGTATTTGATAAGGGAGACCAATCGGTACCCAAGAGATCAGCATGGAGTGAGGATAAGTCAAGGGATCTAAAGAAGCAGAGTTGAATAATGTTTGGGCTTGTGGATTTTCCACACACAGTAGACCATATGGTGGTCATTAAGTGTGTCTGGAAGGATTCCTGATGAGATAACTCAGTGGGGATGAGACGTCAGAGCCCAGTCAATTAGTGTTTGTTTACCTGACTTGCGGTTGAGTTGGGTGGGTTCTGAGATTAGTTGCTTTAAATACAAGGCTAAGATAGTGTTACAGAGCTTAGCATGGTTGTTGGCCAGCCAATTGACATTAAAGTCACCCAGGATATAGAGCTCACCTGTAGAGGAGTGTGTGATAAGAGAGGAGATAAGGTCAGAGACAGAGGAGGTGAGAAGGAAGAGAAACTAGGGCATCAGTAGACTCCAGCTACAAAGATGGGGAGAGAGCAGGGAAGTGCCAGTTTTATTTTTAGTAAGCCACCTTATATCATTACTGCCAATGTTTCCTAGCCTCAGGCCACTTCCTCAAAGTTTGCAGGTGTCTATCAAAGTAATGTTCATAACTTTTAGAAAGTTTGTGTGATATAAGGATTAGTCACTTTTCCACCTTGAAAAAGTTTTGGGGAAGTGTCAGGTCTTTTTTTTTTCAACTAAGCAATGGCTCCTACGGTGGTGTCATGCTGTGTGTGAACAGTCTGAGGCTATTGCACCCATTAGTAACCCAACTATGGCTACGATAGTCTCAGACGGTTTCACTTCTTCATGTCTCCTTCATAGTGCAAGGCATTTTGTCTAACAGCTACAAACCTAACTCTTCAGGCATAGTCCAGAGAGATTGCTCCATCTAACACACATCCTTTACTTATTCAGCAGTAACTGCCTTTGCACTCTCCAACCATCTCTCTAACCCATTGCACAACTTAACATACATTTCAGTGTAACTGTCCCCTGGTGCTTTCTTTAGTCCGTAGAGCCTACGTGCTTTATTGGTAAATTCATAATGTTTCAATTAAAAATGTTTTATTTGACATAGTTTATACAATCTGCATTGTTCAGTCTGGCAAATGCCTGTTGGGCTTTGTCCATGCAGAATGGCATGAGATAAATCACCCAAGAAGCCCTGTGCCATTTAAACTGCCCACACAATCTTTCAGAAAAAGGTCAAGATAATCTCTTCTTGATAATGTGGAAACATTTTAGAAAGAAGTTTGGCTTCTTGGAGGGACCTCCTATGCTAGTACTTAGACATTTTGTGGCAGTGCCTTCTGTCATAGAATATCCTTCTCTTTCTCCTACTTATGTTCTGTCTCTCTCTCTCTCTCTGCCTCCCTCCCTCCCTCCATCCTTCTCTCTCTATCTCCAAATGCTGCTCTTCCTGCTCCTCTTGCATCCGAATCTCAAGCTGTTCTCTCTGGATCTTATGCTGGCACTACCTTCTTACTCTTGATAGTCTTTCACTTTTCTTGTGTATGAATCTTGTGCTGGCACACTTTCTCTTGCTCCAGGTGCTGGCATGTCTTCTCTTGCTCTTTGACTTCCACCTTTGCCTTTTGAAGCTGATTGTCTGCCTTTGCCTTTACCAGGGCAAGCTCCAGTCTCATCATCTCAATGTAGTTTTTTTGGTCTGCCCCCTTGCTTCTGGGTTCCCTCCTGCTGGTTCTGGGCTGAGGCTTGCTCTTACTGACCTTGGTCTAATGACTCTGCCAAGCCTTCTCTGTGACCTGAGTCTCACTGTTCTCTAGGTCATTTTTCTTGAGGGTATCTCTATGGTCTGACTTTGCTCCTCATAGGTGAGGCCTCTTTGTTGGCACAACTCCTGCAGTTGTGCCACAGCAAGTCTCCTATATGTTCCAGGTATAGTGCCCTCACGCTGTACCACCCTCACTAAAAGACAAAAACAGAAGTGTAGAAGGTATCCCCATTGTATATCTTGTTCTGTGATGGAACAGATAATATTTACTGGCAATCCATTGCTGTGTGCTAGGTAGCCACTTACATTTTTCATATCCACACTACGTTTTCTGATGGCATCCGCTTGGTACCTGTTCAGGAAGGAGAACACACAGTCCCACTGCTGCCACCAGTTTGTCACAACACCTCCCAGGATGCCGTAATCAGTCACCGAGAGCTGGCATGTTCACTAAGTCACATTGCCCCATCCTGGTCATGACTCACTTGAGGCTGCTTCTTCCAAGTGCCACCACAGGACTGGCTTACACATAACAAGGCCAGACTCTTTCTCACACAGTACAAGTAGCAAAAGGAAGATGTTAGTTGCAATATATTTATTTCCTGACATTACTGTGTAACAAGTTATTATTTGTTTGTATGTCCTACATTGCCAGTTAATATCCGACTAATGCCGTTGTTAATGTTGTTTTCTGCATTTTGAAAATGTCTGAAACTTCACTGTAACAAATTTCATCTGTACCTGTGCCTTTTGACCCGGGTCATGACTGTAAACGGTCCCTCAGACCGGTGCACCTACCCGGTTAACAAAGTCATAAATAAAATGTCTCCAGGATACTCTGTACCTTAAAAAATGTTAATAAAATGTGTAAAAAGTGGAGCAGTTACTTCCAATGGCAATGAAACAGTTGAACATTAAGAAAAGTGAAGGCTCTAGTCCCAGAGTTTCAATTAAGAATATTCATTAATTATAAATTCACCTAGATACAGTCCAACGTCTCATGACAAAAAAACGCATTATTTGGGAACAGAGTATTGTATGGCTTTTTCTCAACAATATATTCTTATGAATTCATCTAATATAGAACCATAGACTTTGAAGACTTTGAAAACAGATAAGGACCACTTAGCCCACCCAGTCTGCCCATTTCTCTGCCTATTGGATAAGCTGTAGATCCTAGTTAACCAATAGCCTACTTCCTCCTTCCCCCCCACTATAATTGCCTTATGTCTGTCCCATGCATTCTTGAATTCCCCCACTGTTTTTGACCCCACCACTTCCTCAGGGAGGCTGTTCCATGTGTCCACCACCCTCTCCGTGAAAAAATACTTCCTCATGTTGCCCTTGAGCCATCCCCCTCTATCTTCAGATTGTTCCACCTTGTTCTTGCACACCTCTTGGACTTTGTTGATTCCCTTGAGGGACTTGAATGTTCTATCACATCCCCCCTCTCTCCCCTTTGCTCGATGGTATACATATTAAGCTTCTTTAGTCTCTCTTCATATGGTTCTGGTACAGACCATGCACCATTTTAGTTGCCCTCCTCTGGACTGCCTCCATCCTGTCTATGTCCTTGCGGAGATGGGGTTTCCAGAAGTGCACACAATACTCCCAATGGGGTCTCACCAACTGTCTGTACAGATGGATGACAACTTCTGTTTTCTACTGGTGATGCCTCTCCCTATGCATCCCAGTATCCCCCCAGCCCTCCTTACTGCCTTCTCACATTGCTTGCCTAACTTTAGGTCATCTGATATGACTACCCTCAGGTCCCTTTCCATTTTTTTTGTTGTTAGTACCCCCCCCACCCATTGTGCACTCTTGCCCTGGGTTTTTGTTTCCCAGGTGCATTACTTTGCACTTCTTTACATTGAATCTAAGCTGCCATACTTTTGACTGTTCCTCCAACCTTGATAAGTCCCTTCTCATCATCTAGCAATATAGTTATCCCTCTCTGGTATCTCAGCTGTTGCTCCAGCTTTCCTGGCCCTCTCCTATCATCTATATCACTTTGGTTTCTGCCAGATTTACTGTGTGGATTCCTAGAGGGATTACATAGTGGGGAGCAGCACATTTTTGCACTGTCAAGAACTCTGGAGCCTAGAGTGGAAGACTAGATTGCTGACAGAAAGCACCTAGCTTTACCTGAGCTCTTTGTCTTCTAGGTTTGCTTGAAAATACAGAGCAAGGAGCAACGTAAAAAGAGAAAGGAGAAACATTAAGGCTTCTTTTGGCTAAGCAGGGTTACTGTCGTGATATTATTTTGATTTGTGCTTACAGGTTATGTTACTGTTTTGTTTTGTACTTACAGGTTTTATAGTTTGATCTCTCTTTAAGCTAAGCAGAGTTACTGTTTTGTTACTATTTTGTTTTGTGCTTACAGGTTTTATTTTTGGCTTACAGATTTTGCAATTTCTTTCTCACATTGAAAGAGCTAATTTGTTTTTCTTCCACAGCTCATTCAGAGGATTAGGGGTGGAGATAATAAAGGCTTAGTGCCTTCCTGCTTGTTGTGTTGAGGTGAAAGACTAGCTTTACTGACAGAAGGCACTTAGCTTTACCTGAGCTTGTTGTCTTCTAGGTTTGCTTGAAAAGACAGAGCAAGGAGCAACATCTCACAGATCGGCCTGTACCTCCTGTTTTGCCTTGCAGGTTTAGCTTTTGCACTGCAGTTGGTTTTTAATTTTGACTTAGTGTGCATAGTTCACTGATTGTTTCTATCCACTGCCAAGAGGCTACATATTACTCACTATCCCTCCCCCAAATCCCACCCTCCCATGGGGCATTGACATTTATGGCCTCCTAGCACCTCCCACTTTCCACAGAGTTACAGCAGGAAGTAAGCAGTACTACCTTTAATTCTTTCTAGCACAACTTCTCACATATCATTAGAGGGTGCTGTACAAAAAAAAAAAAAGTTTTCTTTGGGACAGAACTTCTATTTCCATCCACACATCCTCTCTATTACTTTTTCCACAGGTGCTTCTATTTATGTCCGGACTCCTTCTCTTCTCCCTTTCTAGCAACTGTCTTCCTAGGGACATAAAAAAACTCTCTATTACTATTTCCACTGGCACTTCTATTTTTGTCTGAACTCCTTCTCTACTCCCTTTCTAGTAACCTTCTTCAAAAAAAGTTTTAGTTTTTTTTTTTCCTCTTAAACATGATTTATATTTCCATCCACACATTTTCCCTATTTCTGCTACAGCCAACTTGCACAGGTGCTTTTTATTTTCGTCTGCATTTCCACTTTGCCTTCCTGATAACTAAATCCGAGGAAGAGTTAGGTAGTTGTAACCCACAAGGGGGTTCACCTTGTGTGCCATCCATCCTTAGATTTACAGTAACTTTGTTTTTCATCCATTACCCACACAACAATATGGACATCATCAACTGCAGATATTGCGGGACCCTTGTCACCAGAACTTACGTGAGGCAGGCGGGTCATTGTTGTACTTGTTCTGCATTAAATGATCTATGCACTCAACTACATGCTGCTCGTGCTGAAATATACTTTCTCAGGGTGCAACTCAACTGTGCTGTGAAGCACTCGGACATAAGGCACCAACCCCCAACTTCCTCAGAGAACTAGCTAACCAGGGGGCTGGCAGTTGGTAGGAAAACAGAAAGTGCAGCAAAATAACTCTCCCAAAATAACTCCAACACCAATCAAACTAACAAATAGGCTCTCTCCACTTTCATCCAATCCTCCTGCTTGGGCAGACATGACAGTAGAGAGGACCCTCACACTTCGCATGGACAAACAAACCACAACAAAAACCTCCAAGCAAAACAAAAAGTGTGTCTTAATAATAGGTGACTCTATGATCCACAGGGTAGAGTCACACGTCCACCAAAGTGGCCAAACAGAAATTGAGGTTAGATGCCTCCCAGGAACATTGGCATAGAGGGACACAAACAGGATTGAGGGAATTGTGCATAACACCAAGTGAGACATGCACATTCTCATCCATATAGGTACACATGACCTGGCCAGACGGTTAGTGGGAGAGACTAAGCAGCATCTAATGACTCTAGAAGAAAAACTCACTTCCCTTTCATCCAAAGTCTCCTTCGCAGAAATTCTGCCTGTGTGGGGCAAGGGGGCTAACAGGCAGATGATCAGAGAAAGGGACATCATTGAACTCAATACCTGGCTCAAAAACTGGTATCAGGAAAAAGGTTATGGCTATGTAGGAAACTGGCAGAACTTATGGGAGAGGGAGTTCTTTAGATTCAATGGTCTACACCTTACAAAAGTGGGAACACGTGCTGTCAGACAACATTTCGATGTCTTCATCAACCATTTAAATTGAGGGAGGGGAAGGGGCATCAGCAACAGTTGCATCATACGAGCTTACGAATGCCCCTCCCCCACCTAAGGAAAATCAATCGGAACCAAAACAGGGTATCACAAGCACCACATGCATCACATCTCCACATGGGCATTCCAAACATGATAGGGGCATTCAAAACATTAGGGACACAAACCACAAGTGGAGAAATTGTGCAGCAAGCAGGACAAACCAAGACTGGAAGGCAATGTATGTTAATGCCCATAGCCTTCCAAACAAAATCACAGATCTCACAGTAATGATGGATGAGGCCGGCCTCGGCTGGGTTGCTGTCATGGAGACTTGGTTCACAGAGAACCATACCTAGGACATTGCCATTCCTGGTTACATCCTCTTCAGGAGAGACCGCATAGGTAAGAAAGGAGGGGGGTCACTATTTATATCAGGGATGGGATAAATGCTACTGAGACCCTGGGAAATCAAGGTGAGACAGAGGCCCTATAGAGCACTCTGGGAGCTGGAAACAGGAACCCTATCAGGGTAGGAGTTATCTATAGCCCTCCAAACCAGGAGATCGAAAAGGACAAGGTTCTCCTGGAAGACATAATGAGGGTGGCTGACAAAGGTGAGCTATTGCTAGTCGAGGACTTCAATCTACCAAATGTAGAATGCTCCACCTTCACAACCTCCTCAGAGAGGAGTAGAGACTTCCTCATGGCTTTGAGGCGGGCAGGACTGAATCAAATGGTGGTTTCTCCCACCAGAGAATCAACTATCCTGAACCTATTACTCACTAACAGTGCCAGGGTATCAGATGTACAAGTGGGGATCAATCTGGGTACCAGTGACCACAGGTCAATCTGGTTCTCCATTAGCAAGACTGAGGACCCCTGCCACTTCAGAATCAGGGTGCTTGATTTCAGGAAAGCAGATTTCCCCAAAATGAGGGAAAGGATCAAGCCCCTGCTGGCAACAGATACCACATGGAATGTGGAGAACAAAGGGACAAAGCTGAAAGATACTATAGCGTCAATCACAGCGCTATGCACTAAACAAATCAGCAAGTTAAAAAGGGTAAGGAATCCCCTCTGGTTCTCCAAGGAGGTAGCTACTATAGTTAGTGAAAAGAGAAAAGCTTTTCGGAAGTACAAGGAGACCAAGTCTGAAAAGGAGAGAAGCCTACAGAGAAAAACTCAAGGAAGCTGGGAAAGCTATTAGGTGGCAAAGGCCCACATCAAAGAAAAACTGGCTCAAGAAGTGAAAAGAGGGGACAAAACATTTTATCAATACATTTGAGAAAAAAGAAAGAGCAAAGGAGGAATAACATGGCTGGCAACCAAGGAAGGACACCTGGTGGAAAACAACAAAGACAAGGCAGAAGTTCTCAACAAATTCTTCTGCTCGGTCTTCACACAGGAAGACATTGGTAATAGTCCAGCACCAGCCAGGACAGTTCTGCATACCAGGGGAGCTGACATATCCCCCTTTATGAAAGAAAGAGTCCTTGAGGAGTTGTCTAACATAAAGGTGGACAAGGCAATGGGCCCTGATGGAATACACGCAAGAGTTCTAAAAGAACTTAGGGATGAACTTGCTGCCCCACTTGCTGAACTGTTCAACAGTTCACTGGAGCAGGGAATAGTACCACAGCACTGGAAAAGGGCCATGGTTGTACCATTGCACAAGAGTGGTAGCAGGGAGGTAGCAGGAAACTACTGCCCAGGAAGTCTGACCTCTGTGGTGGGTAAAATAATGGAGACATTGTTTAAGGAAAGGGTAATGAACTACCTGAAAGCAAGTGGGTAACTTGACCCAAAGCAGCATGGCATCACATCAGGATGCCCATGCCAAACAAATTTGATAGAATTCTTTGACTGGTTTACAAGAGAAGTAGACCAGGGGGCAGCAGTGGATGTGGTGTATCTTGACTTTAGTAAAGCCTTTGATACAGTCCCACACAGAAGGCTAGCCAACAAACTGGAGCAAGCTATCATCGGTCACAAAGTACTTAAATGGATCACAAGCTGGCTGCAAGGCAGGACACAGAGGGTTATGATAAATGGTACCTTGTCCCAAGAGGAGAAGGTGTCAAGTGGCATGCCGCAGGGGTCAATACTAGGCCCTATCCTTTTCAACACATTCATCAGTGACATCACTGAAGAACTGAAAGGGAAAGTCTGCATCTTTACAGATGATACAAAGCTCTGCAACAGGGTGGATGCACAGGAAGGGGTCACAGAAATGGAGGCAGATCTCAGGATGCAAGAGGAATGGTCCAGGAACTGGCAGTTGAGAGTCAATGCCAAGAAATGTAAAGTCATGCACTTGGGTAGAAGGAACCCATGCGTGAAGTATGTCCTGGAGGGGCAGCTACTAGAAAAAAACAAAGCTGGAACGGGATCTTGGTGTCATGATCTCAAACAATTTAAAGGTAGGGAAGCAATGTGAAAAAGTGGCACTAAAGGGAAGCAGCATCCTCTGATGTATTGGTAGGGGTATTAACACTAGGAAGTGTGATGTAATCCTCCTGCTGTACAGATCCCTGTTGAGACCTCATTTGGAGTATTGTATGCAGTTCTGGAGACCTCACTTAAAAAAGGACATAGATCACCTGGAAACTGTGCAGAGACATGCCACCAAAATGGTGCAGGGTCTGCACCACAAAACGTACAAAGCTAGGCTCAGCCAGCTAAATTTATTCTCTCTCAAGCAGAGGAGGAAGACAGGAGACATGATTGAGACATTTAAATTTGTTAAAGGGATCAACACAGTAAAAAACAGGACCTCTTCCAGGAAAACCGGGCTGCACGTACTAGAGGACACAACATGCGCCTGATGGGAGGTGAATTCAAAACAAATGTTAGGAAGTACTTTTTCATGGAAAGCATGGTGGACCCTTGAAACAGCCTGCCACTGAAGGTAGTGGCAGCCAAGACGGTCAGTGAATGCAAACAGGCATGGGATAGACAGCATAGTCACCTCAGCAAGACAGATTGATAGTGGGGGTAGAAAACCTGGGCAGACTAGATGGACCACACGGTCTCCTTCTGCTGGTAAATTGTTATGTCCTTATGAGTCCCGCATGTTACAAAAAAAATTATAAGTTGTGTGTGTGTGTGTGTGTGTGTATCAATATGTGTGTGTGGGGAGGAAATCTTGGGGACTAAACAAATATTTCTACCTCCCCAGGTCACACCTGGAAACAAGCCTCAGCTTAGGGTGACTTTCCCAATTACCAATTTTAAATAAATAATTAAATACACAGCCTAAAGCACTATATACAGCTTTTCTGTTGCAACACAAAATTCATTTTGGATAGCAGTCACCGCTACACAAAGATTTTGGAGTAAATATTTCGCTTGTCCCTGGCGTGATCTCTTATATGTTCCCGGCATAGTGCCCTCGTACTGTACCACCCTCACTAAGAAAACAAAAACAACAATGTAGAAGGCGTGACCTTTGTACATCTTGCTCTGTTGCTGAACAGATAATATTAACTGGCAATCCATTGCTGTGTACTAGGTAACATAGAAACATAGAATTTGATGGCAGATAAGGACAGCTAGGCCCATCTAGTGTGCCCGTTTTCCCTACCTGTACCAGCGGCCTCTGATCCTACTTGATCATTGGCTTTAGCCTCTCCTTCCCACTGCTAGGGTTCCCTTATGCCTACCCCATGCATGTCTGAATCCCCCCACTGTGCACGCCCCCACCACCTCTTAGGGTAGGCTATTCAATACATCCATCACCCTTTCCATGAAGAAGAACTTCCTCACATTCCCACTTATTCTGACCCCCTTCAATCTCATATCCTACACCCTTATTTTTGGATCTCTCCTGTACTGAAGGAAGTCTCCTACTTGCACCTTGTTTATGCCTGTGAGATACTTGAAGGTTTCTATCTCCCCATTCCTGCCTCTCCTCTAATGTATACATATTAAGGTCTTTTAATCTCTCCTCATATGTCTTCTGGTGCAAGCCCTGCACCTTCTTAGTTGTCCTTCTCTGAACCGCCTCCACCCTGTCTATGTCCTTATGAAGACATGGCCTCCAGAATTGCACACAGTATTCCAGATGAGGCCTCAACAGTGTTTTGTACAGTGGTATCACCACCTCCCTTCTTCTGCTAGTGATACCCTTCCTATGCACCCCAACATGTCACTGGCCCTCCTCACAGCCTTTGTACACTGTTTGGCCATTTTTAGGTCATCTGAGATGATTATCCCCAAATCCCTTTCTATCCTGGTGACCATCAGCCACCCCCCCCCCATCCTGTAACTCTCTGCGGGGTTTCTGTGCCTCAGGTGCATGATTTTGCACTTTGCATTGAATCTTAGTTGCCACACTTTGGACCATTTTTCCAGATTTCCAACATCCCTCCCCATTTTCTCCACCCCATCCTGAGTGTCTACCCTGTTCAGATCTTTGTGTCATCTGCAAATAGGCAAACCTTCCCTTCCAGCCCTTCTGCAATGTCACTAATGAAGACATTAAAAAGGACTGGCCCCAGGACTGATCCTTGAGGTACCTTACTGGTCAGTTTTACCTTACCGCAGCGACAGCGGTTACGGAGACACCCCCGACAGCGACAGCCGCATCGCCGAGTGTCAGCAATGTGGTGTCGGGGATGCCTCCGTGTTTCCATCAGGGGTCTGTGCCCCCGAACCCCCCCACACTTCCTGGTCTCTAGGATTCTAACTCCAAGTCGGAGCTGGGCCAGGGGGTGGGCGAAACACCCTGTGAGGCAATCCCCTGGCTGTGCAGAGACCATCCTGGCGACATGCAGATTTTGGTCAAATCTTGTGCTGTGATGGTCTTTTGTCTCGGGAGTCGCTGTATGACTTTATTAGCCACTGTCACCCCCTCATTTCCTCGGATTGGATCCCATTTACTCATCACCCTCTGCTTTCTGTCCCTCAACCAGTTTCTAACCCAGTTCTCCACCTTGTGTCCCACCCCCAGGCTACCCAACTTATTTACCAGCCTTTTATGGGGAACGGTGTCAAAGGCCTTACTGAAATCGAGGTAGGCGACATCCATCGCTCCCCACAATCCACCTCCTTCGTCACCCAGTCAGAAAAATCTATCAGATTTGTTTGACATGACCTTCCTGCTGTGAATCCATGCTGCCTCGGATCCTGTGTTCCACTGGATTCCAAGTGTTCCACAATTCTGTCCTTGAGCAGTAATCTTGCCCAGTACTGAGGTGAGGCTGACCAGCCTATGGTTTCCTGCCTCCTCCCGGCTTCCACTTTTGTGAAGAGGGATTACATGCACCCTCCTCCAGTCCTGTATTGAGCGACAGGGCCACCAGCGGTGCTGCTAGTGCCATCCATGGTTCTTTTAATATCCTAGGGTGTATGCCATCTGGTCCATTGCTTTGTCGACCCTCAGTTTTGTGAGCTCCTCTAGGACTCTCTCTTCTGTAAGTGGACTGGTGTTCACCACTTCCCTCCCCCCTTTGTTTCTGATACCTAGTTGTGGTCCCTGCCCTTCCCCTTCTTCAATGAATACTGAACAGAAGTATTTATGCAGTATTAATGCTTTCTCTCAGTCTCCCTCTCCATACCCCCCCCATCCCCACTGAGCCTTACAGTCCCACCCCTGGCTTTCCTTCTTTCACTAATGTACCTATAGAATGTCTTGTGCCCTTTCTTTACTGTCTGTGCTAATCTTTCCTCTGTTTACACCTTTACACTCCTAACTGATTTCCCCGTTTACCTCTGCCTATTTAGATACACCACCCTTATCCTCTTCCTTCTGAGTCTCCTTATATTTTCTGAAAGCCAACATTTTGGCCCTTACCTTCTCTGCCACCTCCTTTGAGAACCACAGTGTTTTCTTTCTTCTTTTGCTCTTGTTTCTCAGCCTATGCATTGGTTTGTCACCTCCACTATGGCTCCTTTTAGGTGTGCCCACTGCTCCTCAACCCCTCCTTGCATCCTTCCTCACGAGGGCTTCTTTAATACATATCCCCATCTTAGCAAAGTCCACACTCCTGAAATCCAAGACCCTTGACCTTGTGTGGCTTGACTGTGAAATTGTCCTCTCATTAAACCACTCTGTGTGGTGGTCACTGGACCCTAGGGGCCCTTCCACCCAGACTTCTGTGATTCTGTCTCCATTGATCAGTACTAGGTTCAGAATTGCCCTTTCCCTGGTGGGCTCTAGCACTAACTGCCTGAGGCCTGCACCCTGCAAGAATTCCAGGATGTCACAACTCCTGGCCGAGGCAGCTGCCAGGAGGGTCCGATCCATGTTAGGCATATTAAAATTGCCCAACAGCAGTACCGCCCCTTTTGGTGCCATCTCATGTATTTCTTCCACTAGCGCCCTATAAATTTCCTCCCCCTGTGCTGGAGGCATGTAGATCACACCTGTGTGAATTACTGTACGATTGCCTGACTCAAGGGTGACCCATAGTGCCTCGGCCTCCCCTTGCCTACCCTGTACTGCAGTTGCTTTTATAACTTCCCTGACATAAAGCCCCCCCCTTTTTGCCCTCCCTATCCCTCCTAAATAGAGCATAACCTGGTACACCTACCTCTCAGTCGTGATTTCCAGTGTACCACGTTTCGGTTATTGTCACTATATCCAGGTCATCCTCTACCATCAAGGCCACCAGGTCTGGGATTTTATTTCCCAGACTGTAGGCATTTGTATACATGACTTTCCATGTTTCCCTGCCTGTCCCCCTCCTATATTTTGCTCTCTTGTTCCCTCTTCCCAACTGCTGTTTCTTTCTTCTGCTGCCTCCCTTCCTCTGCCACACCCCTTATAACAAGTTTAGGTGTACCTCTTAACAACTGACCTTCCTGATCTTCCCTGTTGGCTCTAACCTGTGGGGGTAGGCTGCTTGAGTCACCATGCTCCCCATCTGCCCCCCTCCCTGCTAGTTTAAATGCTTGCCAAAGAAGCATTTAAACTGTTCATTGAGGACCGTCGTCCCCTCCCTGGACGGATTAAGGTCGTCGCCCTTGCACAGGCCCATATTGCTCCAGTTGGGTCCCCAGTCTCCAATGAAGCTAAAACCCTTTTCTCTGCACCAGCCCTCAACCACTTGTTGAAGTTTCTGATGCGGAGATTCTTATTCTCCCCCCTCCCCCGCCATGGACCGGCAGCACCTCCGAGAATGTCACAGAGCTCTCTACCTCCCCAAGGTACCTTCCTAACTTCCTGAAGTCCTCTTGCACCTGCTCTATGTCCACCCCATCCCTGGCCAGATCATTTGTCCCCAGATGGACAATGACCTCCACCCCACCCCCCTTGCTACCACATTAGCAGTCCTCTGGATCTGCTCTCCTTTCCTCTGAGCTGTGCCTCCTGGAAAGCACTTAACCTCCCTCTCCACCCCACTACCCATACCCAAATCTATTTGCAGGACAACTGAGTCCCCCACCAAGAGTAGCTTCCTCTTCCTCTGGGGTCCTCTGCCTCCTGCCCCTGGGTCTCCCTCCTGGAGGACTCACTCATCCTCCCTGGTCACAACCTTGGGCTCCCTTGTGGGACTCTCCTGCTCCTCCAGGACATCATAGGAGTTTCTATGTTGGATCAGATAGGGGCTGTGTCTCTGACCCACTTCCCTCATGCTTCCTGAGGTCACCATTGTCCATTCAGCCCTCTGCCCAGACAACTGTTGCAGTAGGATGTAGACACAGTGGCCTCTGGGTGGGGGTGAAGGTCCCCAGTACTCTAGCCAGCTCACTCCGGAGACTGACAACCTCCTCTCTCAGCCCAGACTGCTTACATTTTTCAAGCACACACTGTGCTTCCTGATGACGACTGCCTGGCAACTGTTCAATGCATTACCTTCTACTTCTTAGCATTGACTTTCAACTGCCAGACTTAGACCATCTTCCTAGTTTCTGTAAGCCCTTCTGGAGCTCCTGCATCCATTCCTCATGAACCATCCTGCCACATAGCTTTGTGTCATCAGCAAAGAGATACAACATTCCCAGGATACCTTCCCTTATGACACTTCTGAACATATCAAAAATGACAAGTACCAGGACCATTCCCTGAATGTGTGATCTCCAAGATCCCAAGCCAGTGTTCTCACCATTAGACCACACTATCTCCTGCAAGGGTGGGGTGTCTCTTAGTGTACAAATATTGACTGGAGCTGAGGGATACAGTATTATGTTTGAGCTTTTTTTAAGCTCCAATCAGTTGTTTGCCAGTTCCACTGTTCTCCTGGGGCTTGATAAAGTCCTTTGTGACTGTACTTAGCCCAGAGAGAACAGTGGGACCAGGAAACAAAAGATCAGAGTTTATAAAAACCCTAACAGGCACTGTAGGCTATTGAATCTCCAACGCTGCATCCCTCCTCTTATGTCAGTTGTGGGGAATTGTGGGATTTGTAGCTACAGAAAATATCAGCTTGGAAGTACAGTAAGCAGAATCAGTCTGATACAATCTACTGCACCAGGCAATGAACATTGCTATAAAACTACATCTGTTCCAGGTTTTGTAACAAAATTCAACATTGTCATACTTTTCAGTGTCTTTTTGGTGTGGTCCATTTCTCCAAGGTTGCTGGATGCAAAATCAGCATACCTTGAGGGGGAGGGGTTGAGTTTACTGATCTTGTATTCTCTGGATTTCATCTTTACTGTTTGTATAATCATTGCCTGTGTAAAGTTTTTGTTGTTGAGATATTAAAAATCAATAAAGTTGATTTAATTAAAAAAAAAGTCAGCATACCTCCAGACTAGTGATGTCATTTGTGGTGCTTCTATACTGTGCCTGTTAAGAGAATGCATTGTTACTAATATTGTACTGTTGGTAACTATTGCTGTTGGTCAGTGGATGCTTTAGAATAAGTTATAATAGTGGCCTTATCTGTATTAATCCCTACTAGGAATGGATGTGTTAGCCCTGGTAGGATAATCATTTTAATGTGGAGTAAAGAACAGCTGAGTCTGACTCTTGGTCAAGTAATAACCTGTCCAGGAGAAAATAGTATTCTGGCTAGTGTATATAAATTCTCTTAGTAAGGTTTCAAAACCGCATATTTCTCATTCCTATTCACAGGCAATATTGGGAACAGGAAAATTGCTTTAGTGCCATCCTGAGTGAATACCTCTGTTGAATGTCAGGTGTGAATGAGCACAACAGACTTTATCATGACAATAGGATGCATGCCTTTCACCATAACAGACAGACTAAAGAGTCTGCAGACCTTACCGCAATGTACTACTCTCCCTGACGTCTGCACAGGCTAAGCTGATTCATCAGAAACATGTGTTGTGCATTACTGGCATTGAACACAATGAATCCCCAATCAAATCAACTGATTGACTTTCAGATTATTCGAACAGGCACAGAGCCAGGAAAAAAAGAGTCTTTACAGACCTCACCAATATGGCAATCTCTCTGGCTTCTTCATAGAGGAAAGAGAATAATACCACAAATGACATCACCAGGGTGGAGACCTTCTGACTGCCACAGAGATCAGCAAATCTCAGCATCTAGCAATCTGGATGAAGCACAGCACATGCAAAATGCATAAAAATGGTATGAAATTGTAAATTTTCACATAAAACACCATGCAGTCACTGTTTTATAACAATATTTAATGAATGGCACTGCCAGTTTAAATTTTGAAAATGTCATCACTTGTGATCTTTAAAACTGTGTCAAATAAGCCATACTATATGAAAAACACTTTATTCAATGTGTGTGCCGGTGATATCAAAGTGGAGCTGTAATCCACTTTGTAAAAGGTTTCAGTAATAAAGCTAAGAATATGCACCATGGGAATTAGCTCATTAACACAGGCACTGCTTCTGTTGCTGAACTCACAGGTAGTATCATCAAAGGTGTCCAGGATTTCACTGAGCTGGTCCAGCGCCTCAACCCTCAGTGCCACCGGGCTGGCCTTCTAACTACCTTTCAGCAGCTTTATTTGACCTCATAACCCCCGCTGATATGTAAACAATGACCACACTGATTGGTGCCATTTTGAGTATGAAGCAAAAGCATTTTAAAAATAAAAGCAAAGTTAAAAAATAATTGTGAAATCCATTATGATATCCATCATTAAAATTTTATGTAAATTTTTTACTACACGAATAATGTTAAACAATCTTTATGTATTGCAACCGACTTTGAAACTTTTAACCACAAAAGTAATATTAAAAACTATCTTGATTTTTCTGTTGCAACTGGCTTTCTAAAATTTTCATTACAAAAGTAATGTTAGTTGCAAAAGTTTTTGTGCCAGGATTTTGACCATGTTTTGTATTCTGTATCGTTTATTTGCTATGTGATGATTTATTTTAATAAAAATTCCACTGCTGTTTTTCAGAATGGGCAAGGGATCTTTAATGTCCATCTGAAAAAACACCAAAACCAGCAGATGGGACCTGGGTTTAATTAGAAAACTGAGGGAGTATATGTATGTCCAAAATCTGTATACATTCAAACATACTCAGCACTCAAAGGACTTAATATCTCATCCAAAAGGCAGCACACACTGATGTTGCTGCATTCCCTTAGTACTGCACACAGGTGAAAGTATCTATGATATGGGCCCAATCCTGGTGTGGGACTAGAACACACAACCTTCTGGCCCAGAGGCAGATGTGCCACTAATTGAATGACTGCTGATTTGTCCCAGGAGTAGCAAGATGGAGAAGTCATCAAACTACCATGTTACCTGCTAGGTAACCAGACTCCCAGTGCAGGCACTTCCCCTCAGTGGACCTTTTTATTAAAAGATTCCAGTGGGATCAGGAACATGTACAGAAATGCAGTAATTGTAGTAAATACATTACATTGCTAACCCTGTTACACGCAGTCACCAGTCTGTGCCTGTTATCAGAACTTTGTGGCATGCTGAGCCCCGTGACTGCGAATCAAACCCCAGATTTCCCTGATTTTGTGTGACACTCGGCCAGTGCTCTTTAAAATTGGGGCTTAAAGTATTTTTAGCACATACAAAATGATTGCAGTGCTTGACTGAGCAGAATTAAAATGTCTCTGACTGAGTGAAAAACTGATTTCCAAAGTTTAGGTATAGCTCACAATTTGCTTGAATCCTGAACATCAGCATTCCATAACATTAACAGATAGATTTTAACATGCAGTACTCTTCTAAACACAGTTGTTTTCTTTCTTTCACAGAGATTACTAAATGCTTAGATTAAGCATGAAAAAGTTCAACACAGAACTAAGTGTAAGCAGTGATATTCTATGGATTATTGGTTTTATCCGATTATTCCAATGACCCCGAATTGGCAGTCATCCCAGATTCCTAATAAGCATGAAACAAACTGGCATTCATAACGTTATTTTAGTTATCAAAGAGTACTTTTCTAAAGTCAAAAAGCAGCAATAAACAGGAAGGGGTAAATTTGGATAACTTCTTGTTCTGAAACCTGATTTACGTCATTACACTAAACAGATCTTTTTGTGAACATAAGCTATTAATTTCTATCATTAAAACTCTTTATATGTATGCTGCCCTCCCCTAGACCTCCTGACAGTTTGTAAGTATGGGACAATGAATTTGTTTAAGAAACGCACTAACAGACACAAATACAGTATGCTCAGTGTGGGTTATGAACAATTTTTTTCTGTTCTTGGGAACTCATCAGCAAAGCTTAGGATGAATCTGTTGCTCAAAATAACTTACAGAAGAAAAGGAAAGGAAAGCAATTTGGTTTGAAAGGGACACTGTCAACCCATTTTACATAATTTTATTTCTGATTGAAAACACATATTTTATGACAGCTTACCTTCTCTAAAATCCATTGATGTTGCTGGTTGTTTTATCTGCTTCCCTTCTTAGTAGAACTGAAATGCATGCTAATTATGTAATTATACCCAACCTTGTTTTGTTTCAAATCCTTGATCTACTCTTATTGCATACTTCCAGAACATTGAGATCACCCCACACAATGCAGCCACTCATGATGAAGTAGTTTCCTCTCCACCTACTGCATCATACTGTAAGTGCCTAGACTTATGTTGTGGGTGCTTCCAAGTCCAGAAAAGATGCACCGTGAGTTGATCAAGGACTGTAAGAAAATATGTTTTTGTGTGGTAAAATCAGTATGGTGGGAAGTCTGTTTTTTACATTTAAAATGAAAAAAAAAAAAGGAATCAGAATCAAACTACCAGCTGCATCAGCAATCGGTACAGAATGTGACCAATCATAATAGGTGTTTTTTTAAACTAGAGACACGTTGAGGGCTAAGGGGGTTGACAGTGCCTCGTTATATAGCAGTTTTCAAGGCACATGATATCCCCAAGTGCTTTATTATCCAGGACAGAAAGGGAAGAGAAAGTTGCTGCTTTAAAGTGCCCAAGGAAACTCAAACACTGCAGATCCTGATTAGAGAGCTATTTGTACTAAGGATAAGTGCTGGGGGGCTATGTGACTTGCTTAGGGACACAAAGTGAATAAATGGCATTTGTGGGATTCAGACTTAAATCTCCAGGTTCATAGCTCTGTGAACTAACTAGGTCAAACTGCAGAAAAGCACTACCAGAAGAGCAATTAATGATTTTGCATAAAAATGTGTTAAGGAACCTTAACAACTGGTCAGCAGGTCTGCAAAGGGGGCGGATACCTTCATTCAATCAAGATGGCAGTCGTGCTGGACTAGCCCTCGTTATTATGCTCTGTTGCCCCATTTTATTTTTGTTTAGTTATTTTATATATTTTAATTTGTGCAAAGTCATTTTATTGCATTTACTTCGGTGTAGATCACTGGAAAAAGGGATGCAGAGCATGGTACTACCTTAACGGCATAGAGATTACTGTAACCAAGCAGGACGATGATCTGGGAGTATTGATCAACAGCAACAGTGAATGACAGCAACACTGTAGGGTAGCAGCTAGCAAGGCAGACACAACCATGGCATTTTTTAACCACACCTGTCGGGCTTTTTAGTCTCCCTGTGTATTGGCACCATCATAAATTATGTTTGCACACATATCTTGTTGTACTAGTGGTATTTTTGGTAGTGAGTGCCCCATTTATGCTATTTTAAAGACTGACTTTGTGTAAATGTGAGCATCCATTTCCTGGTGCAGCATCTTCACTGCTGCTTGAAATCAAGGCATACATCAAGAGGAACTTCATCAGCATATAAAGCGACATTAAAAAGCCCCTTTATAGATCCTTGCTCAGGACCCACCTCCAATTAAGTGTGTAGTTCTGACCCCCCACATCTGAGGAAAGGTATACACGTGATTGCAGAAGTACAAAGGAGAGTGACCAAGATTGTTGAAGGTGAGGAAAACATGGGTATGAGGACCAGCTGACAGCACTAGGATATTTTCTATCAAAAAGGAGAATCAGCGAGGGCATGATCTCAGTTTTCAAACATATTTATTTATGTATGTATGTGTGTGTGTATGTATGTATGTGTGTATGTATGTATATGTATATATGTATGTATATATGTGTGTGTGTATGTATGTATATATGTATGTATGTGTGTGTGTGTATGTGTGTGTGTATGTATGTATGTGTGTGTATGCATGTATGTGTGTGTGTATGTATATGTGTATGTATGTGTGTGTGTATGTATGTATGTATGTCTTTGTTAACTGGTAAGTGCACTGATCCAAGGGACCATTTTCAGGCACAGCCCAGGCCACACATGTGACAACAAGTCAATACATAGTTACAATGCAAGAGCAATACACAGACATCAAAAAAGTTCATGCTCAGAAGCAAGGTGAAGAAATAAACTCGTGGCATACAATAAGCAGCAGTTGAAATACAAGATGATGTGGAAATAGCAACAGGGTTACAATTATGGGCAGTACAGTGCATGTGATGTGGTCCAACGTTCAGCAGATAACAAGCACTTTGTAGTATGACAGAGATGCAGAGATCACAAAAGGAAAAGGACAACCAGGCAGTGGAGCACTTGCCATTTATCAAGTGTGCAGATACTGAAATGTAACTGGTTTTGTGGAGGAAAGCCAGGTATACACTGTTAATATTCAGAGAACAAGAAGGCAGGGACCTGACCATAGTTGCCTTGGTATGGGTATGGGCAGAAAGGAATAGGTCACGGGGGGGTTCTGTGGCAAGCAGTGGCAGGTGGAAGTTAACAAAAGCAAGTCTCTTAGCTGGTGTTTTTTGAAGGACTGGTGGGAGGTGGCTGAGCATATAGACAGGGGTATTTTGTTCCATAGGGAGGGTGTGGAAATGGAGAAAGCTTTGCATCCCATCTTGGTGAATGTTCGAGGGACTGAAAGTGGGGGGACAGAGGATGCCCTGAGAACTTATTCCTGTTTGTTTGGAGGGCTGAGTAAGGGGACTGTTGGTAATTTCTAAGCGAGTTGTCCACCAAGCCACCCAAGGCATAGTCGAAGCGACCTTGCAGAGGGAGCCAACCTAGTGTCTGGTCGAGAGAGCAATGGTGGATTGAGAAGGGAGCTTGCAGGACAAAGTGACAGATGGAGTTGTAGGTGGTATTTAGCTGTGAGAGAAGGGCAGAGGGGAGAGCACAGTAGACAGGGGAGCAGTAGTCAAGGAGGGGTATCAAATTGCCTTGGGCGATTGCCAATCATGCCTCGGTTGGTAGCAGGTGTCTAAGTCTGTAGGCTGCACTTAGCTTTGCACTGTTATAGTAACATGTTTGGAGAATGTGAGGGAGGGATCAGGAGTGCACTAGATATAAAAATGGGAACATCATCCAGGGGAGGGCCAGCAGGAGTGAGCATTTTCAGGGAGGAGTTATTGTAGGAGACTTTTGTGAGGAAGGGTTTAGAGCCAAACAACATTGACTTGGTTTTCTTTTCATTGACTAGTACTTTGTTGGAAAGAAACCAGTCGCAGGCTGAGCCAAAGTTCCGGGTAAGGGAGGAGGAGATGGATTGCAGTGATTTGCCGCTACAGTATAAGACTAAATCATCCACATAGAGGAGTGATTTGCAGTTGAGGCAATCCTCGGGGAGTGTATTGATGAACATGGAAAATAGTAAAGGTCTAAGTATGGAGCCCTGGGGGAACCCCGTAAGTACAGGGAGAGCAGCAGAGCTAGCTTTCCAATAATGGTGGACTGGGATCTGTTCAATAAGTAGCTGCAGAACCAGGCCGCGGTTGCATCAGAGCAGCTAAGTTGAGGTAGGGTGGAAAGAAGAAGCTAGTGGTCAACAAGGCCACGTGCCTTAGACAGATCTACAAAGATAGCTCCTGTTGCATTTCCCACGTCCATCTGTCTAAGAACATGACTGGTGAACAGGGCCAAGGCACAGGTCGTGCTGTGGTGTTTCCAGAAGCCATGTTGGAGGGGGCATAGTAGACTATATTTATCCAGATGTTCTGACAGCTGGAGGTGCACAACTTTCTCCAACAGTTTACTGAGATGGGGGAGGAGGGAGATGGGCCTCTACCAGGGGAGAGGGGATCGCCAGCTTTGAAGATGGATACCACGTGCACAAGTTTCCATGAGTCTGTCACTGTGGCTGTGGTAAGCGCAAAGTTGAAAAGGTATGTTAGGGGTCTAATTATAACAGGAGAGACAATTTTCAAGAAAGCAGGGTATAGACCATCACTGCCAAGGCCTCCCAATGACCCTGAAATGGAAAGGTAGTAGTAGCATGGTGTCTGGGTTGATGGTTGCACAGTTTGGGTGTCCGTTACAGCTGGAGGAGGAGTGGGGGGGTGGGGGTTTGCTGAGGTAAGTGGATAAGTCAGTGAATTCAATATTAAAAGCAGTCACAATCTCCGAGGGGTCTGAGATGGACCCAGTAGAGGTTGAGAGTTGTGCAATTTATTTATTGATCTTGGGGTTCAGTAGTGATCCAATGGATGCACAGAAGTTTCATGGATTTCTGAGGCTAATGCTTTGTTGTTTGTGATAGTAGTTGCACTTACATGATTTTGCAATTTTCTTGCAGGTATTACGCAGTTGTCTATAGGCATTGCAGAGATTAGAGGAGGGGGACGCCTTGTACTCTTTACACTTACTGTCCCTGGCTTTCATGAGAGGCAGTAGCTCCTTCAATAGCCAGCAGGTGCAGCGCCCTCTTACCCTTCTGGTTTTGGGGGGGTTATAAGTATCCTGGAGCCAGAGGAGGGCAGTGGTAAGGAAAGTAACTGCAGAGGAGATATCCTTAATCTGGTAAAGAGCTGGCCAATTTATTTCCCTAGCTTCCCACAGGACTGGTTCATGATCACGGCCATCGAACTTTCTGAATGATAAGAGTTTGTGTGGAGGGCGGCTAGCTTTAGTGGACAGAACAATTTAGGTTGGTGTGTGATTGCTGCTGAGTCAGCCATATTGCCAGTCTGCAGGATCAGGTCAACCCTATTGGTAGTGACCCAGTCGATGAGCGAGGGATTCATCATATGGGCATTATATCTAGTGGGGGAGGAGATAACTTTGCTCCAGGCTGAGTTCCTTTAATAGACTTTCACAGTCCATCGCATGTGAGTCCAACTAATTAAGGTTGACGTTGCCAAGCATGATAGTGTCACAGGCTGGTGTTACACATCTGATGCCCTTGAGGAAATTTGATAGCTCTGGGATGCCACCAGTTGATGGGTTATAGCAGCAACCTAGATAGAACTTCTTTGATGCACCCAGGGTTAACTCAGCAAGTATGCCCTTGCTCGGAGAGGTGGAGGTTGAGCAACTGACAGTGGTGGTGGTGCTGTAGTCCTGGATGTACAGTGCAATGCCCCTGCCTCTTTTCCTACCTGGTCTGTCCAGATGCAGGAGGGATTAGTCATTTAGTTGTAGCAAGGAGTCAGGGTGGTAGGGCTTCAGACAGTTCTCCGAGAGACCAAGTACCTGTAGATTATACATGGACACCCAGGCTTCAAGCTCATGGAACTTATCAAGGAGGCTGCAGATGTTCATGTGAGCAGCTCTGAGACCTGACAGTTTTACCCAGGCAGTGTGTGATTTGTCGATGTTGGTATTAGTGGGGCCTGGGTTGCTCTCAATATCCCCAGCAAGGAGGAGAAGAGATATTAGTGGGCAGGAGGATGGGAGCCAATGGAAGGGTTGAAAGTTTAGTGAGTGGACAAAATGGCCAATTAGGTGTTGCTCATAACGTGACAGCAGTGTCAGGATGGATGGCAGTAAGAGTGGAGGCAGAGTTTTGGTATCCATGTCAGCAGGATCAGGGTGCAATCGCGCAGAGGAGGAATGCATCTTAAAGGAAACACAATCAGACCACAGACAGCTCTTCCAGATGCCCATGGATGAGAGACCAAGGGAAAATAGTATGTAATTGGAAGAAGTTGTTTCAAGAAAAATATCAAAAAGTATACAGACACCTGTAATATACTTCCAGAGCAGCTGGTATCAGATGATGCTGTATAAGCCTTTAAGATCAGATTTGACAGGTACTTTGAAGAAAAAGGTGTGGCAATGTATTCCCGCTGCATCTTATAAAGGAGAGAATAAGTGCCCTGAGGCAAAAGTTTGATGTGCACATAACTAAGCAGCTTAGAAGTTTAATGTATACATCGGTACACATGTAAACCAATGGGGGAGGTTGGGGTTGGGGATCCATTGGAAGGGAGGTGGAACAATGAGGACTAGTTAGTACTTTCCTAGGAAGGGGCTGGAGGTGGTAAGAAACAAGGATGTGCATAGGCAGGAGGGGAACAGGACTAGGGGGGGATGAAGGGCAGGCGGAGGGGGTTAAGGAAAGGCAACAGAGGTTGGGGGAAGGGAAGGGTAGGAAGAGGAATACAGATTAATGACAGAGTACAGTAATTGAAAGGGGACCAAGAGGGGTGGGCAGAGGGTGGTGTGCCTGAATGCCAGGAGCTTAAAGAAACAAAATCAGTGAGCTCCACTCAATGGTGGCAGAAGCTGACCTAGACATAGTGGATGTGATGGGGAGTTGAGCATCAGGAAATAACAAATGGTATCTGGTCATCACAGATTATATCATATTCAGGAGGGATAGAGGTAAGGGCAAAGTGAGCAGTGTGGCCCTTTACATGAAGGCTTAGAGGATTAGAAATATAGAAATACAGCAGCATGGATAATGACAGCAGAAAAAGACCAATGGTCCATCTAGTTTGTCCAGAGTTCCCTATCTGCCCTGGGAACTATTGCCCATGTGGGTTTATTCCTCCTGGTTCACCCCCCTCATTCCCCTCATTACTGCTACCAAGCCAGTTACTGCTTAAATGGAATATGTGTTTATCACCAACAGTGGCGCTGACTGGTGCCTCAGCTGACTGCCTGATCCAGCTGGTAACGGGCAATGTGAACAGAACGAGGTTGGACCAGGCAGTCGTTGCTAGTCCATCCCAAGCACTCTGTTTTGTGATAATAAAGGCTTGGCCTTCCATTTAGTAGTTCAACCTACTTAAAAAAGGTTTATTTTCTTTTTACTGGTAATTCAAATTTGGAGATGCTTGACAGAGCTCAGTGAACACATTTTTGACCTCTAAATGAAACAGTGGGACAGGGTGAGTTCCCCATCCCTAGCTGATAGCTTGCAATATGATGGCACAGTTTGCCTGCACAGAGTCACTGCACTACGATAGGATTCGGTGCTCTGTAAAGCAAATTGAAGAAGTGCACCAGTCACTAGCAAAAAATTACAAAAAGCCCACAGATGACATCAACAAAACTTGATCAAAAATTAATTTGAAGCCATCCTTTTCACTATTATTCAAGATGTTGACATGATTATGATATTAAGGAGAAGGAGAGGAAGTGGAGTCACTTTGAATGCGGTTGAGAACAGCTGAGGGAAAAAAAATCAGGATAGGAGTAGTTTACAGGCTACCAGAACAAAAGGAGGGGGGAACAGAATCCCAGCGGTGGAATTAGGAGGGGACAGCAAAAAGGGGAGGTGGTGGTTATGAGTGACTTGAATATGCCAGATGTTGATCGGGGAACCCAATCAGCAAAGAGTGCAAGATGTCTGTCACTGACGGACATAATGCATGGCTACTGCTTAGTGCAATGGGTCAGTGAGCTTGTAAGACAGGATGCCATCCTCAATGCAGTGCTTTCCAACTTGGAAGGGGTGGAAGGGGTAGTGGTGAGGCTTCCACTTGGGTCTAGCACACACAGTCAGTGGGGTTTGAATTAGACTTGGACAAGTGTAGAACTACATCAAAGGCCATGGTCCTGGACCTCAGAAAGGAAGACATTGACAAGATGAGGTGCAGGTTCAGGGATAAACTAATTCAGGTGGAGGGAATAAAAGGAGCAGAGGAAAAATGGACTAAAATAAAAAGGGCCACATTAGAGTTGACTGATAAATGTATCTGGAAAGACACCAAAAGGAATAAACACATGAAGCCAGTATGGTTCTCTAAGGAGGTGAGGGAGGCAGTGAGGGAGGCAGTGAGGGCCAAAAGAAGGTCCATCAAGTGATGCAAAGTAAAGCGGGGGGGGGGGAAGAATGGAAGGGATATCAGGGACAGGTAAAAAAGGCAAAGGGGCTGGACAGAATGGCAAAAGCAGACACTGAACTGTGCACGCTGAAGGAGTAAAAGGAGGCACAAGGAGTTTGCTTTGGTGCATTAGTGAAAACAGAAGGATAAAGGGGGATGTTTAGGCTGCCTGAGGGGGTAACATTAGTGGAGGGTGATGGGCAGAAAGCAAATGTATTAAACAATTTCTTCTGCTCAATATTCACAGTGAAGGACATGGGGCCACTATCAGAAAGCAGTATTAAAGCCGTCCCAGTGGCGCCGAGGGTTGAGGCGCTGGACGCCACACCTTGCTCCACACTGGCGACCTGGGTTCGGGAACAAGCATGGGTCATCGGAAGTCGGTAGGGGAGGACTAGGATTGAGCATCCAATGACAGCTCTCCTAGTCCTGGGAAAACAGGGTGGGTGCACACCGCACTCTGCTGGTCCCTGGGGACGCCCGGTGGTACTGCAGTTGCGCGGGTGCCAGTGGGGGGGAAACTACAGAGACATCTGCACATCAGTGCACTGACATCCTTGCACATCTGTGCTTCCATCGGGGGTAAAAATAGTGAGGAGGAAGATGGCAGCACAGACCTGCAGCAGCTTGATGGCCGCTGTTCCACCGGCCGACGATGCCTGGAATGGCATGTGCCGGTAGTGGTTCCTCGCCGGGTGCAGGGGCTATGGATGGGCCCCTTTTGCAGGTAGAGATGCATCTGCCAGCTGGGCTTGTGGAGCTTCGGGGTCAGAGGTGAAGGAGCGGTGGCTGGATGTAATGCAGGACTGTGGCTGCAGGTGAAAACTGTTAAATGATTAAAAAAAATTAAAAGAAAGCAGTATTAAGGCATCCACAAAGGGGGTACAAGGTATAGGACAGATAGTGGTCACAGTGGACAGAGTGAGGAAAGTGCTTGTGGCCCCTTAAGGTAGACAAGGCACCAGTAGCAGATGGTTTACACCCATGGGTGATCAAGGAATTAGGACCAGCAGAGCACCTGAGCTGTTCAGATGCTCCCTTGTAACAGGTGAAGTATTAGGGGACTGGAGGTCTATGGATGTGATTCCGGCACATAAGGGGGGAGACAGGGGAGACCAGGGAAACTACGGACCAGTCAGTCTTACGTCATTGTAGAAAAACTATTGGAGTCCCTATCAAAGAAAACATAGTGGAATACCTAGAAGCTAAGAGGTTGCAGGACTTCAAACAACATGGATTCATGGCAGGTAAATTGTGCCAGACCAGCCTATTATTATTCTTTGACTAGATCACAAGGGTGATAGATAGAGTGAAGTGGAAGATTTACTTTACTTCGATTTCAGTAAGGACTTCAACTCCATACCAACAGGAGGCTGCTGCAGAAGCTGGGATATCTGGAGTGGGGAAGAAACTAGTAGGGTAGATAGGGAAGTAGCTATGTGGAAGAAAAAAGAAGGTGGCAATAAACAGGATCAAGTCATAAGACTGGGCTCACAAGCAGGGTGCCCCAGGGTTTGGTCGTGGGACTGTTCAATATATTCATTAGTGACATAGGGGAAGGTGTCCAAGGCAAGATGTACCTCTTTGTGGATGATGCAGAACTCTACAGAAGAGTGGACAGTGAGGAGATCCTTAACATATACACCCTGGAGGCCAGAAGAGAGAGGGGCAACATGATAGAGTTATACAAGTTCTTGAGAGGGAATGGAAGTATAGTGATGAGAGGGCAAGAATGGAGACTTGTCGGCAGAAGTTTTTAAAAAAGATGTAAAGAAATTCTACTTCACCAAGAGGGTGGTGGAATTGTGGAACAGGTTACACATTGACGTAGTGGAATAAGGGTCTATAAATGGGTTTAATGGTGGGTGAGACAGGCACAGGGGGGCTGGTAATACTAAAAGAATGAGTTAGGGAAGTAAGAGAGGCACTCTGAGTGACATAACCATGTGGATCTCTGTCACTCTTTGGGATCCGAGCGGGAATAAACAACACACAGGGATCTTAAACAAGTTAAAGAAATTGACAGGTTAAGTAGTTTGAGGCATGGGCCAACAAGCTAATGTTACCCAATATACATAAACACAGTACACTTTATTAGAACCCAAATGGAGTCAACGTCCTTGGACTGTCCCATGTTAAATGTACTCTCAGGCTAGACCAGTCTGCAAAGCTTTAAAGTCTTGCATAAGGTTTGTGCCATAAACTCACACTCCCCATAGGAATTTGTGGGTGCCTTGCAGTGTAACAACCTTCAGTGCTACTGTCCAAAGTCAATTATCCTCTCCTGGGCCACACTTTGAGCTTGACCATGATATCCAGTCCTTCAGAATACTTGGAAGTCAGGCTGTCCTCAAGTTACTCTGGGTTGTGTGCTTGAACGTGGTATCTAGTCCCATGTGGCTCTTTGATGGCTAGCTACAGTCATGGCAAAGTTCAACAAATGCAGTGACTCCTCTGCCTCATCCTGGGCATCAGCTGTTGGCATCTCAAATGCTGCAGGGCCATAATCAGATACAGTGGCCCTCTCTATAGTGAACACCTTTGGAGCCAGCTGAGGTGTTCACTGCAGCTAGGTGTTCATTATAGTAAAGACGTAATATGCCTACTTAGGGAACAATGGGAGCCATCAAAGGTGCTCACTATAAGAAGGAGTTTGTCTTAGCAGGGTTCTTTATAGTGAGGGGAGCACTATGTTCTACTGTGAGGTCCTCCTGCTGCATCTCAGCCAGCCATGACTTCCTTGACAGGGCATCCACATTGTTATGCTACTAGTATATCCCTGTGTGTGTGTGTTGGGGTGGGGGGTGGGGGTTGAAATCTTGTAGTCAAACGGCACCAGCTACTCCAACCACTGGGTTGGCTATCCTTGTTTGTGGAAATTATACAACCATCAGAGTGAGCCATAATCCATCCCAAGTATAAAGGACTTCCATAATGATAACTGATGGAAGTGCTGAGTATAGGGTCATGCCACCTAACAACTGCTTCTTTGTGGATGCATACTTGCTTTCCACATTTGTCAAGACACTGATGGCAAAGTTGACAACCCTTTCCTTACTATGCACATGTGTCTGAACTATTCCAATGCCCAATTTGTTAGTATATCTGTGAATTAGGAAGGCCAACTGGGGATCTGGATAGGCTGTATAGGGTCAGACATCAGTCTATTTCAGCTCCATGCACACCCCTGGACAGGAGTCTGTCCACTTCAATTGAATTGTATCAACAGTGACTTTGTACAGAAGTCCAGTGATGTCATAAAATCAGCAATGAACTTCTGATATTAAGTTGCCAGACAAAGTAAGCTACTTACCTCTGTAACTAAGATGGGACTGGCCAGGACAGACCAGTTTACACCATTTTCATGATGGGTAAACACAACTGTAGCCCAAACCAAGTGTCCAGTATGGTATCCAGTGATGATAGTGACCCAAAATGAGAGATTACAAAAAATAGCGACTCATTTTCAGGGCTATCATTCTGAGCTACTCTGCAAAGGTAGCGACTGTACAGGAAAGCAACAATGGGGAAGGGTGACTGGAAGGGGGGAATAGCAAGGGGAAGGGGAGGGACAGGGAGGGGTTTAGGGAACTGGTGTGCCTGCTGCCGCCAAGCTAACCATGTGGTGTGATGGTGTGGGTGGCTAGCTCTGGCACAACAGGTACTGGTTTCGGGACCGGGAGCATGTAAATTTTGCCACTGCCTGTGACTGCAGGGACTTAATTTTTTGCAAAATCCAGATATTTCCCCTACCTGACATGCATCCTCCTGGAGTTGAGAATCTAAATTCAGGGGGTGCAGGGGGGCACAGAACCCCCCCATACACACACCAAAACACTTTTTAATGTTCCGGATGTTGGGACGCCTGGAAGTGCATATTGCCGATTTGCTTTTTGGCGATATACACTCACCATAATAGCGATCGCTGTTTTGCGATCGCTATTATGACGTGGAACTGCCCAGTATATTTCACCTCACTGCAGAAAAGGCTGCACTTTGTCAGTTTCACCTTTAAGTTGGCATCCATTCGACTCTGCATGATGCCCCTTAATTTCTGCAGGTACTCCTTGTAAGTTCTCCAAATAATGATTAAGTTGTCTGGTTACACCAGGTATGATCAGGTAAGTACACATCGCATCCATCATCCTTTTGAGACATTCTTGGGGTATTGCACATACCAAATGGCATGATGCTAACTTCAAACAGTTCATGTTTGGTGATCAAATACTGTGTTTGTCTGACTTTGTAGGTTACTCTCCCCTTCCAGTACCCTAAAATTGTCATTTCCAGGGTGGAAAACCTCTGAACTTGTCACCAACATATCCAAGGTGTCATTGATTTAAGAAAGGGTACACATCCAGTTCAGAATTACAGCATGGTTACATGTTCATTAGAAATTCATATCACATTACATGCAGAGACTGAGTAAAACGAGTCAGGGTACAGAGACCCCACATAGAGGTCAGTACAGGCATCACCGCTTCAAGGCTTCATACACTTACACATACAGGCGTTAAAGAGCTACTGACGCCAAAAAGAAAACTTTGAAAAACATAATAATTAGGTACAGTTCAGCTTGCATTCTATATGTATTCTATATATTTCTCGTTCTTGTTATTTGTTACTGAGTAAAGTTGCATGAGCACATGATATTTATCTCTTGGATTTCCCTTAGGGTTTATCTGCCTCTGCAGTTTGCTCTCTACTTCAAGTAATAACGCTCTGTTGTGACATCACAATCTGTTGCCATGGAAGTAACTATGATGTCACAAGCAGAGCATTATGACCTCCGGTAGGGAGAAAGCAACAGAAATATATTAACTCTCCAGGAGCAAAGATCCGGTTTTCATGCAAATGACCTCAGTAATAAATGATGGGGACGAAGAATTCAAAACTAATGTGAAATACAAGCTGAACTGTGTCTACATGTAATGTTTTTTTTAAAGTTCTCCTAAAGGTGTCAGCTGCTTTTTAAAGGATACTAGGGAATCTAGGATGGTCCCGCTCAGGGGGTCACCCCTTTCAGTCCTCCTGAGTAGCCCATGGCTGGACCTCCCCACACTTATTGCTATGTATCTAGGTTCAGCCCAAGTACATTCCATCAAGTTTAGGGGTGGAGTTTATAGAGGGAGCACATCAGCCTCAGTGGCCTCCTCCAGGGGGGTCCACATCTTTTCATATGCCTGCTGCTTCCTCTGGATTGAATACTGTAGCTTTTCTAGTCTCAGGTGTTGTAACAGCTGGCTTCCCCACATGCCTATTGGTGGTGTATTTTCTGCTAGAGACTCTTGAGTAACTGGTTTCTTTGCTATTGCTAGCCACAGAAGCCAGAGCTTCTGACTTCAATTATTTCTGATAACAGGTGTTGGAGATGTCTACAACCTAGTGCTGCCTTACTCCTTATCCTTTGCGACTGTTTACAGTACTTATCCTTCCTTACTGGGAGGGCATCATTAGAATATGCAAATCCATTTGTGGACCACACCTTTCTTTGGATGCATGAATGATGCTTATGGGCCTCTCCACTGATTCTGTACCCAAACACTCTCCAAAAACTCAATGACTGGTGGCAGTGGTGGCAGTGACAAAAATACTCCTTCTCTGCAACTGGAGGGTCACAGATGTACCCACGATTGTGGAATAGCAAGCTGCCGTGGGACGGCTGGCTGCCTTTGAAAGACTCACTCATAAGAACAGTGACACTATGCCCTCTTATCAGGCAGTTTGGCTTCCATACCTAAACTCCCCATACTGCTATAACACTCAAGGACAATGAGGACACACAGGTGCATGGGCAGTAGGGGTCGCATTTCACTAATCAGTAATAACTGCACTTAGTGGGTAGGGAGTTCTCTCACCCTGGCACTCCCACCAAGTTCCACAGGCTTACCTCTGGCTTATATTAAACACCTTAACCCTAGGGTACAGTAGAATTGAGGGGTTAGCAGCCTAGCCTAGTGATATGATATTGTCCTATATGATTTTGACCGTGCCCTGTTCTTTTTTTTTTTTTTATTCTTCAGTGTCCATCTCCAGGTTCATAATGTACTTATTCTGTATTGTGGGTTGATCAGTTTAGCTGTCTGTTCAAGCATGTTCTGTACTTTGCTAAAAAATGTTAATAAAAAGATTGACTAAAAAAAATTACAAGAAATGTGGGAAGTATTTGTACGTTTTTATGCATAAAACCATTTTAGTTCCATGTCATTATCATAAAGCTTTTTTGATAGATGTAGAATATGGTTGTGAATATAGCAAAAGAAAGAAATAGGTGTTGCTTTGCTTTGTTTGCTTATAACTGCTTTCAAAGTTGCAGTTTCAGAGCTAGTTGGCTCAGGACAGAAAAACAACTGGACAAAAAAATAGTTGGAAAGTCCCAATAAAAAATAAAACTTACCAGAAAGCTATTCAAACAATTCAAAAGTCGGTGCAGAATAACAAGGACTTTAATCTAAAAGAAACAGTGTAACCAAAGACAGACAGACATGTATGTAAAGTGCCTTAAATGATGCCAATGGCTGCAATTGTGTGAGCTAATTTCCTCGCTGACATCCTGTATATATTCTTAGCCGGACATGACACAGTAGGAGAAGTCATTATTTTAATAATGCTTCCATATATTTTAAAATGTACTCGTATCAGTAAATGGCCTAGAAAACTTTTTTGAGTGCATCAGAAAAATGGGAATTTGCAACACCAGGAAATGTCTTTAACCCCTGAGGTGCCAGTGGGCAAGCTGGCTGGATTCTGAGAACCCAATGAGTTACCTGAAGGAATGCACGTAGTACACAGAAACATAGTCAGTGGAGACCTCATCTATACAAGGACATAGATGAGATTGAAAGGGTCCAGAGAAGGGCAGCCAAGATGATACACGGTATGCATAGGATGCCCTGTGAGGAGAGGTGGAGGGAATTGGATCTGTACCTGTTGGAAACTAGAAGATAGAGGGGGGACATGATGGAAACCTTTAAGTACGTGAAGGGGATTAATAAGGTAAGGAGAAGCTTATTTACAAGAAAAGTAAGTGCTAGAACTAGGGGTCATAGTCTAAGATTAGAAGGAGGAAGGTTTACAGGCAATGTGAGGATGCGTTACTTCACTGAGATGGTGGTGGAGTCCTGGAACAGTCTGCTGGAAGAGGTAGGGGGGCCCACAATGGTGGAAGAATTCAAGAGGGCATGGGACAGATGCAAGGGGTTCACCAGTGGGTGGAGTGGGAGATCTCTGAACAAAGGAGATAAGTAGAAGGGGGGGTTAAGGGGCGGGCTCAGTGGGACAAAAGGGTCCTTTTCTGCCACCAGATTTCTATGAGTCTATTATAGTCATTTAAAGACTGAAAAGAGTATAGGTATATCAGACTATAGGTCCATCATGTCCACCCCCCCATTCCGTTTCACAAGCAGGGATGAAATAAATATGATGTGTGCAAACAGGCAGCAATTTGTAGGATATGTACACAAAAAGTCAGCTTGGGGGACCTGCACCTAGGCCTCATTAGTTTGCCCTGGGTTACCTTCACCCTGGTCTGACCACCTGCACTACCATTCAGGGTGAGACTCAAGTTCACAGCTCTGCTTCTGGATACCTTTTCATTCCCTGGGAGGTATGGAACCATCTTCCAGTGTACCATGGCACTGGTGCCTTAGCTGTGTTATGCAGCTACCCCACCTATCTGCCTGCTGTCTGCAGACCAAGGATATCCAGCTGTTGGTCCTAGTGGAGAAGTCTTCTTTGGAACACAGCTTGCTTCTGCGCCTCCGACAAGCTAGCTGGAGGGCTGTCAGAGATGGATGCCAGAGGAGGTTTGAATGAACCCTGCCCGAACCTGGAGACCTGGATGCCTTGCTTCTTTTATAAACCAAACAGGCCACACCATCTGGCACCAGTCCCATTAAGGCGGATAACATAGGTCTGTTCTGCTAACTCCAGGTGGGAGGGTGGTTACGAGCACATCTCGCCTACCCAAAATGTCTGAATTAAAAGCATTTGATTGTCCTCAACTGACCTCATAGTGCCCTTGTTGATTTAGGTCATCATAGTCCTTACTATGACAACAGATTGCAGTGTCTCAAATGACGCAGTGGTCAGGTCAGCTGAGGGGTATTCAGATGCTTTTTGAAAGACAAATTGAAAAAGTGCCACATCATATGAAATATTTATTAGTAGACCAGTAACAGGAGAAAGGGAAAAGAATCAATAAATGTCGACTTAATTGTTGTAAGGATAATATTTTTAAGCCGTTTGCTTTAATACCTACCAGTGCTCAGTCTCATCTAGTTGCAGTTTCCCATGTATCAGCGAAACACGTTTGTCTTCATTTTTCATCTGTGGATGAAACATTTGTGAGTGCAGTACAGAGAAACAGAGCAACCAGCACAGTGCTTGGTTTCATATAGGCATGTGCTATACTCATACCGTATGCTGTCAGTGTGGGAGCTAATTTCCTCGCTGACATCCTGTATATATTCTTAGCCAGACATGACACAATAGGATAAATCATTATATGAAAAGATGACTTAAAAGTTAAACTTTGTATAATGTTGTGGTATATTACGATCACGCAATGGCCCCACACAAAACACATCACTTATCATCCCTTTTGAGGGTGTAAGGCGTTCTTTTTTTTAAATTGCACTTTATTAAAACATCTTCTGAGAGATACAAAGGCAGGGACATCACACAGCAAGAAACATTCATTCTGAGCATCATGGCAGCCAGAGTAAGAGAAAAGAGCATACATCTGTTTATATAGCACTAACAGGAAACGTTTCTCAGATTTTTAAAAGGCAAGTACAATTTTAGTGGCAAATTCTACAAATGCCTCCTGATATGTCTCCTTAGTCTAAAAATGTAATGGTAATACAACTGAATGTTAATTTTCTGTTTTAAAATCCCTTTGTTATGACTTATTACAGGAAGTGATGCCCCCCCAACCCGGATCGTGCCTTTTGCAATCACAGAACAAAGTCTGCACATTTACCCACCACAAAGTCTGCACATTTACCCACCACATAGAGCAGCCAGGACGCCCACTGGTGAGTAAAATCTGTTACTTGGGTCCTTTAACTGAAAGGGATTTTCTCCATTCTGTTTAGAAATAATAACAGAGCATCTTATTATGCAATGGTTGGTGCCAATGGTTTTAGCCAGCTGTTTCGTGATGCATTTTCTTGATACTAAAAGCATTACAGAAAGCACGTATTTCTGTGATATGGAGTTTATTTCATTTAGATATAGAGAATAATGCCTGTGCATATGTGTTATGAGGATTTTTCACACACCGAGGTGTGTGATAAGCCATAAGTACCAAGGGCAAAGCTCAAAGGGTTTATGAGATTATCACACACTGAGCGTGTGTGAAAAATCCTCATAAAACAATTTTGCATGGGAATTTATTTAGTGTAATAACTGGTGCAAGGTTTCAACAGAGAGAAAAAACTGTATGCGAGTGAGATTGTCCATGAGCAGTTGCTGTACTTGCATAAATACAGTGAAGTGAGAGCACAAGGAAGAAAAAGCCATAATAACCCGCTATAGAGCTATGATGGAATTCAGCAGGTTATCATGGCATTTTATCAGGGACTGGATATTCAGTCATTATAGGGGTCACCAGTTATTATAAAGTATTAAAAGTACTAGTTGGGGTGTTAATTGGTCCACCTCTGAAATAGCTGCTTTGATTTCAGCTTGCACCTGTTGCCAGAAAGGGCTTCGTATTTCAATTCACAAAACTCCTAGAACAAACACAAAGGGCCTGCATCAAACATGAAAGATGCAAGTGGCACCTTGCGCCAAAAGATGCACCAGGAGATATTCAGAAAAGCAGCCTGTGTCAAACGTAGGCTGCATGCACCAAAAGGGGTTACACCAACCTTGTGCCACGAAAAGGGTGTGCCAGGACTCTCAGGGGCTTACAGCAGACACAGGCTGCCATATTCCCAATGTAGCATTCACAAATCCCTCCCAGAGGGCAAGATTCTAGGTACTGTTAGAGGGCTGATCTAAGGGTACTTAGACGTGTGTCTGCTGGGAGGGTTCTGACAGTTGCTGCAATGTGTCGCAGTCCCCCTTCCCCCAGATCCCAGTTAACATCCCTGGTGGTCTAGTGAACCACCCTGATCAGCCCTGGTCCCTGTTACTGAATAAAACAAACAACATCCCTGGTGGTCTAGTGCCCCCCCCCCCCCGATCAGCCTCAATCCTAGTTATTGAAGCAAAAAAAAAATCCTTGTTGGTCTAGCACTCCCTAGCCAATCTCTGTTATAGATGCATATAGCTATCTTCCTGGTGATCTACAGATCCCCACCCCGGTAAGCAGTGCCCCACCCCCACTCCCATCCCATCCCATCCCATCCCATCCCAGAGCTGGCCTCAGCACAGCCCTCTGCTCTCCACCACAGCTGGGCACCAACTGAGCTGTCAATTAGTGTAATGTATACAGTGCACTAGTTGGCAGCTCAGTCAGTGTCCAGCCATCGTGGAGAGCCAAGGACTCTGCCAGAGGCCGGCTCTAGCATGGGACAGGGGAAGAAATGGGGTGGTGGGGCACTGCCTACTGAGGTGGGGATGAGGTCCGGTAGACCACCAGGGAAATAGCAATATGTATCTATAGTGGAGAACAGGGATAGGAAGCATTAGAGCACCAGAGATTTTTTTCAAATTCAATAACTGGGATCGGGACTGATCAGGGAGGTGACTAGACCACCAGGGATATTGTTTTTTTATTAAATAATGGGGAACAGGGCTGGGGGGGGTCCACTAGACCACCAAGGACCTTGATTTTGTTTTTGATTAATGGGGATTGGAGCCAGGGGGTGCTTGCCCCCCAGGGACTGTTGTCCTTGGTGCTGTTGCCACACGGCTGCCCTGTGGCTTGCGGCATACCTTCCCAATGAGCTGTCTGTTTGGCACAGGACCAAGGTTGCTGCAATCCATGGGACTTTGCCGCTGGGACACTACCCAACAGTGGATCTGGTGCGGGATCCCTGGCACACCGACACTCAGCGAAGCGGTGGTTGACGCAGCTTGCGTTGACCTTTGTGAATCGGGCCAAAGATCAAATCCCTGTTAGTGGAACCCATGATTTTCTAACTAAACACCGCTGTTTGGAGTCACTACTTCTGATACTTTAAAGGATCCCCAGTCAAATCCCTCCTTCAGGCTAAAGATAGCTTTGATGTAGCCCCACACTCCGTAACTGCGAATTAACAGTGATGCCCTAACCTCATTCTCCCTGATAGTAAAACCTATGTCAACAAAAGAAGGGTGAAAGCTTAGGCCAACAGGGAACACTAATACTTTCTGATATAACAATAATGGGTATAAGCCATCCTAGAACCAGTAACTAACCCAATAACAAAAGGGGTTTGGTAGCAGAAGTGCTGACCACTTTGTGTAGCGCCCTCCAAGGCAGGGGTTCCAAGTGTTGTTTTTTTTTTTTTGTACTTTATTTTTATCAGTTTCGGTCATTTTACATAGAAATAACATGACTATATTATAGACAGTCCGCATGCATATTTACATTTCAGAGAGGACGTAGCCTCTTTAATCCTAGGACAGATGCATCCATAATATTGTGATACCACATTGAGGGGAGAATACTAAGTTTGTAAGTTAATCCCTTAATAACACTAAGCAAAAAAGCTGTTAGAAAGAGCAGTTTGACTATTTGAATAAACTCAAAGTCCAAAAATGAGAAACCAACATTTACCTGCCCCTTACAGGGACTAGCGACGTCAAACTATAAGCTAAAGAGAATAATATTCAGTTAACATACATTTGGCAGCAACTTCATTCAGTATTAACTACAGATATGTAAGCTCTATTAAACAGGCCTTAAATAAACAAGGAAAGCCCTGTCTAAGAGTGTAAACTTATTTAAGCAAATAATTAAAGAACCATGTCAATTATTCAGACTCAGATAAAGAAGCCTTGTCTGGATACTGCTATAACTAAAAGACAAGTAAAGAAGTGTCTGCCTCTGAAATTATATTTCTCGATGTAAACAGTCCAGCATATTTATATTAAAGTTCCAAAAAGAGTAGTAGTTTGTCCATTTAGACTAATCAAGACAAGGTATAAGCATGAATTGAGGGGGAAAAGTCAAAAGCTATACTCAGCTCAGTTCAAACATCCTCATCACCCTCCGAGTCATCACAGCCTATCTCTGACTCGTTCTCTGGTGCTTTGTGAGTAGGCTGAACATAAGAGGCCCATTTTCCAGCTTCCATGGGGTCAGAAAAAATCCACACCTTATCCTTGAGGATGATGCGCAGTCTGGCCGGGTATATCATTGCATGAGGGATGTGGGCCTCTCTTCACTTTTGCCACATGGCATTGAATTTTTGCGACGCATGTGGGTCGCATAACTAATACCTGGAAACAGGTAAATTGACCGGTCATCCTGCGTTAGAGTCCCAGCTTGCCTCGCCATACTGAGAATCTTGTCCCGGGTCCCAACTCCATCCGTTACCACCAGTAGAGTACGTGGATTGTCAGATTGGTCCCCATAGCCCTGAGGTGTAATACGGTATGCCTTTTGTAAACCTAAATCATGATCTTGCCCCCTCGGGAAATAGCTTTTCAGCAAGTAAATCCTTCAAGAATAAGAGGGGATGATCTCCTTCAATCCCCTCTGAGAGACCCAAAATTCAGAGGTGCAAGGATCGGGCCTGGTTTTCAAGCGTTTCTAACTTGGCCCGAAAATGTGCGTTCTCCTTGAGTAGCATCATTGTTGCTGCAGTAGTTTTCTCCATTTGTCTCTGAATGTCACCACACTCAATTTTTATCTGATCCACCATTGTTTCGACAGTTGTAATTCTGAATCCAAAAGAATTAATTTTGAAATTCAGGATGGAGACTGAGGAAATTAATGTTTGTATTTTCCTTCCCAAGGATATTAGTGTCTCCTGTGAGGCTGACTCAGTCGAAACCTGCGGGTTGGACTCCGGCCTGGAATGCTGAGAGGTGCCGCAAGATTTCCCTCCAGTTCCCCCTCCACAATCTTTTCTCGGATTACCCATCTTAACTAATTCTGGGTTCTTCTTTTCAAATCTGTAGGTAGTTTTCAGAGATTTTGGTTTTAAAATTGTTGCTTTTTTCAGTTTTTTATACCAGTAGCAAGAGCTGAAAAATTTTTGCTGCCACACAGCTCGGGCTGAACAGCGCCCCCTCAGGTTCCAAGTGTTTTGATCTCTGCAGTCCCCCAGAGGGTGCCGCTTGAAGTTTCAGTTCCCCCAGAAGTGAAGGATAATCACAGAGAAGCCTCTGTGAAGGGTAATCACACAGAAGCCTCTGTGTGGGCCTTCATGGGAGAGAAAATGCGTCCTCAAGAAGGGAGGACCCAGTGCAGAACCCTACATGCATCCAGAGCTGTGTGACCAGACACCAGATGAAAAAAAGTGTCTGCATCCCTTGCTGCTCCAGAGACAAACAGTGTACCAGACTCTTTAGTACAATTATCTCCTAGTTGGTCACAGCTATATTTGTGAAGACATAAGGGAGAGAACAGATGCAGGGGGCCCCTGATGACTAAAAAAAGACCTGGCAGATAGTACCCTATCCAGAGAGATAAAGTGAAACACAGCCTCTCCTTTAAATTATTGGGACAGCAATCTGCCAGGCAATAGGCATTAGTTAATGGCAAACAGGTGGTTTATCGAATTGCTAAATCTTTACCTACAAGGCTTGATGGGTATTGTTGATATCGACCCAGTAAGTCATTAGCGCCTCAGAATTTTATCCATTTTTTTCTGTTTCCCTGGTGTCTGATCTGCTGCACCATGTAAAGCCTTGTTTGGGGGGCAGCCAAGGAGTGAGAGGCCTCACTGTCCAATGCTAAATCTTGGTGTCCACCTGCATCTGTTGGCTAAGTGGTAGGTTTAGGCTTTTGAGGCTTGTCCTTTTTGAATAAACCCTCCAGTCTTCCTCCTTTAACAGTTTTGAAGTGAATGTATCTAGTTTGAAGGGTTTATATTTCATTACTGCAGAGAGTTCTATGGTCAAGCTGCTATCCCTGTGATGATGATGTCACTGGAAGTCAGAGCGAAAATTAACTTGTGCATAGATTCCCCATTTGTGAGTTCCAATTTGGCATTCTCACCCATGAAGATAAACTGTGTATTTCAGTTACGTCTTTGTATATTTATTTAAAATAGTCATTCAGGAGGGTACAGTGAACTGTGAGCAGCTCATTTCCAAGTGCATAATGAGGGACTGTGAACAAAGGGATACAATTGTGTACAACAGTGAGGTACCAGTGCAATGGGACAAATAACGCATTTACAGCCAAACAAATAAATACAAAAGATACAAATACAAACTGATAAAATACAGACAAGAACAATATATTGTGTGCAAGAAGCAAACTAAGTTACAGATATGAACAGGTATGCAAAACAGCCAAATAAACAAATTGCTTAACAGCCCAGCGACATCCAGAAACAGTAAAGAGCTAGGGAAAAAGTGAGAAGGGGAAGGGGTGCAAATGAATGCACACAGGTAAACATCAGTTTGAGGCAATGGTTGAAACAGTCCCCTGTATACTGTATTTATATATTTATATCTATCTATCTATCTATCTATCTATCTATCTATCTATCTATCTATTTTATTCTTTGTATCTACAGTATCTCTGTATATTTATATATAACATTCTTTGCACAAAAACTCCATTAATACAACATTTAGGGTTCAGGCTTAAGTGGCAAAAGTAGGGAAATGTGGCTTTAGGGTTTTCAACCCTAAAACCCCAACCCCACCCCTGAAGCAAATCAGGGGCAGATTCTTCCTAGGGTCTGTCAACCCTAAGGCTCACTCCATTAGGTGTGTATGTTTCTGGAGTGTATAGAATGGGGTGAGCTTTAGGGCTGACAACCCCTAGGAAGCCTCTGCCCCAATTTGCTTTAGGTGTGGGCTTGAGGTTTTTGGGTGGAAAACCCTAAAGCCACATTTTCCTACTTTTGTCACTTTAGCTTGAACCCTAAATGTTGCATTAATGGAGTTTTTTTTTATTTTTTTGCAAAGAATGTTATATATAGATATACAGAGATACTGTAGATACAAAGAAATAGAGTAGCTATAGATAGATATATAGATAAGCAGACAGACCAACAGACAGACAGACAGACAGACAGACAGGCAGACAGGCAGACAGGCAGATAGATAGATAGATAGATAGATAGATAGATAGATAGATAGATAGATAGATAGATAGATAGGTGTATATGTATGTTGCTGTGGAAGCGCAGGGCCCAGAGGGCCCTTCCCTTCCATTCATAGCACAACAGCAACCAAATTCTCAGCATAGCCTTGTTGTTACCCAACCTCATGAAGCCAGTCGTGAAAATTTTCAAATCCTTATCGAAACGTCATGGAGCGCCACCATAACATCATTCTGAACCAGAGGCATGACAATACATTTTGGCGATGACTTGAAAAATGACAGCTGTCACATTCATGATTTGGAGTAAAGAAATTGCTATGTTTCAGCCAGCCCAGTGGCACTGAGGGTTGAGGCACTGGATGCCACACCTTGCGCCATGCCGGCAACCTGGTTTCGGGAATGGACTAGGTCATTCGGGGGTCGGCCGGGGAAGTAAGGATTGAGCGTCTGGAGCACTGCTCTCCTTCTTTGGGGATGGGGGTTTTGTGCTGCATGCATCAGCACAATAAGAGGTGTTTAACCCATGCCCAGGGTGCTTGGCTGCCTCCACGGAGGTGGAGACAGCTGCTGCGCCCATTGCACGGGTGCGGGTCTGGGAGAAAAAAACAGAGGAAAAATACCGGGACCAGGCAGGACCCATAATGGCCCAGATGGGACAGAGGACGTAACCCTCTGAGGGTGGCGGGGTCACCATCATAGCCCCTGCCAGGTCCGTGGAAGTGGTGGCAAAAACAATGTCATGATAAAAAAAAAAAAAAAAAAAAGAAATTGCTATGTTTAAAATTTGGGGTGAAAATATTGAAAATTAGGAAAGTTACAAGGAAACATAGGTTAATTTCAATGGAAACACATAACTTCACCATTATAACATATTTTGGCCCCATGTTTTGAACATACCTTTCTTATGACCCCACCTCATGAACAAGGGTGGTAAAAAATGTCAAATCCCACCGGAAAAGTGATTTTGCTAAGTGACCAAAAAAAATCACCTTTCCAGGTGGATTTGTGTAATTCCACTGACAGTGTTCATGAGGTGGGGTCTCAAAAAGGCCATGTGGTTTAAAAATATGCAAAAATGGCAAAGTTATGCGTCAGAGTTGAAAACCCCATTGCAATACATGCTCAGAACCAAGTATTCAAACATTCAAAATTAAATAACTTTGGAATGGATTAATAATTTTTCACCAAACAAGCAAAAGGCACATCTGTGGGCCAGTCCCTTTTTACCCTGAAAATGTCACACCAAAATTCCAAACCCTCTGGGCGCTAGCCAAGTTAGCAGAAATCTCAGCAAAACCAATCGGAAAAAATCCCCCAAAATTTATGTTTTGCACTATCTCTATCTCAGAATCCACATATCTGACCAAAACATAACTTGGTACGTCAAGAGATCTGCCCCATGATACCATGCATGCAGAATTTCATGGAAATCCATTCAACAATTGCAAAGTTATTAAAGTGCAAATTTGGGAGGTTAACATTGAAGTATCCTTACAACCCTAAATATAGGGGAGCAACTGCACCCCTATAATATATTCCTTGGAAACAATTATGTTAATGCACCAGTTAGGGTGCAACTTAATGCCACAAAAAAGTAAGAAAATGTGGTGTTACGGTAGCGCTCCACCCTCTCCCCTACACCCAAGCAACAAAAGGAAAAAACAGTGTTTTGGGTCTCCAGAGTCTTGGCGAGTCAGTGGTGGGGTCTTCCTTGGGGTTGTCAAGCCTAATGCTTCCCCCTCTCCCAGCCTGTAGCCTCCTGTCTGAAGCACAAGCTACAGCTCCAAGTCAGGGCCTCATAGTGATAAACTCTTCAAAGCTAGAGAAGTATGTCTCGCCACATGTTGCCTACAGAATCTGTTGTAGATTTCTTCACGCAGAGCCCTGTGGACCCTGCATGAAGAAACGATACAGTATCATGCCTGACCTTGTTTGTTCAGGAGAGAGGGCATGCATTAGGTTTGACAACCCCAAGGAAGACCCCACCACTGATACGCCAAGATTCCAGAGACCCAAAACCCTAAGTTTTTTTCTTTTGATGCTTAGGGATTTGGGGTGGGGAGTTAGGGTCTGAAACCCTAATGCCACATTTCCCTACTTTTGTGGTGTTAAGTTGAACCCTAACTGGTGCATTAACCCAGTTTTTTTGCAAAGAATTTCCTTTCTTTTTGAGATAATGGAATTGTATCCTCATTCATGCAGGTCATTTTGGACCCACATGAACAGATGCAGATGCGCAGTGCCCTCTATGCCCTGTGCCAAGAGAAGAGCCCATCTACCTATGGAAGTGCAGCCCTTCCAGGCCCTGTACTTCTGTGTGGCTATGGCTTCCAGGTGGCTACAGATATAGACACACAGGGCAAAGGGTCCATCTGTCTGCTGAAGTGCAGGACCCTCTGTCAGCCACCAATACAGAGATGCAGAGTCCTATGCCAAGAAAATATTTTTCTTCACTATATGGCACTTTTGCCCTTGTGGGCAACCCTGCACCTTCCCTTCTCAGGCTGAAGGGGCAGTGCCATATGACAGCACCATCCCTCTCAGCCTCAGCCCAGCCTCTTAGCTCACTCACTAACCTCAGCCCCAAACTCAGTTCACCAGCACAGGATCACAAAGCATTACCCGCTGGGATAAAATGAAAAACACACTGCCAACTATACTTCTGTTACCACACAAAAATGTGTTTGTTTACAGTCCTTGATCAACTCCCACTGCATCTTTCCAAGACTTTGGAACTCTCCAACACAATGTAGCCAATCATGATGCAGTGAGGGGGTGGAGAGTAAACTATTGCATCATGGGTTGATGCACTGTTTTGGACTGTTTGTAATGTTTAGGAAGCATGTAATAAGATAAGATCAAGACCCTGAAACAAAATAAGGTGTGGTATAATTACACCATTTCAGTTCTACTAAGAAAGGAAGCAGACAAAGCAACCAGAAACATCAATGAATTTTAGAGACGGTAACTAATCAAAAAATATATGTTTTCAGCTAGAAATAATATGATGCAAAAGGGTTGAATGCATCTCTTTAATTCGTAAACAAGAGATGGTTCATCCCGAACAAAAAAAAAAACTCTTATAGGAACTCCCTTCCTGCATCAACTTGTTCCTCTCCCTCCCATCCCTGCTTCAAAGCTTCCCTCTGGAGCTTCCTAAAACTGGCCTCAGCCTGTCTATGTGCCATATAGACCCTAGCAGCATCTCTCTCTCTCCCCCCCAGTCGACTGATTTGGGGACGATGCCCTTGTGCGCTGTTGCTATACTTTGCTGTTTAATTTTGCTGTTAATTGGCACTAGGCACTTTTTGCACTTTTTCTGCCCCCACGCTTTGAGGGGGGACCCTATCATATCTCTACCTTTTCCCCCGGGCTCTCTTGATACTATCTGTATTTTGATATTTTGATGTTATACCACATTTTTGATGTTATTTAGATGTTTTCTACATATTACTACTGGTATGAATCTTGTTGCTATCTTCCTACTTAACTGTTTATGCCTGATGTCCCAAATGCTGTGTCACCTACTTGTTTATGCCGGATGCTCCTGTATGTTACCTTGACTTTGTCTGATGCATTGTATGTGCCCTGTAACCCTCCCGGGTTGCACCTGAAAATATGCACTTGGCTGTCTACTGTGCTTACCTGGTAAACAAAAGCAAATAAATAAACACAGCCATTGTTCATGAGATTTAAAAGCTTGCATGCCCCATGGGCAACATTGACTCCTTTTGCTACTTAATTCCAAAAAGCAACATTATCAACCAAGAATGAGAGTTCTCCGACTTTGTGACTGACTTATTCAGACAGGATAAGGCATCACTGAAAATCTGTAGTAGTATATGATATTTCTACAATGGGGACTCTTCCATTTCAAACAATTCTCCAAAATCTGAGTCAAAATACTTCTGGAGATGAACAAGGAAATCTTGCTCAGCTTCCCAATTCCACACAATCATTTTGCTTACAATTCTAATTTGTTGGGTCTTATAATCTACAGCGTTCTGGTTCCGACAAAGAGTTTCAGAAGACTTTTTCCAAACTTTAGGCAGAAAAATAGTTACTTTCAGGCTGAGGGACTATAATAAAATCTGTATAAAGAGGGAGTTTCAAAATAGATACAACCATGTAATCAATTACAGGGGCTGCATTTTGTGAAAAGAACATAAAAATTCCCAACTTTTGTCTGACATGAATCTTCCATTTAACAGTTAACCCATATTCTTCCAACCAGGATATGAAAGATGTTTCCATTTGTAGTAACCATCTTATCCTTACTATTCCTATTATAAAGGTGTGCCCCCAAGTCTGGGATATACATATCAGGATTGGCCAGATTATTAAAATGCCCAATGCAGGTGGACGTCTACATATCCACAATTTGCTATTTATTTTCTGGGATAACTGATCCACTAGCTCTGCAAGCTCAGCCAAAATTCAAGGATAAAAGTACTGTATGTGGAGTTGGCTGGAGGAATACACACATTCACATTTTTTTCTCGGGAACGTGACTGCTGAGAGCTGAAAACAGTCATTTTTTGTCAAGTCAATAGTGGTGATATCCTCATTCTACTTTACATTCAGATTGATTTGCACTCACAGCAGCAACTCCAAAAAGTGCAGTGCAGCCATCTCAGTGGTGCTGGGGATGGGGGATTACATGGCAGGCTGGTGACCCGGGTTCGCACCCAATCCTGGGATGACAGGAGTGGAGGCCAGTGAGGAGGGTTTTGAGCATCTGTAGGATACTTTCCTCCCGGGGGGGTTGGAACCTGCATCACTGTGGTGTGGCTCCTGGTGGCTGGTTGCGGCTGTGCACTTTGTTGCATGGGTGACCACACACACTGCAGTGCATTCACTAGGATGCCGTGAGCATGCAGCCACCTTGGGAGGGAGGTGGGTGGGTGAGAGAAAACAGGAAAAACATCCGCTCGGCCAGCCAGATGATGGCAACCAGTCATCCTGCCTGCCACATAGCCCGGGAGTGCCCGTGCCAATCCCACCCATGTGCCCCAGTGAATTCTATGTGCCTTTGGGCAAGCAACCCCTCCTGGATTCCCTGTTCAGGGGGCAGTCCCCTCATGGAGGGATACATCGGGCAAACTGGGGCCGCAGGTACCGGATGGCAGATGGTGGTGGGCAGTGCTGGTGGAGTGGCTGACTGGGGAGCTAGAGGGAGCATAAACAAATAACAAAAACTAAGTGCAGTGCAGGGAGGGGAAGGAGCAGATTTACTACAGACATTAAAAAAATTGTGACAAAAAACAGTACCGCTACCTGTTTTCTTGACAGTTACATTTTTGCCTCATATAGTCAGCCAACAAGTACATTATCACTTAAATAACTTCATAAGTTGAGTTGTGAGATATGAGGCAACACTGAATCCCCAATTAATCAGGCTAACATCATGAATGTCACAGTCTGCTCCCCCTCCCAGCTGTGTACACTGCTATTATAGTTAGATGACTCTGTCCAACTTTGCAAAGGTGTGGTATGGGTTACCAGAATGACTGGTTAGTCTGAATTCAGCTACTAATGGTTCCCCCAAGTTCATGGTACTGGGTTTGGGGGATCTACTTACTACAATGGCCCTTTTGGTCATGGGTCAGTCAGTCTAGGGTGGGTGGTCTATAAAAAAATGGTGTCAGCTCCTGGCACTTTGCAAGAATCTGGTAATTTTTGTTTGAACAGGCTCTGTGTTGAAAGATGCGGGGGTAAGTGGGAGATGACATTGTGTGTGTGTGTGTGGGGGGGGTGACCACAGGACTAACAATGGCCACAACTGGAAGGGATTCTTTTTAAGTTTTTAACATTTTTTTGTCCTTCTTGAGGCCAAACACCCAGAGTAATAAAAATATATTTCATTATTTTTCATGTATTTTATTTAATATTCAGTCCCAAGTACCCCCTTATTCATAGTATTTGGAAAATAATATTTGTTATTTACACACACCCAAGTAACAGTGCATGTACAGCAAAATGTTTGCAAAAGGAAGTATTATCTTGGGTCTATCCTTTTTTTATTTATTTTTGTATTTAGCTGTTTGGTCCCTGTCGCTTCCTCCCACCAACTGGCAATGGGGACACATTTGTATTTTTTTATGGATTTTCTCCCCTAACCCCCCACCCCAATGCCCCAGCACATGGCTGTGTGAGCATCTGGAAGCATGCTTCACACCCTGTGGCACCTGTTCAGCCCGTCCACCTCCTGATGCTTTGCTGCCCCCTCTCCATCTACACTACCCACTGGACCTCCACCCACTAGGAGCGGAACTATGGGGTGCCAATCCACCCTCGCCACCCTCAGGAGAAGAGAGCTTCCCACTGACATGCTCAATCCTGCTCGACCCCCCCACACTGGCACCCTGACAACCCAAGGTCGTTCCCAAACACGGGTCATCATCATAGCATGAGATAAGGCATCCAGCACCTCAACCCTCTGTGCCACTGGGGCTGGCTGAGTCTATCCTTTTTATATTTGCTTGCACATGCACAGCAAACATTTTTTTACAATTAATGAGTTTCAGAGGTGTGCCACTGTTGGGTCCAATGCAGCTCAGGCTGCAGTGGGTTCAGCAGTGACAGCCTAATGATCAGTAAGCTCAATCATGACATTGTTCTGTGCCTCTTGGGTGAAAACTTCTTGTAGTTGAAAGGAGTGAGCCACTCCCATCACAAAGTGGCTCAATCCATTTATCCGCATGCCCACCTCCTGATTGCTTCCCACACAATGTCCGTAAACCTGTAAAAGAAGAAGATGGTCCAGCAATGACTTCTGCCCCCATGCACCCCACCATAACCCCCTTCAGCACCCACCACCCCCACAACCCTTCCACCGCATACTTACCTCTCTAATTCAGCACTGTTCCTTCTCAAAAGTCCTACTTATTCTAAGCTCCACCAGGAAGTGACTGAAAACAAGATAAGTTTGCTTAATGGTTTTTTAATGCATTTTGAACTTCTCCTCATAACTTTGTCATTTCTTAAAGGTGATAGGAAACTGTTTTTAGACCTCTAGATGCTCTCCATTTGTTCTTTCATTGGCTACCCAGTATTCTGATATGTTTTTGACCTTTTTTGTTAAATTAACTACCCTGAATCCCCCCTCTCCTCAGTAGTTGCTGCTGTCTCTTTTCATACCGTCAGAACATTCTATGACATCAGAAACTCCCATTTCAGGCCATTCAGATGAATAGCACAGAACGGGAGTTACTGATGTCATAGAATATCTTAGAAATATGAAAATCAAGAGCAGTAGCTGGTGAGGAGAGTGGCACTCTATGTAGATCTGAGGGCACCCCAAAGCTAGATTATGTATTTCTCAAAAAAATCATCAAAATATATCAGAATACATAACTGGCATGGAAAGGAAGATGGAAGAGCAGTTAACTATGTAAAAATAATTTCCTATCTCCTTTAACATTTTTGGCCCAAATTTTCAAAAAGGTATTTTTTAACCCCACCTCATGATCCAGGTAGGTGAAAGGTTTTGAATCCCCCCAAAATGTGTTTTCACAGTCACTCTGTGAAATCATGTTTTGGATGGGATTTAAAAAATGTCATCCATCTTGATCATAAGGTGGGTTAATAAAAATACTATGTTGAAAATCTGGGGTCAAAATCTCAAAAAAAATTATGAAGCAACATTGGACTTCATTAATGTTTACTCATAACTTTACTATCTTTTCCAAATCTTGACCCAATTTTAAAAATTCTGCTTGTGTTGATCATAAGGTGGGGTAATACAAAGAATATGTGCAAAACTTGGGTCAAAATCTTAAAAAGCAGCAAAGTTATGAAGCAACATTGAAATTCTTAAATGTTTTCCCATAACTTTGCTATTTTTCTAAATTGTGTCCCCAGATTTTCAGCATAACCATTTTTACTCGACCTCATGAACAAGGCAGGTGTAATTTTTGAAATCTCCTATGAAACATGTTTTTGCAGTCACTCTGCAAAATCACCTGTTGGACAGGATTTAAAATATCTGACTTGTCTCGATCATAAGGTGGGGGCCATAATATAAGACTGTGTTAATAATTTGGGGTTAAATTCTCAACAAACAACAAATGCATAAAGAAATGTTGAAATTCTTCAGTGTTTATGCCTAGCTTTTCTATTTTACCAGATTGTGATCCCATATTTTCAACATAGCCATTTTTGTACCCCATGTCATGAAATGACATATGTAATGTTTTAAATCCTGCCCTAAAAGTCTTTTGACACTTGTGCCACAAAATGGCATTTTGAACAGGATTTCATAAATGAGACCTGTCGTGTTCATAAAGTGGTATAATAGAGAGACTGTCAAATATTTAATGTCAAAATAAAAAAAATGAATGCTGACATTTTTCAAAGTTTACTTGTAAGTTTGGAATATTTTTGCTTTTTAACCCACATTTTAAACATATTCATGTTTTTTCACCCCTTCGAATGACTATGGCAGGTATGATTGTTAAATCACCCTCCAAAACCTGTTTTTGTGGTTGTTCCACATTCATAAATGGTAGCTGCCCTGTTTGTATGCTGGTTCAATGACAAAAAATAAATAGTATTTTCAAAATTCAAGGCCACAATCTAAGAAATCAACAATGTAATGTGTGAACCTCTTCATTTCCCAATTATGAAAATTTCACTATTAAAACTATTAATTTGCTGACTATCGCCTCTGCACTATCAATGCCAAACACAGCAAATACAAGTGGGCAAACATTCGACATTGGCAAATTAGTTATTCATTGCATTTGGTTGGGTGGGAACTGATTGTTTGGGTGTGTTTGCATATTTTTGTTTACTGAGTAAGTGTGCTAGGACAAAATTATATTTTCAGTCATGACCCAGGGCAGCAAGACGGTATGTACAGCAAAAGTGAGTAGAAGTACAACTTTAAAACAATTTATAAAATGTGTTAGAAATTTCCTGCTTTCTGCTTGAGAAAATAAGGCCCAAGACCCATATGTTAAGCCACCAGAAATTCACAGGTTAGGACAAGTTCCGGCCATGGGGTTTGATATTTATGCATGCCATGTGCAGAATTCATGACACATTTCACTCATCCCCAGTTGTCATCACAGACATGGCTGCCACCTTAACTCATTGAAAACATTTAACAAGGCCCTAAAAAGTTACACTCTGTTAAATTAAAAAATAAATATATAAATAAATTAAACATCCTTTACTTTAATGATCACTTCCTTACACATATAAAGATGTGTTAAAAAAATGAACTAAAAAGACAAAGAAGCTCAGAACAAAACACTGAGGCAAGGATTACCCAAAAAGGGCATTGGAGACAAAGTCAGGTTTCAAAGATATGCAAAATCATACATACTCCAATAATGCAAAGCATCACAGGTTGTATAGGCAAATAACCATGCAAATTTAGACTGGTTCTGATTTAAGCAGGAGTGCATGGTGCCAAATGGCCTCTTACACAGTCTGCAGAGGCTAAGAACAGAACACATAGACACATGTCACACTTCTGTTCTGAGCCTCTGCGGATTGTGTGAGAGGTCACTTGGCACCACGTACTTAAATCAGAACCAGTCTATATTTTCATGGTGATTTACATATACGTCACATGATGCTTTGCATTACTGGGGTATGTGTGATGTTGTACTTCTTTAAAAAATGAAGTTCTATTCAGTTTTAAGTTCTGGTGTTTCTTTAGTGACTGTGAGAAATCCTCCACCATGACTACCAGGGCAATTTCTGCTGCTTACCTAGACACAGGTAGAATTGAGACTTTGCCTTCTGTTGTATGTTGGGAGGTAAATATCCTACCAGGTGAATTCTGCAGAAATGTAACTTCTTTTATTCCTTAATAAACAACCATTCCATCAATTGAATGTGTAGAAAGTCAGGTGATTGATAGGTGGGGAGGGTATCTACATTTTACTACTTATTTTTAACAAAAGAAAAATACCTGTTTTTAAAGAGAGTTGGCGTTTTTTGTTTTTTAAATTGTTTCTCAGTTTCCCCTTTTTATAAGCACAATAATATTTTCCAGGGTGTAGGTTATTTAAGTTATAACTGTCAATTAGCTAGAATATACGAGCCAATAACCAGGTAATATGGGAGAGTAAATGCCTGAGGCCAAAGGCTGAGGTGTTTAATCAACTGCAGTATCCAGTTATTCTGTGTACACTAAGGCTTACTGAATGCAAGTGCTATTATATAGCTAGGAGTTCTAAAACATGAGTATTTAAAGCTTTGTAGTAGTTGAAGCAGACAGAATCAATAGGCGCTTTTACACACAGGCGAGTACAATGGAATGGCCGTTACCGGTGTGCCACCGTTGTACTCTGTTCCGCTTGTGGTTCACTTTACACGCAGAGGGTTTCTGGCAACCCCCTCATCTCCGTTTTCTATATTTGTGTTTCGGCTCCCCCATGGAGTGTGGTGTTCTATGGCTGTTTTTATACTTCTGCCAGAATGGCTGTTTTACACAGCCAGACGAAACGGATCACAAAAGGACGAACCGGGGGAGGAAGAGATTGCGGTTCGGGTGAACATTCACCAGTGTAACGGAACAGATGCATTTTACACACAGAGGATGTAACGGTATACTGTTTCCATAACAGTCATTCCGTTACAGAAACCTGTGTGTAAAAGCACCTAATGATGCCTTCCCCCCTTATTTCTGAGACTGGCTAGAGGATTTTAGCATCCTCCAGCACAACCTGCTGAATCTAAAGCTCTTGTTAAATGCAAAAAAAAAAAAAAAAGCTATGATTATCTCTCCATCCCACAATATGGGGATACCTGGGACCCCACAGATTATTACCCTCCTTATTGAACCACTAGAGTTAACGGATAAATTTAAATATCTGGGAGTCTAGTTGGATAACAAACTCACCTTTGGTGTACATCTAAGTGAGTCAACAAAAAAGCTAATGCAGCGCCTCGGTATTTTATACCACATAAGATGCCTACTCACCCTGGAAGCTAGAAAGCGGCTGGTTCAAACAACCTTTCTTCCCCTGATTGACTATGCTGACTTCCTAAACAGCTGTTGTCCCCAGCATGCACTCCAAAAGCTGGATACACTCTATCATCGTGCACTGAGGTTTGTTCTTGACTTGCCCTTGCAGACTCATCACTGCTCATTGTACCAAGCATTAGATTGGCTGTCCCTCTCCACAAGGAGGCAGATAAATACCCTCACGTGGCTATTCTGGGCTTTGTCCAACAAACTACCACCCTATATCTGTGACCTGTTTGAACATTCAAAGGGTGCCTATGGACTAGGAATCTCCTCCTTTGTCCTCCTTAAGCTACCACGAACAAGGACATGTCTTGGCTCAACTGCCATTAGCTCCTTTTTACCAGCGCTTTGGAACAACATGCAAAAATTACTTAAAATCTGCCTGCTGCCCAGCCATTTTATATTTAGGGAGCTGCTCTAAAGAGGCCTGAAAACTCCGTGTGATTGTTTCAGGTAAAGCCTTACTCCACTCAGCTGAGTCCCTTAACCTCTGTAATCCTGGGCTGCCTATTTCCCATGTCAGTCAGCATCCCTTTAGGACAACCACCTCCCCCCTCCTACCTCCCCCCTCTCATCAATTAGCTTCGCAGGGGGCCTCATTTTATTAGGCTGCCCTATTTTCCCTCTCTACTATGTGTCTGATACCCTTTCTTCACACTGCCCTTCTCTATGTCCCTCCTTCCTCTCCTCACTTGTACTCTATAAGCTACAACCAGTATACATTGAACTTTAAATGCCTATATTTGCACTTGCTTTACATGTATTATACATATATACATCATTATATTTGATTGAAACCTTTAAATACATGAAAGGAATAAACAAGACGGGTACAGAAGGGCTGTTCAAAGTAAGGGAGGAGAGGGCCACCAGGGGCCATAATATGAGACTGGAGCGAGGAAGGTTCAGGAAGGAGATGAGGAGACACTTTTTTACAGAGAGGGTGGTGGCTGGGTGGAATGCGTTACCTGCTGAAGTGGTATGCAGTAGAACAGTGGACTGCTTCAAATGAGGATGGGACAGGACAAGGGGGAGGGTTAATGAAGGGGAAGGGTGGAAGAGAGGGGCAGCTGCAGAATAAGGGGTGCTAGCTGCACATTTGAGCAGACTTGATTGACCTCTAGGCCTTTATCTGCTGGCAAATTTTGTATGTTAGTATGTCTGATTCATCCAAGTACTGACCTTGTATATTGTAACTGCCTGTACCAATGTCTACTTTTGTATGAAGTGTTGTCCACTGTAAGCAAAAGTGTCCTCTGTGTCCAGGACCATCTTGAAAATGAGCTTGCTCAATGATGTAACTGCCTGGTTAAATAAAGTTTGATTGATTAATTGATTGATTGATTGGATAAACTATAGTGGGTGTATTTTAAATGTGGATAAACTATCATAGGCATGTCTAAATTGTGGATAATCATCTAAGGGACTGGTTGTAGTAGTTTGTGGGGTACTGAATGGCAGTTTTTCTCTATTCTGATTAGCTTACAATACATATGTCTTGCATAATATGTGATACCCACACTTTGAAGTGCTAACAGCACTTAGAATAAATGTCTTGTTTCTCACAATGGACAAGGGCATTTATCTTATAAAAACACCACACCGAACAAAGAGGGGGGGTCACCCACTGGACTGAACTTCATAAGGCCAAACTCTATAACCAGGCAAATAAACAAGCCTCACACTCGTACTACCTCAGGAAACAGGCTGAGCCAGGAAATAGAGTGCAAACATGGGTATTTTTTCTGCTACTTACAAGTGCAAAAGATGCAAACCGCAAGGCATATTGCAAGTGGTGCTGCCCCACAATTTGACAAGACCTCCCAACACCCATGATAGAGTGCCTGTAGAGACAACAAATGGCATCGGTAGGTTTTGCCAGGGTGTGGTGGTATGCCTTGCGCTTTGTTATCTTTTGTACTTGCACAAACAATATCCACGTTTACACTTTATTTTCCAGCTTAGCCTGTTTCCTGAGGTAGAGTGAGTGTGAAGCTTATTTGTTTACCTCATCATATAACAACCCACACCCTCTTGTGTCTTACTGCTTACACACTGAATTCACTGTCTAAAACACTATAAAGGGTTGCCTTGCCTTCAGTTTACTTGCGGCTAGAGGAAACTTTTATGTATTTGTTTGGTATGGAAAATGGACCTTGTTAGTTGAGTGGTGGCTTACTGAGTTATGCAAAGAAACAGTCTGACAAAAACAAAGTTAATAGAAAGTGCCAGATGTTTATCGGGACTTAAATATTAACAGCCTGATAGCCATGGACATTCTGTATCTTTGAACCATGCTTGGACAATGATCTTGATCGAGTATTGCTGCTCTGTAGCTAATATTGTAATGTTGGAAAGAATTTTCTCCTTCCCCACCAAATCCATCCACAAAAAACTCTACTCTGAGCTTGGCATGCTATACTACAACAAATCATGGCTTTCATTTCCTATCCACTATACATTTATCCTTCAAGGAAAACTAAAGTCAAAATTTACAAAAAAAATATGTTGTGCAGAGTGTTTTGATTTGTAGGTCAACTTCAATTGAGTCCTTCCCTTAGTTTGCTGAAAGGATTTTTTTCTAATTTTGCTTGCTGGTTTTATGGCCCCTGGGGATCTCCATGTTCACATTTTTATGGCTCTTCTTGTTCCTACAAAGCCTCCAGGACCATCAGTTCTACTACAGTTTTTTTTTGTCACAATTACAGTAGTACAGCTGTGATTTTAAGTAACTCTCCTTGTCTAGGGAGTGCTAATGAAGGGTAAATTTACAGATGACAAATGCCTGCGGGATAATTGCGTGGGTGATATTCCATGATATGGCAACTCAATATGAGCTACTCGAATTGAACACCTGTAAAAAGGGCTACATGTATAAAACAGCGGGAGCAATGAGAGTGACTTTGTGCAGTGACAGCGAAGCAGTGACAGCAAAGTGTGCCGGGGGTATTGCACATCTGGTCACATATAGTGCAGTCTCTGAGTTAGTTATAATACAATAGGGTGGTTCGGGAGGTGAAGATCCCTGTCTGGGAGGTGCAGGGGGCAAAGCCCCTCACATAAAATATGCTGTTGTGTTTGTGTGACTGGGTATGCGGTAATAAATGTAAGCTGCAATTGGAAAGACTGCAGTTGTGCTTCTGCCATGGTAGAATGGGTTAGGCAGGGTGTTAAGTAGGTAGGGTGATATGTACTATTGAGTGTTGTGGGTTTGATTCTAGGTGTTGGCATGCGATGTGAGTGGGGGGTGTGTCTTGTTTGTTATTCATTTAGGAGGTTCTGTCAGGTGTTGTTTTTTCTGTTGGGTGCCATCATGTTCACTGTTTTGGTGTTTGGCTTTCTGTTGGCCACTGTTTTGCTCAATGCTAAATAGCTTTTGTTGATTTTACAGTCGCTATTCTTTTGTCACTGTTATGGTAGGAAACTGAGTGGGCTACTCTGTAAGGAGACAGCGAGAGTCTTCACCAATTTATAGCATTTGCGACCCTGGGTGATTTGTGTGCTTTTCTAATGGTTGCATGTGGTCTGATGAAACAAAAAATTATATTAAAACAAAACATTCAATTCTGTTGGCTAGACTTAGACACATACCTAGAAAACAGAATGTTTGGACTTGACAGTTATTTAGTTGAAGCCGGGAATATCAGGCTTCTAATGGTAGATTGCTGCTGCAGCAGTTATCACTCCCTGAATCAATGGTCCTAGATGCATCACTGTCACATGACAGAAGGCACTGTAGAAACAAGAAGAGCTATAACAAATGTGAACATGGAGATCCCCAGGGCCATAAAACCAGCAAGCAAATTTAGAAAAACTCCATTCAGGAAACATAGTAAAGGACTTACTAGGTGAACACCTACAAATCAAAACACTCTGCACAACAGATTTTTTTTTTTTGAAAATTTTTACTTTACTTTCCCTTTAAGATGACCCTACCGGCATTTGACTATGTGGGTGTGGTTTACAACACTGTCTACAAATAATCCCTCACCAGGCTGGGAACCCTGTTACAAAGAAACAAAGAATTTATGATCAAAAAAGGCCTCTTGGCCCACTGTGTATGTTCCTTCCTACATGATCAAGGACTTACAAATCCTTTGGTGGAAAGAGCTTTGCCATATCAACTTGGAATTCATTACTGGATATAATAAAAAGAAGTCTTCAAAAGGGTCCTGTATGTTTGATTATCTACAAAGCATATGTGACTGCTAGACTTCTTTGCTTTTTTATGGTCCCCCACTGTCAATCTGTCTGGAAACTTTTTGCATCTGTATAGGTATATGATAACAGTCCTTGAAAATGTGTTTCGACCAAAGTTGGAACTTCTTGCTCTTCATAACTGCAGTACGTACAGTAACTGGAAAGAACAATACTGACAATGCCTCAGCATCAGTCACTCATCGCCACCGTGTAAAATAGGTTTCTTACCTAAATGAGGTGATCCTGGTGTGAAACATTCTAAAGAAAAAAAAAATAAAAATCAAAATACATTGGATCCTGGGCAAATATCTCCAGGCAACTTAAAGTAAATAAATGGTAGTAAAAAAGCTTATCATCATAGCGTATTTCCTGATCACTGGTAAACCTGCAGTGACACACAGTGGTCAACTTAACACAGTACTAACAGAAAAGAAATAATTTGATTATGATGATGAATCACTTTTAAGCAATCTGCCTGCAAAATGCTATTTTAAGACACATAACTTTTCATCACGATGAGAAAGAATCTCTGCCCAAAATCCATCACTGTACTAAAAATTCAGAAGTATTTCTACGCAAATAAAGTCTGCAGGTCTACAGCACAAAATAACAAAACTGTCTACACTCTGTAATTACCAGTAACTATTTTCTAACGTAGTTACATTTGTTATTCTTTGGTGCTCAGATCCGCTTCTTTTTTCCATCTTCTAAAAAGAATAAAATCTATACATTTTGAAACTGAACCTTTAATAAAAGTAGAAACATGTAAAAAAAACAATTCTTAGCCAAATGGGGCTGTTGCGTTTAATAGGAGAGGCACTTGGCCAAGCTTATGCAAGTGAGGTGTATTGGTCACCGAACCTCACATCTCTGCACAAGGTCACGGCAATGCTCGGCAGCACGTGTACGTTTACAATATGCAGCGATTAAAGGACCCATTACTGCCATGTGATCCGCGGCTTACCACCACCAGACTCGAGCCATAAATGGAAATAATACTCCCTGGCTTACAAATGTGCCCTTCCTCCCTGAGCAACCTGATCTCCAGTCTTCCCAACCCTACAAACTAAGATTACAGGGACGGGACCTTATACCCAGGATGCATAAAGTGGTTGGAAAGAAAACCTTCTTCTTTGTTGTCCCTGCTAGCTGGAACTCCCTCCTGGACAAAATTAAAGCAAATGGGCACTTTGCATGATCTAGGTACAAACACTTCAGTGACCCATGTGCCTACCCCTAACTAGACCTTAACCTATCCAGTAATAATTTACCGCCCCCCCAATATAAACTATGTATCCAACTGTATACATGTTTACTTATTTAAAAATAGAAATATGAACTCTGAACTGAAATGTATATATTTAATACTGTAGCTATTGTAACTCTTGTTTAAGATGTAACTACACTTCCTCTGTTAAATAAAGTACCCCTGGGCCCTTTTGAAAAATAGGTGGTCCACCTAATTGAAGCTTTGCTGTCATGTGCAGTTCTAAATAAAAAAAAAATATAGAACATAATGCATGGGCAACCATGCACAACAAGACAATATTTCCATTGAGGGGTTGAGATGACATCATATGGACCTCAAGATATAGTATATAGTTTTAATCTACGTCAAAAGGGAAAATGTCAGTTTATGTACAGTACTAAGCAGGGCTCATCTGCCCCCTCGCACCTACAGTACCTTTCATCGTTCAGTCAGTTAATACAATAAAGATTAAATATTATGATGACAGGGTTGGGGCTTAACAGCAGGTAAACATACACATCAACTTTCTGTGACCTTTGAACTGTGTACAACGTTTGTCTATGCAAAGCAAGGATTTTGAGAGTATGGAAATCCATACACAGCACTTAACCATATACTATGAACTAGTTACTTAAAAAAATAGTTTTAACATAGTCAAGATGCCTGCAGATGGGAAGCACATCTTGTGTGATACATTTTTTGACATCTGCTACCAGGTGCCATTGCAGTTAGGTAGTAGTAGACCACTGGTTCATTTTTATAAAATGGCAAGAAAACATCTAGAAACGTCATTGGCTGAAAGATATCACCTGACCATACATTAAATCTCTATAAATGTATGGTAAGGTGTTGAATCTCATTTTCCTCACCGAAAGACCTACTTAGAGCCATTTTATAAGTGAAATAAGCCCATCCAGGGTGTGCATCATAGGATTTTAATGCATTTCCTAGGGTCATAAGGACACTCGGCCTTTTGCCTTGTGCCTTACAACACTCCCCTCCTCCGGCATGCATTAAAATCCTATAATGCACACCCTGTTGTGGCTTATTATTTATGTATAATTTACCCTAAAATATGCCAGCTGAGATGCAGCATCTGCATTTTAGTTGCGGTTCTGCTCTTACTCAATGTTTCCACTGGGAAGACTGGAGTACAAGGAAGTTAAGTAACTTGCCAAAGGTGACAGAGTAAGTGTTTAGCTTTAGAGGGGTTTGTACATCAGTCTTCCAGTTCCCAAGCCTGTTGTTTAAGCTCTAGGCTGCAGTATCTTCTATGTCTTCTAAATGCTGCAATGGGTTGCAATGCTACAGTTTAATTTAGTTTATTAGTAATGCAGTTTTATCCCATGCAAACTTATGTCATAGAGAGTTCTGATACATATAACGGTGGCTACTAGCATGAGTAGAATGTGCCACGGACCACCTAAGACATATTCAAATTTATAAAATGGGTTTGAAAAATTGTGAAACCTGACTGGCTGAGGGCCATCGTTACCCATGCTGTTATCTCAGCACAGTAGCACCAAATAAAGATCCAGCAGTCTCTTCACAGTAAAATCAATACTAACCACACATCCTTGAGTGACATCACAAGCATGGCTGCCACCTTTACTCTCTTCAAACCTTCAACTAGGCCATACAAATAAAACTGCCTTAAATGAAAAAATAGTAGTTAAATGTGATTTGCCCTCATAATCTTCTTCTTACAATCACATGCATAAACTTAAAAAAGAAATACAACTGTACTTATGGTTTTAATTTCTGGTGTTTCTTTGCTGACCATGCCCCCCCCCACCTGCTTACCAGGGAAATCTCTGCTGTTTGTGCTACTATAGATATAACAGAAGCCCTGGTTCCAACTGAGGCCTTATTTTTTGTGAGTGAGGGGATGAATATTTTGACAGTAGAATTAAGAAGAGATTTGAAATCTTATATTCCACCCATAACAAACATTCCATCTACTGAGCATAGAAAAGATAAAACAAATTATGAACTGAGGAGTGTAAATAGAGGAATCTAATTGGCAGAGAGCTCTTTGAAGCCATGATGATATCGGGTTACATCATCATGGCTTCAAAAAAGTTCCAGTGCCACCAGCCTCCTTGCTCTGTTCTGTTTGAGAACAATTTTTTCAAAATGTACTCCTACATCACCCAAAAACTTGTTCATAAAATGTTTAAAAACCTGTTTATTTTTTTTATTTATGAAAATTCAAACTCAGTTCATAATAGCAATAAGTCACTCCAGGGTGTGTTATATCATGGGATATCATGACTTCTCGGGTCATTGGATGCACTCGGCCTGCGGCCTCGTGCCCAACCACCCAAGGCGTGGTGATATCCCATGATGTAGCACATCCTGTCATGCCTTATTGCTTAATTATACAATGGCAAGAAAAAATCCTGGACTCTGGTCAGTCTTGGGCTGGCCCCATGATGTTATCCCAGCCCAACATCACGGGTCTAGTCTCAGCCTCACTGTGAACCTGGTCTCTGATTGGTCAGTCTTGGGCTGGACCCATGCTGTTATCCCAGCCCAACATCACGGGTCTAGTCTCAGCCTCACTGTGAACCTGCAGATGACGATATGGACCACCAGCTTTTTGTTTTTGAGTCTCCTCTTAAGAAACAAAAATATTTTTCCACACTAATAAAACCATTCTTTTAAAATTATTTTTTTATTTTAAATATAACAGTGAGCCATTGTATAATAGTAATAATGCCCTCCAGGGTGTGTGTCGTTTGGGATAATGTCACGCCTCAGTTGTTGGATGCACTTGGCCTGCGGCCTCGTGCCCAACCGCCTGAGGCGTGACGTTATCCCAGCACGCCATACACCCTGTCAGGCATTATTGCTTAAGTGGGGAGCAGGAAGGAAATAATATAAAGAAAAATTAGGAAATGTGAGGAACCAGGTAAATGTGAGTAAGTTTGGGAAAAAAGGTTTATGGGCTGATCTGAAAAAAAATATGTATTTAACTGTGCATGATATCTGAAACTGAGATGACATGCCAAATGCTTGGATGTGCTGGAACTAGTTTGTTGGAGTGGATGAACATTTAAAACAAAAACATTAAAATGTTTAACACTATTTTATTTTTGTGTATTTTTTCACGCCCTGAAAAAATCTTAGACACGTTTTATAATCACAATAAGACATTCCAGGGTGTGTTCTGTGGTAGGATAATAGAACTTCTCAGAAGCTGAAGGCACTCAGAAATGCCTTGTGCTTCTCAACATACTAGAGTTGTGCCTTTATCTTACCACAATGCACACCCTGTCATGTCTTATTGCTTAAGTATTCATCTGTGATAGAGCTGGGGATGGTGCAGGAGTCCCCTGACTCCAGCGTGAGTTGGCAAGTGAGCCAAATTCAGCTGTGACCTACAAAACCTGCCATTTTGCTAGAGCACGGGGTGGGGTGGCTATAATCAGGCCCCCTTCACCAGCCCACAGGATATACTGTAATGGACAGAATTTTCCATCTCCATTTCAGAGGCCTAATATACATTATCCCTAATTTATGTGTAACCCCTAAGCGGCGCTATTCTAAGGGCTACTACCTCTGCCTGTATGGCAACACACAGGTTGAGGGGCCTGAGCTCTGTAAATGGGTGCCTCTACCCAGAGGAATGGTACTGGGGGTAGTTTAACTGCTCTGGTATAGCCCTCCAGGATGCTTTAATCAACCACCAACCCTTTTAGTGGCCTAAACAATAACACAATGGTACAGTCACGGTCACTAGATAGCAGTAATAATATGCTCATGCCCCTTTCACTTACCACCAGGGCTGGATCTGCTGCAACTGCCCTGGAGACCCCCTGGAAAATAAGATCAGCAATGCAATAATGTAGCATTAACACTGTAATGCAACTAATAATATCACACTAGCCAGGTTAAATATGAACAAAGACAATCAGGTTTATTTAGGGGCAGTGAACAAGGGAGGGATGTGAATCTAGCAGGATGATTAGCGATCTGATTTAAATCAGGATTTTATGACATGCTCCTTAAGCCCCAATTATACAGTTAACAACCCTGGGTGCCCAGTGTGTCATGCAGGCTAGCCAGACGCATTGCCCAGGGTGGCCGACGTTGCAGTTGTTGGGTCTCTTAAAGGAAGAAAAACAGTTAATCATGCACACAACCCAATAATTCATAATCCAAGTCAGATGGCTCAGTCCATTGCAAGAACCCAGTAAAAGAAACAATTAGTTGGTACCACAATGATTTTTGCCTTTTTTTTACAGGGAGCTACCCTGATTTGTACTCACGCTACCAGAACCTGGATGCAGGACAGGAGAGATGTAGACCTCATGGCGATGATCAGGAATGCCAGGGAAAGCAGGACCGACACGGCTCACCTTCAGGTGGTCACTACCTACTTGATGGTGTTGGGCAGGGAGCCAAATCCCCAGGCCGATCTTTCACCGAAAAGGTCTCTGAAGCACGAGTATCGGCCTAGGCCGAGATGGCAGGGCCCAGGGAAGATGAACGGTTCTGCGAAAGTTCGTCATCTTCTGTTGGTGAAGTCTCCAGCTGGCGTAATGGATCTGATCGTGGGGGGACTAAATCATGACCCATGAAACACATTCAGCACATTTACTGCACTAACTTCTATAAACAACAGTTAGGATAGTGTCCGGTTACAAATTAACAGCCTAACTGCGCAAACCTTCTGATCCGAGGGTAACTTTCTCACAAGCTGGGCCGATCACTTCTGGAGCAAATCTTTGGTCCAAATCACAAGTTGCAGCAACAACTTCTTTCTTCTGTTGCAGATACAAGCCAGCGATCGGAAAGGTCCGACTTCTGCAATAGGCAGTTCGGGTTACTGAGAACGGAGCAGGAAGGTCAGCAAAGCCTCTTCCCACTGATTCCCCAATGTTCCTTCAGGGAGCAGCTGCTCGAAATCTTGAGCAATTCACTTTTCCACCTCTAACTCCAACTGATTCATTGCTTCAGGCAGGTCTGGATATTTCCTCTGTAATCCAAAGGGTTCTGTTGGCTGAGGGAGCTGTCAGTCACAGTAAGGGCTCCCCCTCCAGGTCCATTTGGGTGGCAAAACTTAAAATTACAAAAAAAATACAGAATTCCTTCCCACAAGACCCCTTGGGACAGTCTCCATTTTAGGTCCCCAGTGATCCGATTGGTCCAAATAGTGGAAGTCCAGAACCTAACATGGTGGCTGCCTTCCAAACGTTCAGGCCGCAATCAAAGCAGGTTAGATAAACTTCTCTATCATTGCTATAACAGCAATTTAGCAATAAGCAATTACAGTTCCTATAAGGGCTCCCTCTGCACAAGTAATGACTGCAGAATGGAGCAAAATAATAGACTGACTGGTCACAAGCCTTAAATCACTTGGACCCAGCCCAAACTAATTTCTAACACAGATTAGTCATTTTCTTAAATAGACAGGCACGGAGGCTCACTAGGGGCACTCTCATGCAGACAAATAGAACTACTGCAGACAGGGCACCAGCCTGACAGTGGGCATTAGCCTGTCAGTGTTAATGGCTCAGCAGGTAGCACACTCACCTCTGAGGCCGAGAGATCAGTAGGCTGTGGGTTCTATCCCCACACCAGGTACTTGGGTTAATATCCCAATACTGACACTGTAAATACTGTACTTGGGCATGGGCTGTAAGAAAGCTGTTGCCCATCGAGTTCATTCTACACTTGCCAGTGGTAATAACCATTTAGTAATCCCTCAGACATGTGTTGGTCTGGATTATTTTTCAAAATATCTAACGTCATTGATTCTACTAGCTCTTCTGAGAAGCTGTCCCAAAATTCTACCACCGGTTTATGTAAAAAAAGTACTTCTTGCTTTCCTTCTGGAACTGTCCAACTGTTAACTGGAATGTATGTCCTCACAAGTTATGTGCCTGCATTTAAAAAGACACATGGTACCCATGTCGTCAATCAGTGATTTCTCTGATATTATCTTATACAGCTGGAATACTCTCTCCTCAGCCTCCTTCTTTCCTGGATAAACAGATCTAATCTCTCAAACTTAACTTTCGCCTGGCATGTTTCTTAAGCCAGGAACACGTTTTGTTATTCTCTGCTGTTGTGTTCTTTCAGTGATGTCAGTATGTCTCTTCTATGATATTGATTCAAGAAGGGAGAAGGTGTGTGTCTTGAAACAGTCTTTTTTAGTCCTTATTTAATGTCATTTGTTAAAGCTGCTGTTTTCCTGCCCGGTGCTCATTTTTGTTAGCTTGTGTGGAACACAAGTACAATATGATTGTTGCCCCTTTTGGAGTTTCTCCCAAAAAGGAATATATTTATTTTTCTGTAATTTGTGACCAGGAAATACACACTAAGCTGTGATAACTCATTTCCAGGTGCACCTTTTTTGGGGGGGGGGGTCACATGAACCTGATTTAGTGACAGGGAATATTGGCCATGGCCCTGGGTAAACCCATTACTGTTCATTGATAAGTGTCACGGGATCTTTTACTTCCACCTGGACAGTGACCAGAGATGGGCAGAAGGGACCTCAGTTTAGCATCACATCTGAAGGACAGCACCTCAACAGTGCAGTACCCCCCCCATGCTGCACTAGTGTCATTTATAATTACTACCCCAACTACCCAGTGTGGGGCTAAAATCCAAGACCTTTTAATCATCTGTCCCCAGAGGCAAGAATGCTACTTACTGAGCCACTGACACTATGTGGCATAGACCCTACCATTTAAACCATCTTACACTTTCTATGTTGCAGTTAGTTGAAGAGGTGTTCATGGGCAACATCTTTTGGAATGATTTGACATTAAACAGATCATTATGTTTTCTGTTTGCTCAGCTATTTAATTTCAAAAGTATTCCAGAGTACATCTTTACTTCTTAGTTGTACTTGGCAAAGTGTTACCTCGCAGTCAATGAGGGAGCAAAAGTATCTGTAAGAGCCTTGTTTTTTTAAATGCACAAGAATTTCTGAGAGCTGGGGGTTATTGCTGGTTCATTTTTTTTTTAAAATGGTCAGCAGATATTGCAGGTCCACTACCAGCTGGGGTTCAGATGGTTTAAGCAAATCCCCCTGTAACTGGGTGACTGTACATCCCACATGCCCATCACCCTTGCATAGTACCAGGGTACTTGACCTGGGCTAAAACAGAGGTTGCAGAAGGGACTGGAATTTGCAAATCCCTATTGTGGGAAGGTTGGGCCCGTTAAACAACAGGTTTGCAGAGCCTGTGAAACACTCATCTTCTAATTACTTTGAGATGAAGTGCACCTGAGCTGTCCCCCCCCCCCAGCAATTTAACGAGCTGCTCCCTGAAGCTCAAGTGTGTATCCTTGACAGAATGAAAAAGGCAGATACGAGAGAGAGAGAGAGTGTGAGAGAAAGCAAACTTCTTTATTTTCAGTTGAGAGTCTAGTGTTCAAGTAAACCTGTTTTTTTTTTGTTTGTATGTTTTTTTGTGCTGATTAGGTTGTGGAGAACCGGTATGTGGCCTTTATAATCTTACAAACTGAGATTCAAAGAGGCATTTTATCTCCACTAAAACAGCTTTGTTTTTGAAGTTCTCTGTTTTTTTTTTCAGTTTATGACTCATGCCCAGTCTGTAAGGAGTGCCCCCCCACCATCTCTGGCCATGTAGTGCAGTGTTTTTTTGTGTCATGTTTCACCAAATACATAACAGAAAATCCCCCCCACCAGACAGTTCTGGCACACAATATTTTGAGGAGCTTTTGTCAGGTGGGTTTGTGTGCCCAAATCATGGTTCAAGAACTGCAGGGAAAAGCAGAGAGGGTGGGGATAACCAGTCATGCTGGGGGGTCTTTAGTGACTGTGTAGTGTGCCTTTAGTGTGAATCTGTCTTGTGTTCAGTTAGTAGCAGTAAAACTGACATGCTGGATCACACACACTGTCTCTCTCTCTCCCCTCCCTCACCGTCCTGATTGCCTGACAAAGATCATACTTGTGTACCATACTCTCTCTCTCTCTCCCTCTCTCTCTCTCTCTCTCTTTTAAGTTGCTGAACCACAACACCTCCAGTTTACTGCATGAACTGCAGCGTGGTCATTGGATCTGATTTCTGAATACTTAAAAAAGAGGGCCAATTAGGGAAAAACAAGCCATCAGACCATCAAGCCCTTGAGTCAGTCCTGCATGTCCTGCTGTAGCATGGAAGGGGACAAAAGCAAGGAACTTGGCTGATGGACCCTCGATTCAGCTCCTGCTGTGGGAAGAAGAGGAAAGTAAAAGCATCAATTTGGCTGTTGTGTCCTTGATTCAGTTTCTGTGCTGCAGAGAGTAAAAATCAAGCACTTGGGCTCTCAGTTCAGCCCCCCCTTTTTCACCGGTCCCAGAGCCTGCTGCCAGTGAAAGGGTGGAAGGGGTGAGAAGGTGAACAATCAGGCTGCACTTGTCCTGGCTCCTGCTGTGGGGTGTGGTCAGAGCAAACAATCTAGCTAGCAGCTCTTAATATCGCCTGTATGCCTACTAATCCTGACTCATGCTGATGGCAACTGGGGCAAAGGCAAGGAACTGAATCTTCAAGTCCATAGCATGGTCTCAAAACCTGTCCCAGGTCCAGGCTGCTGGTTGCAGGAGAGGCAGAACATTCGATCATGGGTCTCTGAGAACACCCTGCCATCACACCACTGCCCTAGTTCTTGCGGAGGAGCCACAGGATATGTCCATTGGGCCCAGAAGCGGTTTCTTCCCCTTGCCCAATCCCTCTGGTTTTTGGGACAGGGATGAAGATGAGGCTTTCAGGCTCTGAAGAGGTGCACATTGAGGCCCTAGCTGGAGTCAGCAGCAGGGTATTAAGATGAGGGGGAAAAGTATAGGTACACATGGTGTGCTTGGTATTGCATTTGTGTACACCTCTGTGTGATGTTTGTGAGCACATCTGTGTACATCAAATGTATTATGTATCTGTGGGGGGTGGATATCTATATAGTGTTCATGTCTGTGTGTTCACATGTGTCTATTGGGGTGGGTGGCTACTGTTCCAGCTAGCAGGGTGTGCATGTGCTTTTGAGAGTGGGGTTGCATCTGCCTGTATGTGTCTTTGTATGCATTTAAGTCATCCCTCTATGATTACATGGGAGATATGAAATTTGCCTCTTAAGGTACATTGATCAAGTCACTATGGCCTACGGCTATTGATTCATAACATTCTATGATTCTATGAATGTGTGTGTGTGCCTGCTTTTCTGTACATAGTGATGTATACATGATGTGTACATAGTGATGTGTACATGATGTGTACATGGTGATGTGTACATAGTGATATGTACAGTGTACATAGTGATGTACATGGTGATGTGTACATGATGTGTACATAGTGATGTGTACATAGTGATACGTACATGGTGATGTGTACATAGTGATGTGTACAGTGTACATGTGATGTGTACATAGTGATGTGTACATAGTGATGTACATGGTGATGTGTACATGATGTGTACATAGTGATGTGTACATAGTGATAAGTACATGGTGATGTGTACATAGTGATGTGTACAGTGTACATGTGATGTGTACATAGTGATGTGTACATAGTGATGTGATGTGTACATGATGTGTACATAGTGATGTGTACGTGTCTCTGTATGTTTTCCCTCTGCTCCTCCCCTTCTCACTCTGAAATCTCTCCTCCGTGATTTCTCTATTCTCTCCTGCAGTTGCTTTTGATATTGGGGTGGACTTCCGTCAACTATCTTCCACCCTACACTGACACTAGCACAGCCCCTTCCCTCTAGTCATCAGTCACTACTCCCTGCTCCTCATACTATTGTTTTGTTGCCCTCTGTTTAATGTTCTTTTGCCTGTTCTGCAAATTACTGTGTGGCAATTTTATTCTTGAAGTGTTTTCTTGTAATTTCTCTATTTTGTTATTTCTAGAGTAATGTATTATTTTTGTACATTGTACTTTGTTTTGTTCTCTACTCATCCCCATCCCTTCAGGATGCATTTGGAAACAAGTTGATACCAGCTCAGTATGACGTTAGTGGTAAAACATTTGAAATAAATATAACAAATGTAGTGATATTGCTGTGTGTGAGGGTGTCTGCATTTTGCATCTATGTATTGTACATCTCTGCATGGCTGTAAGTGTATCTCTGTCTATTGATAAGCATGTAATGTGCACTGTGCAAAGCTACTGTCCTGGTTAATGGAATGTGTGCATCTCTGTAGCAGTCTGCATGTATGCGCTACAGTGAGTTTGGTTGTGTCTGTGTGTATGTGCTACAGTGAGTTTGGTTGTGTCTGCATGTATGTGCTACAGTGAGTTTGGTTGTGTCTGCATGTATGTGCTACAGTGAGTTTGGTTGTGTCTGCGTGTATGTGCTACAGTGAGTTTGGTTGTGTCTGTGTGTATGTGCTACAGTGAGTTTGGTTGTGTCTGTGTGTGCGCTATGGTGAGTTTGGTTGTGTCTGCGTGTATGTACTACAGTGAGTTTGGTTGAGTCTGCGTGTACGTGCTACAGTGAGTTTGGTTATGTCTACTTCAGTGAGTTTGGTTGTGTCTCCATGTATGTGCTACAGTGAGTTTGGTTGTGTCTGCGTGTATGTGCTACAGTGAGTTTGGTTGAGTCTACGTGTATGTGCTACAGTGAGTTTGGTTGTGTCTGCTTCAGTGAGTTTGGTTGTGTCTCCGTGTATGTGCTACAGTGAGTTTGGTTGTGTCTGCGTGCATGCGCTACAGTGAGTTTGGTTGTGTCTGCATGCATGTGCTACAGTGAGTTTGGTTGTGTCTGTGTTCATGTGCTTTAATAAGTTTGGTTGTGTCTGCATGTATGTGCTACAGTGAGTTTGGTTTTGTGTGTGTGTGTGTGTCTTATAATGTAGTAAAATGTGTGTCTGTCTGCAGCTGTGACTGTTTATGTACATTGGTGTGCTTCCCGATGTTTTGTTTTATTACATCTTGGACCCAGCTCAGCTGAGATGCAAAATCTAAGTTTTGGCAGGGTCCTAATTTTACTCAGTTGCACAGCTGATGGACTAAAGCATAGAGGTTAAGTGACTTATTTAGAGTCCCACAGTGAGTAAGTGGCTGTGGTGTGATTTGAACCTAGGTCCCCAAGCCTGTGCTCTAGCCACTGGACCATGATACTTTGTTGGTGTGTGTGTTTTTCTGTGTGGTTATTTGGCCTATTTGTTAAGACTGCAGAGTTCTGAACCTTGAGACCCAAGTTTGAAACCTTCTTCTGCCATTTACTCAGTTTGTGACCCTGGGGAATGCAGAGCAGAAGAGTCAAACACGGAAATGTGCCCAGTACTTCAAATACCCTCCTAGCAAGAAAGTGTTATGGGGCCTTTCCTCTCCATTTTAGTATGCTACTGGTCTCTAACCCCCACCAAACAGGCATGCCGCTATTCTATATCAGCCTTTCCACCAATCACTCAGCTGTGTGGGACGGAGTGCAAACTCCATGGCCTTTAGCATACTTTCTGTAATTCTGTTCCTCTGTGATTGTGTAATAGTGCCTGTGCTATGCTTGCTCATTCCTTGTTCTTTGTCTGTGTTGGCACTTTTTGCTGTTTGCAATGGTCATTGCCACATCCTGCAGTTTCTTCCCATTTCCCTGGGCCTCACTTCGCTTTGTGGTTGCTGTATGTCCTTACATGCATGTAGCATGCCCTTGCAGAATACCATGTTCCCCAGTACACCATAGCATGGCCCCTTCCTCCAGTCGCAGAACATTTCCCAGCTCTAACTACCATAACTACAACATATGGAGTCCACTCCAAACCCAGGTCACTGACATGATAGTGCAAAACGGTACCCCAAGAAAGCTTTATTTACCCCCCCATTCATAGTTCTAGACAGACATCACACCTCGCCTCTCAGCAGTGGTGGTGGAGCATACTGAAAAGTGGACGGAGTCAGAACTCTACAGGCCAGGGGATCCATGCAGCGCCTCAGCCTAGGGCACTGTCAATATTATTGACTTCTTGAGTAAGCTTCAGTCAGCCTACTTGGCTTTTTATAATGTGTAAAAATTGCACATGGTTAAGAATAGCCCATGGTTTATTCAGAGAAATGTATGGATTATTTTTTAATTGTAACATGGCTAAATTACAAAGCTGAGAAAGCAGAAACATCTTTGGCTAAAATGAGTCACATGGTAATAGCTCTACATGGCATTATTTAAGCAATAATGCTGTGTTGAAAGTGAAGTAACCTCCTAATCCACACGTCCCAAAGAGCAGTATGTACAAAAGACAAGATAGGGAAGTCACACCTGAAAGGAGCAGTAGCGCAACGGACAAGAGCAGTACAAAGAATGCAACACTTCTGGAGCGCGCGGCAGGCAGAAATGTTCAATCCGTGTAACAAATGAATAGTGCAGCAATCCAAATGGACAGATCGCAAGGGCCCAGAGCCCCCTGAACACCACATGACACAGTATGCTACTAAGTAAGATAGCTAAGTATCGCAGGAGACAGATCAGTGTATTGTAGACCTACTAGGCATGCTATAAGAATAGTAGCCATGCAGATTTCAAAAATTTATTGAAAAGAAGTTTAATGAGGCCGTGTCATGTGAATATGTGAAATGTTTTTTATGCAGCATCTACATATAAATAATGATTTGTTCACGTTCACAAAAGTGCACTAAACATTGTTAAAAAAACAAAACTTTGTCTACGTACTGTTTCTTTTTTGAACTTCAAAAGATTTTATTATGAGCTTCATTAGGTTAACAATTAATAGATTGCCAGTATACATTGAGTATGTACAGTTGAATTGTACCCTTCTTAAAATTTACTATTTGTTTCCACCAAAACCTTCATTTTGTCAGTCTTAATAAATCTCATCTTTCTCTTTTTCCACAGATATATTCCCTCTTCAAAAACATCATCCATCTCCTTCTACATTTACTACCTGTTCATTGCTTTGTGGAAACAGAATTAATACTTGAACCTTGCCAAGACGAAAGTCATGTTTCTGTCTGTCCACGAACAAAAGCAGTATCCTTCAACCTCCCAATTAACAAGTCGCAGATCAGGACAACCCTCGGAGAACCCTTGAAACTGTGGACAGATTTAAATACTTAGGGTTCTGGCTTGATTGTAAGCTCTCCTTCACTATACATATTGAACTTGCAAAAAACTAAGCCAAAGGCTAGGACTCTTCTTCCATATCAAGCACCTGCTAACTCATGAGGCAAAATTAAGACTGATTCAGATGACTGTTCTCCCACTTATTGATTACGCAGACTTCCTTTATACCCATAGTCCCAAGACAGCCTTGGCAAAGTTGGATATGTTGTACCACAGAACACTTAGGTTTATCACCAATGCCCTGTATAACACCCATCACTGCTCCTTATACACACAAATAGGGTGGACCTCTCCTGCCACTAGGAGATGGTGAAACACCTCCCGCTGGGCATACAGAGTAATCACTAATAACCTCCCCTCTCACATCAGTGTCCTTTTCAAATGCACCTTCTGTGCATACTCACCTAGAAGGTACACATACATTATGATTGATGTCCCCAGGATAAGATCCAGCTTTGGTGCATCGTCCCTAAGCCATGCTCTACCTACCCTATGGAACACACTCCAAAATTCCCTAAAATTGATGGAACTTGTGGGGATTCTCCTAAGTCATACCCTGAAGGAAAACTGCCATTGCTACTCCTAAACAGTATTGTTAACACAGGATTAGCATATGGCAGTCCCTTGTCAGCACTTGCCCAACTTGTCCTCCCTTTAGATGCCTCTCCCAACCTCCTCAACCCCTACTCTTAGTCATGTCTGTTCTCCCTCTTTCCCTTCCTCCACAGCCTCCTTATAGCCCTCTTATCCTTTCCATCTCATTCAGAACAACCTTCCCCTCCCTCTTGCTCTGTCCCCATACCACCTCTGAACTTTAATGCCATACCTCTTTACACCAATTACTATAGTTGATCATAGATGTTCTCTCTTAACGTATATCCCATGTACAAGAATTATTAATATCAAGTGCATTGCTTTGCTAGCTGTAATTGTATTTTTTTACTCGTTATCTTTACTCTCTTTTGTTCGAGTCCATCCAGGACCTCCTTGTAAATGAGTTTTTTTTCTCAATGATGTATTTCCTGATAAAATAAAAATTGAATTGAATTGAACCTGGAGGAACTATGTAGAGAGCATCTCTGCCTTGACTGAATTTTGTGGCAAGATGGTAACCAGGTCAACACCTGATACTCAGAGACAGGTACAGGATTAAATACGTGCTTTTATATAGCATGGTAGGTGTCTGGCAGCAGTTAGTGCCCAGCTGGTGAGGATAGACTTCCTCTGCAGAGCACAAAGATTTTCTGACCCAACACACACCTTAATTACCAAAAAGATGTTAGTGGGGTGGGCCAGTGCCTGAAACAGGGTACAGAATGGCGGAAAAACGGACAGGCTTGTAGGAGCTGGCAAGCCTAGTGGAGGTGATGGACTTAGTATGCAGCTCCGCATATAATGCATCACTTTTTGGGGCCTACTTCTCGTGCATTTTCTGGTGCTTTCTGGGTGTCTGAACTGGTACTCTACCAGATGCGGCTTTTGGCCGAGGGCACAACAGTATTCACTATGGGCCATCATCTGATGCACCAGAAGGAGGGAGGTGTTTGCCCTGTTCTATCTGCCTTTTCTCCACCCCACCTCCCCCAGTGGCAAGCATGCTGTGGGGTTAAAGGGGGTGGGTGAGAACCTGTGGTCACCCACATCCCAAGCACAACTCTACCACACTTCAGCCAGGAGCTACTCCAAGGCGATGCATCCCCATACCCCAGGGAACAGTATTTTCAAATGCTCCATCACCCTCACTGCCAGCTTCAACTCCTTCATCCTGGACTCGGTGCACGAACCCCGTATCACCAGTATGCCAGCGCAGTCCCCTACAGCTCGGTGCCTCAGAGCCAGCCAAATTAGGGATTTTTGTGTTCTTTTTAGGTGCCTTTTCTTCATTCCCATACAATTGCAGTCTCTTTCCAATTTTATTTTCCTCAAACTAAACCAGACTTTCAGTGTTCTATCCGGAATTGCATTCCTGGTTATTCTTACCAATTTCTGCTACTGATGTCTAACTAAACTTTTTTTTTTTGAATAATCAGACACTATTCACCACCAATGATAGAAAAGGACAAGAATTTAAGGCACAAAACTTTATTTAGCTGCTTTAGCAGATTATAGTCACACTGTCATTTACTGGATTAAAATATGGTGAGAAAATAGCAGCAGATCATGTAAAAGCATTTTTATTTGCAGAGAAGCTTAGGAGGGGAGATGTCTCTTAATTGGTGGGATGAAATATTCCCCTCTGGTGCCACTGCATATCCCGGATGCGCCTCACAGACTGGATCTGGGGGTGCTCGGCGCCAAACTCTGCGCACTCCTTGTATTCCCCCTTTTCAAACAGGTACTGGTAGCCTCTGTACCCTGGGTACTGATAACCAACCCACCTGTAGAGAAATAAGGAAGGAACAAAACCAGAATATGGTTTAGAAAACAAAAAATAAAGAGGTAAAAACACGAGCAACATTCTGCCAAAGTATAGCAGCTGCCAAGTGCTGTGTGGATGAGGAAAGTAATGTGATTCGGTGCACACTTGAAACATGGAGTGACGTACAGTATACCAATGTACCTTCCTACTGTGAGAAAGAATGTCAGTAAGAAAGAAAGCCACACAGTAGTGGAATAAATATGCAAAACATCAGCATTAGCAATCTATTAGACTTTAAAGTGATAGCATTAGAATTTACAAAAGATATTGTCAGAAAGCCTGAAAAAGCCTTCTCTTGCCAGAAAGGCATACTTGCAGTTTAAATGTGAGGGATAATACATGATGGGGTGTGCAGTTTTAAAGAGACGATGCATGTTTTGGGTGGCTGTTAGGCATGAGGCATAGCTGCAACCACCAAAGATGTGCATTATATTCCCTTATGACCACATAACCTGGAGTGTGTTATCTCATTTATAAAATGGGCTTTTTATTTGTTAAAAAATGTAGTTCAGGTGCAGCATGCAGCTATCTGAAGATAATCAATTGTCATGTGTCATGTTTCACCCAATAAGGTTACAGGATATCTTGGCCCATTTCATAAATACACACACACACACATATACGTATATGACATAGTTTAGCTGCCTTTTTAAAAAATCAGTACTTTATCTCAAGAGCTGTGTCCGTATGGATAAATCCCCACATTCCCATCACCCAGCTTTCCTGGGACTTACATCATGCTCTATTGCTCTTTGCCACAGGACCGCGAGGTGCCTATTCACCAGTATGGGGCCTGCAGAGGACTGAGCCACCATCCAGCTGCAGTTGAGGGGGACAGGGGGTTCACAATTTTTCTTCCCAGGCCCACAGCATGTTCAGTGATGCATTGTGCAAGCTCAGCCTCAGTGGAGGCACACAAGCCAGCATCAAGATGGGGGAAAGATCCCTTCCCTTGAGTCCCACTGCACTGTTATCCAGACTCCTCCAGGAGGCAGCTGGGATGTGATAACCACCCTCCCCAAGGGAGGAGAGCTGTCATAGGGATGCTCCATCCTTCCTCCCTCCTTCCCTCCCCTGGCCAGTTCCAAACAACCTGCATCTGCTCCCAAACCTGGGTTGCCGCTGTGGTAGGAGGTGTGGCACTTAGTGTTGCAGCCCACTGCGCCACTGGGCCAGGGCCAGCTTAGTAATGCTATTTTGACCCAAATGAGGTCCTATACCCTTATGAAATCATTTGTCCTCCAAAGTATGACTGCTGTTGGCCAGCATTCATTAAGGCCTTCTTCAGACTACAGGGCTTAAAACAGTTTAAGGAGCGTAAATCATTTTAAGCCCACGTAGCTCGGTTTGCATCCACACTTAACATAGTATTTAGTCCAGTTTTAAAAACCATGCTAAAACCCTTGTAAGACCTAGGCATTAGCATGATTTTAAAACATTACAGGACTTAGTTTGTTTCTACCTGTAGTGCGGATGGTCAGGCATGGTTCTTCTCCATGTAGCACAATGTCAGCGCATTGAGCCAGTTGTTAGTTAGCTTAGTCCAGAGGCAGCAGTACAGATGCTGTAAACCATTTTTTAAAACAGTTTACAACATGCTGGTGGTAGTGTGGATGTTACAGCACAGTAATTCATCCATTTTTTAAAACGTTTTAAGTTACTGTGCTATAGTCTGAACAGGGCCTTATTTACTCTGCTTCAAAGATCTGGAATTCCTTACCCAAATACCGGACATGTTCCTCATGGATTAGTGTTTTCCAATTGCAACAGATTGAATTTGGTGTTACAGCACTGAGTATTGTGCTTGTTTTCATTAAGCTGTATTGCATGTAGGAATGAATTATAACAGCTTGAATTTGTAAGGTTTTGGTCAAGGTCATCATTGGACACTGGCATTCATTCTTGGTCATTTCTCCTGATTACATTAAGGTTATATTTACCAATCTTTACCCTTGGCTATGATGTTTATGTTGATCGTTCCCATCTCTTCCTAGCTGTTGATTTTTTCTCTAATGCCTTACTCTCTGTACTCTCTTTTTTTTCTCCCCATGTATCAACTTTAGGATTTAAACCAACTTCCTCCTACAAATTCAAGCCCCTGTTCCTCAATAAAAATTAAAAGAGGCTTCTGCATCTACTAAGTTAATAACTGAATTTTAATTGCAAGCTTTCTTGGTATTATATTCATGCCACCTTGTCCTGCTCCTCGAACATTTACTTTCCTTGAATTCTGTGTTGACCTTACCTATAAATTTTCTTGTCTTTTCTTACATAACCTGTATTCACCCCTACCTCAAGGTTCTACCCAAACCATCATTCAAGCATTTGTTACCTCCTGTCTTTGTTACTGCAGCTTGTTATTCATTTGGTTTGCATCACTTCTCCCTGATCAGCAACACGTTGTTCAAATTTTTCACCATTCAGCCCCAAAAACAAAAATCTGAACACATTCACTGTGCTCCCCATAGCCCCATCAACTTTAAGATGCACTACTACTTTAAAAATAATTTACTGTCATCTCCCTCATACCTCTTCTCAATTATTTCCTGCCATTTTCTCTTACCATTATCTTTTATTGCCTGAAACGCAAGCGTATTATCTGCCACTCATACTGCCTAGCAGGGCTTGCGGTAAATCTTGTCATCACTGTTCCTTGTTCTCTATGAAAAAAAACTTCCTAGTCACTAGGACCTAGTGTCGTCCATTCTAAGGTGACCCTGGCTCACTTCAAATCTTAACCATGTCTGTCTGTTGAACTGCTTAAACTATTTTTCACTATTCAAACTTCTGAACTCACCTCCACCACTCTTTCTTTTAACCATCTACCAGCAAGTCTCAATTTTGCTTGACCACTTCGCCATTCTTAAACTCTATCTCCCTTACAAGATAATCACAGTCACAATTTACAAAAATAAGTATGTCGTGCAGAGTGTTTTGATGTGTAGGTGTAGTCCTAGTGCACTCTTTCCTTTGTTTGCTGTTAGGGGTTGTTACTACATCTATGTGCTAGCTGCACATTTGAGCAGACTTGATAGACCTGTAGGCCTTTATCTGCTGGCAAATTTTGTATGTTCGTAAATCTGCATACTTGTTTTATTGCCCCTGGGATCTCCAAGACTGAACATTTTATTGTATTTATTTGTCCTACAATGCCTCCTGCCCAATTTGACACTGATGCTTTGGAAACCATTAATTCAGTAAGGGATGGCTTGCTGTTTTAAATCGAGTGCTTCTCCTTATTGAATGAGAACTAATAAAGGCTACATTCACAGTATGGAAGACACCTTAGGATAATTGAGTGGGCTAGTCTTTAAGGAAAAACACTAGTCTTCACAAATTGTCTAGCATTGATGACCTGGGGTGAGTTGTGTTTCCTTTATAGATCTGTATTTTGATGAATAGAAATGCTTTAAAAACAAAACATTCACTCTTGCTGGCTTTACCTGGTCATACACCATGAAAACAAAAAGATTGGATTGGAAAGAGTTATTTATTCTGAGACCTGAATAACAGGCACCGAGCTGCTGCAGAATGAACAGCAAGCAAACATTCAGGAATCAATGGCCTTGGATGCATCATGGTCACATGGAATAAGAGGCATTGGTGTAAAAGGAAAGTCAATATAGCAAACAGACATGGAGATCCCCATGGGCCATAAAACAAGTAGGCAAATTAAAAAAGAAAACTAACAGTAAACAAAAAATTTACAGCACTTGAACCACACACAGATCAAAAGGCTGCATAACATACTTTTTTGTGACTTTAGATTGTAGTTATCCTTTAATTGCTTTAGATTTTAATTAATTTTTATTATGCCTTATTATACTCAAGTAATTCTAATTGTATCTTGTGTATACTTTTCAATAAAGTTTTTTTTCAATACTTTAAAGGATGCTGTTGGGGCAGATCCAGAAACCCAAACCTCACTGGCTAATACAAATCAAACATGTTTTAGCCTGCATTTTACCATGCATACACATCCTGGACGTAAGTATTCCATTGATTCAAATATCTGATAATTGAAAGTATGTTTTTGATATAATGAGCACTTTTTTACAAACAGAACACTATAATGTTCTTACAATAAGCACTGACTGCATTTTATTGAACTTAACCTAGTTAAAAGATTCATTGAGTTCATTTCCCTACTGCAGTTACAAATGAAGAAGCAGTCATGCTGCAGGTTTTCAGATCTAAATATAAGGTTTATCTCGAACACTCTGCTGTGATTAATGGGTGTATAAAATGAGAATGAATTTAAATTTGCTAGCATTGTTTAGGAAGCTGAATGCACCTAGATGAATACTGGCTTTAAAATCTCAGCCTTATCACTACCCTTATGTGTCTGGTTGAAGGGCCTAAGGTAGGGAGAAAATCTGTCTTGAAAGATCAATAAAGCAACTAATGAAAATCTTGTTTTTATTTGAAAATGACAATGTGTAATCAATATATTGTTTTAGATCTTAATAATCAGTACTAATATAATATACAGAAAGACCTTCATTGGTTACCATAAAAATGCAAAATAAAACATCTTCCCAAGAAACCCCATTATGCAACCCTTAATTGTCACTCCTTTTCCTTCAGTACTTACGCTCCACTTTGTACACGCACAGATGACACTTTCTCCTGGTAACCATGAGCATGGAAACTTGGAACATCATCATCTATGATTTCAATTTTCTTGCCTGAGAAGTTTGGGTTTTCATAAAGAACAATTTTATGCTCTTGGCTGTCCTGTGTAAGTTTAAGGAGAGACGTTTAGGAAAATATTTTAAGCAGATCAAAGCATTTCAATCAATGCAATAAATGTATGCACATTTCTTTCTATCAGTCTATGTATCTATCTATCTAGCTATCTATCCATCCATCTATCTAGTTATCTATCTTTTGCTGTAATCACCTTTTTATCATCAAGGTAAGTGAAAATTACTGTAGACTGCCTGTTGGCTGAGAGATAAGTAGTTGAATATGTTTCACTGGCATGGGTGGAAGTACAGTTAGTGTGATCAAGCAATCAAGTTTAGAATCGAAAACTTAGCATAATGACAAGATCAACCAGATACTATTTGTTTAAAATTATAAATCACTGGCTCTAAACTGAACATTCTGATTGTCTTCCTTCATTCTAAAAGGGTTACGTTAATGGCTGGAAACCTTCATGTAAAAAAAACAAAACATTAGAACGTAAGTCCAAAAAATATTCATTTAAAAAAATAAACATTGTAGTTTAACATTCACATTTAGGCACTCCAGGGGCTTGGTTACTTTTTTTTTAATTCAACCCTATGAAAAAAAAGCACTCAGCTTCATCTCATGCCTCATGAACTCTTGGATTATGCTAACTGACAGTAACCCAACCCCTGATCACCTTACTGCTTAAAAGCTTTGGACTTGTGGTTATGGCGTTTCAGTGTTGGCTGGGGTGTCTGGGTTATGACATTCAGGAGAATTGCACACTTGCATATCAAGAAGAGACAGCAGGACAATAACATTCTAAACATGCCATTCTACATGAATGTGAAGTCACACCTGTGTGTAACAGAAGAAGACAAACACTGCTTTGAGCGAGTAATCAGAACTGTCCAGTAATCACAACATGCTTTTCTTTGGGGGTAAAATAAAAATAAAGTTTAGATGTACTAAGTGCCATAGTGTCAGATGTTAATATGTTATCACATTGACCCATAAATCTAAGTAATTGTAAATACTTGTTATGACACTGCCAGCTGAGTCATCAACTTGGAGTTGTCCAGTACAGCAAACCTAGCCTAGCCACTCTAGATGACTTCACTTTATTTATTATACTGGATAGCAAGATGAGATAACAAAGCCCATTGACCACCCTTGCAGAAATACAAGTGCACCGCATGTGAACAGTAGGCATGCCGCATGCTTATTAAGCAAGTGGCAAGCATGCTGCACACATGCTGCACACTCATATTTCTGTAAGGGCAGTTGAGGTGAACATTATGATGCAGCACATCAAAAGGCAATGTACTACCAGTACTGTACAGGCAGGTAGTGCATTAAAAGAAAGAAACAACAAATTATGTACAATTACACTGCATTTTATCCAACATAAACAGTTAAGGGGCAATTTTTCTAAGAGTCCTTCTGTTGCTTCATAGCAGAGGGAAGCTTAAAGTGAAGGCACAGGATCCTTTTCTCTGGGAAAACAGATGACATGCCAAAACTGAAAGATCATTCATCTCTGGTAGGACTATTGACTTACCTTTCCAGAGGCATCCAATTAAACAGATATGGTCTTTTAAACCCTTTTTTCCATATTTAGTCTGAATTGCAGAAGGTAATTCAGTGCTCATTTTACCTACCCTACCAGTAAAGTCCATTTCAGTTCACATACTAGCCAGTTTAATCATCTCTGACACCCTTGAGATTGTTGCCTAGTTCAATGTGTTCTTCTCTGCCTGTGATTTCTCACTGCTCCTCCCCTTCCCCTTTTAGTACAACTACTCCACAACCCACTCCTCTCCTCTTCACCCATGTTTTCCCATTGCTCCTTTCTCTGCCCTTCTATTACTAAAACTGTCCAAGAACAACAGCCCTGATGATCTTGACCCCACATTCCCCCACCTCTCTGCACCTACTGTCACTACCATTATATCTTAGCTAGTGTCTTAGCTCTAGATATTAACATGGTAACATATTGCCCTGTAAATCCAACTAATTACAAGTATTTGTTATTACCAGTGGTGTCATTATCAGATGGTTGACCAGTGCAGCAAGCCTAGCCTTGCTCCTCCAGTCAAAGGGTTACTTTCCTCAGCTACCTTCACCTGCACCATTACAGGAGATCATGGTTAGAGTAAATGAACAGATGCCTCTATGGATTTGTCAGATGTGAAGGATAAATTGCCAAAACAAAATCCAAATCCTTCTTAAGCTTCTACAATATTCTTGTGGCTTGGAGTATGTGAAATTAAGACTGAACCAATACTGATGTCTTCATAAAGGAACTTTACAAAATGAAAATCAGATCAAATGGACAGGATTCAGTTTTTGTGGAAAATGGATAACCTTCTGAAATAGAAAGATAATTTTCCTCAGGTATGCCTTAGGAGTTTTAATATTTACCTAAGGGCATACAACTAAATATATACGCTCTCAAAAGCAAAAGCCTTTTACATATCTAATCTAAATTCTGGAAAGTAATTTCATCCCTAACTACCCTTCACCTCTTCTAGTCCTCAAACTAGGAAGTTCCACCATCTCTAACCTCTTGAGAACTCCTTTTCATTCCTTGATTTCTCCTCTACCTGCCTTTCCTCACTGCTTCCTCCCTCTTTCAGCTCACATACACCCTCACCCACACCATCCTTTTCCTCTCTTTTTCACACACTTCACCTGTTGCTATGCTCTCTGCCCTTCTGCCATTCAAACCAACTAATTGCCACAGCCGTGCTGGTCTTGAGTCTGAGCTCGCCACCTATATGCATCTCCTATCAGTGCCCCTATCTCTTAGTGTCTTGGTTCCAAATATTGGCGTACTGGCACATTGACTTGGTGTTCGAAAGTGCCAGAGTTGCCACTTCCTAAAGGTAGTGACCCTTCCTCACCAGGGAACTATTGTCCTGTCTCCTTTGCTCAAACTCTTGCAAAGTGTCATGTCAGTCCCCTCTTTCCATTTCAGCAAATGAAACACCAGCCCTGGCTAGAAATCGAAATAGTGAACCCTGATTCCCAGAGATAGTAACTCTATCCAGCTAATGGGAAGGTCCCACTAGCTGGGAGTTTCAAGTGCTCCTGCCACCACTAGATGGCTGTATTGGTTTTGGAGTGTTTTTCAAAGACTTCACCATTAGATAGCACCAACATGCATAGAGTTTTTATTATATATGACACTAGGGTTCAAGGAAAACTAGTTATCTCACAACTCTCCACCTTTTTTGACTCCTAATCCTTCTTCCTCAGACCTTTCAAGTCATGTTTCTGGAAGACTTGCAACACCATCTCTTCCTCACATAGGTTCACTGATTCTGACTTGAAAGGGCTGGATCAGGGTCTGTTCACCTCTGCTATGTTTGTGGGTTTTTTACCCCAATTGTTTACTAATTTTTGATAGACATATAGAACCATTTCTTATGCACAATAATGCTGTGTGTAGGGAAGGTGTAAATCAGGCTAGATGTCACTAATAATTAGAGAATAGAAAATGATGTCATTGAAAGAGTACAAGTCCATATTTTATTTTTATTTCTTTATTTATTTGGTGCACTAGACACGAAAGTGACTATTTTCAGGCACGACCCGGGAGGTCAACAACACAGAGAGATACAGTTACATAGAATACAGTGTCAGGAGATATGCAATACATCACAAACAGAAAGTGAGACAAAAATTAAGATGAGTATAGGTACAAGGCACATAATGGTGTAAATTATACAAATATAGATAAGTGCCCATGTGTAGACTATCATAGTAATATCACAAACCTTTGCAAACTGTGTGAGAGGCCTTCCAGCACCATGCAATTCTGCTTAAAGTTGGACCAGCATAACATTCTGTGGTGATTTGCATATGCAGCCCATGATGCTTTGCATTGTGGGGGCATGTGTGATTTTGTATTTTCTTGAAACTTGGCTTCCCAGCCAAATGCCCTTTGGGGTAACCCGTGCCTCAGTGTTTACGCACAGAGGTTCTTTGTCTCACAAATATAAGGTACAGAAGAGAAAAAATATACCAATGGAGGTATCATTACATCCTGCTGAAACTGAAAGGATGTTAATTGGAATGAGGCAGGGAGAGAGGTAATAGTGGGATAGGTTTAAGGGAGGCTAAAAGGAGCAGGGTGCCAGCTCACACCATAGAAGGGGATACCAAGGGCAGTCAGGGCAGAGTAAATCAATAACTATGGAGGGCTGAAGCAGGTACAATGAGCACAAGTGATGAGGAGGGAGCGGTGCCTTTTCTTAAAGGTGGCATGATTAGGGGCAAGGCGTACATCTAGGGGCAGCGAGTTCCAGTAGGAGGGACCTATGTGCGAGAAGCCTGATTTCCCTTTGGTAGTTCTACATCTGGGAATGCTAATCAAGGAAAGATCAGTAGATCGGAGACCATAGAAGATGGGCTGAGGGGTCAGCAGGGAGGCTAGGTAGGTAGGCATACTTGATCTCAGTACACTGTCCAGGAGGTTCCCAAGAGAGAGGAGACATTGTGCAATAGGGGATGGCCAATTTAGGTCAGAGTATAGCAAGCAGTGATGTTTTAGTCTGGAGGATGCTGAGGCGTAATGGCATATGTTGTTGTAAGTAGTGTCCCACCTATGAAGATTAGCTTTAGATGCGTTTGTATAGATTACGGATCCGTAAGAAAGTGATGGAAGCAGGATTCCTCTAGCAATGGCTGTCCTAGCAGTGGGGGGGTAAGAATATGGCTTGTTTTGTAGGTTAAGCCCAGTTTGGCATTTACAGCCTTACAGGTGATGATAATATGGGCATCATAGGTGAGGGATTCATCAAGTAAGACACCCAGATATTTAAAAGAAGTTACCATCTCCAGTAGGGAACTGTCAGCCCAGGTGACCTGGAAAGATTTACGGCACTGTTTTAGTTTAATAGGGGATCCAAAGAGCATAGCCTTGGTCTTTGCAACGTTTAGAACGAGCTTGTTTTTGGTGATCCAGGATTGAATATTTTGTAGGTCCATAGAGAGCTTATGATTAATAGAGTGGATATTATCTGAGCTAGTGTAAAGGACAAGATCATTGGCATATAGCAAAGATGAACAGGAGGATATATTTTGAGGAATATTGTTAATAAAAATCGAGAAAAGGAGGGGTCCAAGGATAGATCCCTGAGGTACACCAACATTTATGACTGCTTTTTCTGAGGTGGCTGAGTTGAATTTCACAGTTTGACATCTGTTTGATAGGTAGCTATGGAACCAATTTACAACTTCGGATGAGAAACCCAGGGAGTGGAGATTGGTAAGTAGAAGAGGGTGGTTGACTAGATCAAGGCTTTTGTCAGATCGATGAAAACTGCACGGTTTGATGACCCTGGTCCATGGCTTGAAGAACATCATTTGTCAGCTGTAGTAGAGCAGTTTGAGTACTATGGCCTTTTCTGAAGCCGTGTTGGTTTGAGTGCAGAAGGTTGTACTTAGTGAGGTGTTCTGAGATCTGTGCTGAGATGAGCTTCTCAAGGACTTTATTTAATACTGACAGTATTGCTATTGGTCTATAGTTGGCTATATCTTTTTTGTCACCTTTTTTGAACACTGGCGTGATTCTGGCTAGTTTCCATACCTCGGGGACCACGCCTTCACTCAGGGACAAGTTGAATATTCTGGACAGTGGTCCTGAGATGAAAGGTGCCGCAAGCTTGAGGAGTTTAGGTTCGAGGCGGTCAGATCCAACAGCGGTACTGTCTGATATGGTATTTAGATGTTTAAGGACATCATTCTTCGATATGGCTCTAAAGTAGAAGATGGGCATCTCTGAAGTTTCTTTTGGGCAGGGGGATCCAGGCATTAAGTTAGTGGAGGAGAAAGCATTTGTGTAGCTCGAGAGGTCAGAGCAGTAAGAATTAAATGCATTGGCAATTGTGCCTGAGTCATTGCAATGGACGCCTTTAAGTATCATGTCATTGTATAGTGGGCTTTGCTGTGAACCGAGGAAAGTCTTGACATGAGACCAACATTTCTTAGGGTCGCCAGCGGTATCCAGCAGAAGGCCTTTACAGTACTGGCTTTTTGCAAGTCTTGTACGTGTTTTGCATTTTGATTGCTGTTCTCTATAATTGTCATAATCCGCTGGGAGGCCGGATATTTTAAACTTTCTCCAGCATCTGTCCCTGCTTTTGAGGGCTGTAAGGAGGTCTTTGTGCAGCCATCTGGTTTGTTTACCATGAACATGCCGAGTGACGACTGGGGTATGTTTGTCTTGGAGGAGTACAAACCTGTTCAGGAAGGTGTGAAGGGCAGCATCAGTACTTGTGGAATGGAAGACAGGGGACCAATCAGTGTGAGACACATCATATAGGAAATGAGCCTGATTTAAGTTAGCATAGTTTCTGAAGCATATATAGTTTTGGGGGGACGTAGAGGTTGTGGAGGTGCTCCATATGCAAAAGATGTGGGAGTGGTCACTGATATTGTCTGGCAGCGTACCTGTTTTTGCAATTCTGTCCACATGATTTGTTAGGACCCAGTCAATAAGGGTGCTGGAGTCAGTGTTGACTGACACTCTTGTATGATCAGTAATGATTTGGTGCAAATTGTAGCTCTGTACCAGGGACTGAAGTGTATCTTGAGATTTGTGAAGCCAGTTTAGATTTATATCGCCAAGAATGATGAGTTCATTCTTCCCCGCATGTGCAGCCATTTGATCCAGCAAATCAGCTAGGCCTTGTGTTCCACTATTGGGTGGATTGTAGGCACAGACAATATGGAGTTTTTTATCTCCTAGTCTGAATATAGCATGGATATATTCACACAGGGAGTTTTTCTTGTCCGTTATTATAGTCATGCTTACATTGTTTTTATAATAGATTGTGACAACCCCACCATGCTTTGGAGGTGGTCTGTCACATCTAAGAAGGTTGTAGTTTGGGAGCAGGCAAAAAGTATCTGGGATAGAGGGTTTTAGCCATGTCTCAGATATAAAGAGCACATCTGGGTGGTGGTTAGCCACCCAGGCTTCAAGATCTGCCTGATTACAGAGAAGACTCCTAACATTAAGATAGACTATGTGAAGTCCTTTCATATCATATCCAGAGCAGTTTAAGGGTAATATACCTGGTGCGGGACCCGGGTTCAACTCTATGTCTCCAGACAGCATAAGAGCCAGTAATATGAACTACCATAGTTTATGCAAGGAAATTTTAGGGCTATTACGGCAATAGGTACGCCATCGTTTGGCAGTGGATGCAGTAGCGTGGTAGATGAGTAGTTTAGGGTTTAGTAGTTATATCTGGGTCTGTCTCCTTGTGATACCCCAGGTCCAAACGCCAGTTTGTGCCTCCCATTTTTTTTCCCTAGATACCACTTCTTGCCCTCCAGATCGCTAAGGTGCTAGGGCATACTATTAGATCTAATTGTTATAATACATAAAAGCCATGTGTTCCATCTATCCTGATTCTTCTTGTCTGTCTTCTGAAGATTATCTATCTTTGTTGATCTAGGCAAGGCATTCGGCCCAGCGACATACCCACTCCTACTTTACGAGTTTGCTATGTTTGGCTGCTTTGACTTCTTGGTCACTTAGTATTGCACCTACTGTACCACTCTGGATGGTACCAATCAGTCCTTAAAATGACTGACCTACCCTCCCTTCCAGTTTGTCAGTAAAGACACAGCCTTGGGCTCTATCCTGTTCTCAGTCTTTCTTAATGATCTCCCCAAGGGCTGCTTACCTGCCCACATTCACATGTATGCTGACAAAATAATGCTTTTTTGTCAGCAGACCCTCCATCACTGAGCTGGAAGGGGAGCTCCAGTGTGAATTTGATAAGATCTGATTCTGGTTCCAAGCTAAACAACTCACTTTGCATGCTAAAATAAAGGAGTTTTTTTTTTCCATTTCATTGATGCCATCCATAATAAATGCCTCCACAAGCTAGGAACACTGTATAACAACAATTACATATGAACATACGAACATACGAAGAAGACAGCAGAGGAAGGCCATTTGGTCTATCAGGTCTGCTCATATTGCAGGGTCTACAGCTTGAGCTAATGCTTGAGCAATTAAAAGTTAAATAACCATGAGCCTAGAGAGACTCCTGATTGGCTACTGAATTGGTCATCAGTATCTTAGAAATGACTGATCCATCTGCCCATCAACATTGTGTGCAATATATGCTTTGTGACAGGTCCCTTCACCATGATCAAAACATGAACTGCAAGCAAAAAAAACATTAAAAAGCAAGGCTGTTATTGCGATTAGACTTGTAAATACAATAACAACCTCATATTCAGTCTCTTCCTAGAGTTTATGACTGGCTGGTGGAAGATGGCCCTCTGCTGTGCCTTGAGCCACCCATCCAATTGTAAATCCCTGTGAAATGATGGCTTCTCAGTCTTTATTGCTTAATTCCTGCATCCATCTCCTTACCAGTTGGGACATCATTCTCAAAGTAATCCTTCCAACATTTGATTATGGGGATGTACAGCGCTACCTCAAAGTCCATACCACCCAGATTGAATCTTCTCTTTCACTCATTCTTTTGTTCACCTTAAACTGTCCTACCCAAATCACCACTGCTCCCTGTACCCCAGCCTGTCTCATCCTTCTCTGGAAGATAAGAGTCTTTGTGCTTTTATCATCTCTAAATTCTGGTTTGGTTCATTCCCCAACTACTTCTCCCTCATCCCACCTACTGTACCCCTTCCACTTACTCTCTCACAGGCTCTGATTCGCATTCCTTCCTCTACCTCACTGTAAGTTCACTACCAGGCAAGCTGCCTTCTAGTCCAAACTGCCCTATATCTGGAATAACCTACCACCATTCTCTCTTCTATCTCTCCTTTGTCTCCAGCTCCTTGAACTCACTAGCCACTCCTGCTCCAGCACCTAGCCTTTAACCCTACTCCTCCCTCCTCTCCATACAATACTGCCTTTCCCTTAGCACTCATAACTGATCTTCACACCCCCTCTCCTTTTGGGGTTCCTTACAATGTCCTTTCTATCACCATGCATTTTCATGTATTATCTATTGCCATACCTGCACATACCGAATTTTATTGCTGTTTGTATTTTCTTTAGTAATTCTATAATATTTCTATATATTTAATGATGTAAAACATGTTTTTTTCATTAACCCCCCCCCCCGGCTGCACCTGCAAACAAACTCTTATGCAGCACGCTTTCCTTGACAAAATATGTGGCAATCAGATGTTTCTCAATATCTTAGAAGTATTCATTTATTTTCATGCTTACCAGGCACCCTTTTGCAAGCCATCAGACAGACGTGAAAGTACAAATCAATACAAAAAATAAAACAACATTTACTTACACAAACATCCTCAGAATGCTGGCTATACATGTAGATACAATGCACAGTGTCTCCATTACAGAACTTACCTTTAGGACCTAGAATATAATCCACCATGAAGGATACCCATGTCTGGGTATGAAAGTCTGGCTTCCTGATTAAGTGATCGCCAGTTTCTAACCTAAAACCCGTGCTTCCCAAGTGCTGATTTACTGTCTTAACAATTCCAAATAGTGGGACTTGGTCTGTATCACATCTCTTCACTTACCACTTTAATGGTTCTCAGGGAGAAGATGCTGTCAGTCCTTCGACTGTTGGTCCAGGAATCCCAACGGGGATACTCTCCCTTCTCAAAGACAAACTGCTCCCCTTTGCAATTTGGCTTCTCGTAACCTACCCAGCTACAATGAAACAGATGGATGGTGAGAACTATTTCAATATCCTTAGTAGATGTTTTATCAATTTTATCTCCATTGACTTTTTAGTCTGGGTTATTCAAAGCAGTATCTGTGTTCTATGTATCTACTATAGACATTGATAAAAAAAACTTTATTATAACACATTACTTTTCATGCCCTGGATGTCAAAATGGTTCAGAAAAGTATCCTTGGACATGAAACATTGTTCACAGAGTCTTCATCTGACACAAAGTGAACACTAATACGATTCTTAACTTTTACATGATATTTCATCAAGGATCTTTTAACGGGGAATCAGCATGATAGAATTCCCCACACCTGTGTATATGGCTGTCCTGATTAGGAGATTTGTGTGGCAGATTATTTTTTTCCTTCCTGCTTCTGTTATGTTATTATAACTGGTTGATCTGGCCACCCTCACCTCCCACCCTGATATTTTGTACTTTATACTGCCTGGAACTTCAAGCATCGCAAAATGCCAGTCCCATTGTACTCCTAATGCTACGTGCAGGTCCCTGTACCTGAGTGCGAATAACATAATAGAGTCTTCAGTGCTGGTGGTGTCTGGAGGGCATTGCCCCTCAGGAAAATGTTTAAAAAAGCATTGTTAATGATGTTGCTTCATACATTTTATGGCGCCAATAATGTCACCAGCCTGTTCTTCCAAAAAAAGATTTTTTTCAGTTTTTAACTTAGTAAACCTCCTTCACCGTAAACCCCTTATGATTGTCAGCTTTATAAAACAATAAACCATTATACTACTCATAGCAACAACAAAATCGCCTCTCAGAGCAGGAGCTTCAGTCTGCTTGGCTCTGTATCACTTTCACACTACCTGCAGTGCAAACTGACTCCTGCAGCTTGCAAAGTGCTGATATAAGGATGCTATAATTGGGTGATGATGCCATGCCTCAGAAATTCAATTTAAGGTTAGCCCCTCAGTTTCCACACTGCTGTCCAGATGCCAGCCAAGTCTGCTCTCTCTGATCTCATGAATGTGATATTCTGCAAAGTCGAGGCCAGTGTCTGTGTTGTAACAGAAATCTTGTTGTTGTGAAAGACTACAAACAGTCCCAAAATGCACTGCAGGCATGGTGGTGATATCCTTCTTGTCCAAGCTCCAGAAGAATGACACTACATCAGTCTCTAATTGCAGTTACTGGGGTTGTCCACTCCCTGTATATGCCGATGCCAGCAAGGCTCTTGAAAACCCTAACAACCATTGTTCTTGCATCAAGACCAAGCACGGCACCACATTCTTCTTGCTTCAGAGGCTAATTTTCTCCTCCTTTGCAGAACTGAAGTCCTTGTTATCATGGCTAGTGGTACAGAAGACAGCCTACCTCCCATAAATGTGAAAGTCACTGAGAAACTAGTAAACATAGGATAGCAGGATACGTACGGTCCAGAGTGCACTAGGATAGAGCCAGCCTTTTCCACACCAGCTTCCTTCAGGTTGGGGCAGGAACTACTGAGCTCATGGCAGTGGCCTTGGAAATTTTCCTGCTCAAAGATGACAATCTGGAACATAAAAATTTATGAAATTAAAAATAAATTTCACATACTTTTGGATTTTAAAATGCAAATTCAAATCATGAGAGTTTTATTTTGATTGATGCAATTTACATTTGGCTTGAACCAGAAAGTTTACATCTGTGTAGATAGCATTAACCAACAGTGTATTGAGTTAAATGAAAATGGACCTTTCGTAAGAAATGGATACATCTGAAAGCAGGCTGAGTCAATGTCTCTCTGCAGTGGAGAACCCTTGCACTCCTGCCTTACACATGCTGTTTTACACCCACCCAAGTGTGTATTTACTATAGATTGACTAAGACATGTATATGTTCCTGGCTTGAGTTGAGCTGATGGGGGAAGGGCGTGTATAGGCTTATTCTTCTAGTTTGAAATTAGAGAAACAATGCAAAATATGTAACTGAAAGAAGAACGTACACTAGCTGTAGAAACATAGACAATGGTGGCAGAAAAAGACCAATGGTCCATCCAGTCTCTTGAGTTACCTATCTAACCCTGGGACCTAATGTCCATCCAGGGTCCTCGCCCTCCCTTCCTCCCCCATTCTCCTTTCCAGTTCTGTCACCCAGAGTCACCACTATATCCTTCACTCTGCCCCAACCATGCTTGAAACCATCAACTGTTTTAGCACCCACCACTTTGGCTGATAGACTGTTCCACGGCTCCACCACACTTTTTGTAAAATAATACTCATGTCCCTCCTGAATCTCCCTCCTGTCAGTTTCCACTCATGCCCTTGTGACCTCAAACTAGCATTCAAGCTAAATAGTTCCTTGCAGTTCACCTTCTTTATTCCTTTTAGAAACTTGAAGGTCTCTATCATATCTCCCTTCTGGTCTCCAGTGAGTACATGTTCAGTGCCTTGAGGCAGTCTTCGTAAGACCCATCCTGTTAGCCCTGAATCATTTTTGTTACCCTGTGATGTACCATCTCTAGTTTATCCCTGTCCTTCCTGAGGTGAGGGCTCCAGAACTGGGCACAGCACTCCAGGTGTGGCCTCATTAAAGATCTATAAAGGGGTAGTATTTCCTCCTTTTTCCTGCTATCAGTACCCCTTCCTATATACCCTAGCACCCTGCTTGCCTTCCCATAGGCCTTGTTGCACTGACTCAGTTGCTTTAGGGTAGCACTGATAACTCCTAGGTCCCATTCTTCAGTCATAGTGTTAAGTCTCACCCCATCCATCCAGTACTCTGTCCTGGGGTTCTTACTCCAGAGGTGCATTACTTTGCATTTTTTTGCACTGAATTTCAACTGCCAAAACTTGGACCACCTCTCAAGCTTTTGTGAGTCACTCTGTATTTCCTGAGTCCCTCACTGCTATCCACCCTCCCACTGAGCTTAGTGTCATCTCCAGAGACACAACCTGTCCTGGATACCTTCTCCAGTGTTCCTGATAAACATATTGAAGAGGACCAGGCCCCAGACAGATCCCTGTAGCACCCCGCTCATGACTGCCCTCTCTTCTGATTCGATCCTGTTCACCACAGTCCTCTGCTGCCTATCCTTTTGCCAGTTCCCCATCCAGTTAACTATGTCCTCAGTCACACCCAGATCCTCCACCTTCTTCAGCAAGTATCTGTGGGACACTGAGTCAAAAACCTTGCTGAGGTCAAAATGGAGCAAATCTACAGCCTGGCCTCTATCCAATTCCCTCATCACACAATCAAAAAAAACTATTGGGTTCATCTGACAGGACCTTCTTGCCACAGATCCAAGCTATGTGCACTTTTAAATGACCCTCTGGATTCAATAGTTAAAAAAAAAATTAATATCAACATCTCTGATCATTGTCCTTCATTCAGACTGATGATCTGGATCCCAGTTCAATTATATCTCATCTCATAAGGCAGATATCACTACGACTACACCATGCTACCAGTTCCTGTAATAATCGGTCAGCAGGGGTACCCATGAACCAAACAGGTGGTGGTGGTACTCTCCTCAGAGGAGGTTGAATGCATCACATTTGTGATGCAACCTTCTCCTAACCTCAGGTGGATATCCTGGGGCTAAATGCATGGCAGGGTTTTCTGCATCGCAGTACAGTATCAGCTAGGAGAAAATATGTATTACTGTTGAAAATGATACCTGGCTGTGGGAAGGAAATCTCTCAGTCATACATGCTATTGAGTACCATAGGGTCTGCTAAACCAGCAGTACAGTTGCAGTTAGCCATCTGGCCTGATGTAGCCAGATGGTAATGTGGTACACTGCCATGCGGAGAGACCTGGGATCGAATCAAGATATCTACTCCCCTGCCCCAGGCTGGTGGGATCCTGGACACAATGCAGAGGCACTGCGCACTACCCTCATGGGGTGGGAGATGCTCTTCCTGTTGCAACAGCCCCTCCTACAGCATAAGCAATGGTGGCATTGATGTTATGGGTGACCACATAATGTTGGCCACTATCCCCCCACTTATAGGACAATGCTGTGGGCCTAAGCATGGTTGGTCAGAGGGACTGAAGGAAAAATGTCAGCTCCAATGAAAACTATAGTAACACCACCCTCCTCATCTCAGTACTGCCAGAAGAACTTGCTGTCCCCCTATTTTGCTCCACTGACATAAGTTGTTTCCTGGGACCTGTTAGACAGGGCCCAACATGAGGTGCAAAGCTGTGAAGCACCAGATGGAGCACCAGAAGATGTGACCTGGTAATTGACAAACTGAACTAATCATGGGTACTGACTAGGGAGAGCTGCAGGGATGAAGCACCCCCCCGAAGTTCCACAAATGTACTTTGTAAAATGGTAGTAACAGATCCCCTGACCTACAGTTAAGCCACTCATCCAAAATGAAAGTCCACACTTTTAGAAGAAAGAGTGAAAGAAGGGAAGTCCATGTGGTCAAGTTACTTTAGAAAGCACAGGTAGCGGGCATGTCAGGATATCAAAGAATAGTAAAAAAGCAAGAAAAATTTGCAGTCTGCAGTTGTCCCAGAAGTATTTGTTACAGGACTTGCATTCTGCTGATTAGCACTTGTGAAAGCAATTTAAGAAAACATCTATAAATACTGCATTCACTCGTGTTTGTTTTCCTGCAGCTTTTGTTTTGGAAAGCCTTGTCAGCCTGCTGTACATAAGGACTTGCACACCCATGATGCTATGCACTGGCTGTGAGGTTGTAGAAAGTGTATGTGTGACTGGAAAAAAATAGAAACCAGTGAATCTAGATATTTGTATTTTTTCCTTGCATCTTTCACAGATCCTATGTACTGTTGTTCTTATGAACTCCCTCTCTGGTATGGTACCTCCAAGTGTACTAAATGTGTAATCTATAAATATTTCAGTTACAGTAAGTAGAAACTGTAAATGAATTTAACTAGTACCTAAATGAAAATTGTATGCCATGTGGCCTAGAATTTAGGGCACAGAACTGTGGAAGTGGAGACTCAGATTGGAATTGTATTTTCACCAATTATACAGTGTAACCCTTAGCAAGTCACATAACCTGTCACTAAATTCACTTTAATCTGCCTCTCCACTGTGTTAATTTCCATGTGTGTGTGTAAAATGTCAGCAACATTCTCTTCTCTCCCACTCATGGATTATACAGCACTCTGGAATACAGTTTGTATAAAAGGCATTATATAAAACCAAATTCCATTCCTTCATTTACCAAATCATCATGCAATTTGGATATTTCTTCTCTCTTAGCATCCTTTTTCAGATCCCACACACTGCCTCCTCAGTAGTTTCAAAACAAACAACAGAAAGTTTTCTTCACTGAAAGGGTGGTGGAGCCTCAGAGGTTGTGGCAGTGAAGACAGTGGGGGAGTTCAAACTAGCATGGGATAGGCACTGTGGAAGCCTAAGGTAGTAAAGAAACTGGGAGGGGGTAGCATTCACAGGCAGACTAGATGGATCACAAGGCCCCCTTCTGCCAGTACTTTCTTATGTTCTTATGTTCTCAGTATATTATCTTGGAGTGTTGTAAATTCCTGATGACTGCACTTATATTATTCTTTTTATTTGTTAATGCACCAGTTAGGGTTCAAGTTAATGCCACAAAAGTAGGGAAATGTGGCATTAGGGTTTCCAACCCTAACTCCCCATCCCCACCCCCCAAGCAGCAAAAGGAAAAAAACATTAGAGTTTTGGGTCTCTGGAGTCTTGGCAAATCAGTGGTGGGGTCTTTTCCTGGGTTGTCAACCCTAATGTTCACATCACCCAGCTAATAGCCTCCTGTCTGAAGCACAAGGTACAGCTCCAAGCCAGTGCCTCATACTGATACACTCTTGAAAGGAAGAGACGTGTGTCTCACCATATATTGCCAATACAATGTGTTATAGCTTTCAAGAAAGGAGATCACATCTGACCTTGTTTGCTCAGAGAACAGGGTGGGCATCAGGGTTGACAACCCCAAGGAAGACCCCACCATTGATTCGCCAAGACTCCAGACACCCAAAACCCTAATGTGTTTTCCTTTAGCTTGGGGGCGAGTGAGTTGAAATGAAAAGCCTGACCACATTTCCTACTTTTGTGGTATTGAATTTGAATCCTAACTGGTGCATCAATAACGTTTTTTGCAAAGAATTTCCTTTCTTTTTGAGACAGTGAAATCATATCCTCATTCACACAGGTCCCTTTGGGATCTTTGTGAAGGCATGCAGATGTGCAGGGCCCAAGGGGAAAAAGGGAAGACTCTGTCCACTTATGGAAGTGCTGGGTCCTTGCATGCCCTGCAGTTTCATGCAGCAACAGATTCCAAGAATTCATGGGGCTGTCAGCTTGGCTGTGAAAGCACAAGGCTGTATGTTCTCTGTGCTTCCATGTAGCTGTAGATACAGATGCACAAGGGAAAGAGTCCATCTGTTAGCCAATGCATAGGGGTCTTTGCTACCCACAGGTGTAGATGTACTGGGCCCTATGCCAAGAGAAGATATGTCTTCACTGTACACACACAGTCAAATGTATGGCTAGAAACCAATTTAAATTGTAAACTCAAAAATTATGATGTGCAATCAAATTTCAAGTTGAGCAAATTTCATGTCAGGAAACCAATTTTCTGCTGCTAAATGAAAAATTCTGATGTGCAATCAGATTTTATGCTGTGAAACCATTTTCTGCTGCAAAATGAAAAATTTGTAATCTGCAATCAGATTTCTTGCTAAGAAAACAATTTTCTGCTGAGAAACAAAATATCATGGTACACAATCAAATTTCATGCTGAGAAACTAAAAATCATGGTGAAAAATCAAATTTCATGCTGAGAAACCAATTTTCTGCTGTGAAACAAAAAAAATAATTCTGCGAAACAAAAAGTTATGGTGCACAATCAGTTTTTTTGCTGAGAAACCAGTTTTCTGCTGTGAAACTAAAAATGATGCTGGGTAATCAAAATGTGTTTCCAACAGTCTTTTTTTGAATCACAGTTTAAAAAACAGTTTCAAAAGTGAAATTTAGTTTCACAGCACCTTAAAGGTGCAACACAAAAAAGTAAGTCATGATTCAAAAAAATGGAAAAGACATTAATATCGCCAGGAAAAATATGTAAAATATATTTATAATCATGACTGACCGAAACAAGCCTCAGAATCTGAACCAGCATGTTCTAATGAGGTAGATTCATGTGTTGTATTAGGGCTGCTGTAGTAAAAGTTTGAATTAGTAGTTTGTTAGTGAGGTGAGAAACAAAATGGCGGCCAACATGAAACAAAAAATAATTTGGTGTTGTGATTACAACATCTCACGAAATCAAAAATGGCCCTGCGACAGCAAATGTTGGTGTCTCATCAGAACATTATCCGAAAAAACCCTACTAAACATACACAGAACAGAAAAACACAAAACCTTAAATCCTTATAACTCTGGAACCATTTAATATGTTTTCACGAAACCTTCCAAAGGCACTACCTTGCCACAGCATGCTTTTAACCTGAAAGTTGTGGGAAAAAATTCCATTCTATGTAGGCTGTAGGGTGGGAGCAAAAAAAAAAGTTGCATGTTAAGTATAGGAAAAAAATTAGACCTCTACAGGAGAGTAACATATGCAGGTCTCAGAAACTGCACAAGCTGATATTGCAAAACTTTATATAGATTTACATCTTGCCTCCTAGGTAGCACCTGCAAAATGTCAGCTAATTTTGTCAAACACTGGCAAAACTATTAAGGTGCAAAGTTAGGGGTTTAACACTGAAACCCCTATTCAACCCTGACTATAGGGGAGCTACTGCACCCTTATAATACAGCTCAAGAGCCGGATTTGTAAAGAACTGAGGCTACAATGACATGACTGTTTGTCCACATAAAATGTGGTCTAACTTCATATTGCAAATGCTGCAAGTTGTACATCAAAATTGATGAATACATCAATAAAATGATGCATGCATAATGTGTTGGAAATGTGTCAACATTGCATGCACACATGTTGGCACATTTGCAGTGATATAGCTGTGGCAGAACAACTGTTGCAAGTCCTACTTCTAAAACTTTGGAAATCCAGGTCCATTACTACAGGTGATCTATCCTACCCATTTGCACATTTCGTATTAAACAACAGGGAGCTGAGCATCTGTTCCCATGTTTAAACGTGCAATATGCAAGTAGCCTGTATTTGATTCTCTTATCAGATGATTGGCCTCTTACAGGGATTTTTCAAGAAAACATTTTTTTTTTCATTTTAGAAATTTTCCAGACATGGACAAACCCTAAATTACACCTACAGTCTCCTGTTCCACAGGTGCCCAGTCTTGATATTGTTACTTATTAATAGTATCACTACTGATTTTCATTAGGAAGACAAACCTAAAGGATTGTCTTTCTTCATGAAGTACAAGAATGATTAACAATTTATGCCAGTTTTAAAGTGCCCATATTGTGGGCTGTCAAACTAAATGCAACATTTGTATCATAGTGGTCGGCACTAGATCTGCAGCTAACTGGGTAATCTTGAGCAGTGCAGTGGTAACTAACACCATCAGTAGCTGTAACAGGCAATTTCAGGCCATGTCACGTACTGACATCACTTTTCATGCATTAGGTAATGAGAACGCTACTGCCTCATGGAGCGCCAGAACATCAGATATCGTTCATCGTGGTGATGGCTACTGCTGTGTACTGTTATTTTATTTTCTCTTACAATACAATACAGCAGACATATTGCTGAGAGTTGTTGCTGGAGAATTGATAAAATTAACCCCTTGATAGTAAACATGTACACCACAAGGTAAATAATTGCCACATTCTTATCAATAATGCATATTATAATACAGACTGAGTCATACAATACTACAGCAGGCCTATACTAATAACTAATAGTTAATAACCATGATGCAGTATATCAGAAGAGCACCAGTACTGATACAGACTACTAACAATTACATTAACGGGAAAGAGAAACACTGCAGAAACTCAAATTTATATTTGCTTACTTCCCTGTTCTTTTTCAGTATGTATAGTACCTCAACTCTGTTTTCTCGCTCTCTAGTTTTTAAAAGCAACTATGTATAAAGCCCCAACCCCCACACACAGTAAACTTCTTCAAAAAACTAGTGGCTTTAAAAATAAAGGGCACCTGTAACTGTTTCTAAACTCCCTCCCTAGCTTTCTCCTTACTTCCTTAGTTTGTTCTAACTACACTGCCTTCCTTAAACAACTTGTACTAAATATTTTTTTTGGTTTTGGTTTTTCACCTAGGACTGTTTACCCATGTACCTTGTAGGACCAGGTCCGCCATTTATGTATTGTTATGTTATTGCCTGCATTGTATATTTGTTGTAACCATGCACCCAGGACCTCCTTGTGAATGAGCTTGCTCAATGGAGCTTTTCTGCAATAACCTTGAACTTGAACTTGAACACTGTGCTACTATGGGTGCTCCAACCAGTATCATTATTGGTTACCATCAAAAAGTGGTTTCTTTTTTTCTTTTTCCAATATATTTTATTGATTTCAAATTCATACTGTGACACAACTAGCTACATGCATACATTACCATCTGTGCACTAAAGCTGGAACGGAGAATTGTATTACCAACTCTTTGAAAATACATGCAACACTGAAACCCTAGTATTTTTTTTTTGTTCAATTTAAAGTTATAGTTTAAAGTTCCCCATTATAACCTATAGGAAAAAAATATATGTGCACCATGAAAGCTTTTCAAAGCTTTCACAAAAGCAAATTTTCCTTTTGAGCTATGCTGATTTGTTTTCGAGCAGCCACCAACTTGTTTTCAGTTAGCGATGGACAAAAACAGTTGTAGTTCAAAGCTGACTGCAGCTAGGTAACCACTGACAATTGTGTTTACCTTGTCGGACCCTGAGCTACACAGCACAACCTTTTTTGGGGGGTAAAACCCCCCAGAAATGCCTTTTCTGAGATCGGCCCCTGTACTGTTGCAAATTGCAACAGAATGGATGCGACACTTTCGCAAATCATGAAGTGTCTTGCCCATTGTTTTGCAAATTTTTGTGAAAGTGTCACAATTTGCAACACTACTACATCAAAAAACAGGAATTCTGGGGGGTGTGGCTAGCTATCCTGCTGAACAGACGAACTTCCAGAGAGCTCCCACTGCAGCGCATAGAAATCGGCTAATTTTGTATATTAATCTGCCTGAACTTCTAATCAAAGCATCTTTATCAGACTTCCTTTGTTCAGCTGATCTCGGGGACACCAAATTTGTCTAGATGGGGAAGAAAAATACAGACTTAAAGGTGAATTTCTTTATCCCACGTGGTGGGGCTTCCAAACCACCAACTGTTTCTACAAGCCTTCCAACTATGGAAGCTACAAGTGGGGAGAATGGTCCGACCACTTTGGAATCTGTGCAACTGGCAGTGCTGAATCTGGCTAAAACCATTCAATGGATGGATGAAAAAATGGACAGGTATAATACCCACTTGTTACAAGTTGCAAAGAAGCTGGATGGCATAACAGAGACAACCCAGGATGCGGAGAAATCTTCGCAGCAGGCGCAGGCCGCCGCCACAACCTGCATGAAAGAGCAGGCCTTGCTCAGATCCCAACTAGAACATCTAGAAAATATTACTCATGCTGCCAGTGTCCAAATTATCTGATTACTGGAGGGTACAGAAGGCGAGGACTTACCGCTTTATTTAAGTAATTGGTTTTCGGAGACTCTGGGACTGGATTTAGAAAGTCAAATTGTGCGAGCCTACAGGGTTAGCATCCAAAGACCGCCATTGACAGAAGGGGCTAGAGCCATAATGCTGATCACCACCTCCATAACAGTGACAGATTGTATCCTCCGGCCACCCCTACAACCCCCCCACACACACACCAACAGATGTTGGGGTCTGCCATGGGGTCATCAGGCCTAACTCTCACCCCATTCTCCTTTGCTGTAACATGTCAGCTTGTTTACACATGGGATGGGGTGAGAGTTGATCCTGATGACTCCATGGAACACCCCGACGATGTTTTTTGCAATGAAGATAGATAGATATGGAGAGAGAGAGAGAGAAACTTAAATATGAATTAGGAATGCTGACTACTTCCTATCCCTGTGAAGGTATAATTAAGTACTCTGATAAACTAGAAAGTTAGTTAGAGAATTACTCTCTGGAGGTTGTAAGCGATGTTCTTACAATACAGATGCATAGAAGCAACCCCACAGTTTCCAGCAGGACATTTCATCCATACAAACCTTGCCACTTGACTGCGATTGTTTAGGGGCTGAAGGCTGATGGTCCGATGCCATTGTGAACTGGATGGTCTGTTTCCTACAACACTGCCAAAACCAACAAAAATAGATAATTTTTAAGATCACATCCCTGGTTTGCTAAACGTAAACAGTTAGAGGTGGCTTTTGTAGAAATTTAGACTAGTGACACAAAATGCAGTATTTCTCCTACTTTGTCATAGGCTAGAAGTATTTTCTTTAGCTAAGACTATTTAGCTAGTAACTTCCTCTCAAATTGCTAAATGAGTACTTGAGTTAGAATTGAAAGAGTAATTAATGTATGTTTATTTTCTTACATAACATAGCAAGACCTAATAGAGAAACCTAACGGGCCTAAACACGTTGCCTAATCATTAATGAAAATACTGTCAATGCATGGTCAGGTGCCAGATCTAATTTTTAAGCCAGGAATTGACAACAAGCCATTTTGTATGCACAATAATGCATATCAGGGTGTTTATTAACCATTATAGCATATTTGATTCACTTCCCAGAGGTATAAGGACACTCTAATTTGGCCTCTTGTCACTCAGGTGGCAATGGAAATGCCTTAACAGATACCGTCATGTATTATTGCTCTTTTGTTTTGTTTATCTTCCTGCCCAGTCTGGCCCCCACTCTGCCAGCCTCCCCCACTCTGTAACTCAAGATTCCCCTGGAACTTACCTTGCCATCACGTGTTCCTCAAGGGCTTACTCCCCCCGGCAAGTTCAGCAAGGTTCCACAACCCCCACTGCGTCATGGATCTAGTTGGCAGCCTCAGTAGCCAAGTCATTGCACACCAGGCCTGTGGAAGGCCAGAATCATCCTGCCAGGTGGCCATCCCTCTTTTTTTCCTTTCTTCCCTCCCACCAAGTGAGCAGCTGTCAAATGCCATCAGGATTCACTGTGCATGCTTCCATGCACTTTGTGCTGATGCCCACTGTTCCTCCACATAAATCAGCGGCTCTGAGCTGCGCCTGCCCCTAGGCTGGCTCTAGGGACCAGACTTGTACTGGGTGCCACAACCCTCCCTCCCCAGAAGAGGAGAGCAGTCTGATGAATGCTCCATTCTCTCCTGCTCCCCTCCGGCAACCTCCCGAATCCAGGTCAACACCACAAGTGGTAGCACTGCTGCTGCTGCACTGACGAGCTGGCTTTTTGCTTACTTACAATACTGTAATTGTGAGTACATGTGATCCCGCTTATCCGTTGAGCATACAGGATTATAGTCCTGTTATTCTGCAATAAAATGACTGCAGTTGTTTAAAGTGGTCGGCACTATACAGTATATGTACTTTGCTCACTAATGTCTCTATTTTGTGACTGGATGTCCTCTTACAAAACAGCTACATAGCACTGACCCTAGTGTTTCCTTGGAACTTTCCCCTTTGAGCAGATCTACTCTTGATGCTTATTCCCTAGCTAAGGTCAAAGAAAGTGCCCTGCTTCTGACATCACAAGCTGTTGTAGAAACAATTATGATATCACAAACTGATCAATATGACCTCAGCTAGGGAATAAGCATCAGGAGCAGATGACTCCAAAGGACAAGGGTCTGGTTTTCATTCAAATGCCCTTGGCAGGAAAGACTGTTATGGCTTGAAATTTTGTGGAAATGAGTTCTTATAATGCCAATTATAATTTCTTTGTTGGTGATCAGACTTCCACTTTAAAGATACATTTTATCCCAATCCAGGCATTTACCCCCAAACTAAAGTGTCAATTATGTTATCACCAACTTGCCCTGAGTTTTGACTGACTGGCAGCCCCAAAAGAATGAGCTTTGGCCACAAAAATAACAATTTTTTTCTATATCAACAAACTAAAACATGAATATTATCCTTTTTGTTTCTAAGCACATGCACTGTAGCATAGTGATGATAACACCATCTCTCCTGTGTTAGCTACTGCAGATAATGTACTTATTTCACTCCTTTTTTTGTCTTTATTAACTCAAAAAATAAATAGTGTCTTGAATAACACAATGAGGTTAAAATATTATTACACAATTAACATCTTAATATGACTCCAAATTAATGTTAAGCAAAAGCAGTCTCCGCCTCCGCCCTTTTAATCCTCATTATCCCTCCCCCTGTGTTCCTTTTCTCAGTTATGTATCTGAAAAAAGTCTTATCACCCTAAGTGACAAAAAATAACTAAATAAATAATGAAAGAAATTAATAAATAAAACAAGTAAGTGAAGTGAGTTTTTCAATAGGGCTGTAACTGCTGTTTATTTCCACTAGGTTAACAGAGCTTCCTCAACATAGCCACTATTCATTATAGAGTATGGGGTTAGTATTAGCGCTCTCTAGTTTATACTGCCCGTCCTTTCCTACAGTAAATAAACAGTAAGAGTCTTCCATTCATAATGGTGCTCAGTGGATTAGCAAGGGGTCCAGGATAAGCATGGCAACCTGAACTAGTTTTAGTCTCTCCAAGGTGGAATATGTCTGCCAGGAGGTTGCAGATGAAGCCTGTCCATTTTAATGATAGTAGACTTTGTCTTAAAAAACATCATTTTAGGTGGTTTTGTAGGTTCTGAAATATTTTGTAAAATCTTCTTTCCATAGTCATGCCATGAAATAATTCTAAGAAGGCACCAGATATACCATGTGATGGTCACAGCAGGGGGGAGCACTCCATATGATTAATTGATTTAAATACTACATTATGTATGTTTGCCTTGTTTATGTACAGTGGCCTGTAACTTGATACTTAACAGGTGCATTATACATCTGTCAAGTTTCAATTAGAAGGCTAATGTAAATAAAACAAGGCAAATTTACAAAGATTTACACAGCTGTATTTATTTCAGTGAATCCAGTAGCGCACTTTTTATACACCTACAGCACGTCTGGTGCCACCTTGTAGGGATTTCATGTCCAATTTTGGGATAAAAGCGCTCCTTCAAAACATATTTCAGAGCCTACAAAACCACATAAAATGATGCAGTTTCAAGGTAATTGCTAGCGTCTTTAGAAAGGGCAGCTTTAATCTACAACCTCCTGGGATTCATTTAATTTAGGTACCATTTACAACAAAAGTCTCCAAAGGGGGACTGGCATCTGTTAGCTACTTTTCTTCACTAAAGCAAGCAGCAGACACAATGACAAAGTACAGTCCTTTGTGTGCAAGACACAGAATAACAGTAACGCAGTCCAGAGCATGCAGCGCTGCTCCCACTAACCTGCTGGTGCATGGCATGTATGAATACCATTGAATGAGCTAGACTATTTATTGTTGTACATATGTATATTAACTAATACTGCTGCAGTAGACTATTCTATGTTAGACTGCTTCTCGTGACTCAATGTACTCAGCTCTACTCACTGTTATGTACTCTGATGTATCTGTATTCCTTGTTGTACCCTCCCGGGTTGTTCCTGAAAATAGGCATATAACTTGTCTAGTGTACCTACCCTTCAACAAAAGCTAAATAAATAAAGTGTACTTCTCAAAGGAAATGGCAATTTGGTGTGTGAAACATTTTGGGATCACAGTGGGAGCTGCCTTTCACACTCTGGTTTGGATTGCTGTGAGTCTCCTTGTTTTGCGCAGATAAAAAGGACTGCACATCATGTGTTTGTCTGCAGTTTGCTTTTGTGAAAGATCAGTTTATAGGTGCCTGCCTCTTTCTGAGACTTTTATACAATATTTTTGTCCATGGCACCATTGCCACTGGATGCAGTTCCTGTTCCTTTATTATGCATCATGCAAAATGAAGGTACCCCACCAGGAGACTGGATAGTCCAGCTACTCGCATTTGATAATAGAGTCTTCCATTTCTGGATTACTCATTCACATACATCCCGGGCTGGTACAGTACCATTCGCATTAAAGTCTCATGCTAATCAGTTGCTTTTGCATTGTTCAGTTAGCTGAATAGGTGTTGCCAGATGCAGCACAAAGCCTTGCAAAAACAGCTGCCTAAGAGCTGCAGCTCAGTTTTGCATCGTTTTTGACAGAGCTACAGATGCATTATTATAGCTGAGCAGCTAAAACATTACTCTTGTGCTGGATATGTATTTCAGAATAACACAATGTGATTTGCCAGTGTGCCAGTGTGCTAGCAACTGTTAGGAAACAGTGGTAAGCAGTAGAATGAGAGTTTAATATGAATTGAGCTTAACAATGGCCGACAACTATTCTCAGTGATGAGTGTTCAGTGGCCTAAGTGAAATGAGTTGTGCAGGTCTCAGCCCAGTTCCAAGTGAACAGATGTCCACATCTCAAAACCACAACTGCAGCACTTGTCACCCCTGGTGGCAGTCTCACATTATGGGAGATCAAGAATTAAAAAAAGATTTTCTGGTTTCTCCACAAAAATATCACAGTTAGCATCAATAGAACTCAGTTACCAAAATTCCTCTAAATACTGAATTTCAGAACCACCTTTCAGTTTTATTACTAAATTTTCATTAAAACAGGATCTATTAATCATGGATTTTTCCCTGCTCATGCAAGCTTATTCCTTCTATAAAGTCAAAATCCTTTGCTTATATGATTGCACACTGCCACAGAAATTATTCTGATATCACAAACAGTGGATTTTACCTTTAAGACAGGAAAAGAAGATAGAAAAGATGAAGTTGCAGGGGCAAAGAGTTTGGTTCTGTGCAGTTCTCTTTAGAAATAAAGCACGGACGACCCTGAAATTCAAATGTTTTTAGAATGTTCTGAAATTTAAATCCTGACAGGGCCAATTGCCATGGGATACAAGGTACAGGAAAATCTGTTTAAATGGACATGGGGTCTAACCCCTCTTTTTTTCTGCTAACAATGGTTTCTCCCCTACCAAACAGGATTGATGCACATTGCTGTAGCTGTGTTGAAAATCTTGCACCGAGGCTGCCCATGCTGTACCTGCCATGTGCATGAACAGAGGACATTCATGTATCATCAGACTGGCACTTTTCACATGCATAAAAATTGACTAAAACAATCTCAAAACAAGCCAAGTTGCACCATCAGTTATAAATGCAGTTGGGTAAATCATAACGTCAGCCCTCCATGCAATTTGAACCTTAGTACTCTGAGAGGCCAGAATTTAATAAATGATTACCTGACAATATATATATATATTTTTTAATTCTGTCTTCAGGGTAGCTCAGCTGAGATGCATCTTTTTTACAGTGGGCTCCTGGTTCTACAGAATCCATGTCCATATCTTGATCGAGGGGATCACTGTGAGGTTCAGAGACTTGCCCAGAGTCACACAGTGAGTATTTTGCTCAGAGTGGGGTTTGAACCTGTTATCTCTTGGTTCCCAAGCTGGGGCTCTAACCACTAGCGCAGACTGCCTCCTTCAAATATTAATATAGTGCCGCTGCTAATGCTCCCTCAGCAGCATGTGCAGAAATAAAAGCAAATACTGTTAAAATTCCATAATCATAATTTCAGAAAGACAGAAAAGTTAAAAACTAATTGAAGAAAAAGCTCTTACCAGTATCACCAGTACCCGCTTGCCCAGTGATGTTCCTAGGACAGAGAGATGAATTTATACTGAAGGGGAAAACAATGGTGCCAAAATAATTTACATAATAGTTATAGCATGAGACAAAGCTGGATTAAATGTAAATAAAACCCAGCTCAGCTGATCCGGGGGGGTATTGTTTTACCAAACACAGAGTTGTAGAATTATTTCATTAGCTTTCAAATTTGGAGTTGCATGCATTGTTTGGGCTGTTGGCTGGGAGATTTGGAGTTTGCATGAATCAGCCTTATGTGTGCCAGGAACTGGGGACATCGCTTTCAAACAGTGGACAGATCAGCCCTGTTTCAGGGATTTCAGAGCCAAGGACTTTAGCTCTGTCAAAAACTACAGTTTCACCAGAGTTCCACACATCACTGGAAAGGAAAAGTAAAGAACACTGCTAACCTGATCTGTTGTGGATTGCCATGAAGACCTATATCAGAAACTGATTTTTTTTTAAAGAGTGATGTTTAAACTCTGGTTTATAAAAGCACACTGTTGGCCTAAATCATGACATCTCAATCCTTGTTCTAAACTGGAGCATTCCTGGGGCATGGAGCACCAGAAACCAGGCATTGGTGGACACCTTCCAGGAATGCTTCCTGACTCAGCATGTGGAGGAGCAGACTAGGGAAGGGGCCATACGTGGCTTAGTTCTTTCCGATCATGACATCATTGGGAGGGGGGTGAGATTAGCAATTCAGAATCCATTCAGGTCTAGTGACCACAACACAGTGTGGTTCCACATAGCCGTGGAAGCCCAAATACAAATGTCCTGGACACTGGGCCTGGACTTCAGGAAGGTAGAGAAGGAGCTAAGAGAAAAGGCTGGGGAGGACTTGCCAAATAGCAGGGGCAGCGAGCAAGTGGGATTCTATTAAGCAAGGTATCCTTGAGGTATTGAAGGCTTGCATCAGGCAGGTAGGGAAAAGAGGCCTATATGGTTTTCCGAGGAGGTTATGGAAGCAGTGCAACCAAAAATATCAGCCTTCGGGGGACATATTCAGAGCCAGCCAGAAGCGTGCGCAAAGCAGTTTATCATGCAAATACGAAGTGCCGGCTGGCTCTGTTGCAATATTCAAACAGAACACGTGATCTGAAAAGATCCTGCATTCTGTTTGAATATCAGAGCCTGGATGCGGGGCACAGAGCAGGTAGCCACCATGTTGGGTGTGGCACATCCAGGGTGCATGGCTGAAAACTGCTCATAGGGGAATGAGAGAGCCTCAGTGGAAATCACATCTGCTTTAACTCAGTTCCTGTGGCAGTGAGAGGGCCACGTTTTCTGGATTTATTTTTTTTTAATTTATTTTTTTTATTTAGTTGTTTAACCAGGTGTAGCACACTAAGCTGAAAGCTTTTTTACAGGAGCGACCTGGGAGCACAAGGAGGTTAAGTGACTTGCTCAGGGTCACACAGTATGCAAGTGGAAGCTGTGGGATTCAAACCCAGGTCTGGTCTGATGGATGTCACCAAATTTGCAGCTCAGAGCCTTAGACCACTGCGCTATACTGCCTCCTATTTATTATTTTTATTTATTATTATTTATTATTTATTATTTGATAAGGGTTGGGTGAGAACTACCCTTTGTTGTACTAACTTTTAAAGGATCTGGCAAATTCTTGAAGCAGTTTTTATATGAGGACATATGACAATGAACTTTAATGGACAATAATAAGTGATTTAGTTTGGAGCTGTAGCTGTTCTAATAGTTTTGGATAGTTATTTTTGTGAATTTTAATTTGGGGTGGGTTGGGATTGCTTTTCATTATTATTGAGTTTAATTTATTAATTAGTTTGTTTATTTTATAGTTTAGGGTATAAGAGGATTGTTATTAAGATTAGATTTATTTGATTTTTTGTTTTGGGGTGGGAGGTCAGATTTTAGAGTTTGTGATTTTATTTTATTACTTCGTATAATTATTATGTGTTGGGGAGGTTTAGCGACGGTCAGGCATTACTCCCCCACCAGGCTCAGGGAATTACATCCCTTTGAATGTCCCCCATTGTCATCTGAAACCTATTTTAGGTGTCGTGCTTTGGGGATATTTAGAAAGCATATTGAAAGGGGGAGAGCTGGGCCTGGGGGAGAGGAAAGGGGAGGGTGGATTGGAGTAGTGGGATCCAGGAGGCACCCTGGGGTGAAATGGAGCCAGGACAAGGGTTTTCCCTGTCTTGTCTCCATACTCAAGGGCGCTGATATCAGTGGGCAGGTGCCGAGGTCTTCCCCGATGGCTCATCCTACCTGGGCGGTGTTATGCAATGCCAGATCTAATAAGAACAAGACAGCTATTATAGCTGATCTTGTTGGAACAACTGATCTGGCTTGCATTACCAAGACCTGGCTGGATGAAAATGCAGGCCCTGTATTGGCCTCTTCATTTCCAGATGGGTTCTCGATGATACACTGTCCAAGGATGGATCGTAGGGGCTGGGTATGGCCATTATATTTAAGACTGAGCTGGGCCTTATGGATGTGCCATTGGAAAGTACCAGATCCTTCAAATACATCCTGGGAGAGGGTGTAGTTTGTGGGATATTCCTCATCTACCACATACCAGGAAATGGCAGAGAATTCCTGCAGGAGATAGCAGACTTCATTGTCGACATGGTGTTGAGGTCCTCCAGATGGATAGTTCTGGAGGACTTAAATGCCTGGGTCAACAATGAACTCTCACATTTTGGTCAAAATCTCCTCCAGCTGATTATGCCTCTGGGCCTCACACAGGTTGTTACCTCCTCTACCCATGTAGGGGGTCACTCATTGGATCTGGTATTTCTTTTGGGTATGGCGATAGCTGACTTGGGGGTGGAACCAGTCAGCTGGTCTGATCATCACACTATAAGGTTCAGCTTCAGGGTCCCCCCCAATAGGTCTGCACCTATGGAGATGGTTCAGTACCGCTTTTTATTGGAGTTACCCCCAGTGACCTATCGGCAGTGCTGGACCTGTCGGGTTTGTCAGGTGACTACATGAGTCCAGGTGATCCCGTATTGGCCTATAATAAGGCTGTGGGAGATGCCCTGGACAAGATTGCTCCTGTTCATGTTCGTCCTCTCACCCTTTGCCCAAGGAGCCCTTGGTTTGATGGCTCCTTGATGGAGTTGAGGCAAGTTGGCTGAAGGATGTAGAGAGCCTGGTGAAAGTCCGGCCTTGATGCTGACAGGCTTAGGTTGATGGCACATTATGTTGGCTTTCAATCAGAAATCACCCGTAAGAAGGCAGAATCTCTGTCCAGGAAGATTTCTGCTGTGCAGAATCGACTGGCTCAGCTTTTCTGGACTGTTGACAGATTGTGCATTCCAATTTGTCTTCAGCCCAGAGAAGCCTTTTCTCAGCTGAAATGTGAGGAGGTCGTTCAATTCTTAACAGACAAGGTTGCCAGCATCAGGTCTGGCATTGGCCCAGCCTCTCCTATGAAGGATTGTAGAGATCGGCAGGAAGTGGCGTGCACTCGGTCTATCTGGTCAGACTTTAGCTGGCCAGAATTCACGGACATTGTGAAGATCATCCAAACACTGCACCCAATCAGTTGTAGTTTGGATCCGGGCCATACACCCTTTTGGTGGGATGAGTAGATGTTATCTGCCTGATCCTTGCTGAAATTGGCTGGAAGTCCCTGGAGAGCGGGGTCTTTCCAGATCCCCTCAAGGAGGCAGTCATTCAACCACTCCTTAAGAAATCCTCCTTGGATCCAGATTGTCTAGCTAACTACCGGCCTATCTCTAACCCGCCATTTGTTGGTAAGGTTACTGAAATGGTGGTTGTGCTGTGATTGGACAATCATCTGATAACTCACAGTGTCTATGATACTCTCCAGTCTGGTTTTAAGAAGAAGTATAGCACAAAGACTGCACTTGTCTGAGTATTGAATGACCTCCTATGCATGTACCATTCTGGTCCTTCTCGATCTCCCTCTGTTGCATTTGACACTGTAGACCATGGTGTGCTGTTGGAGTGCCTGTGGCTTCTTTGTGGGCTGTCTGGTACAGTCCTCAAATGGTTCCACTCGTTCCTTGCAGACAGGTCTCAGAGAATTGTCACCGGAATCTATTCCTCTGGCACTCATTCCCTGCCCTGTGGGGTGCCGCAGGGCTCCATTCTAGCCCCCATGTTGTTTGCAGTGTACATGCTGCCATTGGGAGATATCATCAAGCGATACAGTTTAAGTTTTCACTGCTACACAGATGATACTCAGCTGTATATGTCTTTTCTGCCCAGACAGGATGATGCACTTTCTGCGCTAAACAACTGCCGTACCAAGATTAAAACCTGGATAAGTACCAGCTAGCTGAGACTGAATCCAGACAAGACTGAAGTGTTGGTAGTAGACCCTGGTCATCTGGGGGTGGGTTTGGGGGCTGGACAGCCATCAGGATTACTGACTGATGGCATACCGCTCACTACCTCACACCAGGTGCGTAACCTGGGTGTTATTTTTGACGATGGTTGACACTAAAATCTCAGATGTCAGCTGTCGTCAAATCCTTTTTACCATCTGAGGAATATCACCCAGGTGAAACACTTGGTTCCTCCGAATGATCTTCCAACACTGGTCCATGCCTTTGTCACTACTCACCTTGATTACTGCAATTCCCTCTACCTAGACTTACCAGGGGTTGATATCCGCCGCTTGCAGCTGGTGCAGAACGTGGCAGCCAGGCTTCTGACTGGGACCTCTAGGTCCAGTCATATTAAGGCTGTGATCAGTGAGCTGCACTGGCTGCCTGTTCAGTGATGGATCACCTTTAAGGTTGGCTTGCTAACCTTTAAAGCCCTACATGATCTGGGACCCAGTTACAAGCAAGACCTTCTGGTGATTTAAGAATGCATGGGATAGACATAAAGGAATTCTGGAGGTCAGGGGTAAGGGGCAACAGACTTCTAGGAAAATATAAACTGAACTTACAAGCTCAAATGGGCAGACTGGGTGGGCCATAGGCCTTTATCTGCCGACACTGTCTATGTATCTATGTACCCTACTGCCCCCTCCATCCTCTCTGATCCACCGACGAGGGATTGATAGAGATTCCCAGGGTGCGATTAAAGTCATCTGGTGCCTGTACCTTTTCTTTTTCAGCTCCAACCCTGTAGAATTCTCCACCTCATCGGTTAAGAGAATGCCTGACCGTCAATAGGTTTAAAATTAAATTAAAAACGTATCTTTTTAATTTTGCCTTCCCTAACTATGGCTAATTTGTTATTTATTGTTTGTTTCCTGTTTTAATATATTTAAATCTGATTCGTATTTGATTTTATGTGCAGCGCCTTGGTTCTGAAAGGCGCTATAAAAAGAAAGATTGATTTGAATTGATACCAGAGTGCACCGAATCCCCCATGGGCGATATTCAACCCACATATGCAAATGAGCTCATTGGGCATGTATGGTGCAAAGGGGCCTCATGCATGCCCATTATGGGCTCATTAGCAGGGTGGTGCAGCCCCCACCCATCCCAGCCCTGAACACCATCAGGTGCAGAATGAAACCCAGCCCTATCTGCCATGGTGCAGCCTGCCCACTCTCCCCAGCCCTAATCACCATGCAGTGAAGCGTGACATTGAACCCCATTTTCTGTAGTGTAGTGTAACACCCACACTCCGATCGCTGTCAGTAGTAATGTCCATCAGAACCCCATTTCAATAGTGTAGTGCCCCACACCCGCTCCCTGATCACTGTCAGTAGTACTGCACATCAGATACCCTATTTCTGTAGTGAAATGCCCCCCCACTGCCTGATCTCTGTAAAATAATAGGAAATCCACCCTTTTCCAGAGTGTAGTGTCCCCAATCCCGCTGCCCGATCCCCGTAAATGAAGAGTAACCACAACGCTTTCTACAGTGTCGCATTCTTCCTCCTTGAGCTGTGAACTGTAATACAAACACACGTGAACCCCACCAGTGGGGGAAAGCCCCCCAACCCCCATCCCACCCATCATCCCCACCCCCTCCCCCCACCAACCTCACGAGCGTGACTGGCACAGCAGTCTGCATCCTGCCACTGCCAGCCCCGACCAATCAGTACTGGGAGCTCACTATATATATATATATATATATATATACTATATATATAGGATGCACTCATTGGTTGAGAGTGTTATATATATATATATATATATAATCGGTGAGGTTGTGGGGGGAGTGGGTTGGGAGGATGATGGCTACTGGGATAGAGGGTTGGGGAGCTTTTATCTACTGGTGGGGTTCATGTGTGTTTGTACTACAGTTCAGGGCTTGGGGAGGGGGGATGATACACGGCGGAAAGGGTTGTGGTTGCTCTTCATTTACAGGGATCAAGCAGCAGGAGGGGGGACACTACACTATGGAAAAGGGTGGGTTTTCTATTATTTTACAGGGATCGGGCAGCTGGAGGGGGACACATCACTACAAAAACATAGTATTTGATGTATAGTACTACTGACAGTGATCAGGGAGTGGGTTCAGAGGCACTACACTACAGGAATGTGTGTGTGTGTGTATCTTTCTGTAACTGTGTTCTGCGCTGGGGGGTGCTTTGGGGCAGGTGTTCAGGCTTTGGAAGGGGTTTCATGACCACATCATACTATGCACCTGGCTGAGTCCTGCCACACACATGGTTAAAGTAGGGTTTTGCAGCCCTAAGTTTGCACCAGCGTAGACAGCCGTGCCTTTACCAGGGGGCCTCTCAGTATTGTGATGCACGGCCTATGAAAGAGGGTCTCCTCATTTGCATGGGTGCCTCACAATATTCTGTGTGGCAGCACAGTCGAGTATGTGGGGTGCATCAGGGGCTTCTGAATATTACCATGCCCCAATGGCCCTTGCAAGTCAGAGATGCACAGGTGCATCTAGGGATGTCCTGTGCATCTCTTTTGACAATGTGGGCCTCAGAGAGCATAATGCACTCCAGACAGCTGGAGCTGCGATTCTGTGGTGCAGGGTGGGGGCAGGTTAAGAGGGCTGCCAACAGCAAACTCCAGAGCCAGAAAGTAAAGTAGCCTGCACTCAGATCACTGCAATGACAAAAAGGGCCTTCCCTGACTCGCAGAGCGAAATGCTTAGGCAAGTGGACTGAAGTCCTAGTACAAGACAGACATTCATTTAGCACACTTTGGTTTGCATTGTTTTGCTGGAGTTGGACTATTATGAGTCTGCTAAATAAAAATATTGGTCTAGCTAATCTTTTTGTCATTGCAGTGACTGGCATGCAGGCTATTTTTTACTTTCTGGCTTAAGAAAGCATAAGGCCGACCAGTTGGAAACAAGTAGGTGCTCTACCTCAACAAAGCAAGGGAAGCAAGCAAGACAATGAGGAGGACCAAAATGGAGGCAGAACTTAAAATAGCTCAAGGCACAAGAGGAAATGATAAGGCCTTCTTTAACTATATCAAGAAAAGGAGGAAGATCAAATGGGAATGTGAGAAGTTGAGAAAAGAGGGGACATGGGTGGAAGAGGATGGACAAAAAGCCGACATTCTAAATGACCACTGCTGCTCAGTCTTTACAGTTGGAGGGGGAGCACCATGGCAGACATGCAGCATGAAAGCATGGAGGGAATCTGAAATGGTAAAGAGGTCCATCACAGAAGAAAGGGTGCTCAAGGGACCGAGAGGGTGAAAGGTGGGGAAGTCCCTGGGACTGAATGAGTTGTACCCATGGGTGTTAAGGGAGGTGAGGCAAGATCTGGCAGAAATACAGACCTGTCAGCCTGACTTCTATAGTGAAGAAACTCCTTGAGACTGCGGTTAAGGATCAGCTGGTTGACGTCCTGGAGTCCCAAGGTCTACAGGACAGCAAACAGCATGGCTTTGTGAAGGGAAGGTCCTGACTGATGAACATCATAGAATGCTTTAATGCCATGCCCCAGGCATTGAATAAGGAACAAATGCTGGATATCGTGTACCTGGACTTCAGCAAGGCCTTTGGCCAGGTGCCCCCTAAAAGACTAGTGAAGAAGTTGGGGTACTTGGGGTAGGGAGAAAACACAAAGTGATCAGGGAACTGGCTGGGGGGAGAACACAAAGAGTGGTACTAAATGGTACACAATCCAAGATCAAGGGGGTAACTAGCAGGGTGCCACAGGGGTTAGTCATGGGTCCGGTACTCTTCAATGTGTTTATTTGTGACATTAGAGAGGGAATCCAGGGAAGAATGTGTCTCTTTGCAGATGACACTAAGATATGTGGCAGGGTGAATAATGGAGAGGGCATGAGAGAATTGAAAAGGGCCCTGAAGAAATTTGAAAAGTGGTCTAAGATTTGGCGACTGAAAATAAGCACCAAAAATACCATGGCTGTGCATTTGTGGAAAGACAGTCTAAGAACCGAATATTGGATGTCGGGGTTAAAGCTAGAGCATACCTCAGAGAAGAGAGACCTGAGAGTTGTTCTAAGGAACAGCCTCAAGACCTTACCCCAATGTAACAAGGCATATGGGAAGACTAGCAGGATACTGGGGTACACTGGTGAGGCTGGATGTGGGGTAATGTGCACTGTTCTGGAAAGTGCACCTTAAAATGGACAAGGAACATTTGGAATCGGTCCAAAGTGGGTGACCAAAATGATTCATGACCAACAGGGGAAGGCATATGAGGAAAGGCTGGCTAATCTCAACTTATACTCCTTGGAGGCCAAGAGAAAGTGTGGGTGGGGAGGAGGTGATAGGACGAAAACCTTCAAAGATTTGAGGGGAATAAACACAATGGGTAACCAACAACTATTAAGCCAACAGGGCCTGGGTCTGTTTCAAGGGGTAATAACTATTAACTAGTAGGAGGAAAGTTAGAAGGGATTTGAGGAAGTATTCCTTTATGGAAAGGGTGGTGTAGAAGTGGAACTATAAACCTGGTGATGGGGGGGCAGCAGTTAGGAAATGAGGACACTGGAGTAGAAAAAGCAGTGCTACAAGATGGGAGTTCTGTAACAGACCTATTACTATACTGGTGGGAACATAAGTAGGGTCTGGGTGGACTAAATGGATTGTTTGTCTTTTTCTGTCTGTTACCTAAACTTGTATTTATAGAATGAAAAATAAATACTAGTTTTTTTGTGCATACATTATTTCCAATGCATGGTGTCTCAAAGTTTGGTGTGTCTAGCTATGCAACAATGCATATCCTACCCCTTGGGCCTACAATTAAAAGGCTTTGCCTGTGGTTTGGAGAGGTTGTGGGCAACACACACCCCACCCCCCTCCGCATGGTGTAAAACTGTGCATGTGCAAGTATCCCCTGGACACTCAGAAGTTTTTGTCACCACTTTCCTCCCCTCCTCCTTCTATGGCATCCCTCTCTCCTTGGAGTTGGGCATTTTTTCCCTAAGGTGTCTTTGGTCCTGGGACTTCATCCCGGCAATACCTTGAGAGGTTGAAACCCTTTCATTAGTGTTCCCGTGGCCTTATGACTCCCAAACAGGGTCATAGACCCCATAGTAGGGACACCGAGCATAAGCCAAAGTATACAGTTCCACAAGCACCACATACAACTCACACGTTAATAAATCCTAAACCTACTCATGACAGCTCAATGACCCTATCAAACGAACTATTTCAGCCTAGTTTGAAGTTAAAAATGTTAGTTATTTTCTGAATTTATTTGGAAGGGAAAGAGGCCGAGGATTTTTTTGTTATTTTTTTTTTATTTATTGTAATATTCAGAAAGACTTTTGAGTCAAAGACTCATTTACAAAGGTTCCACATCATACATAAAAGGTACAGGGACAATATTTGTTACAGATTACAGTACGTTACAAATAACAGGCATTGAAATTACATAATTGTTCAGCATGTGGCTAACAGAAGTTGCAATACTTTAGCACAGCCATATAGTTACAGAGGATTCTGTAGAAGGCTGATAGTCATATAGTATCATAGGTGCATTTAGGTATGGGGACCCGATAATAGTTAGTTTAAATAAGGCCTAAGTCATCCAGGGGGAGGTGTCAAGGGCAGTCACATAGGTTGGAGGCCTGAAGGTGTTCACTTAGCCTGGATTTAAAAGGGCCAAGCCTTATTTCATTAGTTATACGGCTTGGGAGCGCGTTAGTCCAGGAAGGGGCTCTGTAACTGAAAGTTAGCTGGAATTGGGAAGTCCGGCCTCGGGGTACCCATAGCAGCTGTTTGTTTGAGCTATGGGTTGTTTTGCCTGGTGGTGTTGGGAGGATAATTTGGCCCAGGACAGGGGGGTGAGGCCTAGTAATAACTTTTTGGTGATAAGGCAGGTGTGATACCTGATTCTATTATCTAAGTTTAGCCAGTTGGTGTTACTGTTGGTGTAGAGGGAGCAGGAGTGTGTGAAATGGTCACATCCAAGGATGAGACGGCAGGCTTTGCTAAGCACGAGCCGGAGTCTGTTTAGGGCTGTGGATGGCACAGCACTGTAGATTAGGATGCCGTAGTCTAGCAGGGAGAGGATCAAGGAGTTTATGGTAAGTTGTAATGCTTCAGGGGTGAGGCAGTATTTGTACCGGTAGAGTACACCTAGTCTGGAGCTAAGAGCTGTTGATAGGTGCAGGATATGTTGATTAAAGCTGAGGGCGGGGTCTAGTGTGATCTCCAGATATTTAAAGCTGCTTACTTGTTCTGGGGGGGTCTGATTGGCAGTGAGAAATTTGGGACAGAGGTTCTAGAGTGGGTTCTGAGGGTGGGAGAATATTATGACTTTTATCTTATTGTAGTTGATTATAAGATGCTGGGTGGTGAGCCAGTCTTCAGCTTCACGTAAAGAGTGTTGGAGAGTTTGGTGGAGTTTGAGGGGTGTCGGGTCAGAGGCGAACAGGACCACATCATCCACATATAGGAACAGATTTCCAGGGCATGATGATGGGAGGGAGTTGAGGTAGAGGCTGAAAAGTACGGGGCCAAGTATGGAGCCCTGTGGGACACTGGAGCGGATTGGGATGTGGGGAGACAGGACGGGGCCTACCTTGACTATCTGCATTCTATCGGAGAGATAGCTGGTGAACCAGTTTATGGCATCATTGGAGAAGCCAGTGTAAGCCAGGGTGTTCAGTAAGAGGGCATGGTTTACGGTATCGAATGCCTTAGATAGGTCCACGAAGATGGCGCCTGTGAGGTGGCCATGGTCCAGGGCTGAGTGGATGTTGGAGGTAAATTCAAGGAGGGCGGTGGTGGTACTATGACCCTTTCAGAAACCATGCTGCTGTCTGGATAGAAGGTTATATTTATTAAGGTGATCAGTAAGTTGGTCAACGACTATGAGTTCTAGTGCTTTAGAAAGGGAAGGTAGGATAGAGATGGGGCGGTAGTTGTTTGTGGATGTGCGGTCACCACTTTTATGGATGGGTGTGATGTAGGCCTATTTCCAGTGGGTGGGGAATTTCCCTTGACAGAGGGAGCGGTTGAGAATGTGGGTGAGTGGGGCCAGGACTTCCAGAAGGGTGAGGTGGAGCAGTCTGAGGTCCAGGGAGTCGTGACTATGGTGATTGTGGCTAATAGCTTTAGTTAGGTAGGGTTTGGCAGTCTCCGGGGTAAGGACTCATAGGTAGAAGGGTGGACCAAGGGGAGGATGGAGGGCGATACGGGCTGGTGGGGGATCGAAGAAATTTGGTGGCAGCACATGGGTGAGATCAGTGAACACGGAGTTTAGGACCGAGGCTATACTGAAGGGGTCGGTGGAGAGGCTACCATCTATTAGCATTTGGTCAGGTGGCAGATTTGGGGCTTTGCCACAGAGTTCCTTAATGTTTTGCCAGAACTTGCGTCCAGTGCCCCAGGTGGAGGTTAAGGTGGCTTTGTAATAGTTCACTTTGGCGGTGCGTATGGCCCAGGTGCACTTGTTTTGGGCCTTCCAATAATGTTGCCTGTCCAGAGGCTGTTGGGTCTCATTTTCAAGGTGCCATAGGGCATCACACTGACATAGTAGGCCTTGGAGGTGATCTGAGAACCATGGGGCATGATTCCCCTTGGACATAGTTTTGGTGATTGGGGCGAACTTGTCACAGGCTGCGTTAAAGGTGGTAATAAATAGTTCAAGGGCGTGTTCAGGGTCGAGAGTGTTTGTTAGGGGTGTCCAGTCCCATTCTCTGAGGTTTACCAGGTCCTAGTTTACGTTGTGCAGTAATTTTAGGAGAGGTTTTCAGGGGGGTACCAGACCAGTTGCAGAGTACTGGTGAGTGGTCACTTAGGGTGTCAGGGAGGACTAGGGTGCTGGTTATTTTGTGGGGGTGGTTGGTGAATACTAGGTCTAGCAGGAAGCATGAGCCCATGCGGGCATGTAGCTGGGTGGGGTTTTTGATGACCTGTATGAGATCGAGGGCAGCAGCCTCATTGATGTATGGAGCGGCTGTTTTGGCCAGCCAATTTATGTTGAAATCCCCCAGTACTACATTTTCATGCTTTGGGGGTAGGGTGGCGAGGTAGGACATGATGGCTTGGAAGGCTAGCTTCTGGTCTCTGGGACGGACATAGGCAGTGGTTAGGAGAGGGGATGTTGACTTACCTAGTGTTAATTTTAGGGTGAGGGTCTGATCCCTGGAAGTTAGTAGGGGCAGAGGAAGTAGGTGACCAGAGAGTGAGTCCTTGAGGTAGACAGCGCAGCCACCCCCTCGCTTACCCACTCAATCGGAGCGATAGAGGAGGTATCCAGGAAGGTTAACTGCCAAGTCGGGGACAGAGGGGGAGAGCCATGTTTCACTCAGAGCAATGATATCGGGGTGATTCTGGAGTATCCACCCTTGAAAGGAGTCCCATTTTTTTGAAGGCTGCAAACATTTAGTGAGGCAATGCATAGGTCATTTCCTGGAGATGGGTGGGACAGTGGGGAATTTAGTGGGCCAGAGTTGATGTGGACATTTCCTGTCAGAAGTAGAAGAAGAATGAGTGACCTGAGGTAGTTGCTGCTTGCTCGAGTAGTAGGTCTTTGGCATTTACGCTGTGTGTGACTGATGATAGGTATTGGTAGTTTCAGGGTAAGGGGGGCAGATAGGAGGAGTAAGTGGGGAAAGCAGGGGATTCGCTGTGTTGAGGATGTGGAAGACGGTTGGCAAGAGAAGAAGGGGCTTCAGTGGGTTACTTGCCATGGGAGATGGTATCCAGGGGTGAGGGTGGAGATAAATATGTATGTGTTATAGTGGGGGAAGGTGCTGGCGATAGTTTTTCCATCTAGGTTTGTAAAGGCTGGTGGCTCAAGTGTGGTGTGGGGGGGTAGGGCTTGGAGTACCCAGCTGCATGGTGACAGAGAGTTGCAGTTTTGCACCCCATTGTCACATTATGAGGGGGAGGTGGAGGTACCTGAGGGAATAGTAGGAGGAGAGTGATGAGGGTAAGTGGGAGCATGGTAGGGTACACAGTTTGAATGTAAGTGACAGGACTGGAGTAATAAAGTAAGGAGGCCTCTAGTGGTGAAAGAAGATAAGCTGCAGGTGGGAAAGTTGACTGATAGGTTATTTCATGATCATGTGATCAGAATTTGTGATCATGTGATCAGAAATCTACCTATATATGGGAATGCCGACTAAGGGTGGTGGTGGGGGCAGTGGGGAGCTGAACGCATAGCGTTCGGCAGGGCAAAGCCAGCGTTTCCAGAGAATGGTTGCGATCAGGTTTAAAGAAGCTCAAGGCCTCGAAGGAGAATGAAGGTTTGGACTTCCCTGATATTAAAGGATACCACTTAGCTATCCAATATCATTATTTACATAACTGGGTAAACAGAGGCAGTGCAGCTAGCTGGCTTGATTTAGAAGAGGAAGGATGCCCCGGTAGGGTCCCAGCCTATTTGGCTGAGGGAGGGGTTAGGGCCTATCGCCAATTGGGTAACCCAAACCCTCTAGTTATTTTGGTGTTGGAGGCATGGATGATCATCAAGAAAATGAGGGGAGCAGATCATGTGAATACCCTCTTGGTCCCTGTTATGGGTAACCCTGGCTTCCTCCTAGGTCTGGAAAATTTGGGGTTCTTATTATGGCAAGATAGTGGGGTCCATTGTTTGAATGAATTATTTGCTAGCATGAAAATGCTTACTTTTGGGAGAGCCAACTGGGACTGGGGATTCCTTGCTCTCATTTTTTTTAGATTTTTACAAGTTTGGAACTAGAGTTGAAAGTTAGATAGGGTGTCTCTGAGGGACTGCCCCCTTACTAACTTGGAGCAGGAAGTTCTTGGTGCTAGGAAAAAATGTGAAGGGCCTTATTGGGAGAACTGTTAAACAGGATAGAGCTTTCTTTCCTAATAACTCTGTTAAGATCAAACAACGGTGGGAAAAGGACCTCAGTATCCAAATCTCTGAAGCCAATTGGGAACTGCTGCTGGGATTTCATATGGGCCTTCCCCTCTGTAACAAGTTTAAGGAAATGCAATACAAATTCATACACCGGCTGTATTATCCCCCCAAGTGTTGTTCATCGGTTCTACCTGGGAGTATCTCTGAACTGTGGTAGGTGTGGGGCAGCCCCAGGAACCTTATTTCATTATTTTTGGGATTGTCCCTGTTTGGCCCCTGGTGCTAGCAGTGGACAGGCTCATCTATGTTTTAAAAGACATGGAAGAGAGGTTCCTGATTGACTCGGGTAGATTTCTGGACTCCCTCATGGCTGGAGACGCTATGTTGTTGCAGGAAGGTGGGGGAGGGTTAATACCAATATCACATACTAAAGTCTGTAACACTAACGGCATGGGCGCCCTACCTTGTCCCTTGGCTATATAGAGTCGGTGGCTGGAAAATTCTCTTGAACCAGTGTAGGACCACTGAACAGAGCTAAACTGATTCACAATGACCTAAGGATTTATTTATATTTTAACTTACATATGAACGTTATAAATTGAGTGGAATGAACTTGTTCTTTTCCTTATTTTATTTATTATACTAATCAAATGTTAAAGCAGCAGTGCAATGAAAATGGGTTAAAATTTGACCCCACCTTTTTTTTATGTTTTTTAGGAAAAGGAGATGTTATCAGATAATGTTGGCCTGGTTTGAATTGATATTAACTGGCTACTTTTGATAACTAGGGGAAAAAGTGGAATTAATCTATGTAGTTATAGTAAATACACCTGGCTGAATAATTAGAGCATTATATTAAGTGTCTTGAAGTTCACTGTAAGTGTATATGACCTACTGATGTATGGGCTGCAATGCTGTCTTCTTCTTTTTGTCTAGTATGGTCCTTAATGTTTTTTCTTGTTAGTATGTTTGTTACATATTGAAAATTCTAATAAACCTATGATACAAAAAAAAGGATACAGTTTAGAACTGCGGCTACTTAACCAAATCTTATATCTGGCCCTTCTGTCTGGACTCAGGCACAAGTTGGAATATGCTGTTATATAATTTTACATAGAACTTGCTTACTGCTTAGTTGACTCTGGATTCTGAAAATGCAGCCTACGAAATTTACAGATGAGAGACTCCATATCAATTATACCTACCTGTACCAGGACAAGAGTAACGGGAGTTTGATCTGTATGTTGGCAGGCCCCACAGAACACAGAGTACAAAGCAGGAACTGCATTGCTTTATGGGAGGTACCGCCACTCACCCCTAAACATAAAGATTCTGTATTTGCACATGCATGGATACTCTGATTTATGAGCTATAACACTACATTACTATTACTAAAGGAAGGATCTCTTTGTCTCCCAGAACATGCTGCATCCTGGGGGAATCTCTGTGCCATTCCATGTTGTCACTGAGTTTAGCCATAATCGCAAAGTATTACATCATTTTCTATCAGGAAGAGGCTGACTTTTCAAAATGGTGATATTATCATGGAATCTTTTCTCATCAGTGTTTCAAGTGGCAGTAGGTCTCACATTCAAAGTCACCCTCCAAGAGAAGTGGTGGTGTTTAACATGGGGAAAATGTGGCTTCCTTGTCACTTAGCTTTTGTTATTTTATTTTACTTAAAACCCACAGCAGAGAAATATTTGTTCTATAAATACTTACCTATAATCTGAATCATACTTAAAAAAAAAAAAACTGGCATTAGTTGTGTTTGCAACCTTGGATTCCCAGCATCTGGGTTTTAACCTGTTTGCCTACAGCTGGTCCATCCCAGACTGGTCTCCAAAAAAATAAGGGTGATACAGACCAATGGATAGCTCAGAGGCACTTCTGTGCTGGTGACCCAGGATTGCTAGCAAACTCAGGAGGCTGGGATGAGGCGAAAAGGGCTGAGAAATATGCTGCCAGTGTAACCCAGCCTGAGGGAGGCAGTGACTCTGCAGTGGGCTGGGGACATTGCTCCTCTGCAGGGGCATGCTGCATGCATGTGAGGCTGCAGGGAGCCAGAGCGGCACCAGCACATGGACGCAGAGTGGAGAAAGCTGTCGGAAGAATGCTTCAATACAGTTTGCAGTTGTGGTCCTCTTGTCTGAGAAAATATATTGATACCATTAAGAAGTTACAGAGGAGATGGACTAAAATGGTTAACGGTTTAGAAAACATCAGTTATAAGAACCAACTGGCAGAAGTGAAACTGTTCTCCATTGAAAATGGAAGGTTGGGGGAGACAGGAATATAGTATTCAAGCATCTAAAAGGGAATTATATCATTGGCTCAAGTGCAACTCTTCAAGCTGCATTAGGATAAATGGATAAAGGGGGGAACGCAATCTTTTTGAAAGGAAGGTTTCAGGGACACATCAGGAAGAACTACTTCACAGAATGAGTAGTGGACACTTGAAATAGGTTTTGAAAGCCTGTGGTATCCATAATTACCATCATATAATATATCTGATTGTCAGCTTTCAGTTTCACACTCACCATTGCACACAGGTATGTATAATGGAGAAAGACGGTGCAGGATTTCACCATGTAATCATAGGTAAAAAGTTATTATAATATAATTCCCTTTGTTTGAGCATAATCTTCTGTTATTTGGTAACAAAACCTCACAAATCCAATGCAAAGTAATCTATTATCAACTGCTTATAAAATGGACAGGGAAAATCCTGCACCCTGATCAGTTGGCTCCCATGTCTTAGATCTGTTTAGTGCACAGGTACGAAAACATTCTAGTCCCTAAAAATAAAACTCCCTCAGAATAAAAAAGGGCAAACAAATTGATTATTTTTTTTTTCTTTTATATCATCCCTGCCCCCCACACACTAAAAAAATTAAGTGCTACTCGCAGTTTTATTTTTTTTTCAAAACAATTTTTATTGTGTTATAATAAATACATACAAGGAATTGTAACACATTTCAAAATCATACCTGGAAATGTGTGTACATAGCAAGATAAAAATTATAATATTCTTTAGTTATGTTCTAGTGGATATTAAAAGTTTCCAGGTAGCAACAGGACAAAGCACAAATTAACAGTTAGCATATGAATACATCGAAGAATAAAAGGAAAGTAAACATAAACATTGCAGTATAAGTTAACAGTTTTATTTTTTAATGATGCTTCTTTTCTGAACTTGGACACCTCCCCCATCCTTAGCTGTGTACCAGGGAAATCTTTGTTGTGTGTCCTGTCACAGATACAGCCGAATACCTTTAATGAAGCCTTCTCTTTTGTGTGTGTCTTTCTGTGGGAGAGAGTGGAACATATAGCCAGTAGAATTCTGCAGAAGTTTCAATTCCTGCATTCTGTGATAAACAAGCATTACACCTGTTGAATGTATGTATAGAGAGATGCTTGACAGCTGGGAAGGGACTACTTTTACTAGTTACTTTTAACAAAAGAAAATATCTGTTTTTAATTTTAAAAATCTGGCATTTTTATCTATTTATTTTTAAATTTTCTCAGCATACTGATTTTATAAGACCAAGAAGACACATTGGGATGTGCAATATGCTGTTCTAACCACACTTCCAGGGGCTGCAGGCACTATGTCTGTGGCATCATGCTTCGCTCTGCACCCTTGGGCATGCAATTAGATCAGCATATTGCAAGCTATATTGTGTCATACCTTACTGATTTCAAAATATCTCAAGAATTCAAATGTTCTTCAGGATGTTTTCTGATTTCCAACATACAGTTCACAGTTAGCATCAGCAGAACTCATTTATACAAAATGCACCCAAAGCCCCCACAATGGTGCCTATGCACAAATTCAGGTCAACTATGTGTGATGAGCATGAACCCAGCCCACACACATCTTCACTCACAGACAGGTATGCCGGGCATTGCAGTTAGTACCATTGGCTACCATGGGCTGCCTGTCCACAGCCAAGCACCCTTGGCATGTTGGTGTTGGGGGGAGGACTGTCAGACACAGGCAGTCATCCAACTGGAGGCCTGTTCTGGGAACACAGTGAATCCCCTGCTCCACGTGAAGCAGGGGATTGTGCATGTCCCAGAATTTAGGTAAATTCAGGTGAGTGCACCAATGGCTACCTCCAGCCCTCACTGCCTGACTGAAGGGCAGGGGTAGTATGATGGTGGGGGAGCTGTACTGCTGCAACTGGCAGGTGCTGTTCATGAACAGAGTGTGCAACAGCTATGGCAGGGTCCCTGTTCACATAGCCTGCACTCCATGCATTAGCAAATGATGCAGAATGTGGGAATAATCCCTGGCCAGTCTACCAGTCTGTCTGCACATGTAACTGTGCAAATGACAGGGGATCGGGTGCAGAAGGGCTAACACCCCTTCTGTGAAAGCTGTGAGGATCCGCTAGACACTCAATGTGTGATTACTCAACTTAAGGAAGCCTACACTTCATGAATACACAGCACACAGGCATTGTACATTTATATACATAGAGCTCAGTATGAATATCAGGGACTTACCTTTTTATTAATGGAGGCATTTTCATTAAAACCATATCTTGTCCTCTTAGACTTCATCTGTTCCTGTTGCTTTTTCCTGCCTTGAAATTATAATCATCTGCTAATGACATCATAATCTGTTGCTATGGAACTTACTTTGATGTCACAAGCAGAGAATTATGACTGCAGGGTAGAAAAGACTAAAGGGACAGATGAAGTCTAAGGGGCAAATAACCTGTTTTCATGCAAATGGAAGGAAACTGGAAAATCCCTGTGATTCTTGATACTGCAAAAATCTAAATGCAGTAGTTTTTTTTTTTATGTAATTTAAGTGTATTTTTTTTTTTTTAGGAAAACACAGGTACAGATGGCATACAATAAACAGATGAACAAACAAAGAAACAAAGTAAAGTAAAATTAATGGTTCATTGTAAAAGTGTTACAGGTACAATTCTAGCATTGTCATGATATGAGCTAATTTAAGAGGAGAGAAGAGAGGGTGGTTAGAACTGCTATTTGATACATCTAAGGGATAAATACAGGATGGTACCAAACTTGAAATAGCCCCCAACAGTACCAGGTATATGGTAACTAAGGCTAAGGAAGCAGTAAGACACACATTCGAGGGAAGACTTAGGGAGCTCAATATGTACTGTCTTAAAGACAGAAGGGAGAGGGGGGACATGATTGAGACCTTCAAATACCTTAAGGGTATAAACAGAGTGTGCACCAAGGGCCTCTTCAGCCTTAGTGAAAATAAGACCACTAGAGGTAACAGTCTAAAGCTGGTGGAGGGAAGGTTCAGCAGGGAAATGAGGCAGTACTTTTTTGCCAAGAGGGTGGTAGCTAAGTGGAATGAGTTGCTGGAGGAGGCAGTATCCCTAGAAATGGTGGGCATCTTCAAGAGAAGTTAGGACAAGGTGAGGGGGGAAGTTGCAGGAAGAGGTGAAGGAGGGGGTATTTGAGAGGGGACAAGGGGGTATGGGGGCAGTTCCCTCTGCAATCACAGTGGAAACTACACACTCAAGTAGACTAGATGGACCATAAGGCCTTTATCTGCTAGCACATTTGTATGTTCATATGTTTATATAATCATGTAAGTCAAGCTATTGTTAAATGTATAAGTTAATCTTTCTATGTTATAAATTGTGTCTACCTTTGCTCTCCAGTATTCTATTGCTGGAACAGTCTGGGTAAGCCACAGATAGTCTGTGCAGGCACATACATCCAACCAGGGCTGAAATTATATACAGTCTAAGACTTAATCTATAAATGTAAACCAGGAGATAAAGGTGTCTCACCCAATTACATTTTAGTTTTTCCACATATATTCTTCACACATATACCAGAAAGACTGCGCAACTTGCAAACAAGATGTATATAAACAAAAATTCATAAAGCAGCAAGTCTATCTTCTGGCTTAATTGCTTAATCCAGTAACATCTTCCAAAATGCTTGCTTTGAAATCCATATGCCTTAAAAGGCTGTTCATTTTTATTTTTATCTTTTTTATTTCAGCATTTGGTGACCGGGAAAGGCACACTGAGCCAGGGCTTGTTTTCAGGTGCGACCCGGGGGATTAGGGTAGGGGAGATTGTACAAGGCAAAAATCAAATACAAGATGAAAATACAGCAAAATAAATATATAAAATATACAGTAAATATACAATATATACAGCATTAATCATACTCCAGAAAAACTGAAAGAAAAAAGACTGCTACAGTAAAAACAGTCACACTAAAATGCTTTTGACAGGTACACAGTGTGTCAACAGCTTTGGTTGAGTTTGAGAGCACAGAGACAGCTGCTACAAGGTGAAGTGGAACAAACCTCAGCTTTTAGTGAGGGATAGACAATACAAAGCTAAGAGGAGTTAAAGGGAGCAGGTAGAGTAAGGTAGGAGCCGGAGCAGCATTTTGACAGCTGAGTGGCTGGTACTGTTGTGTAATTCAGGAGCCTGTGTATTCCAAAGGAAGGGGAGTCAGTAGTGGAAGGCAGATTTGCCCATGTTGGAGGAGGGAGTGGGTAGAGAGAAACAGCATGAGTCCCTAGAGCATAGGGAATAAAACAAGTCTGAGGTTGGCATGAGGAGTGAAGAAATATATGAAGAGAGCTGGTTGAACCAGTGTTTAGTGATAAACAATAAAGAGTGGACTTTGCATCTGTGTGCCAGCAGGGGGAGGTTTAGAGAGGATAGTAGAGAACAGTGATACATCTGTTAGGAGAGTTTGAGGGAAAATGACAAAAAGCGTAATAGAGGGAGTTGAGATGAAAGAGTGAGGTGGATAGTGCAGTGCAGTTTTCAATATCTGCATAATCAATGACAGGCAGGATCATTTTAGTTAGACATTCCTTGTGAACATGGAGCGATAGATAGTCTTTATTTTGATAGAGGATACCAAGCTTTGGATGGAGTTTGGTGGTCATGTAGTCAATATGGTTAGAGAAATTTAGCAGGGGGTCCAGACAGACCCCAAGATATTTGTATGAAGGGACAGCATTAAGGGGGGTGCCATCAAGAGATGTTATTGGAAAGGTATTTGTAGCTTTGGCCAGTCTTTTTGCAGTGCCAAAGGTCATAGAGACTGTTTTGGAAGTGTTAAGCTTTAGTTTCTTTGACTGAAACTAAGCTTGAACTGAATGGAAATCTTTGTTGTAGCATAGAGAGGATAGTGGAATGATCGTGTTGGAGGCATATAATATGGTGTTATCCACATATATATGTATGTGGGATGAAGAACAGGCAGAGGGGAGATTGTTTTATAAAGATAGAAAACAGGATGGGGCCAAGGACTGAGCCTTGAGGGATGTCAGCTGAAATGGGGAGAGGTGAGGAGGAGGAGGTGGAAGACTAGGTTTGCTGGCTAAGGCACCTAGCTTCACCTGAGCTCTTTTCTTCTAGGTTGCTTGAAATGACAGGGCAAAGAACCTTACCAGAGCAACAATAAGGATTAAGGCTTCTTTTGGCTAGGCAGGTTTAGTGTGTGTTGTTATTTTTATTTTGTACTCACAAGGGGTTGTTACTGTTTGTTGCTAACATTTTATTGCTTTATTTTTCTCGAATTCAAATTGTTGTTGCTGGGTATACATTCTACTGCATTATTACAGGGTGTGCCTACAGGTGTGTGCTTACAGATTACTTCTGTAATCTTCTGATTCAAATTGTTTTTGCAAGGTGTATCTTCTGTTACTGCTTTCTTTTTCTCTGTAGCAAAGTGTTTCTTACAGGGTACATCTTCTGTGAAATTATTACAGGAGGTGTTTTATAGGTTTCACAGTTTTATCTGTCAATAGGATAAGCTTTCAGGGCTACTGCATTTGTTGCTGGCTGATTGTTTCTGTTCTTACCTCCTTGTTTCTTTCATCTGTGGTTCTTCTTTTTCACCAAGGGAAGGTCCCAGCCAACCACCCCACATTACACTCCTTTTAAAGGGTAGCACAGTTGTGACATTTCCTGTAGCAAAGCGGGAAGGGACGGTTCAGAGGGATATCCACACAGTGACCTCATTTACAGGGGCGCTAGTAATTTAACTTGTAACAAGTTATGCAAAAACAAACAAAACACAAAATCAAACTTCTGCTTTCATTTTCTTCCTTCTAATTACTCTGACCAGGTTATAAACCCAGCAACTTACCGGGAATGGATATCATTAACTGCAGGTACTGTGGAACACTTTTCAGAAGGGCAGTTTTACAGGATTTAGGACACTGTCGTACATGCTGGGCCATTGGAGATCTAAGGGCTCAGCTCCAGGCAGCATGGGTAGAGACTGCACACCTCAGATTGCATATTCAAGAGGAAATGTATTATAAGAACTGCCCGCCATTTCCCCAACGTCAAACAGAAGCACCTCGACCGCAGAGTGTAGTTGGTCCGGGAGGTTGGCAGGTGGTTAGGAGGGGCAAATCGGGTGCCCCATCACTCAGTGCTCTCCAACATATCACTTCCACAAACCATATAAAAACTACAAACAGGTATCTGCCTCTATCTCTAAAATCAAACAAAGGGGCAGAGGACACTGCAGAGCAGGACACTGCAGCACAGGAGCTAGCACAACAAAACCCACCCAAAACAGGAACCAAAACAAAAAAAAGCAAAAAGGAAATCCAGAAAACTTCTGATCATCGGAGATTCCATGATTCGAAGAGTTGATACGTATCTCCAGCCAGGGGTAATGGTCAGATGTCTCCCAGGTACATCAGTGTGGAGAGACACTGACCACATTGCTAAAATTGTTCAGGAAGTAGGAGAAAACATTGATGTCCTGGTACACAAAGAGACTAACGATCTCCCCAGCTGGTCTGCTGTGGAGACCAAGGAACACCTGACCAGGCTAGGTGACAAACTAACATCCATTTCATCTGGCATCTCCTTCTCTGAGATCCTGCCAGTCTGGGAGAGGGGGACAGATGGACGGAAGGTCAGAGAAGGGGAGATAGGGGAGCTAAACATGTGGCTCAAGGGCTGGTGCCAGGAAAAAGGACACAAATTTATAGGGAACTGGCAACAGTTTTGGGAGCAAAGGTTCTTTAAATTTGATGGAATGCATCTGACTAAGGAGGGAGTCAGTGCATTGGGGCAGAAGTTTGATGTCTTTGCAGAATATTTAAACTAGCAAATGAAGAGAGGGGTGCAGCACCCGAAACGTCGAATGGGAAGAACACCCCTCCCCCCTCAGCTAGTGGTCAAACAGGAGTTCAGCATGTTTGTAGTTCATTTGTATCACCAGGTAAAGAAAAAGGTCCGGCTTCCAATACGATACACAGGGGAAAAGCCAGACCTCGCCCAACAACTAACACACTGAAATCTGACCAATGGAAAATCATGTATACAAATGCTTGCAGTCTGGGAAACAAGATCCCAGACCTGCAGGCAATAATGACAGAGGCTAAACTGGACAGAGTAGCCATTAGTGAGACATGGTTTACAAGTAACCACACTTGGGAGACTTCGGTACCTGGCTATGTACTGTTCAGAAGAGACCAAGGTGCAAAAAGGCAGGGTAGAGTGGCCCTTTATGTCAATGAAAATATCAAAGCTACAGAAATTCAGAATACACATAAGAAGCCAGAAGAACTGTGGGTCACACTGGAAACAGGAAATGGGACAGCCATATGAATGGGGGTTGTGTACAGGCCTCCAGAGCAGGGGGAGGACATAGACACGTTACTGTTAGAAGATATACAAAACATGACAGCTAAAGGGGAGGTTCTAATAATGAGATACTTCAACATGCCAGATACAGATTGGTCAATACCAGAAGGGACATCTGCCAGAACTAGACACATGGTGGATTCCCTGCAGGAGGAGGGCCTCAAACAACTGGTACAACAATCCACTAGAGATAGGGCTATCCTAGATCTAGTACTGACTAACAAGGAAAGGATCACAGATCTCCAGGTAGAAGGTCACCTGGGGGCCAGTGACCATCACATGGTATGGTTCAATTTGGCCTCTAGAACAAAATCATCCCATTCCAAGGCAAAAATATGGAACTTCAGAGGAGCTGACTTTGATAAGATGGCCAACAGAGTTAAGCTAGCCCTGGCAAAAAGAAATACAGGTGAGGGGGTACAGGCAAAGTGGGCAAGCATTAAAGATGCAATACTTGAAGCAACATCCCATTGTGTTCATGAGAAAAGGAAGTGCAAAAAGAAGAAGGAAACCACTGGTTCTCAAACACAGTAGCAGAAAAGTTCAGAGCCAAAAGGCTGGCCTTCAGGAAAAATAAGGGAATGCAGCAGGATGAAGATAGGGAGGCATACCAAACTTCCCTAAGGGAAGCAGGGAAGGCAGTAAGGCAGGCAAAGGCCCATACTGAGAAAACACTAGCACGAACAATAAAAGAAGGTGACAAGACATTCTATAGATACATTAGTGAAAGGAGAAAGTCCAGAGGAGGTATTGCTAAGATCAAAGGGGATAAGGGGGCATGTGAGGAGGAGGGCCATGTAAAAGCATCTATCATAAATAGATACTTCTGCTCAGTATTTACTGAAGAGAAGGTAGGGCAGGGCCCACAGCTCTGCACCATGGACACGAGGGGGGAGGGAGGTGTGCACTAGTCCCCTTACAAAAGAAAGGGTCCTACAAGAGCTTGATTTGCTCAGGGTGGACAAGGCAATGGGACCTGATGGCATACATCCCAGGGTGCTAAAGAAGCTAAGGGTGGAACTAGCAGAGCCATTATCAGAACTGTTTAGTGATTCTCTGAGCACAGGAGAGGTCCCAGAAGACTGGAGAAGGGCTCATGTGATCCCACTCCACAAGAGTGGTAGCAGGGAGGAGGCAGGGAACTACAGACCAGTCAGTCTTACCTCAGTAGTGGGCAAGATTATGGAGACACTCCTTAAGGAAAGGATAGTGCAACACCTGGAATCCATAGGAGCACAGGATCCAAGACAGCATGGGTTTACAAAAGGAAGGTCCTGTCAAACTAATCTCATAGATTTCTTTGACTGGGTAACCAGAGTGGTGGACCAAGGGGGAGCAGTTGATGTTGCCTACCTTGACTTCAGCAAAGCTTTGATACTGTTCCACATAGAAGATTGATTAATAAGCTGGGTAGGCTCACAGTGGGTCAGACATTGGTCAACTGGGTGTCAAACTGGTTGATGGGCAGAAAACAGAGAGTGGTGGTAAATGGTATACTGTCAGAAGAAATGCAAGTCACAAGTGGGGTACCTCAGGGATCAGTCCTGGGGCCAGTCCTCTTCAATATCTTCATCAGTGACATTGCAGATGGACTGGAGGGTAAGGTTTGTCTGTTTGCAGATGACACCAAGATCTGCAACAGAGTAGATGATCCAGATAGTGTGGGCAGAATGAGAAGAGATCTGGATAAACTAACAAAATGGTCAGAAGAATGGCAACTGGAGTTTAACGCAAAGAAGTGCAAAATCATGCACATAGGGAAGAGAAACCCTGAAGCCATCTATAGGCTGGGAAGGGAGTTGCTGGCAGTCACAAGAGAAAAAAGAGACTTGGGCGTCATCATCACCAATGACCTGAAATCATCCAAGCAGACCTCTAAAGCAGTAGGTGAAGCTAGAGGGATGTTGGGATGTATTAATAGGGGTATCAATACAGATGACTATGAATAGATAAGCCATTGACAGAGCAGAGGCCTATGGCACATTCATAAAGTAGAAAAATAAATGGGCAGACTGGATGGGCCTTGCGGTCCTTATCTGCCATCAACTTCTATGTTTCTATGTTTCAACTTGTATGAGTTAGCAATTTTGACTGATTGTAGCCTGCCAGAGATGTAAGACTTAAACCACTGAATGGCGAGGGGGGCCAGCCTGGCACTCTCCAGGGTATCCAAGAGAAGGGGATGGGATACTGAGTCAAATGCTTTTGCCAGGTCAATGAAGACTGCAGCAGTACGATGGCCTTTATCTGCAGCTGACTTAATATGGCCTGTGACTCTGGGGAGGGATGATAGGGTGGAGTGTTTTTTCTCTAAAACCAGATTGACAGGGGGAGAGGAAATTTGTGGAGGAGAGGAATTCAGACAATCTAGCTTGTACCAGCCATTCCTGGAGTTTTGCGAGAGCAGGTGGGAGTGAGACTGGGTGGTAATTTTCAGGAGACATGGGGTCCCCTCCTTTGTGGAGGGGGATAATGCATGCTGACTTCCATGTTATAGGAACAACTCTCAATGAGAAGGACAAGGTTATAATGTGAGTGAGTGGGAATGCTATAGCCGGGATGGAGAGATGTAGAAGGCTAGGATGTAAACAATCCAGGCTGGATTTGGTTGTATCAAGGGATTGTAGGGCATGAAGGACTTCATCGGGGGAGGTAGGGTCTAACCGGAGGCTTTGTCCAGGTAGGAGCTCAGGGGAAGTATGCGAGGTAGGTGGCACAGTAGATGAAGCTTGATCATGTGTGGCACAGGTGATAAAAATGCATTTAGGGTGTCCGCCACTTGGATAGGGTCTGTAACTTCGATACCATTGTGTTTAAGGGAAGGGGTGGTCGATGGGAGGGGTGGATTGACAATGGAGTATACAATATTCCAGAAGAAGGATATGTGTGCGCTGAATTTAGATGTTCTTAAAGTAGTCTGCCTTGGCTTCATGAATGACCTTTGTGCAGGCTTTCCTAGTCATATTATACACTTGTCTTGAACTATGGGAGGGAGAGGACTTACAGATAGACCAGGCTTTGGCCTGTGCCTTGCACATGGCAATAATAGGGGTGGTGATCCATGGGTGGTGACACTTCCAGACACTGGCTCTTTTGATGAGGGCATGATATTCCCAGACACAGTTGAAGATTTTAATGAACTGTGCTAGGGCATTATCAGCTGAAGGGGCTGGAAATGCAGATGCCTAGTTGGCAATGTATAGGTCCGATAAGAGGAAGTTTGTATCTATGGAAGTTAGTCGGCGAGTTTCAACATACTTTGGGGCAGATTTAGGAACATGCATTTTCCTTATACAATAGGTGATGCAATGGTCAATTAGAGCAGGTTCGAGGACACCCACAGAGGACATACAGTGAGGGTGGGAAGAGAGGACCCAGTCTAAGAGGGAGTGGTTTGTGGAGCAGGTATTGTATCAGGTAGATTCTGAAATTAACTGCATAAGGTTTAGGGATTTGAGCTTTGAGGTCATGCACTTAGACAAGAGTGACAGCCAGTCAAGGTTGTAATCGCCTAGCAATATTAATTCTCCAGATTGAGCCAGTGGTGGGATATTGGCACTGTGAGCTGTTAGTGCCTCCTGGCTGAGTCGGGGGGAAAGGTAAACAACACTGATAAAGGTGGGATGGTATGTGGTAGGGAGAAATTTACCAGAAGAAGTTCATAGGAGCCTAAATAGGAGTCCTTTAAGGTGACTGAGAAAGAGAGGTTCTGTCTGATGACCATGGCTACTCCACCTTTTCTCATGCCATGATCTTGTTTTAGGATTTGGTATCCAGGTTTGGAGATAGATTAGTCAGGCATCTTTGCAGAGAGCCAGGTTTCAGTTAAACATAGGATGTCAGGGGAATTTTGTGTTAGCCAGCAATTTAAAGTGTCCAGCTTGGGGAGGAGACTCCTAATGTTCATGTTCACTATTTTCAGGCCTTTATGTGAGTGTTTGTGCATTTTGGGCACTGGGGGGCCAGGGTTAGTCTCAATATCTCCAGCCATTAACAAAAGGAAAAAGAGCACCAAGTAAGTGGCCAACAGTTTGCGGCCCCTTTATGATATTGAGGTTGCATGGAGAATGCCTGACACAGTGAATTTGGGTGAGGCAGCAACACAAGTGGGTAGGCAAGAAACCTGGTGAGATTAAATGATAGGAGGGTGTGGGGAGAGGCATTTTTGTAGGCCAGGATAAGAAGAGAGGATGGGGCAGGAGGGGGACAGGGTGCACGGGGGGAGGAGAAGGGGCAACTCTGTAGTGGGTTGGGGGCTGGTGGAGATGTCAGCAGACAGGTGATGGCACATAAGAAAAATAGGGACAAAATAGGGATCATGATTGTAGTGTCAGGGTAGAGGGACAAAAGTGTGATAAGGAGCACTTATCACTTAATGAGTAAAAGTAGTAAAAATACAGCTTACTGCTCCTTTAAAAGCACTGCCCTGACCAGGCATACGCCAATTGCACTACACCACAACAGAGAGGTTTGGGGGAGCAACTGTATTTAAAGAGTGGTGGGATGGGGGGGGTGGATGAGCCACATGGAGGCCAGGCAAGGGTGGCCAAAAATTAGGACAAGGAATGCTACAACAAGCTCAGCTCCAGGCAGCCTGCAGGGCTGGGATTCAGTGCCCACAATCTGATTGGCCAAAGTCACAGTACAGAGTCAATCAGATGCAAACCGTAGAGCAACATGCACCAGTCAGGAGAGAGGTGGTAGAAAGGAACCCTGGGAAAAAGGTCCAGGATTCTGTGTTGTGAAGTCGTTACCTTGAAGCATAGGGGACTGCAGCAGCTTCAGCGGAGAGAGCAGGTGAGGCTGGTGGCAGCTGTAGGCGTTTGCAGCACCACCAGTTGGGGAGATCGGACTCAGTCATGGGCTGTGAAGCCTGTGGGAGGAAAGAGAGCAAACAGGTAAAATTTGAGGGATTTTTTCTGTTTTGGGTCTAGACAGGATATACAAAAGAACAGATAAACAAAGGGGGCAGTATGTGGCGCCTATGCTAAATCAGTGGGAGGAACAAGATAGAGCACAAAAGAACACAAAAGAACTGTAATCAGGGGTCAGAAAAGAGCCGAGAAGGGGCTAGAACTGCATGAAAAGAAAGGGGGATTTGAGTCAGAGAGAATTGGTCAGAGATGAGGGGATTTGAAAGTGTAGTTGGAGGAGGGGTAGAGTAACACAGACAAGCAGTAGAGAAGATTTAAGCAATAAACCATGACAGGGTGTGGGTGATGCTGGATTTACCCACGCTTGGCATGGTTCGGTCATGAGGCCGCAGGCCGAGTGACCAAACCATCCTGGTGTGGGTAAATCCCAGCATCACCCACACCCTGGAGTGGTTTATTGCAATTATACAATGCCCCCCCTAATTTTGTGATCAAAAAATGAAGAGAAAAATAATTATTTTTCATTTTTTAAAAGTTTGTATTTCATTTGTTGTTGCGCTACAAAAAATAGTCCTGTGTATTTGGGTTTAAAAAAGTGTAGGCTAGGGGAGCCATTTGATTTGTGCTGGCTTATAAGATCAAGCATGATGCAGGGTGAGAGACAGAGAGAGAGAGAGAGACGTGAAGGTTTGTTTTTTAAAAATATGTGTGTTTTCCGATAGAGAGAGAGAGAGAGAGAGAGAGAGAGAGAACTTTGTACATGACACAGAAAGAGAAGGCTGTAATGGACAGCAAATGAGAGGTCAGAGGGGTGGAGCTCAGAAAGTGAGAGAGGCTGTGAAGCTTTGTTTCTTTAAAACATTTCTATTCCCCAAATGAAGGGAGAGAGGGCAGTGTGGAAATTAAATGTCCGTTGCTGCTCAGTTAAAGACAGAAGGCAAGGTTTCAGGCTTCAGGTTTTTTTTTTAAAGTTTGTGTCTGCCAGCTTTGCTAGCGTGTTGCGAACAGGTGTCGGGCTTAATGTGCGGTACAATGTCCGGTACACTAGTGATAAATGCACTTCCTTAGTTATCCAGAGGATAGCAATCACCACTCACCCCAGAGTGATTGCTTTCCTGGAGTGCTGCAATGTCAGTTTTTTATTTATTTCATGCTGCATTTGCCAGTAGACGTCACTGTTACAAATTGTTACAATACCTGCCTCACCCTACTCCTGTTAATAATTATACTGGGAAACTGTACTGAATGTCAACTTGTTTCATGATTTTATTTAATTTTACTTATCACTGTTTATTTTCAGCATTAGTAGTGATCATGATTAAAAGAAACAAAATGCAAGCTTGATGTTTTTAATTTATTCTATTTGTATGGGACATTTTTCCATTCTGTCCCCAACTGTATTGTGTCTTACAGTGGTGCTTAACAAAGTATAAACAGGTAGGAAAAAAAACTATAACAGCGATCTACCAGCTTTTTTATACAGTTCAGAGTGCTAATGTAGACAGGCTAGATAGAGATGTCAAAGGCTAGCTCCCTGGTATATTTTCTGCATAACAACATATGTGTAGTATTTGTGTAATATCAGTAAAGATTTTTTTTTTTAAAGGACATGTGGTTGGCATTGTTTTGTGAATTTCAAGTTATTTGGGCATATGCAGTCACTTAAAAAAGAGCGGCTTCTATACAAGCGATTAATTTTTGTCTGCTTCTATTCTGAAGCATACTTCCATGTAACCACACACTTCTTTTATAATTTTGACATATATAAAACCAGTTGAAGAAGTGACACTGGGCTTTCCATTGTCATGCACCCCTATTTGGCAGAACTCCACTACAACACTTGACCGGATGAATACATCTATTATGTCAGGTTTCACCTTGCATGCCGGCAGCATCTTCACTAATGTGTTACAGTTTTAAGAAGACTACTTGGTATTCTGGATGATCAGTAATAATACGTAGGTATTAATACATGTTTTATATCTGTCACCTTCTTGGGATCTGCTACTGTTGAGGTATGTATTGGGCAAGCAGAATAAAGCTAATCAATACACTGTGTCTCATAAACTGGCTATCAGTACTCAATGAGTTAATATACTTCTAATATGAATTAAAATATGGCATTCAAAATGGCATGCAGAATAAAAAAAAGTCCCCAGTTTAGTTTCAGTGTGACATTTGCCTGAGTGGAGAAAAATAGAATGTGCTGCACATTGACAGCCTTACTCCTGAAACTGTGCCCATCTCAATAGAAGCTTTCTCTTTTCATTTCACTTATCTTTACTGTTTTGAACATTACTAGCTCGAGAACCGAACAACTAATGGCAGGTCTCATGATACCATGTGATGAAGAGTGATCTGATTAAGCAACATTTTATTTCTTTTATACCTGGGTTGCAAACAAATGTGATTGCCCCCCCCCAAAAAAAAACAAACAAACAAAAAAAAAACCTCATGGTTAGATTTTACTTACACTGGGAGCAAAACGTTGGGATAGTGCTGTCTAGGATTACAAAAAGAGGCTTTGAATAGACAGAACAGAACATGGCACCCAGAAAAAAATGTTTATTCCTGATATTTCTGCTGCTGCTGGCACTTTTCTATTTTGCAATACTTAATTTCAACCTAACCCCTCATAAAAATAAAAATACAAAACATGGAAAAGTATGGCATGCAGTTATTAGTCTTCCAGTTGAAGGAATATTTTTTGACATGGGGCAAATTCCAAGAATGGTTGCATCAGTCATGTATGAACAGAGAGTCTCAGCAACCGGGTGTAGGAAAAAAATGGGTCCCGCATGAAACTTGGAGATAAAAGGAGACTAGGAGCAATCTTCATTTAATTACAAATTTCCACTAATACACTGTATGACAGTGCTGTAAAATTCAGAAATAAAAAGGAAAAAACGCATTGTTAGATTTTATTTACAGTATACTGGGAGAAAATGTTTGCAATAGTGCTGACAAGGATTAGAAAAAGATGCTTTGCATAGATGGCTGGAACAGAACACGGCACCTGGAGAAAAAAAATACTTATTCCCATTATATGGCTACAGGAATTAATTATGAAGAATGTCAAATTGTAGCAGCAAAACTGCACACTTCAGGGAATAGGAAAGTAGCTATCCAAGTGTACCTATTCATGTGCATTGGGGTCCTTCAAATGTGTAGAAATTTAAATCAATCACCAATAATGAAGTAAACAATAAAATATGGCCCCTCATTGGAGCAGCTGGCCTTTCTTCAGCAACAGAGAGAGTATGAATGGAATGATGAAGTGATTCTACAGTGACACCTGCCGGCTAACAAGCAGCCAATCAGGTATCATTATAGGAGCACTTAACTTCATTCACATCTTCTGTGACTGATGAGGAGCAAGTGGCTCCAACATACAGTAGTACAGTTTTCAAATGGGATATTCTTTTAACTTTGTGGATTGTTGGGGTAAAGGGGAGCCGGAGGCTACTAGGTGTGCTGGGTGGGGGTAACTATAAAACTGGTGGGATTTATTGTAATCCAGGGTGATGAGAAGGTCAGAAACTATTGAGTTGTTGACAGGTGTTAAAAAATGTTCATCTCACTGAAACTACTGGGATGTTTGTAGTCTAAAATAAAGAGAATCATTGCTGTTTTGTCATTTATTCTGATTTCTTTATGACTCTGCCATGTTTTTAATTTTTTGTAATGTTTATAACAATATTCTACTTTGTACTGTAGTTCTGTCAGTTCCATCCCCCACCCCAAAGTCTTTCACTCGCTCGCTGTCTTGTTGTGTCTCACACACTGTCACAGACAGACAGACACACACACACACACTCTCTCTCCTGTCACGCAGAGAGTTTTTACCTTTTTATTTCTGTATTTTACAGCACTGTCATATACAGCATGTGATGTTTGTGATGAAATGAAGATTGCTCCTATTCTTCTTTTGTCTCTGAGTTTCATGTGAGACCCATATTTTTATTTTATTTCTATACCCGATGGCTGAGACTCAGAGTCACAGAAGGGCAGTCTAAGAAAAGTCAAATCAATGTATCCAATCACAAGAAGTATTCCTTCAGCTGGATGAATAACTGCAGTGTCTCATTATCCTAATCATAAACTGTGAAAGAGATTGTTGAATCCAAGGTTAACTACTGTAGTGCTGCTGCCATTTTTTAGTTTTTATCTCTGTCTCCATATAATGGCATGAGTACCTCCCATCTATGCTAGAGGTGGAAGACTAGGTTTTTTGGCAAAGGCACCTAGCTTTACCTGAGCTCTTTTCTTCTAAGTTTGTTTGTAAGGACAGAGCAAGGAACAACATTATCAGAGCAAGAGGTAAAATTAAGGCTTCTTTTGGCTAGGCAGATTTACTGTGTGTTATTATTTTCTTTTGTGCTTACAGGTTTTGTTACTGTTTTTTGCTTACCTATTACTGCTTTATTGTTCCCTGATTCAGATTGCTTTTGCATGGTTTACTTTCTGTTACATTGTTACAGGGTGTGCCTACAGATTTGTTACTGTTTTGTGCTTACAGATTACAGCTTTATTTTCTTGGATTCGATTTGTTTCTTTGCAGGGTATATTTTCTGTTAAATTGTTGTGAAGGTTGTGCTTAGAGGTGGGTGAAGCACTTCATGTATTAAAGCAGAATCCGCAGAGTAATCCGCAATGTGAAGCAGAATACTTCACCTTCCAATCATTATCGTGAAGTCCATTGGATGCACTGGCTTCGCGTTACTCCGCCTTTCCCCAACCACTTCTACACCAATTTTAATGCGAAATACATTGATTTCAATGTACTTCACATTACTTCACCTTGTTTGTGAACTCTAAGGCAAATTTTACAGTGATACATGGGATTGCAGGTCACTTGGGCTCTAGATTGTTCTGCACAGCCTCAGTTCTGTGTAGTGTGTGTGTAGTGGTAGCTGGAGACAGTTTGCTTTCAGAGCTCTGAGATTCAAACCCTCTAAAAACCATTCAAAAAGTCTTTTTGAGCTATTTTGCTGTTCAAAATTTAGTACATCGATTGTAGAAAACCCTCCTGTGCTCATATCATTGAGTGTTTATTGTTTTTGTGTGGATTTTTAATGTTAATTTAGAACATTCAGTCTGTGTACTGACAGACACTGTTGAAGTGTGCTTGGGGGAGGGGCGTATCTGTGGTGGAGGTAGATTAAGTGGGAGAAAGGCAGTCTTGCTAACTGTTTTGGTTATATTTTTGCTGTATAACTGTGTTCATGTACACACAGTAATATTTTCAGTAATTTTTGACATTTGCTGATTGTTGTGGTACAGTGCATAATTTCAGTTTGTTTAAAAGATTGGGGTGTACAGTATTACTGAAGTTTTCAATTTGCTGCGCATTACCTGTAGTGTGTGTGCGGCATGTGTCATCAAGTCAGACTCATTTTATTGTGCCACACAGTAATTGCAGCACTATGAATCTGTTATCTGTCTGCATTATTTTGCACTGCTTTGTGGTATCTTGGTAATGGACCATTACTGCAGAGCATTGCCCCCCCCAACCGGCAAAAGGTATTCTTTTCCAGTTTGGGATTTGTGAGCACTGATTAAGGTGGTGTTGTGCCTTTGTGTCTGCATCTCTTGAGTGCACAGCACAATCTTTAATCCGTCTTTGTATTTGCTTCTGTTTAGTGCTCAATCTCCATCTGCAAGTCACAGTTGTTGTTTTCTGGCTTCCCATCCACCCCAAACTGAAAGTTCATAAGTCTAAATTTGTTAGGAATTTTCTTGGTGATCCCCAAAAATGCCTGCAAAGAGATGTGCAAGCAAAACTGTTTCTGCCCATGGCACTGCTACCAGTGGCAAGATTGTTCATAGGCGTGGTAGTACATAGAAGTGCATAGCTGATGTCAGTAAAGGGATTTCTCTGTCAATGTTTTTTACAGTGCAATCTGTTGCTTCAGTGATAGTTGGAGAAGATGGTGTTGTCTCCGCTGGTGGTGTTAGTGCAGTTGCTGCTGGCATAAGTATTGCTTCCCCAAGTTCCACTTAACTGTTTTAGGAAAATATAGTTGAGTCTAAAGCTATGATTGACAGTGTAGATGATGTCATACTCCTCAACATCCCCATGATAGTTGAACATGATTCTGATCTTGATGAGGATGACTCACAATGTCACATTTCCAGCGCTATTGAGGTCATGCCTTTGCCATCCAATGATTCAAAATGTGGTGCAAAAATATTGAGTGATGATAATGATGCTGTGGTTGGAACATGTTCTCTACAGGACAGCAACCAAGCAAAAATTGTGGATGTGAATGATGAATATGATGATGATGTCAGTGACCCCTGCTGGGAACTGGAGAAAAAGAAAGTTGAGGTGGCTTTGTCTGGGTCTGTTGGTGTTAAATCCCCTCTCCTCAAAAAAGTTGTGATGTAGCAGTTCCTGTTGATGATGATGATGATCCAGTAATAATCATAGGTAGTCATGGTGGTCAGTTGGTGTCCAAGTGTGTCCAGCAAGAGAAATCATGTGGTACACCCTCCATTTCAGTGGTTAAAAAACAGAATCCAATATGCAGCATCAGGGACATGTTAAAAATAAGGAATCAAAATCCCTTGTTTGGGATTTTTTTGTCCAAGATGCAAATGATGACTTGGTTGCAATCTGCCAGGTTTGCCATGCACATGTGAGTCAAGGTAAAAAGGGGAGTCATCTGGGCATGGGGGGCCAGCATACCCATCTCAAGAGCAGGCACATGGCACTGTGGACTCAGCACCAGAGGGCAGCTAATGCCATAGTGGGGCATTCACCCTCATCATCAACCTTATCGAGCATGTTATCCCCTTCCATGAGTGTAAGACAAAGTAGCAATGTCTGTAGTAGCATTGAAATAACACTAGAGGATTACTACAAGCATGATGAGGAGGAGGATTATGATTTAGAAACCTTGTCAAGTGGTGACCAGAGTAGCAGCAGTGGTGGTAATCTATGCAGTATGTCTAGTGCAAGTGGTACATCAACCCCTGTGCTTAAAATGGAGAAAATAACTTCATTTGTGGACGTGTCACCTGTGCACCCCTCTTCATCACACGTCCAAAACACCCCAGTCTCGGCCATTCACAGAGCACAACCATTTGGCACACCCCATGCAAAATATATGACAACAAGTCAGCCCACATTGCAGAGTGTTTTTGCCCGTAACCTGAAGTACCCACCCAATCATGCAGTGTCATGTGAACTTAATGTTGCTGTAGTTGAAATGCTGGCAGTTTATCTTTTGCCCTTCTCCTTCATGGAGAATTCAGAATTCTGGTGGTTTGTAGCATGCGCCTGTCTGAAATGGAAAGTCCCATCCGGGACATACTTTTCCACCTGTGCTGTCCCCGAGTTATACTGGACTGTGGCTGACTCTGTAAGACATGCCCTTCAACATTCCTCCTCGCCATTCATTCATTTAAGTATGGATATGTGAACAAGTGGCAAAATGGTGGAGAGTTCATATTTGTGTATTACTGCACATTGGGTGCAGGTGCCGGGGGTTGTTTGTGCTGGTGGTAGTGGGAATAATCAGTGTAGTAAGGCAGACTATCATGGTAGCAACCTTACGGGAATTCGACAGCATGCAATGCTCGCAATGCACAGTATGGTCTGTTCTCACACTGGTGAAAACATGCTGGACTTGCTACTGACTGAAACTGATAAGTGGCTGAACTCCCTGTACCTGAGAGCTGGGTTCATAGCAAGTGACAATGGCTCAAATGTGGTTAAATGCATCATGAATGGTGGCTTTGTTCAGATTCCATGCATGGCCCACTGTTTAAATCTGGTGGTCCAGGAGTTTCTGCAGCACCCTGATATAAAGGAAATGTTGACAGTTGCACGTCGTATCTGTTCACACTTTTCACGCTCTGCAAAGGCCCGTCATCAACTTAGGCAGCTGCAGATCCAAAACAGCCTCCCGCAGCACCGCCTCAAGCTGGAAGTTGTCATGTAGTGGAACTCAACTTTATACATGGCAGAGAGGTTGTATGAACAACACAATGCAATCTCCAAATATCTTGTCATGCACACTAGCCGTGACACTTCTGGGGCCATCATGTCTCTCACGACTGAACAGTGGCACCTCATGGACTCTGTTATAACAATTTTGAGGCCTTTTGAACATGCCACACAGGCAGTGAGTGGTGAGTCTGCTGCCATCAGCCAATCAATTCCACTGCTGCAGGTGCTGAGGCAGACATTGCTGAATCTACAGCATAGCCTTGATGGTTCTGGAGACTGTGCCAGCAGTGTGTTACTGAAAGACATGCTGACAGTATTCAACTGCAATTGGCACATCTTGAGCATTCAGCAAAGTGACAAATTCATAATAGCAACAATGCTGGACCCATGATACAAATGTGGAATTGTGTCACTACTGGAGGGAGGGCCTGAACAGGTTAAAAATGTCAGTGGGCAACTGGTGCGCTTGGTTCATGGGGCACTGAAGTCACATGCCAAGGTCAGCAAACCTCAGCAGCATAATAAGGCTGAAGGTCAGTTTGGAGTAGTACCAACCACATCCTATAAGGCAGCTATGGTTCCAGGTGGTCTGTCATAAAAAACAGTTGCCATTAACCCACTTTGGGGTGCTTTGTGCCATGTCGGGATTTGTGACATCAATGAATCCGGAGAACAGGATGATGAGTCACCCACCGGACTTCGTGCAGTACAGCGAATGGTTGACTCATATTTGGCTGAAAACAGGCATCCATCAGTAACTGAAGATCCTCTTTTATACTGGAGTGGAAAGGTCAGTGAATGGCCAGAGCTGGCCTCAGTGACACTGAAGTACCTGACCTGCCCACCAACCAGTGTGAGTGTTGAGAGGGTATTCAGTTCTGCAGGGGCAATAGTTTGGGACCATCATACAAACCTCTGTCCTTCAAATGTCAGCATGCTGACATTCATAAAAATTAATCGGGGCACATACCAGCTCAAACTGCAACCTCTGTATTTGTATCCCATCACGGTCATAGTTGTGGTGATGTGGGAGAAGCAGACCATCCTGGTGGCAGCATGAAATGGCCTACCATTGAGGTAGATGATGAAATCATGGAGAAATAATTCCACAGTGGGCACAGCTTCCTGTATGATGATGATGAGGTTGATGTTGGTGGGTTTTAAGTTAACTGATTGAAAGGCTGTCACATTTTTTCAATGGTACATGTTTTGTTTTTCATAACGTAAAATCAGTGTCCCACCCTAAATGAGTCTCATTCCATAATTTCATATTAGCAATTTGGCACAAGTAAATTCACAGTCCTTCTATTTTACCTTCCCCGGCTTGGTATTATTTCTGATTAGACTTAACAGAATGTGTGCTGCTGTCATTAACAAACACAGTCAGCCTCTTTAACACAACTGTCTATTTGTAGTACTAGGTGTTAGCCGCTTAAAACCTGCTGATTAAAGATATCTGCCTCCTGACTGAGAGTGAAATACTGTAACAATACACACCATATCCAGCCCCCCCCATTTTTCTGACAGTGAGAGGGGATGTGTTGCAGCTGTTCCCATGACCACCACCAGTAAACCACAGTCAGCCAAAGCCACCAGATAGTGAAAGGGAATGTCATATTGTACCCATGACCACCACCAGTAAACCACAGTCAGCCAAAGCCACCAGATAGTGAGAGGGAATGTCATATTGTACCCATGACCACCACCAGTAAACCGCAGTCAGCCAAAGCCACCAGATAGTGAGTGGGAATGTCATCATGGCCCATGATCACCACCAGTAAAACACAGTCAGCCAAATACACCAGATACTATCTCAGCGAGAGGGAATGTGATTGTTTTTCATCCTGTGCCCTGCCCATTCCATGGCAGATGGAGACTGCATCCAGCAGCCACAGCCGCAAGGCTTCTTACTATCAATACTTTACAGTGAGAATGTGTACTAATTTTTCATACTATGGAAGTTCCTTGAGCTGTGTTATGCTTCCTGTTGCATTTCTGAGATGCACATGAGAAACACATATGGTCAACTTATTTTCCTTTTTTACAGGTTGACAGTTTCAAGCACTCTCCTGAACCAGAGAACTGTAGTACTGCTGTCTACAACCACCTATAGGATATCTGTTTTAAGTAAGTATATCAATTTTATTTCATCAGGTCTTTTTTGTAGTTCAGTTTTTCAAGAGAGTGTAAATCATAGAAAGTAGGTGACATACATCACATAATATATTTTTCATGCACATCAGACACTGCATTGCTGCAGCAGGTCATGACGGTGCTAAACAAAGTTGTATCCAGGTCATGACAAGACGTCTTTTAAAATGTAACTTAAGACATTGGGACAATGCATGGGTTACAGGTACTAAATTTGTGATTTGGTCTTGGTGTGGCTTAGTAAGAGATTGGTATCTGTTAAGCTGGATATAGAACAGACAGTAACAGCCACACTTTGAGCAGAACGTGTTACTGCAATGAAGTAGTAATAATTTCTTGTTTATCTGTTTTTGCAGGAAACATTTCAGTGCTGTGTGCTGCCATCAGTGCTTTCTCCAAATAAGAAGTTCAACATCACACCAACAATTGGAAAGGCTATGCCTGGAGTTCGATGGCCAAGCAGCCAACCACTCCCATGTCCTGAGCTATATATGCAGTTCCTCTTAGCCTCATTGTGAAGCACTTTTTCTTTGCAGCCGAAGGCTCTGTCGGTTTGTCCTCTGAGCTGGTTGGGGCCTACCCCTCCCCCCACCTGCTGCTCCTGCTTTTCTGCTGGATTTCTATGTTTTTTTTCTTGCTTCTGGTTTGTATTTTGCCTTCGGCTGCGCATGCTTCTTCTATCTTTGTTCCCTGTTTTCTGTGTTTGTGTGTCTTTGGTTTTGTTTTTTGGGGGGCTTTGTTTCTAAGCTCCTGGCATACTGTTACTCCAGAGCTCATACTACTTGCTTTCAGTTACTCACAACTTGAATTGCTTTCAGTTACAACACTCAAATTCCTTGCAATGCAACTACAAACATTATCTGTGTGTTCAGCTCAGCCATAGCTGTTTTCCATGTTGCATACTTAATTGCTTTCACCTGATTCTGGCTCACACTGAACCCTGGCTATACAGCTCAATCATGCTCAACTCATTTTACTTGCCTCATTGCTACAGTTCATTGCACTGCCTGTGACAGCTGCTTTCAGAGTATTGTGCCTCCTTTATTTTATGTTTATCACAGTTTGCAACTCAGTGTACTCAATACAGATGCTGCTTCTATGTTTGTACACCTGCTTCAAGCTCTGAACCTTGCTATGCAGTTCAGTCCTGTTATTCCCTTTATATACTGCTGTTCTACTCTGAGGTTAGCTAAAGCTCCTGCGGAGGCTATTAACTAGCTTTAATATCTGTATGTGGTTCTCGGCCCTTCCATCGCTTCCTTGTTTGTCCTACAGTGGGGACTGGGAGGTGTTTGGGGGGTCATGGCCCATGTGGCTAATTATTTCTGTTTTAAATCCTGTCTTTGCCACCACAAATCCTCAGAGTTTGTCACCTTGATTTGGCTTTGCAATGCCTGGCTGGCTTGTCCCACTATTCAGTGCTGTTTCATTGCTACTATGTTATGCAGACCTACGTGCAGGTCCACTTATTGCTACTCTGTTACTGACCTACGTGCAGGTCCACGCTTGCTTATGCAATTGTTGCTCATTGTTACATAAACCATTGCTTCAGGCCTACTGCCATCTCCTCGGCTTCAGCCTCTGGGATTCTGCTGCACTCAATTCCGCATTTGACCATGTAAGGTCTCAGCACTCAATGCTCATTATGATTTCAGCACACCGTGCTCATTCAGCTCACCAGCTTTTCAGCTCTCAATCAATTTCTGGGGCATACCAGACATTCTATTCTGGCACAGGGTTCCTGCAGCCAATGGTCTTGCTTTGCATCTAGTCTACATCTTGAGTGTGTCCAACTTGGGGCAGGATCCTTCTCACCTGACCCATAGCTGGGAATGTCCTCAACCCTTGGCTTTAGCTGCCTGCTACACTACAGCGGCTTCTGCTGTAGAATTTAAGACTAGTGGTGAAGGGTGGTTATGACGATCTCCTTGGGCTCTAGTGTTCCACTATAACGGTTAGCCATTGACCTTAGTGATTTCCCTAGCAAGGCACCTTCACCGCATCCTCCCTATGACTGCCTCTGGTTCACCTGGTTTGAGTTTAGGGTGGGTAGGCCCGGTGAGTGCCTCAGCTGTCATCGCTGTCCTCCTCCCACCTTGGTTGCACTTATTGTTGCAGAGTTTTCTGGCAACCTTCCATGGCTGTTCCACTAGAGGGCTTGAGTGAGAGCCTTCCTCCAAATTGGAATATTTTCCAGCTCCCTTTAATTGGGTTTTCCAAATTGCAGCTGAAGAGCCATCACTAAATAAACTATCCCAAGCCTGGAGGGAAGGCAACCAAGGCCTTGGATCCCCAGAGATTTCCCCATCATAGAGTTTTTTTCTCTCCTCCATTGCCTCAGGTAATAACTGTTAGTTAGCATAGTAGTGTCCCCCAGTTTCTTTAGGTAGTTTCCACTGTTGGATGGAGGTGGAGGATGTCCTGCCATTCCCTCTCTCCTTAGAGGATCTCCTCATTCTCAATGCAAGCCATCAGTATCATGCTATGCAAGCCTGGGCATTTCATTACATTATCAAACTGAGCATCTCATTACATTATCAAACTGCCTATGCTTCTCTACTACTACTACATTACAGTTACTGCTCCTACATCACAGTTACTGCTTGCTCATAAGCTCCATGTCACCTCCTTCTTTGGGATATGATTGTACTACATTTCTTTTTTGGGGATTCCTAAGGTACCTTTAGCCATGGGAATCATATTGTGGCACCTCTAGGGGTGGAACCCTCTCTGAGGGTTCCTTATCTTTTGTACCCCTACATAGTAGTAATTCCTCTGGAATAGAGAGTGCGAACAGCCAAAACCAAACTAACACAGTTGCACAAGCATAACACTACACTGGCTGTGCAGGACATTGAATTGGAAAGGCTATCTCTGGAGTTCGATGGCCAAGCAGCCAGCCACTCCCACTTCCTGAGCTATATAAGCATTTCCTCTCAGCCTCATTGTGAAGCACTTTTTCTTTGCCCCACCATCCTCCCCTCCTCCTTCTCCAGTGGCAGCACTCTCTCCTTAGGGGATTCCTAAGGTACCTTTAGCCATGGGAATTGTCCTGAGCCACCTCTAGGGGTGGAACCCTCTCCGAGGGTTCCTTGCCTTTCATACCCCTACAGGGTGGTAATTCCTCTGGAATAGAGAGTGCGAATGGCCAAAACCAAACTAACACATTTGCACAAACATAACACTATACTGGCTGTGCAGAACATTGAACTGGTATGAATCCTGACCATCAGGACAGGACTGGAGGATACACAGAAAACCTGTGAAGAATTCACAAAAAAAGAAACCATTAATGAAACTTGCTTCCAAATGATTACCCCCAGCCACCCCCCTCAAAAAAAAAATACTTACCTTGCCTGGCTTGAAAGTATCCCAATGCCAAAATTCCTCATCAAGCCAAAAAATGCGCACCCCAAGTTCGACTATATGATGACCTGTGATGCAAAAAAAGGCAATGATTATATATATATATATAATATGTGTGCATATAAACATTTACAGTCAGGTTCTGTGGAAAACCCTGATGGTGCCAGGTACATTAACTTACAAAGGATAGTATGAGTGTACACCCACATAGGGCATCCTTCCTGTTTGGATCAGCACAGCAGCCTTTGGGTAACCAACAGCATTATCACATCATCATGGTTAACTCAATGGTCATCTTTTGATATCACATCATTTGTCAAGACACTGTGCATCAGCCCAGTCAGTGCAAGAAGCATTACATGAAATTCCAAGAGCAGCAGCAGGTGGCATAGTTCTTGTTGGAGTGTGTGCATGCATGAATGAGTGCAGCATGAATTCATGGAGGCTTTTTATTGCATTTAATGGTCTCATCATTTTTTCAATATGTGGAGTCTGGAATTTTTGTCACATTTATACAGCACCATTTCTTTGGTCCACAATTATGGGGACTGTGCGCTCGCATAATTTAGTGCATCAAGAAAGACCACAGACTTTTCAGCACATAATGCTCTCATCATTTCTCAATATGTGTAGTCTGGAATTTTCTGGACATAAGACAGATGCATTTTGGGAGTGCACAATTATGGGAACTGGGTGCACACATAATTAAGTGTGTCAAGAAAGACCACAGACTTCTCATCACATAATGCGCTCATCATTTCTCAATATGCGTAGTCTGGAGTTTTCTGGACTTAAGACAGCAGCATTTTGGGGTGCACAATTGTGGGGACTGGGAACATGCATGAAAGAGTGCAGCATGAATTAATGGAGACTTTTCATTCCATTTTATGCTCTCATTTCTATTCATCTGGAGTCGGGAATTTTTGGGACATATGACAGCATCCCAAGATTTGTACGAACACTGGCCAAAAACATGCTGTAGAAAATAAGCTAAACAAATGGTGTCCTTCCCTTACTTGTTATATTCTGACCTAATAATCTCTGTTTCCAAAAAGAAAATATTTTAGTGGTCTCAGTAATGTTTTCTTTCTGCCTTGGTGTGTGTGTGTGTGTGTGTGTGTGTGTGTGGAAAAGCAGGAATGAGCAGCACAATAATCTGCTAAACAGCATGTGTACACTGTCAAGTGTACACTGTCAAGCGCACACTGCCCAGCTCCCTAAAAACATATATGATAGCTGACTTGTTCCACTGTTGATGCTAACTATAAAGAATATATAACATATATTTTATTTGTATCATCATCAACAATGGACCAAGTCATATAATATGTTTTCAGGAGGCTCAGTGGGCAGTGGCAACCTAACAGTGCACACATGCTGTTTAGCAGATTATTGCACTGCTCACTCCTGCTTTTCAACAAACAAGCCATGACAGAAAGGAAACATTACTGAGGCCCCAAAAATATTTAATGGTAAACAGACATTGTTAAGTAGGAATATAATGAGGGCAAGGACACCACTTTTGTACTTTATTTTATTTCAGCTGTTTTTGGGCATGGCTCTTACCATTTTTGGGAGGTAAACAAGGTTATATGAAAGAAAGATGGAACACACACTTAACATTATACACATAACAGTGCACAATGGGAGGAGAGACTAACAACAACAAAAATGGACAGTGACTTGTGTCAGATGACCTAAAGGTATGCAAGAAATGTGAGAAGGCAGTAAGGAGGGATCGGGGTATACTGGGATGCATTTGGAGCCATCACATTAAAACGAAGTCCAAAAATGGAAGTTCTTATCCTTATGTACATATATTTGGCAAGATCTCATCTTAAGTACAGCGTGCAGGGATGAGAGCATATCTCTGCAAGGATATACACAGGATGGAGGCTATACAAAGGAGAGCAACTAAAATGTTGCAGGATATGCACACAAAGACAGACAAAGAGACACTAAAGGACATTACGTATAACCAAAAAGGAAAGGGGGTGCATGATAGAAACTATGAAGTACCAAAAGGGAATAATCAAGATACAAGAAGGCAGCATTATACAGAAAAAAAAGATGTGCACAAAGAAGGGGGTAAAATTTGAAAACAGGGGTGTGATGGATCAGGATATAGGGGCAACACCAAGAAGTAATATTTCACGGAGAGGGTGGTGGGTGCAAGGAGTCAGGAAGGACAAACATTTTAAACAAAACTAGGGATCAACGTTCTGGTTGGAGAGCAGCAGTTGGAGCATCCCCATTCTCTGGAGCTGGTGATCCTCCATTCGCTCCAACTGCTGCTCTATACTATCCAGACGGTGGTTAACCACATCCATCTCACTCCACAACAGGCCCAAACTGGCCGGTGTGGCAGTGAGTTGGGCTGAGTTGCCATCACCAACCACTGCTACAGGTTGTGGTGGTGGTGGAGCAGCCACATCACCACTTGAAATCCTCCACTTAACACCAAGTCGTGCAGATGCAGGTACATGACGTGCCACCAAATCTTGGCCAGAAGGGCCAGCAGGTGCATTATGCACAACTTCTGCCACCTTGGCATCCCACACTGCTTTGTGATGGTTTAGCATGTGGGTGAGCTGCCCCCTGTTCCAAGGTGATTGCCCCTAGGGCCATGGCTCATCAGGGACCACATGTGACACATTTCACTACACTGCTGTCCCCAGGCAGTGTAGCAAAAAGCTCCCAGACCAGACAGCTGCAGGCAGGATCAGGCACAGGGGGGGGGCCCAGGTGTTGCTGCCATCTGCTGCTGCCCAATTGGGGCCAGGGGCCAAAACATGTGGCTGCAGCACCACTGGTGCAGAGGTCATAGCAGGAAGTGGTGGCATGGGGGGGTGCTGCTATGTGCTACATCTGGAGGTGGTGCTGCCATCACTGAACTACCTGCTTCAGGTGGAGGACCTCCACAGATGGTGCTGCAGTTTAATCGGAGTCCACCACCATGGGTGTGGACTCTGACATGATCCCCCACTGCACTGCACATAAACCCACCTCTTCCTTGATCACCCTCCATCAACGTTATTTAGTGTCTCTCCCTCTCTCGCATGCAGACGCATGCACAAACACATAAAAAAATCCACAAGTAACAAAAACTACATCCAAGCTAGAATAGTCTTTCACTCTCCTCTCCCTCAAAAAAACAGCAAATTCACACAAAAATTCAACTTTTAGATCTGCTTTTTCAGCTGTTAGCTTTCACCAGCTCAGCTAGCTCCTACTCCTGCTGCACAAAGGCAAAAGTTAAACTGTTTCACTTCCTTGCATGATTATCTTCCTGCTGCAGCCTGAAAGGAAGCATGTGACCTGCAGACTGTGAGACTGTGTAAGCCATGTGATCTGTGGCCCATTTTTGACTCACTCTGCCTTATTTTATCACAACACAGAATAAGGCGAAATGATAAAATGTGAAGTACATTCAAAAAGGTGAAATTCTGCTTTTTTGAATGCACTACATGTAATGATCCACAACACAGAGTGGGGGGCTTCGCGTCCACTCTGCAGGTGGAATAATACTTCGCTGCATCTCTAGTTGTGCTTACAGGTTGTTACTTTTTGTGCTTACAGATTACTGCTTTATGTTTCTCTGATTCAAAGATTTTTTTGGCAAGGTATATCTTCTGTTAAACTGTTCTGCAGGTTGTGCTTACAGGTTTTGTTAATTTTTGTGCTTACAGATTACTGCTTTATATTATTGTTTCAAGGTTTTTTGCAAAGTATATTTTCTGTTAAATTGTTGTGCAGGTTGTGCTTACAGGTTGTTAGTTTTTGTACTTTCAGAGTACTGCTTTAGTTTTCTTTGTAGCAACGTGTTTTGCAAGGTATTTCTTCTGTTAAATTGTTACTGGTTGTGCTTACAGGTTTTGGTACTTTTTGTGCTTACAGGTTTAACAGTTGTGTCTATCATTAGGCTAAGCTTTCAGGGCTAATTACAGGAGCACATACAAGATACAGACTGAGGGATAGTGTCTGCATTTGTTGTTGTTCGATAGTTTCTGCTCTTACCTCCTTGTTTCTTTCATCTGTGGTTCTTCTTTTTCACCAGTGGATGGGCCCACCTCTCATCCCCAACCACCCAATGCTACACTCCTTTTATAGAGTAGCACACGTGTGACATTTCCTGCAGCAAAGTAGGAAGGGGAGGATTGGAGGAATATCCACACAGTGACTTCACTTAAGGGAGCACAGTTAATTCAACTTGTTATAAAAAGTTATACAACAACAAACAAACAAAACTCTCTCTCTCTCTCTCTCTCTCTCTCTCTCTCTATATATATATATATATATATATATATATATATATTAAACTTTTGCTTTCCTTTTCCTTCTAATTACTCGGACCAGGTTGCAAACTCAAAAACTCAACTGGAATAGATATTATTAGCTGCAGGTACTGCAGGACATTTTTCAAAAGGGCAGTTATACAGGATTTAAGATGTTGTCCTACATGCTGGTGATCTAAGGGCTCAGCTCCGGGCAGCATGGGCAGAGACTGCATGCCTCAAATTGTATATTCAGGAGGAATTGTATTACAAGAACTGCCCGCCATTTCCCCAACATCCAGCTGAAGCACCTCAACTGCAGAGTGTAGTTAGAAACATAGAAACATAGAATTCGATGGCAGATAAGGGCCGCTTGGCCCACCTAGTCTGCCCATTTTGCTACCTAACAGATAAGCTGCAGATCCTAGTTAACCAACTAGGACCTAGTTGGTCCAGAAGGTTGGCAGGCGGTTAGGAAGGGCAAATCGGGTGCCCCATCACTCAATGCTCACCAGAGTATCACCTCCACAAATCATATAAAAACTTCAAATAGGTATCTGCCTCTATCTCCAAAATCAAACAAAAGGGGCAGAGGACACTGCAGAGCAGAACACTGCAGCACAGGAGCTAGCACTACAAAACTCATCCATAATAGGGACCAAAACAAAAAAGGCAAAAAGGAAATCCAAAACATGTCTGATCATAGGAGACTCCATGATTCGGAGAGTTGATACCTACCTCTGGCCAGGGATAATGGTCAGATGTCTCTCAGGTACATCAGCATGGAGAGACACTGACCACATTGCTAAAATCATGCAGAAAACAGGAGAAAACTTTGACATCCTGGTACACATAGGGACTAATGATCTTGCCAGCCGGTCAGTTGCGGAGACCAAGGAACACCTGACCAGGCTGGTAGACAAACTGTCATCCATTTCATCTGGCATTTCCTTCTCTGAGGTTCTGCTGGTCAGGGAGAGGGGGCAGATGGGCAGAAGGTCAGAGAAGGGGAGATAGGGGAGCTAAACATGTGGCTCAAGAGCTGATGCCAGGAAAAAGGACACAAATGTGTAGGTAACTGGCAACAGTTTGGGGGGCAAAAGTTCTTTAAATTTGATGGATTGCATCTGACTAAGGAGGGAGTCAGTGCATTGGGGCAGAAGTTTGATGTCTTTGCAGAATATTTAAACTAGCAAATAGGGAGAGGGGTGCAGCACCCAATACATCAAATGGGAAGAGCACCCCTTCCCCTCAGCTAGCGATCAAACAGGAGTTCAGCATGTTTGTAGTTCATTTGCATCACCAGGTGAGGAAAAAGGTCCAGCTCCCCAGATGACATGCAGGGGGGAAAACCCAGACCTCACCACACAACTAATGCACCAAAATCTGGCTAATGGAAAATCATGTACACAAATGCCCGCAGTCTGGGAAACAAGATCCCAGACCTGGAGGCAACAATGACAGAGGCTAAACTAGACATAGTAGCCATTAGCAAGACATGGTTCACCAGTTACCATGCTTGGCAGACTACAGTACCTGGCTATGTACTGTTCAGAAGAGACCAAGGTGAAAAAAGGGGGGCGCCTTTATGTCAATGAAACTATCAAAGCTACAGAAATTCAGAATACACATACGGAGTCAAAAGAGCTATGAGTCACCCTGGAAACAGGAAATGGGACAGCCACACAAACTGGGGTTTCTACAGGCCTCCAGATCAGGAGGAAGACATAGACACATTACTGTCAGAAGATATACAAAACATGACAGCTAAAGGGGAGGTTCTGCTAATGGGAGACTTCAACATGCCAGATACATTTTGGTCAATACCTGCTGGAACATCTGCCAGAACTAGGCACATACTGGATTCCCTGCAAGGGGAGGGCCTCAAACAATTGGTACAACAACTCACAAGAGACAGGGCTATGCTGGGTCTAATACTGACTAACGGGGAAAGGATCACAGATCTCCTGGTAGAAGGTCACCTGGGGCCAGTGACCGTCACATGGTATGGTTCAATTTGGCTACTAGAACTAAAGCATCCCATTTCAAGGCAAAAATATGGGACTTCAGAGGAGCTGACTTTGATAAGATGGCCAACAGAGTTAAGCTAGCCCTTGCAAGGAGAAATACAGGTGAGGGGGTACAGGCAAAGTTGGCAAGCATTAAGGATGCAATACTTGAAGCAACATCCCATTGTGTTAGGGAGAAAAGAAGAGTAAAAGAAGGAGGAAACCACTTTGGTTCTCAAAAACAGTAGCAGAAAAGATCAGAGTCAAAAGGCTGGCCTTTAGTAAACATAAGGGAATGCAGTGGGATGAAGATAGGGAGGCATACCAAACTTCCCTAAGGGAAGCAGGGAAGACCCAAACTGAGGAAACACTAGCACAGACAGTAAAAGAAGGGGCAAGACTTTCTAGAGATACATTAGTAATAGATAAAGTCCAGAGAAGGTATTGCTAAGATCAAAGGGGATAAGGGGGGAGCATGTGGAGGAGGATCAAGGAAAGCAACTGTCTTAAATAGATACTTCTGCTCAGTATTTACTGAGAAGAAAGTAGGACAGGGCCCACAGCTCAACACCATGGACATGGGGGGAGGGGGAAGGAGGTGTACACGAGTTCCTTCACAAACGAAAGGGTCCTACAAGAGCTTGTTCAGCTCAGGGTGGACAAGGCAATGGGACCTGATGGCATACATCCCAGGGTACTAAAGAAGCTAAGAGTGGAACTAGCAAAGCAATTAGCAGAACTGTTTAGTGAGTCTCTGAGCACAGAAGAGGTTCCAGAAGACTGAAGAAGGGCTCATGTGATCCTGCTCCACAAGAGTGGCAGCAGGAAGGAGGTAGGGAACTACAGACCAGTCTTACCTCAGTAGTGGGCAAGATTATGGAGGCACTCCTTAAGTAAAAGATAGTGCAACATCTGGAATCCATAGGAGCACAGGATCCAAAACAGCGTGGGTTTACAACAGGAAGGTCCTGTCAAACTAATCTCATAGATTTCTTTGACTGGGTAACCAGAGTGGTGAACCAAGGGGGTGCAGTTGCTGTTACCTACTTTGACTTCAGCAAAGCTTTCGATACTGTTCCACATTGAAAATTGATTAATAAACTGTGTAGGCTCAGGTGGGTCAGAAGTTGGTCAACTGGGCAGCAAACTGGTTGGCAGACAGAAAACAGAGAGTGGTGGTAAATGGTATACAGTCAGAAGAGATGCAAATCACAAGTGGAGTACCTCAGGGATCAGTCCTGGGGCCAGTCATATTCAATATCTTCATCAGTGACATTGCAGATGGACTGGAGGGGAAGGTTTGTCTGTTTGCAGATGACACCAAGATCTGCAACAGACTTGATGATCCTGATGGGGTGGGCAGAATGAGAGGAGCTCTGGAAAAATTGGCAAAATGGTTGGAAGAGTGGTAGCTGGGGTTTAATGCAAAGAATTGCAAGATCATGCACATAGGGAAGAGAAATCCTGAAGCTACCTATAGGTTGGGAGGGGAGTTGCTGGCAATCACAATGGAAGAAAAAGACTTTGGCATCATCATCACAGATGACCTGAAATCGTCCAAGCAGACCACTAAAGCAGTAGGTAAGGCTAGAGGGATGTTGCAGTGTATTAGTAGGGGCATCACAAGTCGTAAGAGGGAGGTAATAATCCATTTTTACAAGACACTGGTTAGGTCCCATCTGGAGTACTGTGTGCAGTACTGGAGGCCACACCTGCACAAGGACATTAACAAAATGGAGGCAGCCCAGAGAAAGGCAACCACAATGGTGCAGGAACTGCATCAGAAAACATATGAGGACAGATTAACGGAGCTCAATATGTATACCCTAGAGCAAAGGAGGGAGAGGGATGATATGATTGAAACATTCAAACACCTTAAGGGCATTAACAAGGTGAAAGAGTCTAACATGTTTCAATATAAGAAAAACAGCAGGACAAGAGGACACAGCATGAGATTAGAGGAAGGCCGATTAAGGGGTAATGTGAGGAAGTTCTTTTTTACAGAAAGGGTGCTGGATGCATGGAACAGCCTACCTCGGAAGTGGTGGATATGAATACAGTGCAGGGCTTCAAACAGGCATGGGATAGGCAAAAGGGAGCAATACAGATGAGTATGAATAGATAGGCCATTGACAGAGTAAAGGCCTGTGGCGCATTCATAAGGTAGAAAAAATGGGCAGACTGGATGGGCCTTGAGGTCCTTATCTGCTGTCAACTTCTATGCTTCTATGTTTCTGTAAATGTTTCTTTTAATACTGCCTAAGACGTTGAGCTCTCTTTGACGCTTCCTCACTACTGTATATACTGTATGCTGAGAGTCTAAAATAATCAGTAATTATAATCCCCAGTTCATTGCATTGATCAGTGGCTCTAAGTGTCGTCCCTTTTAATGTTTACCTAAACCTCTTATTCTTTCTCCCCCAATATGGCATGTTGCATTTTTCAGGATTAAATTTCATGGAATTTACACATGCCAACATGCAGAGCCATAGGAGGGCTCAAAATATTGATGGTACCCAAGATTCATTTGTTTAAGATGCCAGGGGACTGGGGTCTGGCAGGACCCCAGAAGTTGTAGGTTTTAGTTGTTCTAGGGATTTATATCATAAAAAGTAAACAAACTTTTTTTTTTTCATCAAAACTATACTGTGGAGCAATATGGTAAAGATGTGACAGACAAAAGACTCATGGGAACCTCAAGCTAACCTGTTGGCCTTGCTGCTTGTCTGCCAGAAACATCTGGGCAAATTCTAGAGGCTCATGCCAGCTACAGAAGTTGTTGTTTCAGAAAGTATGGGAGTGTATCTGAGGCAAAATGCATGAAATTAGTAATCCATTTGCTGTTTTTATTTATTGCTTGTTTTTCATTCAGGATTACTGTCAGATTGACCCAGTCTACCTGTTGTACTACTCATTTGATAACTATTAACTGGGGCTACAATTATGGATTACATTGGGGAAAATTGAGAAAACTACTGGTCTATTTTAGTAAATAAATGTTCAGACTGAAAAATATGCAGGACTGAATCGCTATCTGAAGTAAGTGGCATTGTCAAACATGAGCACTCCTGCCAGCCAACAATTAGCAGCTCAATTAATATGGGTTAGGTAGGGCTTGATAATCACCTCAGCAGATTGCTCCTCAGACAGATCAGTACGACACAAGATGAAGGACATTTCCAGCCTCAGAGCTACAGATGGGGGTTGGGGGACGGAAACTCTCACAGGGAGGAGAGGGAGATTTAAAGCAGAGTGGCAGAGGGACTCTGTACTTCACGTCAGAACAGTAAAGTGGCAGAGGAATTCATTTTTACTTTTATTTACTTGTTTTCTTATTGCTTTTGTTTTTTAATAGCAGCAAAAACTGTTTTTGGAAGAGGTCAACACACTAAATACCATATATATGATTACATTCAACTACTGTACATCACTGACTGAATCCAGACTGCAAACATTGTTACAAGTGATGCGGAAATATTTGTATCAGGAACCTGTGTGTTTGATATATTGCTGTAAATGTTCACTTTGATCTCTGAAACAGTGAAACATTTTAGATACAGTAAATACAATGTTGCAAAGGGAAGCTTTTGGTACAATGTATCAAGTTTCTTTGATACACTACATGAGCAAAACTTATAGCAACTGTATCAAGATTTTAATCTGTCTTCTGAATAAATGCAGTTTAATTTTTCAAGAGATTGGTTACCATTATTTTTAGTATTAATCTAAGTACCATACTTCTCAAACTCCTGCATTACAAATTAGGGACAGGATTAAAAAATAGGGGACAATATACTAAAATGACATATACGTCATAAGAAATTGTAATATTAGCTTAAGTATTTTGTGGCATTTTCTCAGGGCAAAAAAGGCTGCACCACTAAAGTATGGCATTATTTTAAGCTTTTAATCTTTGAATCTCTATCTTCCCTATGATTTGAATTTCTATTCTTCTCTAACAGACATCCCAATTTGGGAGGGATGGTGAAAACATTGGAGCTGAAATCAGGGACATCTCAGAAAATGAAGGGCCAGTCATCCATTTATACAGTAAATTCAAAACCAGGAATAGAGCATTAAATGTTTCTTGCCACATTACTTATTCTGAAATTCACTAAGTTGTATAGTAATACATTTAATGTATGATAGCTGATTTGTGGATAATTCATAAAATATATTGAATTTAAACAAAAAAATAAAAAAAGAAAAGAATCATGGGTCCCCATGTTAAAAGCATACTTACTATGCATGCAGCCTATGGAGTGGATATGTTAATCCTGCTTCACAGAGAAAGCAAGAGAATCTTTCATCTCTGTAGATCTTGCTTGATTTTAAGCACTAAAGGATTCAAATTGTGTTTTTTTTTTTTAAGTTGGGCAAATTTCTGGAGACTTTAATCCACAGATATGACAGGCCTTTAGATTCATGGATGTCTGTTGGAGACCTGTATTACTTACTTCTGTCACTCTCCCTAGCAGATTCCTGCAATGTATTTTTAGATTACCTCAGTATTTTATCCCTGTGGCTAGAGGACCCTCCCCCCCCCACCCAGAAAAACATGGATCTAAAAATGGGAAACATATTTACTTTATAAATAGTGTAATACCCAAATTAAAAACTTTAGCAATCCAACTCCTGCATTGGCCAGTGACTTTTCTCAGATCACCGTCCTTTAGAAAAAATCCCTTGCAGTCTAGTGGTCCCTCCGCCCCTCCACTGCTCCCTAGTTAATCCATATTATACAATGGCAAAAAATTTCCTGAACTCTGATTGGTCACTCTAGGACTGGAGCCGTGACGTTATCCCAGTACAACATCACGGGTCTAGTCCCAGTAACACAGAAGACCGCATCAAGTAAAAATCATTACACGCAGCCCACTTTGCTGCTTTCTGTTCTGCACTTCACTTCACTCGCTCTGGAGCCACCAGCCATCTTCCCCCCCCAAAAAAGCAGCAGAAACAAAAAACAACAACCATTTCACACTCCCCACCAGAGTCTTTTTCTCCTATTTAAAAAACAAAACCTGCAGCTGAAAGCGTAAAATTCAACAATCACAGTCGGACCGAGTGCACCCAGTGAGCGAGCGAGCAAGCAACTGACTGTTTAAACAGTCGCCACGAGGCTGTCTGTAATGCTCTCTGGCTCAACACGCTGTCTTCTTTTTTTTTTTTAAATTTAACTTCACCATAAAAATGCAGTCCAAAAAATCCTCCCTACCTCCTCCTTCTAGCTCTTTCAGACAGCAGCGAGTGGCACACTGTAAGACAGATTGGTAGGGGATGGGGGCACGGCAGTCCCGATTCTCATTCAGAACCACAATTAAAAGTCAGTCATGGAAACACAGAGGAAAACAAGGTAAATACCATCCCAAAAGGCCAAAACACAGCATAAACAAAGAATCAAAGGGCATATTAACAACGAGTGGCACCAGCAAAGGTTGCGATGGGACTGTACAGCCACTGAAAAGCACTTCAGCTCCACCTGCTGGCTGAAGCAGCACTACTTTTTCATAATGTAACCCTACCCATGCAAAAAATGACAAAAAATGTACTTAAAAGGCACTTTTTTTCCTTTTCTTTTCTTTTTTTTCTTAATGAGTCATTGTATAATAGCAATAATGCACTCCAGGGTGTGTGTTGTGCTGGGATAACGTCACTTCTGGGGTGATTAGTCACACTCGGCCTGTGGCCTCGTGCCTAATCACCCCAGGCATGACGTTATCCCAGCACAACACACACCCTGTCATGCATTATTGCTTAAATTCATAACATCATACTAGTAATTTTTAATAATAACAATCTAGGAGTTTTTTCTGGTTTGTTGTGCAGGAGGTGGTTAGAGGAAATATGTAACAGATTGCAAAAACATGATGAGAGGCAGAGGTCCTAAAAACAGGAAATATATTTATTTTATAAATATTTTAATATGCCAAGTACAAGCTTTATTGGTCCAGCAGACCTCCGATCGCTGTCCTTTTGAAAAAATTCCCTGGCAGTCTAGTGGTCCCTCTCCCCTACAACATTCCCTGGTTAATTCATAATTCATAACATCTTATTTATTTATTTATTAAATTTTGATAATCGGGTGAGCCCACTGGGCCCCGAGAGTCCCTTTTTCAGGGGTGACCCGAGGGTTACATACAATATTACATGGGATTGTATACAACAAAATACATAATGTGGCACATAGATACATAACAGGGTAAACATGGTAGCAATATAACAAGTACCAACGGTAAAGGAGTTGGACCACAGAGTATTGGCTAACACTAGGGAGTCCCTTAACTTAACAGTTGTATTTTGAGGAGGTAGTCTGGTGCACCTTAAGCCTAGTGTGGAAGGTGAAAGGGGAGGTGGTTTTCTGAACACCTTGTGGCAGGGAGTTCCCTAGGGTGGGGGCAGTAAAAGCGAATGACTTCCCAGCTGCCTTAGTTTTTTCTTAATAATAATTTTTAATAATGACAACCTATGCGGTTTTTCTGGTTTGTTATGCAGGAGGTGGTTAGAGGAAATATGTGGCAGATCACAAAAACTTGATATGATGCAGAGGTCCTAAAAGCTGGAAGCATATTTATTTTATAAATATTTTAATACCCCAAGTAAAAGCTTTAGTGGTCCAGCAGATCTCAGATCATGGTCCTTTAAAAAAATTTCCTGGCAGTCTAATGGTCTCTCCCCCTTCCACTGTTCCCAGTTCCCCATTCTGGTACTATTTCATGACATCTGCCTGGTATTTTCCTCTTAGTGAACTGCACCTTTTTCTGTAAACCTCCCTGCTTGAACTAGGAGAGCAGCTGTTCTTTATGCCGTACTTTCTACTTAGTTCTTCATGCAGAGCGGCATTTGTTTTAGCAATTCTGTCAGATATAATTGCCTAATGTCATCTATTGCCTTAATTAAGTAGTTTCAGATGGAATTATGCAGTTATTTCTAATATTTTGACTACTTTTTTTTTTTTACAATCACAGAAGTTGGTTGGGATCAGGGTGGTGGCACCTTTTGCACTTCTTGTTTTGAGTTCTGTTGGCAGTGGCTGTCTGTTGGAGACCTCTATTACTTGCTTCTATCACTCTCCCTAGCAGATTCCTGTACTGTATTTTTAGATTACCTCAGCCTTTTGTGCCTGTGGCTAGCTGTGGCTAGTGGACTCTCTCCCCACCTGGGAAAATGTGGATCTAAAAATAGGAAACATATTTATTTTATAAATATTTCAATACCAAGTAAAAGCTTTAGCAATCCTGCAGATCTCAGATTGCCATCCTTTAAAAAAAATTACCTGGCAGGCTAGTGGTCTCCCCCACTGTTCCCCATTCATTATCCTGGTACTGTTTCATGACATCTGCCTAGTATTTTCTCTTAGTGAACTGCACCTTTTACTGTAAACCTCCCTGCTTGAACTAGGAGAGCAGTTCAGTTATTCTTTATGCCGTGCTTTTCTTATCCCTTCCATTCTCTCCCTCTATAGTAAAAGCTCAGCGCATCAATCAAATAAGGACACAATCTCTGATTAATGTGCCAGGGAATATAAATGCCACCCCATGGGCCTTCAGAGTGGTGACCAACAAGCTCCCCTCATATGTCTCAGATTGTATTCCCCGGAGTGTGTTAGGCACCTATGCTCTAAGGAGCTATTCCCTAATTGCCCTCCAAGTTCCAAGGGTCAAAACTCGTTTCAGCAAAGCTGCTCTAAGTTTCTCTTTACCCACATTGTGGAACGGTTTACAAAGGAACTTGAAGTTGAGCTGCCCTGTTAGCCTGAATATCTTCAAGGCGCTCTATGATCGCTACATGAAAGCACCTTGTAAATGTTTTCCTCACTGCTAGCCCACTAATTCTGCAACTCCCCCTTTCCATCCTGATGCTCGCCATGTTTCTACCCCTGGCTCTCACTCTTTCCCTATTAACTCTTCCTGCTGTACCCACCCTTCCCTGTCCACTCCAGCCTGGCTAAAGTCCCACCCATCCATAGTAGTGTCCCAATTATCTACCCCTCCTCCATCATTATCATAATAAACAAGTACACGACACCCATCATCACTTTCTGTGGTTTTAGCTCAATTTTTCCCCAGTCATCGGTAATTATCCCTCCTCTTCTTTACCTCTCTAACCTGCCACCCCATACATGGCCTCTTTCCCCTATATGTGTAGTTGCTGGCTGCCTCACTCAAAAGATCTCTACTTATAACCCCTGTATGCATATGGTTGATTGTACATCTGCTGACTTCTTCAATTGTAAATTAATGCTGTTTTTTTTATTTATTTCAACCTTGTACTGTACTGTACTGTATACACTGTATATACTTTTTCTTCCTTGTATATTATTGCTTTTTGTATACCTGCTTCTGTACTGTACTTTGATGTATTCATGACCAGGTCCACCTTGCAAATGAGCCTTGCTCAATGGTGCCCGCCTGGATAAATAAAGATTTTGATTGATTGATTGGTTTGATGGTAAGTCACATAGCTCCTCACAGAACTGGGAAAAATGTTAATTTAACAGGTACTATGCATATTTACAGAACTGGGGCAAAAGAGAACTCTGAACAAAACGGAATGATAAAAATATTTAACTCTGATTAATAAAAAGGTAACATTTATACAAAAAATTAAATTGTACTAAATATACATGGGTGATTAGTTAGAAATGAATGGGTGGGGGGCCTGAGAAGTAGAAAGGGAGGGGTTGGACAGTATAAATGCCCATGGTAGGAACTGAAGTTATAATGTACTGGGGGGCACAGTGAACTAGAGGCCACTCAAACACACCTTGCCTTTTATTCCAGTTCCACAATTATTTTTAATCAACTTGATTACAAAGCCCAGATTGCTGGATGTACCTAGGTCATTCACAGCTTGTTACACTAAACTCTAGGGAATAGCACAATACAATTGATTGCCAAACAATTAAATGAGACAGGGCAGAGCCAGGGATTTACTTATTGGACATGAAACTGACATTGCAGTCTGAAGAATTTTAGGGCAAGCATGTTACAGACTGACTAGTGATCTCTCATGTGAGATTGCCCTCATGGACGGCTGATTTATTTATTATTTAATTGTTTCTCATTCATGGGATGAACATCCAAGGGTGATAGTAAATGGAGGTCACTTTGTGGATGTTAGCGTGACCATCAGTGGTGTGCCACAATGATTAGTACTGGCATGCTGTATGCCATGTTTAATAGCATATTTAAGAGCCATTTTATGAATGCTGCATAGGGACTCCATGTAGCAATGTCCATGTACAGTAGTAATGTCAGCCTTAGCCGAGTATAAGGTTGACAGAAGACAAAAATCTTAGCTGGCCTAGTTGGAGTAAACATACTGTAAAAAAAAAAGTGAGTATGTATGGACAAAACGGCAAAGCTGTTTTAGTCATGGATAAAAGACAGTGAGATTACACACCTAATTAGAGCCCTTAGGCTTAGTGCACTTACAATGGAAATTACCAGAGCAGAGTAAGTCATTGCTTAGACTAAAAAACTGCTGAAAAATATCACCAAAGGAGAACAGTTCTTTAGTCCCAAAATGTATATGATGAATAATTTGGTACTAGCTAATTAGCTGACTATAGCCTCCCTTCTGATAAATATTACTGGAGCAGAGCAAGGCGTGTGCTAAAATTCAGAAAACATGTCTAAACGGGAACAGAGTTCAGAAGTTCCAAAGTATATATAGCAACCTATTTGGTAAATGTTAATTAGTTTCAGAAAATTGTAATAGAGACAGGAGACAATATCCATTAGAAAAAGACACCAGTGGGGTAGTTTTACATTGGTGTGTTTCGCTAATGCTATGTGCTCACTATATGGAGTACCAGGGGGGATTTTCCTGTAAGAAGGCAGAATTCCTGTCCAGGGAAATTGCTGCAGGGAAAAACAGACCATCTCAGCTATTTCAGACTGTAGACAGGCTTCTTCATCCTGCCTCTATGCAGCTGAGAAAAATGAAAACGTTGTCATCCACCTTGTGTGAGGAATTTGCTCTGTTTTTCTCCAACAGAGTGTTGGCCATCCAGTCAGGGATCCCACCAGGGAGGAAGCTGCCTCACAGTGGTTGGACTGGGGTCTCAGAGGCTCTCCACCTGTCTGGGATGAGTTTAAGCCAGTGGAGGTGTCTGAAGTGACTAAGGTGATCTTAGAGCTGAAGCACACCTTTTGTGATCTGGACCCAGCCCCAACACATTTCTTAATGGGATGTGTCGAGACTGTTGGCTCAGTGTTCACCAGGATTGCCAGGTACTCAATGGTGGAGGGGATCCTCCCTGTGGCTTTAAAAGAAGCACTGGTGAGGCCCCTCCTTAAGAAACCTTCCCTTGACCCTGATGTCCTGGCGAATTACCGTCCTATCTCCAGCCTACCCTTTTTGGATAAGGTTGTTAAGAAGTTAGTAGCACATCAGCTCGAGGACCACCTGCTGTCCTTGGACATCTATGAGACATTTCAGTGGGGTTTTCAGGCTAGACATAGCACAGAATCAGCTCTAGTGTGGGTGCATAATGATCTGCTCAGGGCTAGAGATAGAGGAGACAGGTCAGTTCTTGTTCTCCTTGATCTCTCCTCAGCATTTGATACTGTAGACCACATTGTGCTTCTTGATCAGCTCTGTGAGTTTTGTGGACTCGCCAGTACTGTCATCAAGTGGTTTGAGTCCTATCTCTCAAACAGGGTGCAGTGGGTAGTGACGGGGAATTTCTCCCCCCCAATACCCCTGTCTTGTGGTGTACCACAGGACTTGATCTTGTCACCGATGCTGTTCACAGTGTGCATGCTGCCCCTGGGTGAGATCATTTGACAGTACAGTGTGGAGTTTCACTGTTATGCAGATGATACCCAGCTGTACTTGTCTTTTGCCCCCAGAGCATCAGGAGCTGTTGATGTGCTTAATAACTGTCTGTCTAAAATCAATGACTGGATGGCTTCCAGCTGGCTGAGATGTAACCTGGCCAAGATGGAGGTACTGGTGATTGAGCCTGGTTGCAGATGTGATGGGTTGCCACCTGGGGCTTATTCAGGGCTTTTCCTGGGTTCTGCTCCATTGGTGGCTTCCCCCAAGTGTGCAAAATCTGGGCGTGATCCTTGATAACAGATTGACTTTTGAAGTTCAAATGTCAACTGTTGTCAGTAATGGCTTTTGCCATGCATGGAACATTGCCTTGATTAAGTCCCTCATTCCATCCGAGGACCTGCCAATGCTAGTGCATGCCGTTGTGACCTCCAGGCTTGAATACTGCAACTCTCTGTACTTCAGGGTCATGGGAGGGACCCTCCACAGACTTCAGCTAATGCAGAACATGGTGGCCCAGTTACTGATGGGCCTTTTATGGTCCAGTCATGTGACCCCAGTCCTGCGGACTCTGCACTGGCTGCCGGTCAGGTGGAGGGCCTTTTTCAAGGTGGGTCTTCTCACCTTTAAGGCCCTATATGGACTGGGTCCTGGCTACCTGTTGGAGCTCCTGACACCTGTATCCTCTGCTCGCTCCCTCCGCTCCTCTTTGAGGGGCCTTCCGGATGTTGCCAGAGTTCAGCTCAAGACTTCGGTAGATCGTGCATTTAGCATCTCTGAACTGATCCTGTGGAATTCGTTACCACCTTTCATCTGGGAAGCCTCCTCAGTCAAGGCATTTAAATGGCGGCTGAAGGCACACCTTTTTGTCCTGGCCTTCCCAGATCTCTGAGTTCATTCTGTGCTGGTCCCTTGCTGTGATAGGCTGATAGCCTTTTTAATCCATTTTAATTTTAACTTCTTATGTTAGTATTTATGTACTATTATCGTTTCATGTTTTATGCTGTTTCTCACTATGTTCTGTTATAATTTCTATTAGCCACCCAGAGCCTCTGGGATTGGGTGCCCTACAAATAAAATTGCCTTGCCTAATGGATTTTATCTCTTATCTCATTTACATTGGCACTGTTTTCAAACTTCTGAAGCTGAATCATTGAAGCCAGCAGCAACACAAGACAAGATAAATCACCATGAAACAGAGGTCAAAGTCAGCTAATAGCAATCACCAAATCCTTTGCTACATATACTTTGGAACTTCTGATCTCTGTTCCTATTCCTGTTTAGTGATTTTTTTTCTGAACTCTGTGAGTTTAAGCTCATGCTTTATTCTGCTCTGCTAATATTTATCAGAACTGAAATTATAGTCAGCTAATTAGCAAGGACCAAATTCTTTGTCATACAAATAGAAGCCTCACAGTCTCCCAGATTTCTTGAAACTCAAACTGATTCCGAACTTCCGGTGATGTCACCCTAATGACCGTTACTTGAATCAAGTGCTTCGTCTATACTGGGACCATTATAAACAACAATCAGCAAAATAGCAACTGATATCCAGGACACACTAGCAGGAGTAATTGTAGGATGCCAAGAGGTCAGTGTAGTAGACCTTTATCTCCCGAGGGTTTTCCGAACGGCAATGCTGGGGCATCTGACAGTGATTGCTCGCAACTCTCCATACATCGTGGCAGGCCCAAAGAAGGGCCCTATGACAATGAGTCCCTCCACTAAAAAGATGATCCTCATACATTTGGAGCTGAGGGACTTTAGAAATGAGAATTGAATCACCATGGCTGCCCTCTGAACAGACATCACCAAGACAGAAAAAAAGCTTGACACCCAGAAGGAGCAGCTAACAAAAATGGACTCCAGGACTGATACACTGGAGAGAGCCATCATGCAGCTCCAACAATCACTCACAGAGCTGATGGACAGGGCAGAAGATGCGGAGGCCCGCAACAGGAGGAACAATCTCCACCTCTCCGGTTTTCCAGAGGGGGAGGCGGGAGAGGACCAAATATAGTTCCTCCAGACTTTCTTTCAAAAAGAGTTGGACTTGACAGCAGACCGGGTACTAGAAATTGATCTTGCACACTGGGCACTTGGCCCTGGCCAACTTCACCATCAGCAAGGCCCTGGGTGCTGATGCTGTGCTTCATGTGCTACCAGGACAAGGAGAAGATTCTCCATAAAGCTTGGCAGAAGGGGTCAATTTTCTATGACATCTAGTGAATTTATGTGGACAATGATTTTCCACATGCGATGGTAGCCTGACACAGAGCTTACGCTCCCATCTTGAAGAGACTGTGTGAAGAGAAGATAAAGTTCAGGATGCCATACCCCTCCGGCATGATGATTTATTTTCCAGATGGCCCCAAGACTTTTGAATTGGCTGTGGAGGTGGCCACTAAACTAACAAAAAGAAACCTTCAGGTTACAGTCTTGGCCCCACGTTCCAATCAGCCAAAATCCTTAGCTTCAAAGCTGGCCCAGCAACTATGGCAGCAGGTGCCGCCTCATGAGCAGAGATGCTGAGATGGAGCAGCCAACATTCAAAAGATAGCAGCTGAACTAAGATATCATTCCCAGAGTGCCAGCACAAAAATTTCCTCCCAAACTACACTGGACTTAAATTCCTCAACTCTTGGTGCTCAGATAAGACTGTGATGTTCCCTACTCTCGGAAGTCTGGAATAGGTTTTTTGATGCCCCGACGTGATTTGGACACTTTGCCATGCTTGTTCCCCCTCCCTCCTTCACCTGTGGTGTGCATTCTGTCCTCCATGCTGGTACTGAACAGTACATTTAATTAGCGTTCTAAATAATAAGATCAACTTCAAAACATGGTGCCAGTCAGAAGGCGGGACGCATGAGTCACCCTGAGGTGTAGCAGGTGTAGTGGGGGGGAGACATGGAGAGCTCAGACATCTTGATGCCAGGTACAGGGTCAAAGGACTACAGGGAATAGCCTGACTTGGGCACCATGGCAGAAATTGTCAGAGGACCACCCAGAGCAAGGGTAGCCAAGCTGGACTTTAAAAGTGTTTTATTTTTCTTCTCCCCCAGGTTATAATTAACAGTGATACAGGTGACCTTGCCTGAGAGTCTTGTGTAGGTCTAGTAGTCTGTGGGGGTTGGGCAGTACCCTAGGTTCCAGGGTAGGGACAGCACCCTTGCCTTTGGGGGGCATCTCAGCACATTGGGCCTCGCTAAACCTTTGCTTCCCGGGTGGCATTTTCTGGGAGATGGGTTTATCCCCCTTCTCCTTGAATGGTGATGTGTGGAGAGCCCCCACAGGAAACCCTGTTGACTAGTTGGGTGTGCTTAGGAGAGGTGTCCCCTGGGACTAACTAGGTAATACCCAGCCAATATACCTGCTCAGCCAAGGGGCAACATCACCGGATACCCAACATGATTTTCTTCACACTAATGCTTCTTCAGCTGCCTGGCTTAACCCACTCAGGGCTACCCTGAATCTAAGTGTAACCCCTAGGTGCAAAGATCCAGCACAGAGAATCACTTGCTACCGTTCAGGCAGTCAACAGCATCTTGAATGCGGGGCATTGTATACTGATCAGGGATAGTCCGCTGGTTCAAAGTATGATAATCCATGCACATCCTTACTGTCCCATTCTTTTTTCTCACTACCACAATAAGGGAAGCATATGGGCTTCTGGATTCTTGTATTACACCAGCAGCAAGCATCTCTTGCAGATGCCGTCTCACATCATCTATGTCAGCAGGGGCCAGGCGTCGAGACCTCTCCTGAAATGGCCTTTCATCATGCAGCCGGATATGGTGCTCAGCTCCTTGCACACATCCTACATCCCATTCCTTTGAAGAAAACACCTGGCCTTTCTGAGCAAGCTTCTCACTGATCCTCACTTTCCACTCAGCCGGCAATGGGGAGTCACTGAAATCAAATAAGTCAGGCGTCACTCCATCATTCTTCCCCAAACTCTTGTTACTGGGTAGCACTGCAGTGTCTGCACAATGTACATTAGGCAGGGTGCAACCTCTATTTATTTGAATCTCTCTATCAGACACATTATGAACTTGAACCATTATCCTTCTGGCATAAGCATGGGCTCTAGCAGGCAAAATACTAGGCCTGACCAGCAGTTCCTCCGGCAATTTTCCATCACCTGGTGCATCCAGCATTAGTTTTTTATTCTTGACATCCTTTTTGATATGGACCTCTCCCTGTAAGGTACACTGGGCATTTGGCACCAGGATCGGAGATTCAGGATCCTTTTTCCAGACAATTCCAACTGGTTCCTCTGGTTCCACTTTTCCAACATCTCTCTGAGCATCGTAGGCCTTCTTGATCAAGGCCAGAATTCTTAAAGCTCTACCAGTCCGGGACCCCTGTTTTTCATAACACAACTGCGCCAGCCGTCCAAACATATGTGCATTAGTCCCAATTAGTGGAGGAACCCCATCATACAGTCCGGTAGGGGGGCACACTATGGCCAAGGTCTCCACTTGCTCTACCTCTCCAGCCACAGAGGTGGGGAAAGACAACCAAATCTGGATATAGCCAGAGTAGGGTTAGGCCTTCTCACTTAAACCCCAGACATGCAGTCCTTCCAATGGTTGCAGGGGCACATTAGACAAATGCTTTGGATACCAGTGCTGGAACATAATTGTAACTTGGGAGCCACTGTATAACACAGCTTCTGTAGGCACTCCATTCACTTTTACAGTGGTCTCCATGGAGGGACCCACCACTTCAGATCATTCTGGTGGAACTGACCTGGGTGTCAATCAGGCATTGGTCCTGGTGGCATAACTTTTCCGAGTAGCTCCCCCTGGAGGCCAGGCATAGGTTCTGCAATGCCAGGCCACTAATCTGTTGGTAACTTTTCTCAAGTTCTCTGGCAAGTGACAAGCTGACTGAAAATGCCCATCCTCCCCACAATGGTAGCAGAACTTAATGTCTCTAGTGTCCTGGAAGGGTGGGGGTCTCTTTCCTGTTGGGGCACCTCTGGAGCCCTGCGAGGCTCCTCTTGGACTGGGGGCCTACATCCTTTGGCTCCTGAATCTCCACTATGGTTGGGGGTGAGGGTCACCCTTTGCAGCTCCCCCACCATCTCTCTCAATTCTCGCAGCTCTACAAGCAGGTTACCCTCAATCCGAGTATCTGGGGAAACAACATTTACTCCCACTCCACTCTTGGGCTCAGGGGAAGCCTAATACAGATCTGGTTCTCTGAATGCCTCGGTCTCAACTGTTGAGCCTCATCTAACTCACTCTTTTAGGGAGTCTGGAAAGTATTCATGGCCCCAGCACAGGGCTCCCAACCCTCCTCATCAGTTTCAATCTCACAGATTTCTTTCATCAAATGACAGTACTCTGGAGGGCTTGCCCTCCTGTCTTGCAACTTGAGCTTCAATAACATTACACTCGAAAATCTAGCTGACTTCAATATGTGGTCTAATCTGACCCGGTTTAACTCTTTGGCAGGCACTCCCCTTTTCAATGGGCCCTCTGCAAAGCCCTCTCTATCCTAGTGACGAAGACAGACAATTTCTCATTTTTCCACTGTTTGACTGACTTGAATTTCCACAATAAATCATCCCCTGATTCTGTGCTGCCAAACACCCCCTCCAAGGCAGAGAGATATTCTGCTGCAGTGGTCTCCGGACTAGTAGCACGTAGGAACTGAATAGCTTCCTGGGCAGGCTCTCAAGCCCTCCATCAAGCGCTTCCTCTTTTCCCCCTCTGAACATTGCCAATCTTGTACTAACAAGGAGGCATAGTCCATCCAGGTCTCCAAATCATCTTCCCCCGAAGGCACTGGGACAGTACCAGAGAAAAGTCTAAGCCTTCTATAGGAGTCCAACTGTATCGGGGATTTATGATGGGGGAGGCAGCTACTGGGGAGTTCTTGTGGGACACAGGGAATGTGGTTGAGGAATGCATGGGCATGTGGTCCTCTGATAGATCTAACACTCTTACCAACTCTTGGGCAGTTTTCCCCTCTGATGCTAGCAGCTTAAGCAACTTCTCTTTAAAGCTATCGGTACTAGAGGACCCACCCAGGGTGGCCAGGCCGCTATGTGGGTGAATGATCCTCCATCCCTTCTGGGCACCTTCAGGCAAAATCATTGGGGGTACCTTTTCAGGGTCTATCAGGGAACTGCTGGAGAGCAGCACTTGCAACGTTTGTTCAAATAAGTCAGCATATCATCCCCTTACTTCAACTTTGCCCACACACTTAACATGTTCTACAGTGGACACAATGTCCACATTGTTAGTCCCCAAGGGGACATCCAGCAACAGAATAGCCTTTTGGGGATCCATCTCCTCAGTCTCACTCCACCCCATCAATTTGTGCACCATTAGCTTATGGGGGACAATTTTTAAGTTGGGCATAGTAAGCCCCTCCATTTTCTCCCCTAAACTGAACATAATGGGGTAATTCTCCCACTTGGTCACTAGAGGAAGCTAATCTGAGTGGTGTCTCCAAGATGTAACCCCTAGGTGGTGCTATCCCAAGGGCTACTACCCCTGCCTGTATGGCCAGTGACAGGTTGAGGGGCCTAGGTCCAGTGACGGGTGCCTCCACCCAGAGGTCAGGGTCAATAATGGTTAAGCTAGCTTGGTCACAGCCCTCTGGGACACTGTGACCCCCCCTTTGTTCCCACTAGTGGCCCACACAGTACACAAGAGTTACAGTCCCAATACCCCACATATGCACACTGTTTACACATAGAGATACCACTTACCCTCAAGACTGATTCTGCAGCATGTCTCAGAGGACCTCCTGTATAACAAGGTTAATCAACATACACCACACAATACAATGCTTGTTCTATATGTACTGACAGACAGTATAAAGTTCAATAACAACAAATCTGGTTTATTCAGGGGACTGGAACACGGGAGGGAGAAATCAGATTGATTGGCAATATTCAAATCCCAGTACTGTGCATACATATAGGGTCCAAAAAGTCACACTCTGGGTACCCAGGATGGGGGGGAGGCTAGCCAGGTCCATTGCCCGGGGTTGGCCAGCTGGTGCAGCTGGATGGGGCCCTGCAGAAAGAGAATATATGCACAACCAAATTGTAATCTGGAGCCGGATGGCTCAGTCCACAATCAGAAGAACACAAAGCAATCAGTTGACACACTTTGATTAAATGAAAGGTGCAGGGAGTTACCCTGATTTGTACTCACAAACTCCAAGCAGAGAACTGGAAGAGGCTGCTCTGGATGGCCAGGATGAACAGGGCAACTGCCAGTCCCTGTTGGCACCACAGAGCCAGTCTTGAGATGTGTAGTTTTTGATGATCAGCTGGCACTGGCAGTATAGCCTAGAGATTAAAGCAATTCTGAAAATGGATTATTTTTACTAACAGTTTGAAATGTAAAGGTGATAACTCACTAGTTTCAATGTACATACAAAACACTTATTATAGATGTAGGAAGTGTTGTAATAACACCTTAAAACACACTTAATAAAACAGATGATTTCCTATTAAACCTGTTGGATTAAATACAGTCAAAGGAGGACCTAGACCCTTGGTGACATCATTTCCTGTCAGGAGCCCAAAACATATGGCTGCCACCAGCCCTTGATTACAGGGTGATTTACATATGAATAACTCTGGACTGCAAAGGTTCACAGATCAACACAATAGCTCAATCAAATTATCTTTTTATGGGCTTTCAGACATTAAGAAATCCTGTTGATGACAGTTCCCCTTTAATAACTGCTGGACTTGATGAAGGGCATAGCATTCCAAAGCATCTGAGTTATTTTTTCCTTTTGACTGACCAGCAAACCAACAGCTCCCCAACCCCCCACCCCAAAGCCAGTGTTGCAGGAGCATAAAACTAAAAGTTTGTCCCTTTGCAGGGCTGCCTGTAACAGACTTTTGCTAATTGATTGGTTTTCTTTGTTCCTCCTGTGTGATCACCAGTGTAGTATTTCTCCCCTTCTCCACATACACTGTGGTTCTAATCTGTGGAAAAACAAGGAGTCCAACATGCAATACACATGAATGGCTCAACGCTGTTCTTGTGAGATCACCAGTTTAGTCTTTCTCCCCTCCCCAACATACACTCTGGCTGTAATCTAAAGACAAACCAGGAGCCCAACTGTTGTTGGAAAACTGGCACTTCAATTTATTTGAACCTCAGTCTGGGCTGACTTAGTATGGGCTAAAAACACTGTAGTGTTTAAAGCTGGCAATTTCAGAACTACAGTACACTCATTTTAAATCAAATGCATTGGCTCCCATTTGATTTAAAATGAATGTAGCTCTGAAACTGCCAGCTCTACAGAATTCACCTCTTACTGTAGAACCCGAGATTTAATTTCTAATTAGAGTGGCAGCTTTACAAATGCACTGGCTTGCTACTGCTTTTGATAAGTCTGTATTCATGGTTTTATTCCCTTATTTCATTTAATTTGTTCAAATCTTTTAATTTTTTTTGTATTTTAGAGTTATTTCAGAATGGGGCAGCTGTTAATTGGATGAAGTGACCGCCTGGTGTTATAAGATCAATGGGGCATGCAAGACCAAAACCTAACCCTAATTCACTTTGTTCTTCTTTGGTTCACCCAGTGCCATTTATTTTATTATTTTCCTTCTCTTCTCAACTATATATTTTACAGAGAGATGGAGAGCAGGAAGTATGTGTGATCCCAAGTGGGGCACAGGCTTGGACTCTGGGTCAGTCCTGGAGATGCTGCCCCTGGTAGCACAGATGGTGGCTTCAGACAAGAAGGGAATGTCTTGGTTCAGCTTGTCATGAGTCATGCAGTGTCAGAAAGACCAGGACCGGTCACTGAGAATGGACTGGGTGTGTGCTGGGTGGAGATTGTGGACTGCAGCCCTAGAGAGAGAGAGAGAGAGAAAAACACAGTTCTTGAGGTTGACAAACCGGGACCGGCAGAATCCTGTAATGAGGTGCACAGTTCCAAGGGACTGAATGCTAGACTTGATGGGCAGAAAGAACATATGATACAGAACACTGTTACACACACTAAATCCCATTATATTAAGAAATAATGTTGAAAAATCACATGAGGAGGGTAAAAGTATACCTCCTACACAGATTGATGATAACAGTCTAAGTGTGTTTTGAATGCAGGATAATAATGAGGGATTACCATAATCACTCACTGAGCATAGTAAAACTCCAACTCCTGATCTTTTGCTGCAGTACATGATACTACATGGCACGATAACCAGAGTCAGCAGTCTAACTCTGAACCAAGGCCCCCAAATGTACACATGGGATCTGGTGCTGGACTCATCATTCCTACTTGACTGCATTTATATGGGAATTAAAAAAGACAAGTGTGATGAAGACAGATACTTTTCAGTTATTGTAGATTTTTGCTCTGCAACCTCAGAGCTGTCAAACACTGATCATGTATTTTTCATTTTGGCTCATAATATAGTGATTTAAGAAGTTTACAGCATATTGTACTATTTCATAACAGGCACAAAGAAACACATATGTTGCCTACATATCCAATACAATTTTTCACAACATTCTGTGAGTTTTTGGCATTACAAAAACAATTGGGGTGCAAACCAGAAACTGGCACATGTTTCTGCCAGTTTGATTTATTACCAAGAGGACTAGTACATAACTCAAGATGAAATCAAGAAAGAACCTGATGTGACCTCTGATATCAACACAGAAATATCAACTGCAGAAAATTAATTTTCCTTACAGGATGTCAAATAATGTCAAATAATTAATTTCCCTCCAAAAAAGTAATGATTTGCATAGGAAGATAACTACAGCAATGTGAGACACTTGGTGGAAACACTCACAGTTTGTGTTCGTTAGAGTATAAATACAATATTAGAAAAAAATAACCTTGTCCTTTGGTGGCACCATCAGCAATACAGCTGAGATTTTTTTTCCAAATTCTTCACCTATGACGTTCAGGAGGGAAAACCAAAACCTATCACGTTAATATAAATTTTTACTGCATGTCTAGAGTTTCAAAGACACTTCCTTCCAAGTCCTGATAGCAGATCTACAGGGAAAGAATTGGTGGGCATTTTTCACCATCAGATCATTCACTTGCATCTGGGAAGATCTGACAGAATTACAGTTATGTTAATTCTGACTACTTAATAATTAAAAAATATAAGGAAGGTGCAAAGATGGTAGAAATTGCAGAAAATATCCTACCCTGTAACCGTCTCAAAAGCTGTAACTTTTGAATCAGGCATTACTACAGCAAAAGAATGCTGCAGTTATATCGGGCTCAGAAATGTCCAAAACACTGTCTTAAATATTTGGTCCAAGAAGAGAACCACACACTACCTCCACCCATATTAACATGTAATATGCTAAAAGTCATAAAAGAGAGCAGTTGAGAGATAATAACTAGAGCAAAAGATCTTTAATTGGTTAGCTGAAGTATGAGAAAATTAACACCCTTCCACAGTATGTGGTAATTGCTTTCTATGTCATTTTTTGGCTGCATACTGTATTTTTATTTGCAAGACTAACAAGAGTTGGTGGGCACCATTTATAACTGGGCAGTTGTGCATGATTTCATCTTCCATGGATAAGGAACTTTTTTTATGGTGTGTGTGTTGTCCTGTTGTGTGAATATGAGTCTGGTCATCATAAATAAAATCTGTTACCGGTTGGTTTAAACTCCTTTACATGTAGTGTCATTTTGCAGAACCATTATTAATTAGGATGACATGCTTTCTGGTTTATATTACTTTATTGTTGTGTTACAATAAAGTAACATAAACTGGAAAGTATGTCACCCTAACTAATAAGGGTTCTGCATAACAATACTACATATCAAGGAGTTTAAATCAACCAGTAACAAGACTTATTTACAGTGAAGAGACTCCGATTAACACAACAGGACAATACATATAGAAAACAAATGTCAGTGGTATCTACTGCCTAATGTCGAGTAATTGCCTTCCCTTTTTTTCAATAAATAAAGCCTGACACACTACGGAAAACTACATATTACTACACAGAGATGCAAAATTCTGTTAACTTGTGTTATGTTCTACACATAATTCATTTTGGTGGAATTTTCCCTAACAAATTACGTATAACATACTACAAAATTCCGTGCCGTGTCATTTTATTTGTTAAACTTCACAGGGGATTAATTTTCAGCAGTTGCACAGAATTCATTAGGGAAAAATGCTCTAAAAATATAATTACCACCTTGCTGTTTTACCGATAGATTTTTCAGTCTTATGTGAAGTGCAGTGGGCAAATACAGACATGGGTAATGGGGACTGGCACCCAAGTAGTATTTGATCATTATGGCATGTTAAAACTAAAAAAAACAACAACAAAAGACTGGCCCACAACCAAGTGCATTATGGTGACTCCTTAGACAGTCCATGCTGCCAACATAATACCAGATCACAACATAGCCAAAGCTACAGTTTTCCAAAATTAGCCAGCAGTAAACCACTCATAATAAATTATGCTGGTACTAATAACAGCATTTTTTACTGAGTAACACTTGATAGTAAGAAAACATGTTGAGCTATGGCTGTATCAGTTTGTGACTGAAATAGTGGGTGTCAACAGATAATAAAAATAGACTGGTTGGTGGTGCATTTCTATATGGGTCCATTATCTTGTCCAAGCCTATGGAGGAACCATTGCTGGAGACCAATTGACAGCAACAATACTGTATATGTACAATTAATCAGTAGGGACTCTGAAATTATGATTGTTAGGGACTGCAGCACTAAACAATAATGCACACATGCTTAACCTAATTTCTACACATCCTCCATTGGGATGCTTGTGTTCCATACTTTAAGACCTTGCACTCATGGGGGGGAAAAAAAAACACACACGTTGTGCCTTTATAGTATTTAAATGACATGACTTACTGTCAGCAACCTCATACACTGCATATGCTAAATTCTGATTGCTACTATGATTTATGAGACATTGAGAAATTAAATTTAATTTTTATTACTTTGACAGTTTGGAGCCATGAATTTGGATAAGGTGGAACCTTAATTTTTATGGAGGAACAGGAGCACTATAATTCTCTTTGCAGCTACAAGAAATAAATTGGAAAAATATGGTGGACTATGGTCTGTTGTGTGTGGGGACACCTACCAAAAAATTTGTGAAAGTAAAGTAAACTGTAACCATGAATGGTGCCACCTGGTGCATTTAAACAGGTGATGAGGGGGGTTCAATTAATTAATGGCTTAGCATACCGCCTACTGTACTACCGCATACCACATACCGTAACACCGCATTACTGACATACCAGTCGGTTATGCCGCAGGTACCGAAGTACACCGTGTTACTGGGAAACTTTTCTATAACAACCACTGTAGCATCCCAGTAGGGTTCCAGAAGTCAGCATTCAGAGCTTTATGACCAAAAAATACTGATTACCTTTCTGTCCATAAGCCACAGATGAGTCAGTACTTTTTTTCAGCAGCAGCTGATAATATCAGCAGTAGCTTAAAAGATCATCCTCCCAATCTGTATTTGCTGTAGTTGGGTAGGAGCACATTCGATTATAGAAATGCCCTATTTTTCACATTGTCAAGCACATTGTTGAATTCAGTAAGCTGCAACTGGTAATTAAGTCTGCTACTGAGATAGTTACTGTTACCATGAAAGAGGAGGAGCCCAATACAGAGCAGCAATTAATTGGTGTACAGTTGTGGTGACCACTTAGTGTCACTGTTTAACTTGCACCCTTTCATGCTATACACAAATGGTCTACAAGACTGTCAATGTGCCAACACAATGGGCATTGTACTGGCAAGCGTGGCTTGTCCTGGCAAAAGGTATACTTCTCCCTATGCTTTGTTATGGGCTCATAGCCTTCACTTCTGATTCTAAAACCAATGTGTCAAAATGGGATGTTACCTACAATAACATTTGCCATTTTGCCCCCTCTGCTCCCCGACTCACTCATCATTTTGAGTTATGTGACAAACTGGAGTGGCTCTCTTCAGGGAACCAGTGAATGTTTGCACTGGGCTGCTTCACTGACAAAGTTGTCAGAACTGCCACCTCTCCAGTCGTAGCAGAGCTATGTAAGCCTGCTAACTCAGCTTATCTTCTCAGGTCAAATGAACCATCTGTCTTCCTTGTCCCAAAAAACAGAACACTCATGGGTGATCAGGCTATTACTGCATGTGCACCTCAGATCTGGAACTCCCTTCCTGCACATGTTTGCTGCACCACCTCTCACAACAGCTTTAAAAATTCCCTATGGCATCATCTAAGGCTCACCTCAGCCTGTAACTGCACCTAAGCATTGTATCCTCCATTTTATCTATGATAGCACTTTACTGTTCCTGTCTGGCCACTGCCTAGCCTGGCTTGAGTATAAGCTTTGAAATAGACTGTTACTTTATTATGTGAGATGATCTGTAAACTGTTTACTTTACTATGTGCTGTCTATGCTTGCCCCATTATTGAACCCTGCATTGTCTGTATATCTCTTGAAATCTTGCTTTAATCCTGTAAAACCTTTTGTCTGTATATTCCTTATAATCTCCTGGGTGGAACCTGAAATTAGGCATATGTTTGTCTAATGTGCTTACCTGGTCGACAAAAGCTAAATAATATATATATTTAATTTTTTATTTTATTTTAGTCTTTGATAACTGGGAAGGCCCACTAGGCACAAGTGCCTGTTTTCAGGGGTGACCTGGGAGCACTGGGCAGTTAAATGACTTGTTCAGAGTCACTCAGTATGCAAGTAGAGGTTGCCAGAATCAAACCCAGGTCTGGTCTGCTGGATGTACCAAGCTCATTCACAGCTCATTACTCTAACCTCTAGGCTATACTGCTATCTAGGCTATATATATCTGGAGGCAGTGTAGCATAGTGGTTAGGAGCACTGAGTTACAAACCTGAAGAACTCGGTTTGAATCCCATAGCCACCAACTGCACACTGTGTGACCATAAGCAAGTCACTTAACTTCCCTGTGTTCCCAGGATGCACCTGAAAATTAGCCTCATCTTAGTGCATATGTTCTGACCAAAATAGAAGCTTAAAAAATTTATAAAATAAATAAACGGAAAGGGGTGGGGTCTAACATGTAAATGAAGCGCTTTGCTATATACAGATGTTTTCCAACTCCTGAACAGCCAGTCACATGCAACAGCACATCTGACCCTGTGGAACTGTGAGAATCAGTTTGAAAGGGATGATGCAGTCATGTGGTGACTGCCTAATGACTCAGGTAAGGACCAAGACTGGTGAGGGACCTGTCAGTAAAACTATGTGTGAGGGTAAATTGGGGCAAGGGAGAGGAGGTTCCACTGGACACTATGAATGGGATTATCAAAGAGGATGGGCCATCAATATGCAATGAACCACCAGGTATGACTGTCAAGGATGCCAACATTTCAAGTCAGGTAGGACCACAAGTGGGCCATAAGGCATGGGGTTCTGGGAATAGCTAAGGTTGTAGAACCACATTCCACTGTTTGTGGACATGGCATTGTACTATGTGACTGGTGCTTTGTTATGCCTAGAAGCCTGTGTTAGTTTTAATTTGGATGTTTGTAGTCAAAACCCCTGTTTACAATGAGGGTCAGATTGGGGTGGCATGGGGTCACAATGTTGCAAGACATTATGCCACAGCAATAATACTGCACTGCCAATGCAACGTAATACAGTATATTGCCAGTGGCATGTGTTTTTTTGTGGGGAGCTCTGCCCCCTGCACCCCCATTATGGAGGGCTGTGTCCCCACACCCCCCATCTAAAATATCTAACTCTGGGGGGGTAACAGTTAAAATTGCACAAAGTGTGCAAAATCCATGTGTCTGGGACCAGGAATCCAAACCCAGTCCCAAACACACTGCCTGCCTCCCTTGCTGCTAGTGACTCATCTCATTGAGCCACAGCAGCTGCTCAGTGGACCCCTGTCCCAGCAGAGGTCTTATCCTCTGCCTGGGAAAGTGAGAGGGTGCACTGCTGCGGGTACACCCTTTTGCGGTTTTGCACCTTCTCGCTCTTCCGTACCATGCTGTTCCTTCCTGTAGAGCGTATGACAAAGGGACCCAGTACAGACTGGGGTATAGTGGGCACACCTGGAAAGTGGATACAGGGGTCCACCTGGAAAATGAATAGGGGAGGGCCTACGGTGACATGCTCATATCAATATTCCACTTAAATCTGATACACTAACTGTGTGCTTGCATCTTCCATTTACCTAGAGTGCCCCTAAACACCCCATTTAATTAAAAAAAGATGATAAATGCAAAAATGTTCGGAGTTCTGGAAGAGAGCAGATACCCAAACAAAGGGGGGCCCACTTGGAACTTTCAAGGTATCTTGGTGTGCCAGTCTGACTCTGTTTGCAACCACAGACACCTGGTGACCACCATTTTCACTGTAACATAATCTCTGGGGGAGACTCCTACTCTGGTAACTAGGTTAGACTTTTTTTCAATAGCAGTTTAGAAAATGGGTTGGAGAAGCCCTGTTTCTTGATTGGTGGACATCGCCCATCAGCCAGGTGGGTATCTGGCAAAAGAGACCAGTAAATAACTAGTCCCTGTGCCATCCTGCCTTTCTACCAAAATTAGTGAGTGTAAATAGAATCTTCAGTTTGAAACAGCCACCATTTGTTTTCTCACTTAGTGAGTGAGATCCCCCCCAGCAACAACTCCGATGTCACAAACTGATTTCTGTATTTATATTTTAATATAAACAAAAACTCAGTTTCTTCACTGTTGTCCATCGCTCCAGGTTCTATGTCAGCATAGTTTAGCTGACAATGTATGTGTGCCTTAGATTCCTGCTGCCATATGATCATGTTTCTAACACAGCAGCTCAGCTATGTGCATCACCTGTCACCATTCCACCACTCAGATCCCACTTCCCACTGCTCAAAAAATGACATCCATGGTCACACTTACATAATCATTATTTTGATGAAAATGAAATTGAGCACAGAGGTAACACAAACCACACTTGTTGCACTACTACTTCCAGTTTTAGCTTACCTACTCTGATATCCTGAGCACACCATTCTGATGACCACAGCTGCAGCCTGTCACATATTCCAATCATGCTTGTCACACCAAAAAAGTAAAGTAAGTGGTAAGGAGGAAGGGAGGGGGCAAGCCACAAGGAAACAAGCAGACAGATACTGAAGGGGGAGCCACAAGGAAACAAGCAGTCAGCTACTTAAAGAGAATATGTTAAAAACAACAGCACCCTCTACTGGCAACTGTACCAGTAGAGGGACTACTTTTATAGCAAAATTATTTTCTATTCATTGTTTAGTAATTTGTAAGTATTTTTTTTACACTTTTAAAATCTTTTATAAACATTTTTACAAATAACCCATTTTCAAAGCACAATATACCCTCCAGGGTAGGCAGCAGTGGGCTATGCTGGACCTTCCAGGGGCTATAAGGCCCTCCACCTGTGGTATCAGGCCTCAGTACACCCCTGGATGGTCCACTATAGCCCAATACAGCCCACCCTGTCAGGTACTATTGCTTACTTATTGGTGTGGTAAAAAGGGTAGCCTCTGTGCTCTCCTAAAGTCTGCCACCCCTCTACTGTGACTGGATATCTGCCCCAGATCTCCTGTGCTTAAGCGTTTACTTTTATAACCCACTCCCCTCTCCAATCTGGGGCTTACCTTGAGCTCCTTCCCCGGAGTCATCCTGGGGTTTGTGACTCCAGTATCAGCATCCCTGATGTCAGCCACCAGCAGCACATATGCAAGGAACGAGTGAAGCTGTGCCAGGATAACTATCATTTACTCTGGAGTGGCACAAGCATTTGCACATCTTCATCCCAGTCCCACAGATGGAGGAAGGGGGACCAGGACGGTTAAAGAGATGCCCACCTTTCTTCAAGTCCAGGAGGGTGTGTGAACTCACTGCAGTTTTTTCTGTACATGGGTGACCCTATGTCAGGACCAAAAGTAAGTAGGCTTGCACTGTGACCCTGTTCATCAGCCTGGGGGAGAGTGAGGCTGACACAGATCTATTTTCAGAAGAAAGGACCCTGAAAGGACTTACAGCCTAGAAGATGGATAAGGTTATGGGACCAGATGGGATATGCCCCAGGGTACCATAAGAACTCAAGACAGTGCTAGCTGCTCTGTTGGCAGCCTTGTTCAATAGCTCACTGGAAACATGTGTGGTTCCTGAGAACTGGAGAAGGGTTGATGTGGTTCCTCTGCATTAGTCTGGCAGCAGTGAAAAAGCTAGCAACTACAGGCTGTTCAGTCTTATCTCAGTAGTGGGGAAATTCATGAAAATCCTACTGAAAGAAAGACTGGTTGAGTATCTAGAATCCAATGGGCTGCAAGACCACAGGCAGTATGGACTCATGAGATGGAGGGGGAGGGCAGGTCATGCCAAATAAATCTGATAGATTTCTTTGACTCAGTGACCAGGGAAATAGATCAGAGGAGGGCAGTGGATGTGGCCTATCTAGACTTTAGCAAGGCCTTCGAAACTGTGCTGCACTGGAGGCTGACTAGGAAGTTGATCACACAAGGAATGGGATCTGAAGTGGTAAACTGAGTTTGAAACTTATTAATGGATAGGAGAGAGGGGTGGTGGTTAACAGAATTTATTCTAAGGATGGGAGATTGACTAAGGATGGGAGACTGATTAGTGGGTATCATAGGTCTTGATATTTGAACTAGTCCTCTTCAGTGTCTCAAAATGGCACTGCAGAAGAGCTGGAGGGGAAGGTATGCCTTTTTGCAGATGACACCAAAATCTGCAATAGCATGGACACAGTATGGTGGAGGAAATGTGCAGGGAACTTGGAGAAACTGAGGAGTGGTCAAAAGCATGAAAATTGGGGTTCAAGTCAAAAATACAAAAAAATCATGCACCTGGGCATAGGAAGACCAGTACCAAATGCAAGATGGAAAGTGACTTTGAGATTATCATATCGGAAGACCTCAAGGTGGCAGGGCAGTGTGACAAGGTAGTGGGCAGGGCTAGCAGGATGCTGGGGTGCATTGGGAGGGGGTACCTCCAAAGGAGGAGGGAGGTGGTGTTGACACTGTGTTGCTCGGTGGTGTTCCCCCATCTGGAGTACTGTGTCCAGTTTTGTATACCGCACCTCAGAAAGGACATAGACAGGGTGGAGCCCATCCAGAGGAGGACAACTAAAATGGTGCAGGGTTTTCACTGAAAGCCCTATGAGGAGAAACTGAAGGATCTTAACATGTACACCATGGAAGAAAGGTGAGAGGGGAGGACATGCTTGAGACCTACAATTATCTCAAAGGGGTGAGCAGGGTGCAGGTGGGGAATCTCTTTCAAATAAAGATGTGCAGCAGCACCAGGGGTCATGCGATGAAGCTGGAGAAGAAGGCATTCAAGAGGGATGAGAGGAGATATTTCTCCAATGAAAGGATAGCAGAAACCTGGAACAGACTGCTAGCAGAGGTGGTGGAAGCTAGAATGGTGAGGGTTTTCAAGCATGCATGGGATAAACATAGGAATATATTTCAAACGAGGCCGGGAATGGGGAGGTTCGCTGGAGACTGGATAAGATTGGAGGATGAATAGGCATGGAACACTTGGGAAGACTGGGTGAGACAAGTGGCCCTTTTCTGCCAACAATTTCTGTTTTCATATTTCTATGTCACCAGAAAGCACATGTATGCAGGAACCAATGAAAAGGCAGTAATAGATTAAGAGCCCACCTCCACAAGAACACAGCCAATAAGGTACTGCAAAGGACTGACTAACAGCAGTGAAGAGACCAGAAGCAGTGGCAGATGAAGTGAGATTTGAGGTTTGCCAGAGGAGGACAAAGATAAGGATAATGAGCTCACCTTTGGGACTCCACAGAGAGAGGTCCAGGCAGCCATTTCAGACCTGAGAAGAGGATGCTCAGAGACATTCAATTTGGCAAGAAAGTTTATGGGCCTGACTATTGAATGTAGTAATCATCATTCTGTTCTGTAATACACTGCAGACAAAGATGAAAACTTAGCTAACTGGAAGGACACACGAAATCCAAAATGGTAGGAAACAAGGAACTGTTTATCATTTAATAAATATGGACAAAACAGATTACATGGACAAATGCACCCCCTCACAAAAAATGGGCATGGTCAACGTTTTGTGTCGCTCTGATGCTTTTTCAAAGACGTGGAGGCTCTGACTAAGCCGCCTTCTTATAGTGCCCATGCTGCTAAGACCCTCCCATTACCTTGAAGTGACAGTGCGAAAGATAATACTGTGATAGTAAATATACAGACAATGTATGAAGTGCTATTAGCTGGTATAAAATGATATAAGGTGCTAAAAACAGCTTAAAGAGCTAAAAGAGCTAAAAATATAGAGCAAAAAAACACCAAACAAAAAAACTAAAAAAAAAAATCCATATATCTGATGTGCAATACTAGTACACTGAAATAAATACATGCAATCATTTCTTTGTACAGAAATTATGCAGGGTTTGCAATTCACAACTTCCCATGTGTACAAAAGACACTGATTACTAGAAGGACTAAGGTAGCAATATTAATCACTAGTCTAAATGCTTAATTACAAGCACATATAAAAACTGGGGGGGGGTTGGAAAGGGGATTAAAAATGGGAAAGAAAATGCAGGAGAGGTTTAATATATAACAAGCCTGCAAAAAAGGGAGAATACGAACGATATAAGAATATGTATAAATATCTACAAAGTATATCAATTTTTGTAGGAACAAGAAGGGACCCAATTGTCAATTTTCAGATATGAGAGATAATGTTAGATACTCAAATAATATACTTGTTTCACAAGGACACTAGTTTTACAATACTGGCAGTTCTCTGTAGTGTGTCTATTCGTGAAGATATTCCAAATGAATTTTGAAGTGACAGTACTGTATATTAAGGAACTGTCAACATGATATTGTATTTGTACATATATCTGTCCTTTTGTATATTCGAATGTTATTGATATTAACCTGTACAGCACTTTGACCCAGAACTGGAACAGTGCTTCATAAAATATGCTAAATTATATGCTTAAGGGGTTAGAGTTAAGGGGGTATCCTGTGATGAGGATGACCGCTATTGAGCACTTTCAAAAAGGGTGACTCAGTAGCAACGCATGTTCACAGGGCTATTGGACAGGGAAGGCGACTGAATGGGGGTGTCCAGCGAATATAGCGACAGGGGGTGCGCTTATATGCGCTTAACGAATGTAAAGGGAGCATGCCATGATGGGAGGGAGGGTTTGTAAGGTGTAGCATGACAGTGGGCTTCCAAGCTGACTGTATGGCATGGTATGTTGGTGGCAGGCTAGGGTTGGGAGGGTGCCAGGTTTGATTCTGGGTGCGTTGTTTTTTTGTGCTGGTCCGGGATTTTCTCTTTTTTTGTTTTGCACCCTTCCGGAGTTGAGAATCCTTTAGTGGGGGGGTGCAGGGGGAAGCAAGCATGCTGTGTGATGGGTGGATGGGGATGGAGGGTTTGTGAGGTGTAGTGTGGTGGTGGGCTGCCAAGAAGGCTGTGTGGTGTGGTAGGTTGGTGGTAGGCTAGGGTTGGGAGGGTGCTGGGTTTGATTCTGGGCACATTATTTTTTTCTGCGCCAATCTGGGATTTTCTCTTTTTCTTGTTTTGCACCCCCCCAACATGCACTCCCCCTGGAGTTGCTAATCTTTTAGTGGGGGGATGAAGGGGCAAAGCCACACACTGGGGGGGTGCAGGGGGGGCACAGCCCCCCACATAAACAAACAAATATATGTCTTTGGCACTCTTTTGCTCTGTGCTGCAAGTGTACATCGCTGAAATTGATTTTTGGCAATGTACACTCACCCTAACGGCGATCGCTTTTCTGCGATCGCCATTATGACACAGAACCAGTTAAGGGTAAAGTGCTGCAGAAGCATATTTTCACCCAGAGAGTTGTTTAACCTATGGAACAATCTCTCAATTGAAGGTCAAGTTGGATCAATTTCTCATTGAGAATAACAATAACTGGGTATAATGTTTAATTTGCTGGAGAAGGTATGGTGTGGATGAGGGATCAAGTGGAGCATACCTGATACCTGGATAGTCTGGGAGAAAAGGGCAGGTAACTTTGCCTCGAGTTCCCAGCACTTTAAAATATTCAACATAATACTGAATGCTGCAGGTGCTTGGATGGCAGGAGATGAAACAGAAACATAGAATTTGTCAGCAGATAAGGACCACTTAGTCCACCCAGTCTGCCCATTTTCCCTACCTACAGTATCACCATTTAGAAAATGGGCATATAAAATCCTTTCCTCTGACTAGACAGTTTCCTACCCAGAGCCCTGGTCTATCTCACAATAGAGCCCTGAACAAAACAACTCGCCAGTTAGAATTTGATATGCCGCCATGTTGTTGACTCACTTAGCAAGCAAGAGACTCTCACCCCCACTTGCATCAGCAAGCTGTCTACACCATTACTTGTTAAACACTTCCAGCCCATGGTCGACATCTAGATTTAAAAAAAAAAAAAACTAGCTGTACCTATGTTCAGTTTCACTGCTTGCTATGCTACGAGTGCTCGCTAATGTCTTACTGTGACCGCTCCATTTCCAGACAAAGACCGCATTTGGCATTTCCTGTAGGCCGAGTCTCTGACAACAAGATTTTTAAAAAATGTGTCACTTCAATAGTAGCGCTATCACCTCATCAATAGTTACTCTCAAGTTATCAAAATTTAAGTAAGCACCACGGCTTCCCATGACCCTCGTCAGTTGTTTCTTCTGGGTCTGATGCTGCAGTTGCTCTACCACACCAAAGCAGAACTGTAAAGGTAATCACCCAAGAAATGGAAATGTTAATTTCTTTTATAAAGCAAAAGCCCATGTGTGTATTTGCGGGGGGAGGGGGGTAAACCATGGCAACCAGCTGCAAAGTAACACTACAGGGACTGCAATAGGACAAACATCCTCACCTCAAAAAAAAAAACTCAGCTTCCTCATACAAGCGGAGGAACTATTTTATAACAAAATGAATGAAACTAACACTTTTAAAAGTAAAACATAAAAATGATTTTTTTAAAACATACATAATACAGTTGCCCATTTTCTACGTGCAATAATACCCTCCAGAGTGGGTGGCATTGTGCTATACTGGACCTTCCAGGAGCTATAACACCCTCTGCCTGTGGTGTCGGGCCTCATTACGCCCCTGGGCAGTCCGGTATAGCACAATACCACCCACCCTGTTGGGTATTATTGCTTACAGACCCTACTTGATCTCCAACTCTTTCTCCCTCCCCCATTCCTTTCCACTAATATTCCCTTATGCCTATCCCATGCATTCTTGAACCCCACCACTGTTTTTGCCCCCATCACCTCAGTTGGTAGGCTGTTTCAGGAACCCACCACTCTTTCTGTGATGAAGTACTTCCTCACATCTCTCCTGACTCCACCACCTTCAACGTCACAGTATGACCCCTTGTTCTTGTGCATTGGAGCACCCCAGGCACCTCGAGCACAAGGGAGTAAGTCCTCCTTGAGGCTTTTCAGGACAGCTTCTTGGTACAGATGGTAAATGAGTCGACCAGGCAAGGCAACACTCTGAAGTTTGTTAGAGAGCTGGTGGTGGAGGATCTGCTGGCAGGGAGTGACCACCACACAGTGTGGTTCTCACTCAGCATGGGCAAGGAGGCAGTGGGAACAGGGACCAGGGTGTTGGACTTCAGGGGAACTGACTTTTGGAGGATGGGGGAAATAGTGGCAGGGCACCTAGCTGCAATCCATATGCAAATGGATCCTAGCCAGAAATGGGAAGTCATCAAGGTAGGACTTGCAAAGGCCACTAGATCCTGTACAAAGACACAAAGCAAAAAGGCTAGGGCCAAGACACCTAGTTGGTTAAACAGGGAGATGTTGAAAAAGGTGAGGGCAAAAAGGGCAGCCTTCATGAGATTCAAGAGATCCAGGTGAGGGGAGGATATAGAGGAGTACCTGAAGAAATCTAGAGAGGTGACCAGAGCAGTCAGGGCAGCCAAGGCTTCAAGAGAGCTTAGGCTGGCACAGTGCAACAAGGATGGGGAAAGGATTTCTTTAGGTACATAAGAGAGAGAAGGATCTGCAAAGATCAAATAGTAGGGATTAGGAAGGATGGGAGGTGGGCAGAGAAAGAGGAAGAGCAGGCAGAAGTGTTTAATGAATACTTCTGTTCTGTATTTACTAAGGAAAAGGATGGGTTAATGCCCCAAGGGATAGGGAAGGTAGGCACGGGGGGGTGATGGATGGGGAAATCATAGCAGCCAGGCTACTAGAAGGTTTAAGGGCACCGAGGGTGGATAAGGCGTCAGGACCAGATGGCATGCATCCCTGGGTACTGAATGAATTGGTAGAGGGCCTGGCAGAGCCATTGGCAGACTTATTCAATATCTTCTCTGGAAACAGGGTGTGTACCCCAGGATTGGAGGATGGCTCACATGGTGCCCCTCCACAAAAGTGGATCCAAGGATGAACTGGGCAGCTATAGACCCATAAGCCTCACATCCATTTTCATTTTTCATTTTATTCTTTGTTAACTGGGTAAGGACACTGGATCAAAGGTCCCTTTTCAGACCCATTGTGGGAAAGTTAATGGAGACAATCCTTAAACAGAGATTAGTAACCTTTCTAGCAGGTAATGGTCTTCAAGACAGGAAGCAACATGGGTTTGTCTCTGACAGATCCTGCCAGATCAACCTGGTTGACTATTATGACTGGGTGACTAGGGAATTGGACAAGGGCCAGGCAGTGGATGTCATGTATCTGGATTTCAGCAAGGCATTCAATTTGGTGCCACATGGGAGGCTGATTAGCAAGTTGGAATACCAGAGAGCAGGGATAAAGATGGTGAATTGGATCAAGAACTGGCTGCAAGGGAGGCAACAGAGGGTAGAGGTGGGAGGGAGACTCTCAGCTCCAAGGGCTGTAACGAACGGGATGCCGCAGGGCTCAGTACTGGACCCAGTGTTGTTTGACATTTTCATAGCCAACATCTCGCATGGCATTAAGAACAAGATTAATCTTTTTGTGGATGACACCAAGATTGGTGCGGTGGTGGATGATACAGTAAGGTAGCAGGGGCTGCAGGATGATCTGACAAAACTTGAGGACTGGTCAGACACATGGCAGCTGGGGCTCAATGCTAAGAAGCACAAAGTCATGCACTTGGGAGCAAGGAACCCGAGGCGGGGTTATCAGTTGGGGAGGTGTAGATAGCTGCTACAGAGGAGGAGGAGAAGAATCTTGGGGTGATAATAATGGGGCAAATGAACCACTCAGCACAGAGCAGGAAGGCAGCAGCTAAAGCCAACAAGATGCCAGGGTATTTTGTTAGAGGAATCACCTCCAGAAGGAGGGAGGTGATCCTGCCTCTGTACAGGTACAGATCATTGGTGAGGCTGCACCTGGAGTACTGCATGCAACACGGCACCCATACTTGAAGAAAGATGTTAGATTACTGGAGGGGATCCAGCACAGAACAACAAGAATGATCATGGGATTGGAAGACAAACCCTATGAGGAGAGGCTGAGGGAGCTTAAAATACTCCCTGGAGGAGAGGAGGGATAAGGGCGATATGATTGAGACCTTTAAACATGAAGGGTATAAGCAAGACTGGTACAGAGGGGAATTTTAAGTTGAGGGGGGAGGGAAACGAGGGGGCATGGTCTGAGATTGAGGGAGGAAAATTTAGGAGAGAAATGAGGAGGCACTTTTTCATGGAAAGGGTGGTGTCTAAGTGGAACTCATATAGACCCATATCACTTCTAAATGTGGATTTAAAACTGTTTATAGGTCTCCTGGCACACAGGGTTCAAACTGTGATCTCTCAGCTAGTCCATGAAGATCAAATAAAGTTTATATTCGGCAGATTTCTGCAGGATAATATAAGGCGGTTGCTTAATATATCAACCAAGAAGTCCCAGAAAATTTTTCAAATAGCTATATCCATGGATGCTGGAAAGCTTTTGATTGGGTTAATTGGCAGTTTCTAAAAACATCCATGGAAAAGATTAAATTTGGCCCCAAAATTATGCAAGCTATATTACAGCTCTATGAGAACCCTGCAGCACTGGTGACAGTGAATGGTATAGCTCAGGGTTTTTTCCCTTATCTCATGGAACCTGGCAGGGTTGCCCCCTTTCCCCACTCCTGTTTGCCTTGAGCTTGAAGACCCCGACAACTGGGGTGAGAGAAGATTTAAACCTGAGAGGCATTATTGCTGAGGTATGGAGCATACAGTAAACTTTCATTATAAGTGAATGATTCTTTTTTTTGTCCTCCCTGAAACTTCTCTACCTCGCCTAACAACATTGTTGCAGTTCTTCAGCCACATAGTGGGTTACAAAATTAACTTTTGATTAGTGGAAGGTATCCCCCAGGGTTCAGGAAGTCCTTTCCCTTTCAATGAGCTCATAAGAACCAAATTAAATATTTGGGTATTCAAATAACTACCGATTTGCCAAAACATTTCTCTCTAAATTATGGGAAACTATGGGATGTGTTGCAGTCTGATTTGGAAAGGTGTCGTTTACTCCCTTTCCCATTGGTAGGGATGGTGGACATGGTGAAAATGAATGTTCTGCCACTCCTCCTTTTCCTGTTCCAGTGTCTGCCACTACAAGTTCCACTTTCCTTCTGGAACAAACTTACTAGGGCAGTTCATCAATTTTATCTGGAATGGCAGATGTCCGAAAGTGACCCAGCACCTGTTATACCTTCCCAAAGAGGAAGGTGGATTAGCCTTTCTAAACCTATCACTTTATTACCTATCAGCAGAAATATTGGCCATTTTCACGTAGGCCAAGCAGAGGCAATCCTCTCAATGGTATCAAATAGAAAATGCCAAGGTGGGTGGCAGATCATTGTTTACCCTTGCCCTTACATCGGTCACTCCACAGTACAGAAAGACTATTAGGAACAGATGGGTCAGACATGGTCTGTATGTTTTAGCCAAAGTTCGAAAATTGACAGCCACTCCTTCTGGGGTAGGATCCATGTCCTTAATACAGTATGACTCCGACTTCTTCCCCCTACTTTAGATCTGGGATATGCCAGATGGGAGAGACAAGGAATAACTAGATTTGCTCAGTTTATAGAGAACAACAGTTGTATCACTTTTCAAAGGGCTAAGGAAAAATTTCAGTGGTCAAATATGGAATTTTTAAGATATATGCAGGTGAGACACTTTATTAATTCTGCAGCTCATATAACACGGTTGACCAGACCTTGCACAGCCTGGGAGGATTACCTCTATGGGATAGTAACAATTGCATACCCCAAATTGTATATTTCGGGGGGGTGTATAGCATGTTATCCTGGGCTGGTGGTGGCTCCCTGCACACCCACAAGCAGACATGGGAGGTGGAAGTGGCAGTATCCATTAGTGATTCAGACTGGTCACTCAGGCTGAAATGGGGGTGGAAAGTAATATATGCCCCAGTGTGGTGAAAATTCTTTTGGAAAGTTCTAATAAGATGATTCCACACTCCAACACTTGCACAACATTACAGTACTACAAAATCAGCAGCCTGCTGGAGGGGGTGTGGTCAGACAGGGAGTCACATGCATATTTTTTTGGAACTGTCCTTTATTAATGACCTTCTGGAAAAGTCTGCAGGTAGCAGTTATGGCTATAACTGGTATATCTGTCCCTCTGACTTTTGAAGATTGGGTTCTAGGTATTCCCACTGCAACACACCAGAATGGAGACACCCAAAAGGTTTTACTGACTTTGATAGCAGTGACTTCGAAATGCATTGCAGCATGCTGGCTTCAACAGGATCCACCCACATTAGGGGAGTGGGTTGGGAGGGTCAAGGAGGTGCTTACAGTAGAGGCCTTGATGGCCTGGCTTTGTCTCCAATTTGAAAAACACAAGGAGAGATTGAGAGGCCTGGTTGTTGAATCAGGGAGGACAAAGTACATCATTTTAGTTCACAGAGTGTTTACCTGTGGGTAGGTTGGTACTCTTTTTCCTGGCTCTGTCATATACAGTTGGTCAGATGGGAATGCTACTCTTCTTTTGTGCCCAACCAAAACAGCATGCTGTAGTGAGTGTGATTTACTATAGGAATGGTGACAATCAATAATTTGGGATTCTACATTGCATGGAAACCTGATGGGCGGTGGGGATGGGGAGATGAGCAGCTTATAGTTGGGCCATTTCTAAGCCCATGTTTTTTGTTACATATTGTTATAGTAATCTTCTCATAGTTCATGAGAGGAGTCATAGTCCATCGATTTCTTAGGTGTGGTCTCATTATAACTAAGACATAAGTTTATAGCATGCTTTAAAATATATTGATTTTTTGTTAAAGTACTGATAATGGTTTATCTCTGGGAAAGGATGTTAGTTTTCACCAGTTAATAACAGACAATATTGTATGTGTACACTGTTATGTGGAACGTACTGTTGTTATGGCTCAGGCTGGTGCACACCTGAGCCAAACTTGCCAAAATGATAAGCTGCTGTATCAGACTGTATAATAAAACTGAGTTAAAAAAAAATAACAGGAGTTTGGAATCACCATCTCCAAACTATAATAGAAAGTAACACAAAACATCTTTAAAAACTGTCTGGATTGTAATAGAATGAAGGGCTACCAGTCCATATAGTACCACTGAGAAGTGGGGGCAGTCTAATTGAGCTTGTAAGGCCTTCATCTGCTTATAGTGTAAATAAGTTTCATCCTGTTGGAACTCCTCAGTGTCGTGCCACTGCTGTCTCAGTAACTAGCCCCAGAGGAAATTAGTTATTCAAATCATTTGGAGGCAGCACAGCAAAGGAGGCACTTTGCAAGAAGAGCATTGCATACAATACATAAAGGATACAAAGAGAGAACAAATGGCTATATTGTTTGTCTTCTGTGAGCCTCTCCAAGCCCTACTGGGTCATAATGTCGCACGCTTAATAGCCTATGACATTATGGTTAAACGGCTACAGTGTAGTCTGTAACCGCTAATGGTGCAATACCGCGTATACTGTGATACGTGATATTGCACCAGTAGTGCTTTTCCAGGCAGAGGATATGACCTCTGCTGGGAGTGGGTTCTGCCAAGCAGCTGCTGTAGCTCACAGGACTGAACCACAGCAACAGGAAGCCAGGTGCTGCATCTGGGACCGGGTTTGATTCCCGGTCCCAGAATCTTTTACTTTTTACTCATTTGTGGACTCCCCGAGTTGAACCCCCCCCCCCGGACTTGAGAATTTTTAGTTGGGAGGGTTCGGGGCACAGTCCCCCATAACTGGGGTGTGGTGGGCAGAGCCCCCCCACAGAAAAAGACTTATGCCTCATGGCAGAAATCGCGCTGTATTGGCAGTGCGATTTTGCCCTGCAGCATAATGTCTTGTGACATTATGATCCTGTGCCTCTCCAAGCCCCACAAATACACTCTAAAGCCTTACACTCAGTGCAAAGCATCATGGCTATACAATCATTGTGTAGCAATATTAAACTGCACATTAGAAATATGTACCAAAAACAAACTGCTGTTCAATACTGTACTTCTATTTACAAATATACTGACCCGTGCTATACTGTGTATATTGTTCTGTTTTTGCCATTTCCATTTTCAGGGATGTGAACCAGGCATCAGTGTTGTGAATTTCAGAGGTAGAAACCCCTCCCCCCTTTTTACACTGTTTCTCCCAGTTCCACACCTCTAATAGCTGAATCGTAGCATCCTACGTCATATCCAAGGTAGGGTGCTGCATCACAGCACCCTGCCTTGGATATGAGGGACATGGGCAAGGGGCCCCCTTCAAGTCCAATCCAAGAGAATGTTTTATAGCAAGTGCCCTAAGCTCTGTTCTCAAACAGCTCACATCAAGTGTAAACTTCGTGGGCATTATGCCTTGACAGATTTTAGCTAGCAGTCTCTTTTAGATATTTCAGGCATTAAAGAACAGTTGCCTCTCCTAATGTGATGTCCTCATCTGGTCTGTTGGCCAGTTTCAGAGTCCAGTTGCCTTAATGAACAGCTGCCCTATGTCTGTGTATTGACTACAAAATACAGTTTGTGTTAGAGGACTAATGCACTGATTTAAAGATGGTCTGTATGTAGTTTGTTTTAACTAAGAAAAATAAAATGATAATGTTTGTGAACATGAATAAAGGGCTCTTCTGTCATGCACAACAGTGAGGCCCTGGTAGTTAAAGAATGGATTACTCTGCATCTGGGTAGAGATTGAGGCTGAAAAACTCAGTGGCCACAGCACATAGTGGGGAGGGATGCTTTGTTTTTCCTTAGGGACAAGGTGATTACTTAGTTTTTCTGGTTATACTGTAGCTACCTCTCCGGTAAATATATCACCTATGAAATGAGTCCACTCTTTGCTGGCCAAGGGAGTCTTGAAGTTATTCCTGAACCTTGGCCTCTTATGCTCTGCTCTGAAATGGAATGGAATGGAATGCAGTATAATGTAATACAATGCTGTGTAATGTATTGTAAAGCAATGCAATGTAACGTAATGCAATGCATTGTAATGTAATGTAACACAATGCTGTGTAATATATTGTAAGGCAATATAATGTAACATAATGCAATGCAGTGTAATGTAATACAATGTTGTGTAATGTATTGTACAGTAAGGCAATGCAATGCAGTGTAATGTAATGCAATGCTGAGTAATGTATTGTAAGGCAATGCAATGTAGCGTAATGTAATGCAATGCTGTGTAATGTATTGTAAGGTAATGCAATGTAATGTAATGCAATGCAATGCTGGGTAATATATTGAAAGGCAATGCAATATAATGCGATGCAGTGTGATGTAATACAATGCTGTGTAATATATTGTAAGGTAATGCAATGTAATGTAATGCAATGCAGTGTACTGGGTCCAGTCCTCTTTAACATCTCTATAGGTGACATCACAGAGGGTCTGGAGGGAAAGGTATGCCTCTTTGCAGATGACACAAAGATCTGTAACAGAGTTGATAAACAAGGGGGGGGGTAGAAAGGGTGAGAAGGGACTTGGCAAGGTTGGAGGAATGGTCAGACATATGGCAACTTAGATTCAATGCAAAGAAGTGCAAAGTAATGCACCTGGGAAACAAAAACCCAGGAGAAGAGTACACAATAACAGGGGAGGTACTAACAACAACAAAATTGGAAAGGGACTTGGGGGTAGTCATATCAGATGACCTAAAGGTGGGTAAGCAATGTGAGAAGTCAGTAAGGAGAGCCAGGGGGATACAGGGATGCATAGGTAGGAGCATCATGAGTAAAAAAAGGGAAGTGGTTATCCCACTGTACAGACAGTTGGTGAGACCCCATCTGGAATACTGTGTGCAGTTTTGGAGACCTCATCTATGCAAGGACATAGACAGGATGGAAGCAGTCCAGAAGACGGCAACTAAAATGGTGCAGGGTCTGCATCAGATACCATATGAAGAGAGACTAAGAGAGCTTAATATGTATACCCTTGATGAAAGAAGGGATGGGGGGACATGATAGACACTTTTAAGTACCTCAAGGGAATCAACAAAGTCCAGGAGGGTAGCATCCTTCAGAAATAGAGATGTGTAAGAACAAGGGGCACAATTTAAATGTAGAGGGGGGATGGCTCAGGGGTAATGTGAGTACATTTTTTTTCACGGAGAGAGTGGTGGATGCATGGAACCGCCTTCCTGGGGAGGTTGTTGGGTCTAAAACAGTGGAGGAATTCAAACATGCATGGGACAGACATAAGGCAATTGTAGTGGGGGGTTGCAGGAAGTAGACTGTTGGTTAACTAGAATCTGCAGCTTATCCAATAGGAAGGGAAATGGGCAGACTGGGTGGGCCAAGTGGTCCTTATCTGCCGTCAAAGTCTATGTTTCTATGTTACAGTGCTGTGTAATATATTGAAAGGCAATGCAATGTAATGTAATGCGGTGTAATGTAATATAATAACTGGTGACCCCCTATAATGGTTGTGTAAGCATTCCTGATAAAACACTGTAATAACTCAATAGTGGGTTATTACAGGTTTTTTTTTCCTCACTCTCTCACTTCCCTGTATTTGTGCAAGTACAGTGGTTGCTCAGGAACACGCTAGCTCACACATATGCAGCTTAGTTTTTCTCTCTGTTGAAACCTTGCACCAGTTATTATGAAAAAATAATGCATGTGCAAAACTTGTTTTATGAGGATTTTTCACACATGCTTGGTGTGTGATAATCTCATAAACCCTTGAGCTTGGTTCTTGTGGTTTATGGATTATCATGCACCTCGCGTGTGCAAAAAAATCCTCATAACACACTCCTACACAGGCATTATTCTCTATGTAATGCGATGTGATACGATGCAATGTAATGCAATGTGATTTAATAATGCGATGTAATGTAATGCAGTGCAAAACCCTGCCACCAAGCCACTGGGATATGTCCCATACTGTTTCTGAGTCAGAATCTCAATAACAGAGAAGGGCCTTCAGCCTACTGATGTCATTGATGAATGCTTGAAAACGTTGCTCTATTTTAATTTTTGTGAATCTTCTATTTAATAATACTGTACTAGCCTTTATCATTTAAAAATATATTATTTTTGTTTATTTTGCAGATTGACGTTCTCTGCCATCACCTTTGAATGATGCTGGATACAAATCTGTTAAGCAAAATATTTCATGCAGAGAATGGTTAACAACTTTACTAATATAAGAAAACAAAACAGACTATTTAGCCTGAAGCTTTATTAATGTAGATTTCAGCGTTTATCATTTTTAACACCAATCATGTCCGACCACTTAAAAAAAACTATTATATCTTTCTTTTTTTTCTGTTCCTTCTGGCACTGAGTTCCCATTCCTGAGAACGTTGTAGTCTCCTTCAGCTGCTAGCGAAGCAGCCACGTTTATGCCACTGCATGTCTCGGATGCGTCGGATTGACTGGATCATGGGTTGGTTTGAGTCCCATTCATTCCAGTGTCTGTACTCGCCTTTCTCAAATGCATATTGCCGACCTCGGTAGCCAGGGTATTGATAACCTACCCACCTGAAACACAAGAAATTGCAAAAAGTATCAAACTTAAAGTGATAGAACACAAGATGATGGCACACAAAGCATCATATACCTTTAAGGGCCCCCCCCCCCCGCACTGCAGCTTTCCTCATGCAGTATGTACAGCTTAGTACTCCTTCAAAACAAATGCCTCCTGATCTTCACATGTAAAGACTGTCCAGCTTAATCACTGGTTTGACTTTATGTAGTGAAGCATTTATTGATAGAAACTAGTGACATACTTTCTGTGTGCATGATGTAATGTTCAAATGATGTTCACAGCACACTTTTTGTATTCTCTTCTTATACACTATGCACCATACTATACAGACCCTATACACAGTCACAAGGGACTCTGCTAAGTGGATGCCACTTAGAACCAGTACAGGGTCATCATTTGGGGGTCTCCAGGGGTCACATTTGCACCCCCTATGAATTGTTTGTGACCCCTACAGTGTGTTTGCAACCTCTTTTGCTGTCAATGTATCCTAGTGTGGCTGCCTGGATCATTAAGCATCTCCATTTTGTTTTCACAATCTGTCTATCTGGCCCATTCCCCCGTCTCCCCCAAACAGCAGAGTCCACTCCCACAGCCACTCACGTAGCATGTCAGTGTGCATGGCATTCAACTCCCCAGTCAGCCACCGGCTGAAAATCACATTCACACTAGGAATGTAGCACATGACAGAGTGTGAGGAAGATCAGGACTCCCGGGAGGATGCCTACCAGAACCTATTTATTCACATCATTTGATACTGGTTCTGTCCAGTTGGGACTGATAAGGCACAAGCCACCAAAAAGCCTCAGCCATGGTATGAGCGAGATACTCACAGCAGCGAGGGAAGGGATGAGAAAGAGGAGCACAGATGGTGGAGGAGTGAGCAGAGCCTACCAGCATAGCACTGCCAACAAGCTGTTGGTGCCACTGCATGTGGGTTTGAGAGCTGGGCAGGAGAGGTAGGAAGGAGCCACTGCACTGCCTGCACACACAGCAGTATAATCACACTAAGAAACAATTAAAAATAATCTCATCTGGGTGGGAGGACCAGATGCAGTCGGGTCAGGTGTGTGCCACTGCCTGCCAGAGCAGAGACTGACAACCGGGCACAGAAGAGAGCCAACTATCAAAAGGAAGGACATGGATGCAAAGAGCACAAGACCAGGCCACAGAGAAAGAGCTTCCTTCTTCAAGCAGCCAAGGTTACTGTTTGTGTGGTCACATTATGCAGAGTGACTGTAGTGTGTAGCGTCCTCTGCAGATATGGTTCAATCAGCAGACAGGAGACCTGCATTTGTTTTTGTTCCTGCTATGCAATCATTGCTAGTTGAACTGAGGGATTTGTGTTAAGAAAAATATAGCTGAGCTCTGGTTTGCATAACTTTGGTACTTTACCCATTGCCCATCAGGGTTGGTTTCAGGGGCAGTATCAAAATTAGTTAGAAACTAAACCAAGTCTTTGTTACAACATGACACCAAGCAGACCACTTCAATTTACTAAGGCAGGACTTTTGCTTGAATAGGTATGAACTAAACTGGCCCCCAGCACAGTGGTAGCACTACCACTACCACTACCAGTGATGCTAACCTGGGTTTGGGAACAAGGCTGGGCTGTCGGTGGGCTGGCCGGGGGAACAGAATAGATTGAACTTCCCATTGGGCACTGTCCTCCTTGGGGGGGTGGGGCAGTCAGTACTCTACCGCCACTTGGGTCACCACAAGTGGCAGTGCAAGGAAGCGGCATAAGAAGGGGAAGACAGAGTGGGCATCAAGTCAGGCAGTGCATTAGGGATTTAAGTACATTATGTAATAATGGGTGATGATAACTAATCGGCAGGCTCAGGGTGAGTCAGAAGTTGGTCTACTGGGTGGCAAACTGGTTGACGGGCAGAAAACAGAGAGTGGTGGTAAATGGTATACAGTCAGAAGAGATGCAAGTCACAAGTGGGGTACCTCAGGGATCAGTCCTGGGACCAGTCCTCTTCAATATCCTCATCAGTGACATTGCAGATGGACTAGAGGGTAAGGTTTGTCTGTTTGCAGATGACACCAAGATCTGCAACAGAGTAGATGATCCAGATGGGGTGGGCAGAATGAGACAAGATCTGGATAAACTAGCAAAATGGTCGGAAGAGTGGCAACTGGGGTTTAATGCAAAGAGGTGCAAAATCATGCACATAGGGAAGAGAAACCCTGAAGCCACCTATAGGCTGGGAGGGGAGTTGCTGGCAGTCACAAGGGAAGAAAGAGACTTGGGCATCATCATCACCGATGACCTCAGATCATCCAAGCAGACCACTAAAGCAGTAGGTAAGGCTAGGGGGATGTTAGGGTGTATTAGTAGGGGTATCACAAGTCAGAAGAGGGAGGTAATAATCCCTCTTTACAAGACACTGGTTAGGCCCCATCTGGACTACTGTGTGCAGTACTGGAGGCCACACTTTCACAAGGATATTAACCAAACTGAGGCAGTCCAGAGAAGGGCAACCAAAATGGTGCAGGGACTGCATCAGAAAACATATGAGGACAGATTAACGGAGTTCAATATGTATACCCTAGAGCAAAGGAGGGAAAGAGGTGATATGATCGAAACATTCAAACACCTTAAGGGCATTAACAAGGTGAAAGAATCTAACATGTTTCAATATAAGAAAAATAGCAGGACAAGAGGACACAGCATGAGATTAGAGGGAGGCCGATTAAGGGGTAATGTGAAGAAGTTCTTTTTCACAGAAAGGGTGGTGGATGCATGGAACGGCCTACTTCAGGAAGTGGTGGATATGAACATAGTGCAGGGCTTCAAATAGGCATTGGCTAGGCATAAGGTAGCAATACAGATGAATATGAATAGATAGGCCATTGACAGAGCAAAGGCCGATGGCACATTTATAAGGTAGAAAAAGAAATGGGCAGACAGGATGGGCCTTGCGGTCCTTATCTGCCGTCAACTTGTATGTTTCTATGTAATAGGTACTTTTTATTGATGGTCCTGCAACCCCTACAGTTTCGGTGAAATTATGCCCCTGTGCCATGCACTTGTCTTGTGCTCCTTTGTGCTATGTATAAGAGGGTTGCAAGCCTTTGCCTACACTGTCATTAATTGCCAAGTGACTACATGGGGAACAGGATGGAGTCACCATACAAATGGCTCCTCATAATAGCAGGCTTAGAGTTCTACTATACCTCCTGCCTTTAGAACCAGCGCAGACAGGGCAGGTAGTGGTGCTGAAGAACAACCACCACCATCTGAGAGGCACTGGTTGTTGTGGCTCCCAACTAAGAACAGCATGGCAGGAAGTGGGGGCTAGGGAGGTGGTTTCCACTGAATGCCAGGCATACTCTAGGGGACAGGGAGCAGCGGAGGCTACTGAACCATGAGGGAACCATGGAGGGCAACCGGAAAAATGGGAAAACCTTTGGTCAAGAAGTAGGCCTAAAGGTGAGGGTTGGGTAGGTGGGTAGGTTGGGAGAGATTATGGTTGTGCTGTGGCGTTCAGTGGGTTCTGGCCATGGCACAGAACCAAGTGACTGTCACTATGCCAAGTCCAAAATTTTGTGAGTGTTGTAAGCCAGCATGTTAGCAGGTACAAAGTTTATTTGCACCCACCAACATTTGGTGGACTGATTTGCATTGCCACTTACACGGGGGGGGGGGGGACTGCTCTCTTCCTCAGGCAATGTAGTCAAGCCTTTAAAAAGCCTCTAACAGCATTAGGAAAACTTTGACAAAAGTAAGATTTCTATTCAGCTCCATTCCATTTTCTTCATTTATTTTCAGTAATTAATTCCCCATTTTCTTTATTAAACAGGTGCATGAAAACAATAGCCCTGACCCCTAGACTATGTCTGCTCTGGCTGCTTCTCTACACATGACATCACAATCCCGTTTATGACATCCTAATTATCTCCACAGCAACACATGTTGATGTCATAATCAGAATTATGATGTCGAGTGTAGGCAGGCAGTCAGAGCTTAAAGGGCAGAGATACTGTATTAATGCAAATATCCTTCGTAATAAGGCAATAAGGGTGACAATTACAAAATAAAATACGAAATATAAGCTGCATTTATGCCTGAAAATTGCATTTTTTCAAAGTTGTCTCAACTGTGCCAGGAGCTCTTTAAGCATGACAATATTTGATGGAGATGCAATGGGGAGTCTCTTTGCATATGAATTTGTACTGCCACCAACTGAGGTTCAGGTGCATCCAAAATAAAAGGCAGAGCGGAGGGCAGACATGAAATCCTATATTATGTGTATGCATGGATGCAGTCCTTTAGAGTAACTGATGTACAGTTTTTTTTAATTTTGTTTATACCCCCTTCACACTGGTTTAATTGCCCTCAGATTCCATTCACACCTGGCCAGCCCCCGTCTTACCTCAGACTCTGCTCATGCCCACCTTGGAGCCTAGGTTTTTCCCCTCCAGTGGGGTAAAAGGTGAGGGGAATATACCCCCATATAAGCCATGCATTGGTCAATGGGATCAGGAAGACAGAACTGGACTGGGTGTACCAGTTCTCATAGGGAGCCAAGACCAAGGCCATACCTCCTGGCCTTCCCCCTAGATCCTCTGATGATGTCAGTGCACTTAGGAGAACAATGTGCCTGCACACATTGAGTATGCACTACGCAGGTCCCTGGTCACCATCATCTCCTCCCAATAAACCTCTACTGCTATACTGCCACCAGTGTTCAACCAGGTGGAAGTAAAGCAGAGGGGACTGTTTCACTCCCCAGAGGATGACAGCATCCTCCATAGGCTCAATCCCCCCCCCCCAGGACTTGCCCCGATGACCCAGGCTCGTTCCCAAACCCAGGTCGCCAGCATCATGCACGGTAGCACTACTGCTGTGCCAACAGACGGGCTCTGATGTACATTTTTTAAGAATTATACTATCATTGGAATGCAACTTTATGAGTGGCAGCATCTCTTCTGTCAATTATGGTTGCCAGCTTCTGCATTCCATGGTGGGACATGCCCATTTGTATAATTAAAAACCCACCAGGATGCAACCCTCTTATCACAGTTTTTGCCAGTGACATGCTGCCAAATACTGCAGGAACACAATGTAATCCAATGACAATTACTCCAATTTGTCACACAGGAAAGTGTAACATGCTTACTACAGAGTGCTGCATCCTAGCGGACCCCACTGTACCCATCTTTTAGCACCTACATTTCATGATCATGCACATTGCTGTAATGCTTCAGGGAGGGTAGCAGGGATGAGAGGTACTGATGGCTGTGTTTTTTTAACATACTCCAGTAATTCAATAATTTATTAACTACATCAGTAGAAATGTCTCTACAGAACTGCCTCCCTTTATGCAAATGATTTTAAATCTGCCATCAGTTGTTCATTAGTGGGGATAAGCTTGTTCTTCTGCTTTGACTTACGGCACATTGCTATTAAAGGCTCCCCTGTGGCTTTTCAGCTTTAAATAAAGGATTAGTTACCATTTTAATGATTATAGTTAAACTCCTAAATGAAACTGTACTCAGTACAACCTTAGGCAGTGCCATGACTTTGACTAGACACAAAATAAGTTTGCTGAAATCGGCTTGCCCAGTTTTGTAAAAACAAGTTTCAGTGTTTTTTTTTTTTTTTCTCATGCTATGCAAAATTTGTAAGCATGCAGTCTCCTAGTCATGGGGCCAATTTAGCGTTGGTCAGACAAGGCAGTCAGGTGATAATGAATGCAACTGTTATTCAGTTCTGGTTATAAATGCTGCCCAGTCTAGCTTGCAAAATAAAAAGTAAATAAATTAACAGACTGAGTGCTAAATGTCAGCATTAGTAATTTATAATTAAATCAATGAAAATATTTTTTATGCCCTAGGAAAATTAGTTTCAGATACTATTTTTGTTTTGAATGATGGATTTAATATTCATGTAACACAAGGGATTGCTGTCACTAGTGACTAAGGGCCTGTGTATTCAATGCCAGGTACAGTAGAGGCAGGTGCAGTGCAGACTTCCCCACATACTATTCCAAATGTTCCTCAGTGATGACCTGGAAAGACCTCATCTATAGAATGGGAGGTTAATTCTGTCAGTCTTCGTGCTCATTCAACTCCAGGATGCTTTTTGAGCAAAGCTGTCAATTGGTCTGTGTGTGTGTGGGGGGTGTATGAGAGATGTGCTTCCGTTCTAAGGAAGTCAGACATACAACCAAACTCATTCCACTTGCAGGTCACCCACATTTTAAAATCCGTATGCCTGCAGCAATGAAAGAACAATACCCATATAGTAGCACTAAACCCAGAAATGCAAGGCAACCCAGCTCCTCTCTGAAGGCCGAAGACTCACCTCCTTACCGTAATTTTCAAATATTCAACTCAGAGACATCATGATTCCAAGAGTTCTGCCATGTGTGCCTTTACTGCTGTTAACACGGCTCTGTAGATTTTCAACGCATTCCATACTGTATGTTTTCCATTTTCACCCCACATTATTGGTTATGTGTATTGTGTTTTATGATATTCTGTATGAAAGGTGCTATGTACAGTACCAAAAAATGTAATTGTGTCTTTGGATGACTTGGTACTGATAAAATATAGGATATTGGATGGAAAATCATGCACAGCAAGGCTGTGTTTCCATCGAGGGTCTCAGGTCTCTGATGTCATTAGAATCCTGAGATGGAAACACAAACCTTGTCTGTACAAGGTTTTCCATCTGCTATTTTTTTGATAGTATATGATTCCTTTAAATAAATAGAAACATTTCCATAAGCATCCCTGAACACAAATGTTTCCATTTTTTCTCTATTTTTTCTGCTGCTGTTGGACAGATAGGGACTGGAGAGGAAAGCAGTTACAGTAACGCTCAGTGGTAGATGTTTTAACAAGTAAACAACAGTAAAAATAAACTTTTTTTTTTTTTTTTACCAAGTATGAGTTGGGGCAGTTGGTGAGCAGTTACTAAGCAGCTGGGACTGGGGTGTTTTGTTTTTTTAATGAATCCGTTACAGAAAATTGGGAGAATTTGGCGGTTTTTGGGGGTGGTCAGCTCAGCAGCATTTATTCAATTTGAAATGGCAGGAGGTTGAAAATGTGTTGTAGAAGAAGAAGAATCAGCATTTATATAGTGCTTTTTATACATCCAAAGCGCTTTACAAGCAATGCTAGACTGGTAGTGAAGTGACTGAATGTGTGGTGGTGGCCATATCTCACATCATCACCCACACACAGCCTGGATAATTGCATGAACCGGTTTATGGGAAGGAGAATGTTGGCCTGGACACCGGGAATGTTCCCTACTCTTTGCGAAGAGTATCCTGGGTTCTTTTTCTTCCACCTGGACACCCACCAGGACAACACCAGGATGGGCAGAAGGGACTTCGGTTTAATGTCTCATCCGAAGGACGGTACACCCCAGCAGTACAGCACCCCCCAATACTGCACTCGGATGCCAGCGATTTTTAGGTGCAAGTCCAATCCTGGTGTGGGATGTGAACCCACGACCTTCTGGTCCAGAGGCGGATGTGCTACCAACTGAGCCACGCTGACACCTGTAGCATAGTAGTGACATCACTGCTGTGGCACAACATTTTGTGATCTTTAAACTGTGGTGCAACACCTTTTCTGAGTGTTCAGAGTTACCTGCACAGCACTCAGTGTTATACTATACTAGTATTATTCCCCGGCTAAAGGGGCCCCTCTGTACACTGCAGATGTCACATCTTGTCCAGCTCCCTGTGCTTATCTGTTGGTAGCTAAGAAACAGCAGAGTGTCAGTGAGAGTATGATTTGAGAATCAGGTATGCTAAAATATGCAGTCCTCTATGCACAGTTTAGTTACGTGATGATAGATTGAGGGAGTACCATGTGACGCGTTCGGCCAATCATGGTACTCCTTTTTGTTTGCACATGAGACACTGTTATCTTGATAAGCATGCCTCTCATGCAGCATCATGGCAGAAGATGATTGCCCTACAGTAAAGCTGGTCTGTTTCTTCAAAAAACAAAGAGGTACTTTTTTAAAATCAAACGGAGCTACTCTTATCAGTATGAGTAGCCGTGCTTGCATTCTTTGGGTGATAGAGAACAGTGAAGTGAAGTGAAGTGAAGTGAAGTTGAGCCATTCTCACTCAAAGAACACAAATGTAGGAATACTCTTTTTTCCTCTCATATTTTTATTCTTTTTCAGAAAAAGTTATAAAATTCAAATACTGAGATGAAAAATGTCTGATAATAACAGTAATTACACAAACAAACACTTGTTCAGTGCATTATAATCTTGTTTTACCAATGGTAAGTATTCATACAGCAAGCTAAATTTGTAAAATCAAAGCAGGATCACTTCATGAAGGGTGTTCTCTATCAATGTGTAGTCTTGAGTAACATTGCACTTAGGCGCCAGAGGGCCTACATAAGAAATAAGTCCATCACTCTGATTTCCTTTACTGGGGTGAGCCATTCCCCTATGTAGGGTACAACCACTGAGAGCCAGTGCCTCACAATCACCGTCACTGCTGCTACTATTAAGATGCGTAAAAAGTGTTTATTTTCAGGTGAGCTAGCCCCCTGGGGTAGAAGGCCCATGATGAAATGTTCATATGTGATCAGGATTGGGTCTCTAAAAAGGACAGCTAGGCCTGTGTAACGCCTGCCCAAAACTCTTGCAGATTGGGGCAGGTGCAGAAAATGTGATGATGGTCTCCGTTATCACCCCACTTCCTTCATCGTCTGTCCGACTCCCCCGGAGTGTAATGTTTTGCCACAGTGGGGACCTTAAAAAAATCTTACTGTGTTTTTCCAGCAATATTATCTTCACTGGGGGGAATATGAGGTCTTCTGAGTGTCTTGCTATATGACCATCTGGCTGGTTAATTGATGTGAGCGCCTGTCATCCAGGCCACACTGGGCAGTTTCTTGTGGTCTGCTGGATTGCAGTAGACCATATCATGTGGAAATCTTGTGAGAGTCCATTGCCCATGTTCTCTCTCTAGCCTTCAATATGTCTCCAGTGGGGTGGGTTCTCTGTAACATTCCTGCAGGATCTCAGGCACGGCAAATAACTTTGCAGCTGCTGAAATCTATAAAAAGCTCACTGGCCTAGATGGCATTTTTTCTGAAGGTGAATAAATGAGACTATCATGTCAGCAAAAACAAGCATTTGTCAATGCCGAATGTTTGCTTACTGGCATTGGCATTGGTAGTGTAGGAGTTAGAGAGATGTATAACAGGAATGGCAGTGAAGTATTGAAGTGAAGCCAACCCCACCACCACCCTGCAAAGACTGACAGGCATTGGGGTGTGCCTTTGGGTCATCGGGCATAACGCCCATGCCATTTCACCACACCCTACCCTGCAGACACTGACAAGTGTCACAGTGTGCCTTGGGGTCTTTGGGCCTTATGCTTACCCCATTCCATAAGGGAATATGGTGAGATGGGTGCAGTATAGCAGAATGGGGTGAACTCTGGGGCCAAAGAGTCCAAGGCACACCTCGATGCCTGTCACTGGCTGCAGGGTGTGGGTGGGGGTGGAATGGCATCAGCATTACAGGCGACAATCCCAAGTCACACCCGTGATGCCTGTCACTCTCTACAGAGTGGGGTGTTATGGTTGGAAACCCTAATGTCCTGGGCGTTCATTGGTATTTTCACTCCAAATTTTCAATATGGGTTTTTTGTCACCCCCACCTCATGAACAGTGGCAATATCAGTTTGTTAGCCGAAAGCTGATTTTGCACAGCGACTACGCCATTTGGCACCACAGGTGCGAAAATACATTTCAAACAGGATGTGAAAAATGACAGCTTTGCTGTTCATGGGGAGGTGTAAAAAAATGGCAATGTTGAAAATCTGGAGTGAAAATACAAAAAAACTGGTGGTCACGAGTGTGCGTAGAAACTGCGCAACGCACACCCGTAATGTAATTAGTTTGGGGATTTTTTACAGCAGATTGTCAACACAGGCATTTTGGGACCTCCACGCATGAACAGTGTCACTGTGATTTTCTTAATCTGTCCCGAGCACTGATTTCCCACAGCGACCGTGCATTTCTGCACCGGAAGTGCAAAAACCCATTTTGGCCAGGGTGTGAAAAATGACAGCTGTACTGTTCATAAGGAGGTGTGTAAAAATGCCAGTGTTGAAAATCTGGACTGAAAATATTACAAATTTGTGAACTTACGAGGGCGCGTGGAAACTGAGCAATGTACGCTCGTAACACGGTCATTTTATGGACTTTTGTCATCAAATTTCCAACATAGCCATTTTAAGAACTCTGCTCATGAACAGTGTCACTGTGATTTTCTTACTCTGTCCCAAACATTGATTTTGCACACTGACTGCGCCATTGTGCGCTACATGTGCGAAAACACATTTTGGGCAAGATGTGAAAAATGACAACTATACTGCTCATAAGGAGGTATGGTAAAATGGCAAAATTGAAAATCTGGAGTGAAAATTGTAAAAATTCTAGAAGTTACAAGCATGCATAGGAACTGTGCAATGCACACTGATAAAACAGTTATTTTGGGGAATTTTTCACCAAATTTTCAACATAGGGTTATGGGGGACCTACCTCATGAACTATGACACTGTCATTTCATTAGACGGTCCTGAAAGGTGGTTCCATGCAGTGACCGTGAAATCACCTTTCGGGACTGAAAAACAAAATGACAGTGGCTGAGTTCATGAGGTGGGTTCCCAAGAACCCCATGTTGAAAATTTGGTGAAAAAATTCCCCAAAATGGCCGAGATATGCACCAAAGTTAAAAAAAAACAAACATTTATGTCATTATACAGCTTACTGGCATTTCTTCAGTTCGCAGTCGGCTTTGAAGAGTGCAGACGAGCTCCCAGACCACCGAAGATCATTGCGCCGGCCTCCAAAGGTAAATATGGGGTGAAAGGGAGGTGTGGGGAGGTGGGGTAACGAAGAGGTGAGCGGGTTGGGGAGGGGCAGGAGAGTCAATGAGGACCATTTTCTTTTGTTCTAGGTGTTTTTTGTTTTTTAAAGATGATGTAGAATTTTGCCACGCTGGGGTGGGCTCCCAGTGTAGCACCTGCAAGTTTGTTGGGGGGGCAGGGGAGCCGACGGGGGATTGGGCACCCCCGTGAGCCACAGACTTCTGCCATGCTGGGGTGGGCTCCCAGCGTGGCACCTGGAAGTTTGCTTTGGGGGGGCAATGGAGCTGATGGGGGATTGGGCACCCCTGTCAGTCACAGAGTGTGCAGGGTTGGAGAGGAGCGCATGTGCATGCTGGGGTGAGCTCCCAGCATGCTACCTGGGTGTTTGTGGGGGGGGGACTGGATCTTATGATCAGATACGAACTGTCTATGACAGTTCAGATGCAGTGCTAATGTGTAGGAAAATTGCATACTGCCGATGGCAGTATGCAAATTGCCTACATGTTACCACTGCTGATTGTAGCGGTGGTTTTCTCAGAACTGTATGCCACTGCATCTGAATGGCTGTCATAGACATCTCAGACATCCATTGGTGCGGTGCAGCCGTACCTGCAAAAAGGACCAGGGCATTGGAAGTGAGGGAGGCACACCTACGAAAACTCGGATGGTGGCACTATGTTTCTTGCACATGCGTGCAAGCAAATATAAAAAGTAGGCCCACCTCCTGAAACCTGGATTTGAGAACCCTGGGCCAAACCATAAATTACATAAAATGTGTGTAAAGGCACCCAGCTGTGCTGCATTGCCTAACTTATTTCTAGACTGAATCCATATCCACAAGGAACGTGTTGTCCACTGGTTAGATGTCCTGACCTATTGTAAACTGGTAAGGGGGAGGAGGGGAACTAGCAGTTATCCCATTAGTTGGGCTTGCTCTCCTTTGAATCATCCCATGTCACTTTTTCTTTTCAACATGGTTAGTATTGGGAGGGGGTATCTGGGATACCAAGTGGTAGTCCCAGAGTTTCGGCAGAGCCAACATCCCCCCACCATGTGATAACTTTTATACTGTTAACAGTAATTCCTCAAGTTGCCACAACACATAACAATACTCATGCTTTCTAAGAAACAAAACAACAGAAGGTAAGATGGATGCATCTGCATGCCCCTGTTTAGAAGGGACCTGCAGAACAGAATGAGAAGGGACCTGCAGAAACTTGAAGAATGGTCAGGGGTTTGGCAGTTGAAATTCAATGCAAAGAAGTGCAAGATAATGCATATGGGGCACAAAAGCCCTGGCACAATATATCAGTTAGGGGGGGAGGATATAGCATGCACCAAGCAGGAAAGGGATCTTGGGGTTATCATCTCTGATGACCTCAAGGTAGGGAAACAGTGTGACAAGGCAGCAGGTAAAGCAAATAGGATGTTGGGATGTATAGGCAGGGGCATCACCAGCAGGAAAAGGGAGGTCATAATTCCACTATACAAGACACTAGTGAGGCCCCACCTAGAGTACAGTGTACAGTTCTGGAGACCATACCTACGTAAGGACATAGACAGGGTAGAGAAGGTTCAGAGGAGGGCAACAAAGATGGTGCATGGATTGCATCACAAGTCCTATGAAGACAGGTTGAAGGAACTCAACATGTACTCCCTGGAGGAGAGGAGGGAGAGAGGGAATATGATAGAGACATACAAGTATCTCACAGGGAGGAACAGGGTGCAGGAATACACTATTTTTAAGCAAAAAAGATGTTCCAGGACTAGAGGGCATGGGATGAAGTTGGAGGGAGGACGATTCAGAGGAAACATGAGGAAGAATTTCGTCACAGAATGGGTGGTGGACAAGTGGAACACCCTGCCAGAGGAAGTGGTGGGGGCTGAAACAATCACGGGATTTAAGAATGCATGGGATAGACATAAAGGAATTCTGGAGGTCAGGGGTAAGGGGCAACAGACTTCTAGGAAAACATAAACTGAACTTACAAGCTCAAATGGGCAGACTGGGTGGGCCATAGGCCCTTATCTGCCGACACTGTCTATGTATCTATGTATCTATGTAGAGCCTTGCTGTTGGCAACCCGGGGAGGTGGGGGGTGGAAGAAAACCCAGGCCACTTATGATGTTGTCCCATGCTGTCTGACCCTGCTCCACTCCCCAATAACAGTGGATCCTTTTCCAAAGGAGAAATGCCTATAAGGGTCCCTGCCATGATGGATACTGGTAGGGGACACTGTAAGTGGCTGCCAAGGCTGAGAGATCACCAGTGTGATCAGATGGGGACAGCTGGACAGAAAGACAAAAATGTATGTGGAAACAGTAATGGGATAAAATTCATATAAATATGTCAAGAATCTGGGCACAAGTATAGTGATCAAGGAGATCAGGAGCTGTGCATTAGTACCACCATCATGTATTGTGATGAGAACAATATATATAGCTTACGTTCCATTCACAGCTTTAACACTGGCCACTCGATCCTGGAATCCATAAGCCCACAGACTGGGAACATCATCATCTACAATTTCCATCTTCCGTCCATTATAACCAGCGTTCTCAAACAGGTGGATCTTGTGGTCAGCACTGTCCTGTATAAGAATGTTAGTGCAAGATTTTTAAATCTATGACAGAAACATTTTTTATCACTTTCCTAGCCTTTTACTCAACGTTTATATTGTCACCTGGACATGCACACATTGTTTAGACATCTACATTTCAGGCACTGAGCAGGGGATGGCAATAAAATGTAAATTACATAAGGTATACCCAGGCCCCCTAGCTTTCTGCAGCACTTTTGTCCTTATTTGTATGGCAGGCCTCCTAGGATTCTGTTGCAGCATTTGTGCATTTCTGTGGTATGTATTAATTGACACCGCATGCTGAGCATGAAAGAGGGGCCTCAGAAAAAAGGGAGAGTAAGAGAGCCAGGTACTATGGAAAAACCTATAGTTTAATGTGAAATTACTAAGTGTAATGAATTTCACAAAATAACCAATACAGTATATAGTTAGCCCTCATTATATATGGAAATTCGGTACCTCACAAAAGTTGTACACATTCTAAAAGTTGCTGTGCATGTTCTAAAAGTTGTGTATGTTCTAAAAGTTGTGCATGTTTTAAAAGTTGTGAACATTCTAAAAGTTGTGTATGTTCTAAACATTGTGCATGTTTTAAAAGTTATGCACATTCTAAAAGTTGTCCATGTTCTAAAAGCTGTTGTGTATGTTCTAAAAGTTGTGCAGGTTTTAAAAGTTGTGCACATTCTAAAAGTTGTGCATGTTCTAAAAGTTGTTGAGCATGTTTTATAAGTTGTACACATTCTAAAAGTTGCTGTGCATGTTCTAAAAGTTGTGCATGTTCTAAAAGTTGTGCACATTCTAAAAGTTGTTGTGCATGTTCTAAAAGTTGTGCACATTCTAGAAGTTTTGCACATTCTAGAAGTTGTTGCACATGTTCTAAAAGTTGCTGTGCATGTTTTAAAAGTTGTTGTGCACATTCTAAAAGTTGTTGTGCATGTTCTAAAAGTAGTTGTGAATGTTTTAAAAGTTGTTGTGCACATTCTAAAAGTTATTCTGCACCTTCAAATAATCAGCTCACCTGCACCCCCCCCATGATGACTCCCACAGCTTTCATTTTCTCAGTGGCACAGCTCTCACTCATATAACACTAAATGCAACTCGATGCTGTGGCAGTGAGAAGAGGTGCGGTCAGAGAGGAGCCAGCAGGGAAGTTGGATTGCCTGTACCAAACAGACCACCCACCAAAACAGCCATCCCAGCAGCCTGGCAAAATGACATGATTGGGGCGGTGAGTCGTGATGGAACAAGGTGATGACTGCCTGGTTCTTTAAAAAAAATGACTACTCGAGGTCCCAGGGACAAGAGTGGTCCCAGACGAATGACCCCTTTGGTCCTTAATACCATATACTATAAAAATTTACCTACGAGTAGCCATACACAAGTCACCCTAGATTTCTATCTCAGGGTTAAGATAACAGCATGGATCTCTCAAGCTTTACACTCGAGGGCCATATGTTATTATCTCAACCCCTCAATGCAAACACAGGTTTGTTGTGTATGGCTACACATACATTATTCCTGATACTCTGCTAGATGATGGAAAGTCTGCAGAAAATTTCACAGCTATGGAAATGCATAATTCTAGGGGCCAATGGTATACCACTGTGCCAAGCCAAAAACTGCTTAGTGAGAAGGCAGGTTCGTAGATTGCATGGCTTAATAAATCTTTACCAACATCATTAGTATATTAAAATCATAAAAATGAAGTCCAGTCCATTCTGTGCGCTGCTGACTTGGATTGCTAGTTTTCTCTTACAATTCAGTTTGTTATTTAAAAAACACACAGTACACATTAAAGCTACAGTAGGTGCTGCTTGCTGCGCACACTCAGGGCCTGTTGTTACACTTTTTAAGTGCAGCTCCACACAATACAGGGTCTAATTCATTTTGTGTTGTTTTTCTTTTGTTGGTGATTTCTATCCATTGAGATGGGCTCTAACTTCCGTCACATGCTGACTTGGATCTATGTGTTCTTCTTCTTACCATGAGCCTCTGCATACCTATGGCAGTGACTCAAAATACTGACTGAGGGATAGCCAGTCCACCAGCGCTCGTAGTGGTAGCTCTGCTGCTTTCAACAACAAAGACCTGGGTTCAGGAACATGCCTGAGTCATTGGAGGGCCGGCCACAGGAGGAGACGTGAGCATCTTATAGGATGTAATCATCCTCAGGGAGGAAGAACTTATAGCCCTCACTGTTCTACTGCCATCTTGGGGACCACAAGTGGCAGTGCAGTTGGAGCTGGTGCACAGGGATGGAGGACGTTGCATGCACGTCGTTGAGCTTACTGTCGGGGGTAAGGGAATTAGAAGCCCCACAGATGCTGCAAAATGATGTCTGCCCCACACTGCAGGCCTTGCACTGCTGACAGGGCCACTCCTGAACTGCAGTTTAACTCCATCTGCAGAAGGGTCATCTCTGATAGCCCCACCCTTGTGGGCATGCCAGGAAGGACAGGTGATGAAGGTAAGTCCCAGATAGGGCAGATGATTAGGCTGGACATGGGGCAGGACTGAGGAAGGGCTGGGGGAGTTGATGGGGGCAAAAGTAAAATATATATATGAGAGAGAGAGAGAGAGTGAAGTAGTGTTCCTGACAAACAGAGCACTCCTTTCCCCTATATGTAAGGTACTCTTGCACTCTTACATTGTAAAATGTGCCTCACATGCAGGTGCCCTGGAAACGGGCATGTTTAGGAAGGTTCTTGAAATTTCAATACATTAATGATCAACTTCAGTCAATAATATTGCATATCAGTAGGGCCAGAGAGACCACGCTTGTGGTTTAAGAGTGGTCTCAGTTACATTCTTAGGGTTCAGTATTTCTTACCTATGGTTTGCAATTATCGATCCCTAAGAATGCATGTGAGACCAGTCTTACAACAGTAAGCATTGTCTCCCTGGACAAATTAATATATAATATAGATCTTGGGAGGAATGCTTTACCATTTCCTGTTCCATCATGTTGAGTGCTGTTTTTTGTCCCCGTACCCTTCTGCATCATGGCGGCTAACGTAACGACACTGATCTTCCACATAACAGGGCATGGGCATGCAAGTAAATGTGTCTGTGGTAACCCAGTAAGGGGGTGAACTTATGCACAGGAGGGCATGCAAGTAAATGTGTCTGCGGTAACCCAGTAAGGGGGTGAACTTATGCACAGGAGGGCATGCAAGTAAATGTGTCTGTGGTAACCCAGTAAGGGGGTGAACTTATGCACAGGAGGGCTGGCAAGTAAATGTGTCTGTGGTAACCCAGTAAGGGGGTGAACTTATGCACAGGAGGGCATGCAAGTAAAAGTGTCTGTGGTAACCCAGTAAGGGGGTGAACTTATGCACAGGAGGGCTGACACCCTCTCTTCCTCTCTACAGATAGTCTGGTATATTTTTGTACCATAGTTCTGGATATCTCAGCCTGAGATGGAAGATGTGGGGTTGTACTAGATCCTTGGTCTCGAACATGGTAGAGCAGTCTGAACAAGGTCCTTGTAATTTACACAGATAAGAATGCAACTCACTATGCGCAAGGGACGGAGGGACATCAGGCTGTCACTGAGGTGGCTGTTAGACCAAGAATCCCATCGGGGATAGTCTCCCTTCTCTAGTACAAACTGCTCCCCGCTAAACCCCTGGCGCTCAAAGCCTATCCATCTGTGGAAGAAAAATGTTAGCATTATGCTTAGTACTGTAGTGCTGCTGGAAACAAGAATGCAAGATTAGATGCTGTGCAGTATATTGTGAGGAAGAAAAAACAGCTGCCCAACAAACACCTTTTGAGAAGCTATTTCTCCTACACAACATGTTTTACTGGTATCTACTCTATGTACAGTGTAAATATGAAATGTTTAGGAAAAGTCATGAAGCTTGATTGGCTTAGAGGTACTGTACTTCCAACAGTGCTGTTATCCCAGCACAATTCACTCAGCACCTCCAGCCAAAAAGACTCAGCAAATACACGGGAGCCATTTATCTGTTCTTCTAGTTCAAAATGCCCACAACTAATGTGCCTGCCCTGGCACTCTTACTCACTAATGTCCACAACAGGTTACTTCCACTACCAGCAATTTTAAAAAAAAAAAACACTATTAATAAAACTTTCTAACCTCACACCCACCATAAAACACTTATCCTTCATCTGACTATGTATAAACTCACAACTACAGCTGTCGCCGGAACACACAAAATGAGCCACTACAGCTGAGATCTCAAACCCCTTGCCTGTCCATCTACTCACAATTACTGTAAGTGCTGCCAAAACCGTTGCTGTCACGAAATGTTACCTCTGTCACAGACTGTTCCTTAGCAGCTGCCACTCTCTGTCCCTACTTCATTGCTGATTTTCCTGCCTAATCCCAGCAGTACTGAATACTTCTCATGGCTTCCACTGCATTTCTTTCACTGGCTCCAACCCACTCTGGTCTCCCTGTCCTGGCTTCCTCTTTAACCGGATCCAGTCGACTTCTGCTGCCTATGCACAAACTTTCTTTAAGCAGTGTGACCAGCTCACTTTGTCCTCCTGGTCCTAGTTCCACTTCTCACAAGCTCCAGCCTCCCTCTCTGCAGTCAGACATCTCATGCAGCATGACTGCCTCATGCAAAACTGCCTGATGCTAGGACTCACTCAGTGACTCTACACCACCATACTGCACTTCCTTCTTCAATTTAAATTCCTGTATAAAAATGGGCTAATAGGTCAAAACCAGCAGGGGCTGATGAGAGGCAAATCATGTCAGATGATCTTGATAGACTTTTCCAGCTTGGTGATGTGACAAAATAATTTGGCAAGGGGCAATCAGTTGATAGTCTATATTGGGATTTCAGCCTTTGACTCATGGGATGGGAGACTGGTAAAAAAAATGGGTGACCTGGAGGTGAGGTAAGGGATGACTCACTGGATGAACTGGAAACTGGTTATCAGGAAGTACACAGAGGGTAGTCCTCAATAATGAGTTCTCTGGGATAAAGCATGTAACCAGTGGGGTACCGTAGGTATCGGTCTTTTTTTTTTTTATATATAATTATATTTATCCTCCACTCGGTTAGGGCATCTCTCAGAGATGCTTTCTCAGCCAGACACCTCTACTCCCCTGCCTGAAGTGCTCTTCCCCTCCAGCACCCCACAACCAGACTTTTCAGCCCCTTGGATAAACCTCCCTCCCAGCGGAGGGCCTGCCTGTCCTACCTGGCAGCCTTTCTGAGAGTTAAAGGGTCTGTCCAGTGGGGGGGCCCATCCAGCCTTCAGGGGGAGAGAGCCCGGCAATGGGGATGTGGGTGTCTGCCACTGCAAACCTCGTCACCTCCTTAGACGAAGTGGGAATTTTCTTGTGTAGGTTGCCCCTTGGAGCTCAGATGTGCAATAACATCCACGGCACAACATGCTAATGTCCACTGTAGCTCCACCTCCACATCTGTAGTGCCGCCTGTTCCTTGCACTGCCCCCAACTACTGTCTGGGGTCGCCCAGGAGCGGCACCTTCCTCAGATCCCTCCCCAGGAAGGGAAAGCAGTCCTCCGGATGCTCAATCCCTTCTCTCTCCTGCCAACCCCCAGCGGTCCAAGCTCATTCCTGAACTTGGGTAGCCAGTGTGGAGCAAGGTGTGGCATCCAGCTCTTCAACTCTCAGCGCCACTGGGCCAGCCACCCCAGGTATTCGTCTTGAGGTCAGTTCTTTTCAATACGCATATTAGTGACATTGGTGTTGGGCTCCAAAGGAAAGTTAGTTTATCTGCAGATGATATTAAATTCTGGATACTTAACATACAATAAATGCACAATGTACTTGTTCTATGTTCGTAACATCATTTGATGATCAAATAAAATATGAATCTTAAAAAAACTCAGTGGGAAAGTGGATAATGCTGAATGAATAAACACTATCAAGATTTATTTAGTTAGTTATATAGTTATTTACTGAAATTTGGTAACCAGGAAAGGCACACTGAGCCAAGGCTTACTTCCAGGTGCAACCGGGAGCGGGGGTAATAATCAATGGTAAATGAGGAACCAAACAGAAATCACACTAGGCTGGGGTGCTCATAATACTAAAATATCCACAGAAACAGAAAAATTAGGCACTCTCACATTAAAACTTGAAAAAATGACACTGCTCAGATAGAAGCTGCTGTGCAAAATGTGCTGTTTTATTCAGTGCCAGACTGGAGAATGCACATTTGTGCAATCTCCTGTTTGGCACTAAATAAAACAGTACATTTTTGCACAGCAACTTCTATCTGAGCAACACCATTTTTTCAGGTTTTAAGGAGTGAGTGCCTGATTTTTCTGTTTCTGCAATCAGTGGTAAAACAGAGTCAAAGTAAATTAAAACAGTATTCATAATGAACTACCAAGGTTACAGAAATGCAGTATACAGGCAAAAACAAAGGAAAAATGGTAACCAGGAAAGGATTTATATTAAAAAGCAATACTCACAGTGAATAGTATGCAGATACACAAAGTAGGGGGAAGTGCTAGACTTACCTTAAAATTTACTGACAGGATGAGGCAAAAACTGTCCATGGGAGGGAAATAGGCATAATCTAAGATACTGTAGGACAGAGAAAAATACAACAGGATTAAATTAGGAAAACTGGGAGGTCAGAGGACAGATTACCCAAGGCTAGTATGAGGAGCAGTGATGGGTATGAATGGCAACATTAGCTACAAAGTGGCAATCAGTATTGCAAAGAGTATCCAGTCTGGTGAGAGAAGAGGAAGGAGTGGCACCATAGACCACATCCGCATAGTCAAAGACTGGAAGTGCCATCTCGGCAGCTATTTCCTAGCAGACTGGGAGTGGCAGTTGCAGTAAAGGACATTGAGTTTGTAACAGGGCTTTCTGTAGATGGTACCAATGTGCATGAAGAGGTCGAGTCTTCCATCCGGCCACATGCCTAGATACTTGAAATTGGGAACAATCTCAAGGGGAGCACCATACAAGGTGGAAAAGACTTGGGGGGGGAGTTTAGCAAGCTTATAGCTTATGCCAAAGGTTATGGACACTGTCTTCTTGGTACTGACCCAAGGTTCATGTGACTGGAGCCAACGTAAGATGGCATTATAGTCACGCTGAAGCAATGTTTCCAAGATGAACCCGAAGCACTACACGCAGAAAGTACAGCATCACCTGTATACATGTGAATATGTGAGCTGACACAGACAGAAGAAAAGTCATTAAGGATAACTGAGAAAAGGACTGGACACAGTCTAGAGCCTAGGGGAACCCCAGACTGTATAGTGAGGGAGGAGATAAGGCATTGCCAATCTGCACCAACTGGAGGCGGTCAGAGAGGTATGATCTGAATCAGTTGATGGCTGGAAAACCCATGGAACTCAGCTTATCCAGTATGAGGGGGTAGGCTACTATATCAAAAGCCTTAGCAAGGTCAATGAAAATGTCAGCAGTGTTATGTCCCTGGTCCAAACCATTAAAATGGAATCAGTAACACTCAGGAGAGAGGAAATGGTAAAATGTTTTTGTGGAAGCCAGACAAGTAGAAAGGAGTGAAGAAATTAGATGAAAATAAGAAATCCACAAGACTGGAGTAGACAAGTTTTTCCTTGCAGCATGGCAAGAGTAGGGAGATGGGAGATGGGTTGAAAGTTGCCAGAGGAGGAGAGGTCCCCACCTTTGTGGAGCAGAAGAACCTTGGCAAACTCCCAGAACTGTGGAACAGAGAGAGAGAGAGAGAGAGAGTAAGCAGGTGGGAGATTAGGATGGCAATATCAGTTGCAAAGAGGTGGAGAAGTTTAGATTCCAACCCATCAGGGCTATGACCTTTGGAAAGTTTGAGGGAAGAGAGAGCATGTAGAGTATCCAGTGGAGAGATGGGAGAGAAGTCAAAGCACAGGTTTGGTGAAGGATGAGAGAAGGTAGATTGGGGTAAAAGGGGAGGATCCAAAAGCTGAGAGAGAGGTGGGAAAGGCACATGAAGTGAAAAATTTGTTAAAATGAGAAGCAACCTGAGAGGGGGCAGAGACAGAGTTACCATTCACAGCACAATCTTTGCTCACAGGTGGCTAAGTCCTAAGTCACTGTTGCCAAAAGCAGAAATATTAATCTATACTCACAAAAGCTTGCCTCACAGTCCAGGACCACGTAAAACACTGCAGTGGTACTGAAGGATAAATACTTTATTAATTACAACAGAAAGCTTGGACACTCTCCCTTCCACCAGATGGGGGAGGACAACTGGTAAGGGAGGATCAAAGAGAGAGTTAACCACTTTCCAGATGATGATCGCAGAGATGCTGGAAAACTGATCAGGCATTTGGCAACTGAAATGAAATGTCAAAAAGTGCAAACAGATGCACACTGAGCAGAGAAATCCACAGATGGAATGCCATATCAATGGGGTAAAGGTAGAGCACTCAAGAAAGGGAAGTGGCTTGGGATTAATAACTAGTAACAGTCTAAAATCCTCCTCTCACAATAGCAAATCATAAAGCAAGGCAACTAGGATGCTGGGTTGTATATTTAGCTACCATAGTGACTGTTACAGTAAGATTGCCATTCTATATGACTCTTAATGGCTAGTTTTCTCCTGACGTATTCCAGATAACACCTACTATATACTAACACTTACAAAAAATCTATATTACACAACCCCCTTATCAATTATTGTCTCATGACAATTTGGCATGCCTTACTTGTGCACTAAGAAAGTTGTCTTTACTTAGTTATCTAATCATCCATTCAACCATTTCATTAATAAATACATTCTTGTTAGGCTCCATTCATGATAGAATCCTGATGCTGCCTCATTGACTATGGCCATATCCAGGTTCAAGACAAAATACACCATTCTCAGCAGTTTGTTGTTACCTTTAAATGTGTATTTATTTTCCATGGTGATATGATAGTAACAGTGCTGGATACTGTAGGAGAGATGAGCAGATAGTATGTGGGTTGTCATCAGTGGTGTCCTACTCTTAGTTGGATAGGATAATGCAAACACAGTGCTCTGTCATGGTTATCCTACCCACTGTATCCATTTTATCAACAGAACAGACAGCTAAAGTGGATAGTTGCTCTCACCCAGATGGTAAATGTACTGGGAAAAAGTTTTAAAAATAGAGCAGGTAAAATCTGCTTCTGGGGTAGATAATTAACTGAGCAGATAGTTCACTATCCATCCATCGCTAATAGTAACAGAGTTCTCTGCCCTCAAATTCATTCTCTATCTTCTAGTTAACTCAGTATTTTTAAAGCCATTACCTAAGGCAAGAGTTCTGATGGTGTGAATTCAGGACTTCTATAATAACATACTTACGCTAGTCATTGGTCTCAGTTCTGTGAGTCTAGGTATCCCCTTAGATAGTGTGTAGGCTGTCATCTGATAACAGAATCTGCCATGTTGGCTTCTACAGAGTTCACAAATATTGCCTCTCTGTTTCTAGCACACCTATGGTGCAGGTTGATAAGCAATATGATAAGTTGTGCAGGGATAGCAGCACACCTCAGGTGGGCTGAAGCACGAGGCCAAAGGTTGAGTGCTTCTAACACCACAGCAAAGCCATTCTCCCAGCACAGCACACCCCCTGGCCTGTTTTATTGCAATTATGAAAGTAAATAAGACTTTTTAAAAAAAAATACATTACAAAAATAATAATAATCAGAGAAACTAAAACAGAAGTTCAAACCGAACAAATGTTATTTAATTTTTCATTTCATCATGTCACTGTTGTTACTTGGCCAGTAGGTGGCACCAACATTTCATGCCAGTAGCTAACCCTCATTAGGTAAGGGTAAAATAAGAGCAAGCAGGAGCTTCAGTGTAGAGCATGGACGCTGTGTCAGTTTCTGCGGTGATACCTCATTCATCATTACCAAATGGTGGTGTCACAATTGGTATGAGCTGTGCTTGGAGCTTTTTGTGATAGCAGTTGACAGTCAGCAGCAATGCTGCTAACCCTGCTGGGCTCTTTCCAAAGTGCTGTGGTTGGCTTAGTGTTGGGAGTTCCAATGGGGCCTTTTTAACAGCCACAGCTGGTGGCAGTGTGATGAGCACTGTGGGGGCCATTTTTCATTTGCCACGGCAGTGTGACATTGATGTAACAGCCATGGTTGGCAGCAGTGTGGCAATCCCTGTCAGGGCCATTTTATTAGCCACAGTGGTGAGACCTTTTTTAATAGCTGTGGTCAGCAGCAGTTTGGCAATCCCTGCTGAGGTCTTGCACAATCAGCAACACGTTTGACAAGGAAGGTGGTGGCATAACTGTGGCATCTGAAAGTGAAAAGGCAGCATAAGCAGAAGTCATGCTAAGAGTAGCACATGGGGCATATGTTTGGCAGAAGTGGCTTGTGCACAATGATGCCAGGATGCCCATGTTGGGTGTGGGCATTTCAGCGAGATACATGAAGTGTATGGTTTAAGGAAATGTAAGGAGATCAAGATGCGTGATGGAACATCTTCCAATTCTGATGTATGAAGATATCAGCACTGGGTTCTGAGCTCCTTGACTGTCAGGTTTCTGGATATTTTTTTACCTATTTAATAATGTTTCTTGTACACTGTACCCTCAGTGATTGGCAAGGGGGCAGAAAGGGTATGTGGCCAGTCTATTGTGGCCTTCTGTTTTTTTATCATATCACTATTTTTCCACCTGCAGCCACTGACCTGCCTCATAGTCCAGCCACCACCACCACCACTGACCCCAGAGTTGCACACCCAGCTGACATTTGCAGCTATACCTTCAAGAGGGGCACCACCAATTGCCCCATGCCAGGCAAGGATCCACTACCGGCACACGACTGCCCAGGCATCGTCAGTTGATGGGAGTAGCGGCCATCAAGCTGCTGCAGTCTGTGCTGCCATTTTCCGTGTTCTTGTAGCCCCGGTAGTGCAGCGCGCAATGACATCGGGCACATACGCGCCTATGCCTGCTGCACTCTCTATCTGTTGCACCATCTCTAGCAGTGCCCCCGGTCATCACCAGGGGCTGCTGCAGAGCGGTGGCACCCCTGGATCCCACCCTGGGATAGGAGAACAGTCCTCCAGATGTTCAATCCTATCCCCCCCTGCTGACCCCTGATGCCCCAGGCTCATGCCCAAACCCAGGTCGCCAGCATGGCACTAGGTGTGGCATCCAGCACCTCAACCCTCAGCACCACCGGGCCCATATTGTGGCATTCTGGTATGATTAAAAGGTATATGGACTCACCACCGGCAGCAGCAGGACAAGCTAACGAGGTTAAAGACTCACTGTGCTACTATTGTTTTTCCAAGAAAATCCCAACACTATTGTACCTCAAATCTTTTATTTCAACAAAGTATTAGCTTCCACATAAAGTGCTAATGTGTAACAAATCTATCCCACATATATAATTTTTAACAAAAAGCTCTGCCTCCAGAGAGACATGGCCTTTCTAATGCTGATCATAAATGTTTCAGTGATAATGTGTCATGATTACATGGTGATGGGCCATGTAATATTATGGTGGGCATCAGGCAGGACCTGCATCTCTGGAGGCAGAGCTTTTTTGATAAAATGATATATGCTGGATAAATGTATTGCACATCAGCACTTTATACATTAGCAAGCGATTTGTTTAAATAAGGGATTTCATGGACTTCCGGTTGCATCCTGCACAAGATGGCGGCGTAGTTACCAAAGCTCTCCAACCCCTTCATAAAAATCCCCTAAAAAGTCAATATTAATTTTGATTCAATGATTTAGAGATATTCAGATAGGGGATTTATCTTCCTTGCCCCCGAGATTTGCCAGTAAGACTTCAAAATACCTGTAGAATGCAGGACAATGTTGCAGCTTTTGCCGACAAGGTCTCCGATTCTGAACAGTCCCAGGCTTCGATGGCGTAGGGCGGCCACACAGCTAAGAGCAAGACCCTGAAGGATAAACAGCAGGAAAAGGTTAAATGGATCAAGTTGTAAACAATTTATAAAGAACTGATCTCGTTCTGTACCAAGATTAAACAAATGCATTCGGAGCTTCACAAGGATGTAGCTGTTCTCGAGCAATGAGCTGAAGACTCCAAGCACCAAATTTCAGCTGTTGGGAACAGAGTTGATGATCTAGAGCAGGCGGTGAAGTCACTACAGGATCAGCAGCTCCAGTTACAGGCCCAGCAGGAAGATGCTGAAAACAGGGCCCGACAAAAGAACGTAAGAATCTACTGTATCCCAGAGGGATCGGAAGGCCAAGAGATCAAAGACTTTATTCAGACACTTCTGTGCACTACACTGGACCTGCCACCTGACCTGCTGTTGGAGCTGGAAAGGGTACACCGGGCTTTGGGGCAGAAGCCAGTTGATCCAATGGCCCAACCTCACTCAATTATAATATGATTTCTCAGCTTTTCTGTCAAGGAGCGGGTTCTCCTCACTGCTTGGAGGAAACAGAACATTTGTTATGGACAAACCCAGATTTTCCTAGACAATGATTATGCCCTGAAGACAATGCACAAGAGAAGGGCATACTCGGACATTCTACCAGTGCTGAAGGAGCGGGGCATTAAATCTCTTACTCCGTATCCAGTCCACCTCATTGTGCAGCTACAGGATGGCCGTAAAGAGTTCTCCTCGGCAGAAGAGGCAAGACAGAAACTTGAAAAACGTGGTTTCCAGTGTCCATGGAAGCAGCAGCAGCAGCAGCTGGCTTTAGTGAGGCCACAACCACCCTGATGGCAGCAAGCACAGGAGTCCTCGGGATGGGGTGGTACACTAGACAAGAAAGCACATCCCTATTCTCATTTGGCAGCATTTTGAAGACCACCTCGAGGCAGGACCTGAAGGAGTTACATCTCTTATTTTCACACTGCAGGAGGTGGATTCGTTCGAGTTAGGAGGAGAGTTTTCAACTCTGTCGAAGCTTTTGGGCTGTAGTCCAGTGAGACTGTCACAAATCTTTTCGATTGTACTGATTTAAGTATCGATCAGATGTGGGAAGTGTGACAACCCACCTCTCCCTCTGGGCTGAAACAGCTTTTAGAGAGGTGTGTGTGTGTGTCCTCAGGTATTCGCTGCCACCAGCCGGACTTTCTTTCCGGCACCTCTTTCAAGTGTACAAACTTGAAAAATCACACGTGCAATTGCACAAGTTAAAGTCTGGTAGTGTGTCTCTTTCAGGTGGCGGATGCTACACAGAGTTTACCCTAGACAGTGGAAAACCAAATCTTACCTTAGAAAAATGACATCAGAGACACAGCTGTTGAGCAAATAAATAGCTTTTACTTAACAGAAAGTGCAATGAGCATTTACAGGAAATGTATTTACAACACAAGAGAATAACACTCATATAGGAAAAGTAAACAAATGTTTTTAAACAACAGATGGCAAAAGAAGAAGGCTATTACTGAAATATACTATCACTAAACTTACCCTTCCCTGTCCTTACAAGAGACACTGGACCCTGTTCTAACTGCCAGCTCCCACGGACATACCAGGTAGGCTCCAAGCTTATGTTTCCTCACAGCTTCCAGGGCAAGAGAGAGAGTCTCTGTCTTACAGAAGCTTATATAGTCTATGGAGACTAGGTCATTCCTATTCTCCCTTTAAATGCACCAACCAACTAACATGTATCTTTAATTGTCCCAATCAGAGTGAACACCTATTGGTGACCAATTATATTCCTTTTCACCTTAAGTTTATATTTGAATGATCCAATCCATTCAAACTGCCCTGTGTCCGTGTCTGCAAGGTCTGGGTGTGTCTGGAGATGTCCACTCGAGATTTATGACCCAGCTCTTATCTAGCAGCTAAGAATTCCACAAGCTGGTTGCTGCTGGAGGATTTCAGCCTCAGTGTATTTTTTCCACACTGCTAAAAAAATAAGGCATCTACAGAATCCAAACCATTAACTCTTTCCTTCCCATTTCTGTCACAGGAAGTTTATTGAAATACCATTGCTGGTGTCTCCCCTACCTACAAACCTTTATTTTGTAGGGTAATAATTTCAAGCTACCCAGACATTATTGCAGGTAGGAGAGGAAGAGATTATGGAGAATTCTCTTCATGATGCACAAATAATATAGTGGACTGGTCTCGGACAGTTCGGGGAGGAACTTCTAATGGGATTTAATACAGCCCTCTATTCATTGAGTTGTGTGGAACTGACAGCTAGTTAAGAGACTCAAGTCCCTTTCCTATGAAGTTAACAGGGTGATCCGATGGCCATATTTAATTTTATTTGTTTAGCAGTTTACCAGTCTAAATAGGGAGTTGGGGGGGTTGATGTAATTATTCTTTCAAAAGTACTCTTCTCTGTGATTAGAACAGTATGTGAGATATAATATACTGTGTTAGAATAGGTGGGATGGAAATTGGATGCTTGGCATTAGTTTTTTATCTCAGCTTTATTATAATGGGTAGTTATCTGTCATGGGGCTCAGCATATTAACAGTGTTCAACTTAAATGAGTAGGGGGCTTGGTGAGCTGTTTAGTGCTCGATGCTTTTTCTTGGTTTTACCTTAGTTTTTTTTTTTCTCCTTTATCTTATCGAGGGGGATTTCCCCTCGAGTAGGCCCAACTGCCTTGCAGATTTGGACTACCTCCCAAGCTTATCTTGATGGGCTGATAGGGAGACTCCATTTGCTCTGCCCTGCATTGGAAGTCAGGATTTTTGCATCCTTTCTTCAGTTCAAGCTGATAAATGAATATCAGGATTTATTTTATCTGGATGCAAACCCAAGTGTACATAGTTTGAGAGCAGGATGTGGCTCGGAGGTGCTGTATCGTCCCCTAGTAGGTTTTGCCCTGTTGGCCTATTTTGCGTTAAGGAGCTTTGCATGGATGCAGTTTGTTATTAGACATTATATATGTTTGTTTATCTGTAAAAAAAACACAGAGAGTAAGATTTCAAGATTACATTCTCATAAAGAGATGGTTGCCTTAGATATTAATAATGGGGGGGGGCATTCTACGGGTGGTGAGCAGCAGCTTTTTGAGATTTTTATCAGGGGTATGTTAATGAGTTTTGTTATATGGGTTGCTGGACCCTGCTGGGGTAAGCTAGACACAGTTAAAGATTTAAAATGATGTACTTAACATGTCTTCATCTTTAGTTCAGGTCATATCTATTAATATTAATGGTCTGAATAATCCAATTAAACGATCTAGGGTCATCCAGTACTTGCACTGGCAGGGCCCTGATGTAACCTTCCTAAAAGAAAACCTCTTGACACCAGAGGAACATGCTAAGCCTTCCTGGGGGAGAAGGTTCCGGATTTTTAATTCATCATACCCAAAGGGCAAGCACAGAGGGACTGCTATTCTGATACCAGAGTCCACACCTTTTTTTCTTAAGGAACAGTATGTGGATGCTCAGGGCTGTTTTGTTATATTGACTGGATGTCTATACGTCAGGAAGGTAACCCTGGTGAATGTATATTTTCCACCTCAGGCTCCCCCTAGTCAGTTCCACACCTTTTCCAATAAGGTTTTTGGATATGTTTCATGGGTGTTTAATTATGGGGAGTGATTTAAATTTAACTTTGTCTCCGCAACTTGATTCCTCAGTCCCCATCATTCATAGATCCTCAGCCACTCAAAGATGTTTTCGCACACAGCTAGATTTATTGGGTTTAATGGATGTTTGGCAGGTTTTTTTCCTCACTACAAGGGCCTATACATTGTATTCACCCCACTTTCATAATTTTTCATGCTTAGATTATTTCTCCGTGTCCTGTGAACATGTGGATTTGATTCATGATATCTCCATATGTCCACGATTTCTTTCTGACCATTCTCTGTCATTATTAAAGTTGGAGCTTGGTAAATCCCGTAAGGTTTTGATATGGTGCCTTAATTTATCTCTCATAAAAAATCAAGAGTTTAATAAAATGATCCAGGTTAAGATCCCACAGATATTGTGTGAGAACGCTTCCCTGATATCCCGACAGTTCTGTGGAATACCTTAAAAGAGGTAATACGTGGGAAGATAACCACTTTTGCAGTGCATAAATGGAGGCAACGGGAGGCTGAATACTCTCATTTGGAGTGGGAATTGCAAAATCTATAGTCAACCCCCGATGACCAAACATCTGAGACCCGTACCCAAATCCGGGAAATTAAGGCCCAATAGCAGAAACATTTAGATGAGAAGGTGCAACTAGCATCATTTTTTTTTAAATACCAATATGAAGGGGATCCGCGTGGGGCTAGAAATTTAGCAAGATGGCTTCGGGGTCACAGGGTGGCATCTGTCATTACTCATTTACACTCAATAAATACTAATCATATACTTACAAATACTATAGATATATTGGCTGAATTTAGATCTTATTATGCGGCACTGTATATGGCCCCTACCCCTCCATAGAATTCATCAATGACAGCTTTTTTATCTAACCTGTCTCTGCCCACTTTATCCCAAGCCCAATTCGACCGTCTGCTCACCCTGATTACAGTTGCAGAGGTGCAGATGGTGGTTTCCAGAAGTAAGACAATGAAAAGCCCTGGCCCCTATGGGCTACCGGCCAAATGGTACAAGACTTTTCAGAAGCTAATATTCCATGTATTACTTGCAGTTTACCACGAGGTACAGGAGGGTGGATCCCCTTTGCCGTTCTGGGCCTATGTGACTTTATCCCCAATCCTGAAACCAGGTAGGGACTCTAAATTGGCATCCTCTTACAGGCCAATTTCTGTCCTAAACATGGTCTACAATCTGTTCATGTCCATTTGGGCATATAGACTTGAAGAGATCTGCCCCTCCATCATACACACAGACCAATCTGGATTTGTTTGTTCTAGGTAAACAGTGGATAACATTCGTAGAACGATTTCCCTAATGAATCATATTAACCAAAGATCCATCCCAGCAGCCTTGATCAGCCTCGACACTGATAAGGCTTTTGACCGGGTCTCATGGCCCTTTTTATGAAACCCACTTTCTAGATTTGGTTTTCCAGAGGACTTTGTTATATCTGCACTAATGCACAGTTGTCAGACCCGATCGCCATCTTATGCGAGACATGTCAGGGTGTCCCCATCCCCCCTCCTTTTTGCGCTCTATATTGAGCCTTTAGCTGCTGCTATTAGGGATAATGAGGGGATACAGGAGATCCCCCTTGGGGGACAGCTTTTTAAGATCTCTCTGTCTATGCAGATGACGTGTTTTTAACACTCTTAGACCCTGAGACTTCCATCCCAATAATGAAGGAGATTCTGGGGACTTTTTCAGTGTTGTCAGGGTATACAAATAATGTTCAGAAAACTGCGGATCTGGCCCTTAATTGTACCCCTTCCCAAGCATTGAAGTTATCATTCCCATCATGCTGGAGATGTATTAAAATAAAATATTTATGAACCTTTAACCCAGGGGATTTAGAGCAAGCTGAGTACATGGGACACCTGCATCTATTGTTCTTCTCCAGGATAGAAGCAATTCGCATGACTATCTTGCCCAAGCTGTTATATTTGTTCCAATCTCTTCCGATAACCCCATCCCCATAACTCTTTCTTTCTTGAGATAGATCTCTTTCCTGATTTGTCTGGGCAGGCAAACGACCTCGTGTCAGAGGGATGCTTTTACAGCTACCTATAGACAAAGGGGGCTTAAACCCCCCAAATTTTACTGAATATTACAGAGCAGTCACATTTAAAACAGTTTTACAGTGGCTAAACCATAAGTTTGAATCCCTGTGGAAATATATAGATTTTGAGATAAATAATTTGTTTGATATTAATCAGATAGTTTCTGCCCTTAGTTTTTCTCTACCAGCTTTAAATACCTTTTCTTTTGGCACAAAGGACATTTTGAGAAGTTAGTATAACATAAGATACACACCCACACTTATGCACAATTTAGATTTAGTCCAGCTGTTGTCAGCAGAGGTAGACTTTTCACTGGCACGTCTAGATTTTACTTTTCAAAGATGGAGACGGCTGGGACTACTATTCATTTATCAATTCCTAGACACTCAGGGGGTGGTTTCTTTTTCACAACTCCAACACATGTATTAGTTGCCTAATCAAGATCACTGTAGATATCTACAAGTAAGATCTTATTTATTGCAAAAGGGTCCATCTTGGAATACCCTCCCCAACCCCAAACCACCAATCTTACAACTGATAATAGATGTACTAGAGGCAGAATATACCCACACCTAATAGGGTTGATTTATAGAGCCTTTAGGAAGTATTGGACGGAATCATCACAGGTGATTCTTATAGCATGGAATTCTGAACTCTCAACAGATATCTCTTATGAAACATGGTTAGTGGCTATACATCTGTCTACGAAAATCTCACAAGCTCCCTACTGGCGGAATTTATTTGGAAATACCGGATACAATTTTTTAATACACCGGCTAAACTGGCAAAGTTTCTGCCCGCTGAATATGGTATATGCTGGAGGTGATGTGAAGAGAAGTCAGCCACTTTTGCGCATATCTTTTGGTATTATCCCGTTATTAGTGATTTCTGGAAAGATATAGAGTGTGGTCTGTCTGAGCTGATGGACCTAGGGTTTACTTTAACTCCACAACTTGTATTGTTATATATGACACCAGATAGCTCTTTTCCAGTCAAAGGCAGTTTGTTATATTTATATATAGCAGCCACAAAAAAGGCTATCACTCATCTATGGTGTAGCTCTGAGCCCCCTGCACTTGCCCAGTGGCATAGAATTGTGAATGAAATTTACTACCTAGAAAGTTTGCTAGCCCATCATTTAGGTTACTTCTCTCGATTTGAGATTTCATGGAGAAAGTGTTTTTTTCACATGTCTCGGGTGGATCCCGCTTTTGTTCAAAGATTGGGTCATTAGCTGCTTGTGGGTTTGCTTCTCCCACTTCTGTTGAATCTTATGATGCATTATAGAGATATGGCAATCAATATACAGTATGTTAAGATATTAGAAGGGTATCATGTACTGTGTATGAACATGTCAAGATAACCTACTGTTTGACTATCTCTCTGTATTTATAAATAAAGAGTTTAAAAAAAATAAGGAATTTCATGCATTGGTATTTTCCTGGAGAGCTAGTGGTGCCACAGTGAGTTGCCAGCCTCAGTTAAGTTTTCCTGCTGTTGGTGGTGGTGAGTCCATTTACTTTGCACTTTTCTGGGTTGCTTGGCATGGCTTCCTAAATTCAGAGCTCTGCCAACTTGTAATGGCTGCCCAGAAACTGGACATGCTATGCAGCTGAGTTAGCTGTATCACTCCTCAAACCAAAGGTCCACATTCAGTGATGGGACAGTAGAATCTGAAGTCATCTGCCATCTTACATAGGTCTGAGATTCAAAGGCAGTGGTTTCCTACCTTGACCAACATTTTAGCTTCTCTCGCTCATGGAGCAGAGGTCTTGGTAAGCTGGTTCTACTGGTCTCCAGGCTAAGTATGATCATGCTGAAGAAGGCACGGCTTATGTTACTATGCATTAGTGCTTAACCTGGGAGTTCAGCCTCACTCCCTATAGTTTTTGATCTGTTGTTATGTTTGAGAATGAAACATAGGTCTATAGAATAGTAACATACTTCTGTTTATCTAAAACTTTTCTAACTGTAGAAGTTTTATTACGAGAAAAAGGTGTAGCAGTCCTTATCTGCCATCAGTTTCTATGTTTCTTTATTAAGTGTCCATGGGTAGCTGAGGCAATCTAGATTGACTGACAGCTCAGTTGGTAAAATACAGGGATCATATTCTGGAGGCCTGGGTTCAGTTTCCCTTTGAGTTATGTTATATCTTTCTAACTATGGTTTGTGATTTGCTCTTTGGCAACAGATTACTAAATCAAAACACTACCTGAAACAGCTAGCAGACAAGTCATCTGCACTATCTCTAATAGGAGCAATGTTCTTTAAGAGGGTAACTTGGCTAACTTCCACTGAGCAGTGGGGTCAACATTTATGGGCCTCAGCCTTCTGTTGCCCTATGACTAAAGTATTAACTGAAGTAAAAGGCATCAAAATATTGTGTGCTTGAGATGTTTGAGATTCACATGAGGGTCAAGCCTCAAAATGAGGGCCAAAGCAGACCCCAAGACCTTTAATACCATCCCACAGAGTAAAGTATGAATCCATTGATGTATCATATACTTCTATCACTTCTGCAAACTTACCTTTTCAATAATATTTTGGCATTGCCTTTGAATAGCAGACTGTGATACACTGAAACCATTTCAATCAATTAACACAATATATGTCATCCCATAATTTAGGAGCAATTTTGATTTTTAATGTATTTTTTCTTGCCTGATAAGCCCTAGACCATTAGTTCACACACTTTATGATAGTGAGCCTCCCCTAAGCTATGGAAAAGATTTTGAGCCTCCCTCAAATTTGGAAAAAATCTTGCGCCCCCGAGTAAAAAAAAATACTTTGCACTGTACACCAGGAATCAAGCAACACCAATAAAGCTCACTGAGTATATTTTCTTTTTATTAAACTTTTTGTCCTCCACCCCCAACTCCACACCCCAGGTTATCCTTGTCACTCCACTTTTATGACTCTTGGACCCTTGGTACTCTGTTTCCTCTCTATCTGGAACAACTAACCTAGCCACTTCATCTCTCCCCCTCTTACCCTATTGTTATGCAGCTTACTGTACCCTTACCCAGGTCACACCTGAAACAAGCACTGGCGCAGTGTGCCTTTCCCAGACACCAATTTACATATAAACACCTACTGTAGAAACAAGCCTTGACTCAGTGTGCCTTTCCCAGTCACTAATTTGCATATAAACACCTACTGCAGAAACGAGCCTTGACTCAGTTTGCCTTCTAGTCACCAATTTACATATAAATACACCTATAAACAAGCTTTGGGCTCTGGGCCATTCCTGGTCACCAATTTGTGCACAAGTAAAGAAATTCACCAGCCATTATCCATATTTAGTTTACATCATCCCCTTCATACAACTTCCAAAACTTAAAATTTAAGTACATTCTCAGACTTGACTGTGCCTCCCCCTGGAACAGTTTGGGGGCCTCCCTTGGGAGGCTGGCCTCATCATTTAAGAACCACTGCCCTAGACATCAAACTCCCGGATTTCTTTTTTATTCCTGTACCTTTCAATCAAAATTATTTTGCATTTCTACATACGGTAGCAAGGCACAAAGTAATATATTGCATGTGTAGTTGGGTGAATTGTTTAAAATATTTTTTTTCTAAATAAAAGGCATATTTTTGTCACTTTCTTTGTGTATACATTGCATAATCATAGTGACCTGCTTTTTACACTGCATTTTCATGTCCTTCTGTTTTTTCTTTATTTTATTCCTTACTTACGGGCCTGAATGCACTTGGATTGATCCCACTTTTTCAAATCCTTTTTCAAACAGATTCTGACACTCGTCAGATAGTTCACACTTTTTTCCTTGGAAGTTTTCTAGTTCATAGACTGTGATCTGGAAAAAAAAAACCTTTATTAAAATCTAGCATAAGAAAACTGAGTGACAACTCAACTTATGCAACGTTCTGGGGTTTTTTTTTCTGTAAGGCAATGGAATGGTATAGAAAATAGATATTTTTACCTTAGTGCAGGATACTGCAGATTCCATCAACGATAAGTTGTCAGGTTCCCAAAACAGTGAAACAGTGTCAAGAAAGCCACATAACAAAAGAAAAAGTACAGAAATGCTATGTAGTGAGGGGATTGAAATGTTGTCATGTTACTCAGAGACACTCCAATTCACTTCACATCATTGATTTTGTGGTTATGTAAATCTCTGACCAGAAAAGACAAAATAGCTGGTGTGACACAAATGCACATTATTGTAATATATTGTCACAAGAATTTTAGACAATATACTGCACTGTGTTTTAGAATATAGTGAGTAGAACTGTAAAATAAAAGTGCAGAAAAACAGACCTGTATAAACCAAGTAGAGGAAATAAGCATGGTGAAATTAAATAGAAAGTAAAGAAATAATGTATCACTATCCAACCATGAGCAAAACATACAGGGCACTACTGTACATCAGAATGTAGGCTGCAAAAAAGTTTTATTAAATGCATATTGAAAATAAAATATAAAGCTCTAATTGGCATTTTGATCATCGGTTTTGAAGACTAGTTTGATATGCTGATTCTAAATTATATTATAGACTTTCAGCTTGCTTTTAATTGAACCCTTTTATGTATGCTAATACATCCCCCAGAGCCACTCATTGCTGTATAAGAGTGGTTTCACACACCTTCGGCTGGAGTGAGAACAGCAAAGCAAAGCTGAGCTGTTCTGGCTCAAGCTGAAGGCACATGAAACCACTCTAATACAGGAACAGGTGGCGACAGGGGACGTAATAATATTTTATTGATCAAGAACGATCAGTAATATATTTAAAAACACATTTTCTGGAATGTACCTGTTTGCAGGGCATGTGTGCATGAGAGGCTCTTCACAGAATAAGAGTGTCTCATGCACAGGGGAAAGGAGTGGTCCGATATCTATCTATCTATCTATCTATCTATCTATCTATCTATCTATCTATCTATCTATCTATCTATCTATCTGACAGACAGTATCTATCTATCTATCTATCTATCTATCTATCTATCTCTCTATCTACAGACAGTATCTATCTATCTATCTACAGACAGTATCTATCTATCTATCTATCTATCTATCTATCTATCTATCTATCTATCTATCTATCTACAGAAGGTATCTATCTATCTATCTACAGAAGGTATCTATCTATCTATCTACAGACAGTATCTATCTATCTATCTATTTATCTACACTACAGCCTGAATATATACTATATAGTCCAGCTATGGTATTGTCAATCTGTGATTTAAATGTTCCAGTTTACAGCACAAAATTTATAGTTGGCATCAGCAGAACTCAGTTAAAGAGGACAGGAAATAATTTCCAATTGGCAACTGTTTATGAAGTTCTTATTTTATTAAATAATATTCATTCCCCTATAGTATTTGTTTATAACTGTACCTGAATAAAAAGTGATATGAAAAACTACATTTTTCATTGTTTTGGTTTTATGGGTTCATTCTGTTACAGTTGTCTTAATGGAACCTGTGATCTGGAGTTCTAACTATGTTACGCTTTGCACACAGATTTCTGAGTAAGGGTCTGATAGGTCGACAGCTCATAATTAGCATTTTGTACACAAACCATAACATAGTAAAAGCTCCAAACTACAGATTCTAAGGAAAGAACTATGCAGCATATTTTCCTTAAAAAGAAAACAATTGAAATCACAGATTCTCACATCAGTGTTTATACACATACTGTTAAATATGGTAGCACGCCACCACAATGACATTCTAACCGCAAAGACCATGACAGCGACAAATCTCACCAGGTTGCTGTGATGGTCCACTGTTCACCGACACTCCAACTCCCAGAGTTTTGCCCCTCCCCTCCCCAAACCAACTCTGGCTCGGAGTTGGTTATTTAGAGATGGGGGTTGGGGGCGAAGCCCCCACAAAAAAACATTTTGTCCTGATGGGAACAATGCCGACAGTCTGCATTGTTCCCATTACTGTTCAGGATGTCGACAACATTGTTGTCAATATTCTGATATGGAACCATTAAATATGGATCCTTTGGAGGTACAGTATGCATCTAACTGCTGTAAATAGGACCATTACTAACTGCTGGCAAATAGCACATAATTCCTGTCCCCTTTAAATGCATGTCTCATCAAATCTGAATTCTTAGATCTTTCATTGTTTATTACTGAAGATATTTTCCTTGAAACAGTTTTCTTTCTCCTTGGACTTCATCTGTTCACATTTCTTATTCCTGCTGGGAGGTCATCATCTTCTGTTTATAGCATCACAACCTGTTTCCATGAAAATCTGACAAACGCTGGTAGAACCAAACACTCACTGTCTTACCCTGGGCAAGTAAATTAACCTCTCAGTGCTCCAGTACACCCAGCAGCATAAATGGGTAAAAGCAGGACCCCATTGGAAATGAGATGTTACATCTCAGTTGGGTTATCCTGAGTAAATAAATTGTAAACCTTATTAACAAAATATTTTGATGTCACAAAGGCAGTGGGGGCAGATGAAGTGAAATGGGCAAAGATACAGTTGTCATGAAAATGTCTTGATGATACAGACTACAATGTCCTGAAATGAGATTTAAGTCCATCCTGTCACTGCCAACTGCTGGAAATTCACTTTAAAGCATCTGTGGTATCTATATTAGAAATGTTTGTAAATAACTGCAACTAAGGACTCCCACATATAAATGAGATACCATATCTCATAGGGCTAAGCAGTGATTGTCATTTGCAAACTTTTATTAAGTACCCTTTTCCTTCACCAGCACTATTTGCAAAATGTGATGGCAGAGAAACTTCACCCTTAGGAGTGCGAGCCAGGTGCTGATGGGAATGGAGCCTGATTGCGAGTCTCTACCTCACCGCGTTACAAAACTTTATATTCTCACTATTTTTTTATTCTGTAGCAAAGAAAATACATTCATTCATTGCCTAATTGACTAGCCAGTGTGATAATTCCTTTCAGTTTATTTACGGTTACCACTTTTTCTTCTCTTCAAAGTTGACGACTGCTGAAGGTCAGTGGCTCCGCCAACTGTCAAACCAGGTATGGACAGTTTTAAACATGCGACGGCCACCAATGGTAATGGTGGCAATATTGCTACTAAAGGGGACATTCAAAAAAATAAAAGATTTATTTGCTAGCTTAAAACTGGATTTAGCAGATATGAGGGAAGGCATAGGATATTTAAAAAAGGACACAGAAAAAATAAATGAGAAAATGAATGCCTCAGAACAGAAAATTGCCCAGTTAGAATCTACAGTTAATTACCTTGAGGAGAAAACAGAGCATCAAAGTGACCAAGTCCATTACTTGTTACAAAAAATTGATGACATTGAAAACAGAGGGAGAAGAAATAATGCTAGAATAGTGGGGATCCCGGAGGAGGCAGAAGGCAATAATATGGCAGTATTTTTAAAGCAGTTTATTCCAGAAGTACTGGATTATCATTGGTCATGGCCCCTTGAAATTGAGAGGGCACACCGGGCTCTGACAGCTAAACCACAACCTGGCGGTAAATCAAGAGCCGTTATTGCTAATTTCCTAAGGTACTCAGTTAAGGATGAGATCATGAGAATTGCCAAGGACCACAAAGCCTTGAACAGGAAGGGAAACAGGATATATTTCTTTCAGGATTTCTCTAATGAAGTGGTAGAAAAAAGACGGGCATTGGATGTACTTCACCTGGCCCCATTGCATTGTCGACCTTCAGTTTTTTGAGTTCATTCAGGGCTCTTGTCTCTGTGAAAGGACTTGTCTTGACACCTTCGATGTGGTGTGCCATCCTGCGGTGAGATGGTCATTTGCCTGCTTCCTCCTGTGTAAAAACTGAGCAGAAGTATTTGTTCAGAACCTCTGCTTTCTCCCCATCGTCTTCTGTTTGTGGATCATTGTTCTTAGCCAATCTATTCCCCCTTTGCTCTTCCTTTTATCTCTCATATACCAGTAGAAAGTTTTGTCACCATGTTGGACTCCATTCGCTATCCTTTCCTCTGTTTGAGCTTTTGCAGTCTGAATTACATTCCCATCCTCTTTAAGTAATTCCTTATGTACCTCCTTGTCACTGTCATTTTTTGTTTCCATGTATTTCCTGAATACTTTCTTCTTCTCCTTGATTTTGGATGCTGTATCCTTTGTGAACCACAATGGTTTCCATCTCCTTTTGGATTTGCTCAGTAGCCTGTCACACTGTAATGTAACTAGTGTAATTGCTTCCTTCAGTCTCCTCCAGTATTTCTCCACTCCCCCTTTTGGCCAGCAACCCAGATTCTGTTTCAGACAGCTTTTCATTTTGATGAAGTCCACCTTTCATACGTCCAGGACCTTCTGTTTAGAGTGACTAATGTCTTCAGTCATGTTTACTGAAAACCATACTGTCCTGTGGTCACTTGGTCCCAGATGGGCTCTCATCTGTACGTTTGGAAGTCTGTCATTGTTGGTTAGCACAAGGTCCAGGACTGCTTCCTCTCTGGTGGGGGTTTCCGCCAGTTGGCTTAGGTCTGCTCCTTGAAGTGCCACTAGGAATTCCTTACTCCTTTCTGAAGCAGCCATGTAGGAGCTTGAATCTACATCCAATAAACTGAAGTCTTTGACCAGTAGTAGCTCACCGTTGTCTGCCGTCTTCTGAATTTTTTCTTGAATTTTCTTGTCTTTTTCTAATTCCTGAGATGGGGGGTCTGTATATCACTTTTACCTGTATGGGGGCTTTGTTTCTGGTTCAAAGAGTAATCCACAGGTCTTCAGCTTCACTGTGAGTCCCCCGGATTTCTGTAGCCTTGATTCCTTCTTTTAAATAGATAGCTACTCCCCTCTTTTTCCCCTTCTGATCCCTTCTGAACAAGTATCCTGAGATGGCAACATCCTGGCTGTGGTTCTCATTGAACCATGTTTCTGTCACTGCTACCCAGTCTAGGTCTGATTCTGCCATCATGGTAGTAAGATCTGGTATCTTATTTGCCAAATTGTGAGCGTTGGTGCACATTGCCTGTCAACCTTGGTTTCCTACCTTGTTTGTGAGTTTACCCATCTCCCATTGCATGTTATTTTTACAATTTTGAAATTTCTCTGGATATCTGAGTTTCTTATCATTTGTGGTGTACCCTGTGCTTTGTTCTGCTGGTGGTTTGCTAGCTATGGGGAGAGGGGTGACTGTTGCCCTGTGTGACGTAATGGGTGTCAGACCCTACTCCCCATCTGCTAGTTTAAATGATCTGCAAAAACATCAAACTTTTGCCCGAGCACTCTGCCCCCCTTCCTTTGTTAGGTGGAGGTCATAAAATTTAAAAAAAATTCCTCTCGCAGAAGTTTTGCCAATCTCCTTCGAATTGGTGTCATTTGTCATGGCACCAGTTTCTAAGCCAGGCATTTAGTTCACCTATTTCTCTTTCCTTGATCTTCTGTATGCTGCCACCCTTCTCCCAGACAGGCAGAACCTCAGACAAGGAGATGTCAGATGAAATGGATGCCAACTGATCACCCAGTCTGGTCTGGTGTTCCTTGGTCTTCTCTACTGACTGATTGGCGAGGTCATTTGTTCCAAGTGTTGGATAACAATCCTGTTGAAGACTGTTCCACAGTGCCAGCAGTTGACAATATCCATCCTGGCTGGATTCTGTGGTGTATACAAAGAACTAAATTAGAGAATATTTTTTTTGTCGTTATACCCAGCCCCTTCCTCTTCCCAGGCAGGAAGTGGGTGTATAGGGTCTGAGACTATATAAGGCGAAGGTGGGAATGGGGGAAGGTGGGTGGGAGCTTCCCTTGTTGCAAAAACTAAAGAGAAAATAAATAATGTAAAGGAAACCGTGGAGTCAGTGCTTTTGGGACTTAGTTATTCTGGCAATTCAAGAGCCCTTCTGGCTCCCTCAACAGCACACTCTTCTGGCAAAGATAATTTTTTTTCATCCTAGTCCAGCTCAGGTCCAGCTGGCAGTTTGGCTCCTGAGAAAAGGAGGCTTCTCATAGTAGGATGCACTGAGATGGTGGCTGATACCCTAATGTCAGCAAGGAAGCAGTCTGCATTATAAGAGTGTGGTTGACTTTTTCCCACTGTGTAAATTAGGCAGGTTTTCCACCTAGGAAAGCATCTGTGACCCAGATTTTGGATTTCCTTCAGGAGGAGGCAGACAAAGGTCTGACCTTCAGTACCTTGTGAGTACAGGTCTTAGGTTAGTGCAGTGTTCTTTCCTTGTGAGGGGCTCCCTCTGGGTCACAATCAGGCATTAGATGATTTTTCTAGAGCTTTCAGCAGAACCAAGCTGGTCTCTAGATCTCTAGTTTTCCCTTGGGATTGTTTCTCGCTTGGGATCTTAATGTGGTCCTTTAACGCACTCTACAATCCTCCATTTGAGATTTTTCCCAAGTCTTATAGGACATTCTGTCCATTCAGACATGTTTTCTTTTTGTTTCCTCTATAGATTTTTGCCTGGTGGAGCTGGCAGGCAGCTATGGCTCTCCACTTGGGAGAGCTCATCTCTCTGGCCCTACCTCCTGCACCAATCCTCCCTGGAAAATCCCCCACGGGTTATCCTCCCCATGAAAGGGCTGAAGGTGAAAAGTGTCAGCTTTCTCCCCTTCCCTGGATAGCCAACATGCAGACTCTGTGGATCGGCGCAGTGCAGTCAGGGCCATCACGGAACCTGCCAGCTCCATTTTCAAGTTTATGCCCATCCCCCCTCCCCGACCGACACTGAATGTCAGTGACGGGCCATCTGACCGCATCCCTCTCTAGCCATCGCTAGAGGGTGATCAGCAGGTGGGACAACAATCCCTCCTTCCCCGAAAGAGAAGAGCAATCCTCCCGATGCTAAATCCTCTCTTGCTCCTGCCGAGCTCTGGTGGTCCTGGATCGTTCCCGAACCTGGGTCGCCAGTGAGGCATGAGGTGTGGCATCCAGCACCTCAACCCTCAGCACCACTGGGCCGGCTATTAAGACATGTTTTCTAGTAGCAGTTTGCTCTGTCAGATGAATGTGGGAGCTGCAGGCACTCTCATGCAAGGAACCATATCTAGCTTTTCATCTGGATAAGGAAGTGTAAGACCCCAAAATGGGCTTACCTCAGCATGGTGGCTCCGGTCTCTCATGCGGTGCTGGCTGTCCCTTGGTTCCGGGTGAGAGTCACACCTTGTGGCTCTGGAATGCAGCTTGTGGCTCTGGGGTGTAGCTTGTGGCTGTGGCCACTGTATTCCTGCTGTCTCAGTCCATGCAGGGTCGGGCCGAGTGGCGGGGTGGTTGTTCTTCGCCAGGGGGTGCAGGGGTGGTCTCGGGTCTGGTTTTTGGGTTTGGCTGGGCTCAGAATCACTCCGTTCAAGTAGACTGGTGTTTAAATTGTAAATAGTAATGGTGTACCCACGAGCACTGCGCATGCACGGCCACCGGCTATCAGGAAAATTAAAGGAACAGCTGCTCCTTCTAAAAGTGAGTAGTTTCATTGCCAGCTGGCACCGCAGGGAGCATACTGTAAATAGTTATGTCGGGATTACCAGTCCCACAAGGTAGAGGGGAACAAAAATTTTTGGTGCCCTAGGTACCCATTGTCTCAGTGTTTTAAATAACTGTCTTTATTGATATGTATGTACTCCGGCTATGTTTTGTTTCAGCATGTCTTCTGCTGTTTTTAATTTGTAAAGCACTCTGAGCCCTGGTGGATATAATGCAATATAAAATAAAATGCCTTCACTTCCCAGTCCTTTTGGAAATCTGATAGCCTTTGAGTACTGTCTATAATAGCAAAAAATGTCCAAAGGCTTCCAAGGTAACCTTGGTTAGATAGTTCAGAACGTGTATGGCAAAGGCTATTGCAGTGGCAAAGTTGAAACTTTCAGCTTTGATCATAGTGCATTCAAACAGGGCTATGGCAGCCTCTTGGACAGAGAGAGCAGACACCTCAGTATCTGACTTGTGCAAGGGAGGAACCTGATCTTCCTTGCACACACTTGCAAAGCATTATATATTGGACACTCAGAGGTCCTCTGATGTGGTCTTTAGGTGTAAGGTGCTTAAAGGTGCAGTAAAGTTATAGTCAGTTAAAAGTTGGAAGAATATTCTTGTCCTAAATACATTTGATGGGTACTGCTTATCAAATTATAAATCATGAACGCATTCTTAGACATTCAGGATTATTTATTTCTGAACATTCCAGGTGCTCTTATCACCGCAAGATGGTGTCTCATGCACACCCTGACATTCCAAGGTCAGTTGGCAAAGTTCACTTCCCACAAAGGGGATTATCTAATGTTCTGCAATGTGACACATTTTGATTATAAATTCTAATTAAATTTATTTAAACAAAGATCTTTCACATGATTTATAATATGTTTGTATGTACAGTTTCTGTGTCTTACATGGTTATAAGAGTTTCTTCTCAAGACCTCTGTGTGCCAGAACAGCTCAGCTTTGCTTTGTAGTTCTCACCCAAAGAACCTGAGAGTGCCCTCTTATAAACATAAGCGACACAGCAAATGTACATATAAATATATATCCCAGCATTAAATGACTAACCCACAACGTGGAACAATACAGAAAAAAAAAATCAATCAGACTTACCATAATTTTTTTTTGGTAGTTCCAACATGATAGATAGTATGGCCTCCCATACACAACAAGGCAATTCTTCACCCAAGTGTTTTCTATGATGGCTGATGACCTCAAGAGCGTAGCTCGAGTGATCCCTTTGCAATCATAGAAAACACAAGGAGGAAAAGTTGTCGAGTTGTTTGGGAGGCCATACACTATTCTATATAGTGTATGGTGCCCCAAAACAGGATTGCTTACATTTTTTAGCCAGTGTCTGCCGCCAGAGACCCGCACTCCTGTTCTCTCCGGCCCCCCAGCCAGCTTGCATACAGGACTTGCCAACTGCCCCCTGTCCTATGAACGGCTGTGGGGGCAGTTGCATTGTAATGTCCTCACTAATGCAGAATGAAAAGTCATTCTGTGTTAGTGAGGACGTCACTACAGAAGCAGAATGACTTTTTGAGGTGTATAGATTTCCATACACAACCACATTCCACCATACACTATATTGTTGTTGGCACCATCCTAGAGTGTTTTTGCTCTGTAGAGAATATTCCATTACTGAGATGTGATTGGATTTCATGAATTACTTACTAGACAAGTTGATACTATTAGTTGTAGGCATATATTGTTTAGTAAAACGCAAGAAAAAACTGGCACCAAACTTTTATTAAAGTTCTGTAGTACAATAAAAAAGCTTACATATCAAAGCAGCTTACATTTGAACATTCTTTTCTAAATTAGGATAAAGTAGGATTATAACAAGTAGTATTAAAGCAGAGCTAAATAGTGGGGTCTTTGAGATTGTAATTTTACCCGTATTTAAATATGTTTCATAATTTTGAAGTTTTCACTGACCCTTTTTCATAGAGGGTCAGATATAGATTTTAACAGTCATATTTTGTCCTTTATATGGAACACTGTCACTTTAGTACAGCTGCAGTACTTCCGGGACTCTTGAGAAAGCCCACAGTGAAACTGATCAGGTCCTCGATTTGGACAGTCTGGGTGATTGTTTGAATACCTGCCACCACCTGGTAAGAACATGCAAATGTAAGTTGCTTTGATATGTAAGCTTTCTTATTGCACTACAGCACTATAATATGCACTGATCATTCCTAAGTCTAGTGCCATTTTTTCTTGTTTGTTTTGGACCACCATTTTACCTGGCACAGACCAGCTTCATCGAGTAACTTTTTGTTTGTAAATGTGACCCCCGTGGTGCAGTGACCGGATTCACACCGATGACTGTACAGGGCACACCTGGTTGAGGGGTTTGGGTCCATTCCTTCTCCTGTGGTAGCGGGGTTAGTTCCAGGACACATAATAAGTAGCCCAGTGCCTCCACCCAGAGAGAGTAAATAGGCCAGATGTTGTGTGCAGTACCACCCTCTGGGATGCAATACTTACCCACCTCCCTACACTGGACCAGACAAACCCATGGGGACTGCAACAGTTATTACCTTCACAAATAAACACTTAAATCAGAGCATACAAACTGAGGGCACACACAGGAGTGGAATTCAGACAATTAACAGTGCTTTTATTTAGGAACACAGGTCAGCAGCTGGAAAAAAGAGAAAAGTTAAGTAATTGCAAATCACCTTAAGCATTTCCCCATATATCAATACATCTTAAAAGCCTCAATAATGTAGGCTACTGTCACCCTCTCAGATCCTACACATTTTGAGGATGCACCCGCTCAAGCAAGGGGCACAACAAGAGGAACAAACGGTTTTACACAGGGTGCTGTAAACTCTTCAATTGGTACCAATAGATAAATGACAATCTCATGTATAACACAATTGGCAATAACTCTGGGTACCCAGGGATTACACTAGCGTCCTGGTGCAGGCCTGGTAGTGACAGTATGTAGTCTGTGTTCTTTCAGTGGCGCACTTAATGAACGGTAGCAAGCTTGCAATTTAACCCCCACCAAAAGACCATGGTGTGTTAGCACAATACTGAGAGCTTAAAATTCCAAATAAGAAGGCTTGAAACTCCAAACTGTGATCCAAAGTTGACGAACTGCAAAGACCTAGCCAGCTGTGCCAGAACTCACGTGACCCATGGATGCAGCAGTTCAGATGAGGTGGGGAACAGTACACAGCAGCAGGTTAAACCACAGTCAGGAGCTTTGGATTCTGTTGAATGTGCTGCAGCAGAACAGCCCTTCTAACTCATACCTTTCTGAATACAGCCCTCCTAACCCATACCTTTCTGAATACAGCCCTTCTGGCTCAATTCTCAACCACAGGAGCACCATGCAGTGGCTTCTCCTTTTCCAAGGAGCAACCCCACAGTCTGACTCCCCAGTGGATCAAGAGTGCACCCGTAATCAGGCATGTACCCCGTGGCCCCCTGTCCCCCAATCCACCCCACTAGATAAGGGCTAGCAAGCCCCTTACTTAGCTCTGGAGTAACCTGGTTAGGAAGCAGGTCTCTGTCTCAGTACAGCTCTGCAGCTTTGGAAAACAGCAGTGGCCCACAAGCTCACACTATCAATAATTTCTTCCACACAAGAACTAGTCTGAAATGGTCTCTGGATAGGGTAAACCCAGAGAAAAGTTCATGAGGGATTTTTTTTCTGACTGAACCATAGAGAGGGCTTGCAGGAAGTTTGGCCTGGCAAGGCCTCTCACTTTCTTTCACCAGCAGTGGATCTGAACACCACTGTGTCCTTCTCAGACTGTCCCGAACTCCTGAAAAACCTAGACACCTCTTTTCCTCCATTCAGTGTCTCATTGGGCAGGCAGGGCTGTCCATCAGTCCTTCTCCCCTGTCCATCCCTCTAATCGGCTCTTTAAGCCCACCACTCCATTTGGGAGGGTCTTTATTGCATCATCCCCCCCACAATCCCTTGCTGTGGTTGCTGGAGCTTCCTAGCCCTCTGATTGGATGGCTGGTGAGGACAAGGGTCATCAAAATGGCCACAGTCACACTCTGAAGGAGCCTTGTGCACCAAAGTCTTTATTTTACTATTAAATAGCCCCCTTATGGTGCACTGACCCCCTTGAGCCATCTAAGCCCTCCTGGGCTATTGTCTGGTTGAGCAGTGGTGGCTGTGGGTGCAGTGGGTTTGCAGTCGGCATGCTGACAGGGTCAGTGAAGCTGAGAGTGCTGAGGAGGAGCTCTAGCTCATGATGCTAGCTGGGTTTCGTGGTTCTGAGGGACCCAAGAGGAACAGTGGTCCTGGTCTTTTTCCAGTCCCCTCTGCCAGGATTGGGGGACTGGGATCTGAACTGTGGCCATGACTGCTGTTGAAAAGACACAGAAGGTGCTGAGGACATCTGTGCTCCCGCTCTCTTTCTCTCTCTCACACTGCCACCCATGTGGACAACCAGGTGAAAGCAGGCAGCAAGAATGGTAGCATTTCCAAGGGCGTTGGGAGGGTGGTAACAGCAGTGCAGGTAAGCTCACTCCTAAGGAGGGGGTTACATATATATATACTGTTTAGTGCATTTATTTTTTACCCAGGCTTTCTGTGAAGAGAATTCAGAATCAAAGTTGCTGTTGCAGAGATTTTACTGGAGAAGTTGGAGATATTATGAATCTTTAAATCACGAAAGACATGATCATGGAGAGTTTGATGCAGTCTACATATTCTTGTAAGGTAAAGCTGTGATTTTTTTTTTAAGGAATGCATAAATTAACCGTGACAGTCTCATGTTGCTGTGGGCTCTAAACTAATGACTGAACATTCTAAGATAAAAATGGCTCAAAATGGGGTGGAGCCAGGGGTTGTATAATGATGTCACGATTTGTAGTGTGTTTACACCTCGTGTATATATATATTACTTGGTAGTAAATGATTAACACAGTGACAATGTTGGAATCAACAGAAAATGAAATTACAGTAAGTCTGATTAAATTTTTTTGTCATTAAGCCACATAGCACGTTTTATTAAAGCAATTTTGAAAACTTAACTTGTCTGAAAAAAATGGTTCAATAAACTTAATGTCTTAGCAGGTTGTCAGACCCCAGAATATTACATTTCCACAGCACGCTCAGGATTATACTCTACATGCCTTATATGCCAGAATGTTGGAGGCTGCTATTCTTCACTTGGATACTGTGAGGAACAATAGTATCCTACCTTGTAGTTGTCTCCAGCTCCTCCATGACTTTTACCAGCCGCCATCTGTTCTGGCACACTCTGTTGCTCAGTCATTGTACCTGGATATTTCTAAATACAAAAATATTAGGAGATCTTGTTGAGAACTGCAGTCGAAGCACTGTTACTAAAACAGAAAAGTGCTTAGGGTTTTGAATTTTGGTGCAGTATCTCAAACATGATGATTATCTCCCATCTATTTTGACGGTAACGTGAGATAGACATTGATATATTTTGGAGTGTTATAGTTATTTTACAGTTATGTATAACTGGAGGGTAGGAGAGGCTGGGCTTGGAGGAAGTGGAGGAATAGGTGCATGTATGGGAAGCAGGAGAGTGGTAAACTGCAATAGCTGTGGGGTAGCAGTCTTTCTGGGGGTGATGTGGAGTAAAGGGGGATGTCCTGTGCGCAAGAGCCTGGAGCAGCTAAGGGGTGAAATAAGGCTGCTCAGATGGGAGCTGGGGAGGATGGTGTGGGATGTCAGAGGAGCAGAGCAGTGGAGGGAAAGGCAGAGGGGTGGTGCCCAGGGGAGTGACGGCATCAGGCAGGGGATTGTAGTGAGGAGGAGCACCCAGTATACAGGAGTATCTCCTCCTCAGAGGAATGAGGAGCCCAGGGTGGAGGAATGGCAAGTGGTGAGGGGAAGGGGTGTGAATGCAAGAGTAGCATCAGGGGTGGAAAATTCTAAAGGAGTGCCTTTATTGAATAGATTTGCACCACTGTCTGGAAGGAGGGAGGGGGCAGCAGGAGGTGAAGTAGGAGAACAGGTTGAGCCAGGGTTGAGAGTAGAAGTATAGGGGAGGGGGGAGGGAACTAATCAGGGTGGGCAGGGAAGAGGAGGCAGGCAAAATGGAGTGAAGGGAGAGAAAAGGAAAGGAAGAGGGGAAGGAAAACTGAAAGCAGATACCGATAGTCAAAAGGGGAGGGGCAGATTCTTTATTTATTTATTTAGATTTTGGTAACTGGGTAAGCCCACTGAGACCAGATATCCCTTTTTCAGGGGCGACCCGGAATTAGTTACAATGAGTACATATATTGGTGACATTGAACAGTAGTCTTAGATGATACATTTATAGTTGCAGTGAATACATACATAGGAATTTGTAGAAGGTGATATTAGGTGATACATATTAAGGAGTGGGATACATAGGAGCCACAGTAGAGTAGCTTTAGCTGAATACTTATTTAGTTACAGAGGGTACAGATTGGAGATGGAAAAACAGTTAAGGGGATAAATTGTGGATGTGGAGATAAGTTTACCAGGGTGCAGAGAAAGCAGTTAGGTGGGGAATCAGCTAGTACCAAAGGTGAGAAAGGAATGACAGGGAGCATGGATGCAGAGGGTGGAAGGGTGGCAATCATAGGGGACTCCATAATTAGGGGTATTCACTGGGGAAGGGGACAAAAATGCAAGCAGGAGGGTGGTTTGTATGCCAGGGATGACTGCAGAGAAGGTGTGCCCAAGAATAAGGGAAATAGTAAGGGAGTTTGGAGGAAAACCTAATTTAGTTATACATCTGGGAACCAAAGACCTAGCTGGGGAGGAGGTGGAGGTGGAGGTAGTGCAAAATAGGATCAGGGAGTTAGGGAAGATCTGCAGGGAGGAAAGAAGTTCACTGGCCTTCTCAGAGGTGATACCAGTACCAAGGGCCAGCACAGCCAGGAAAAGAAGAATAGAGGATTTCAATGACTGGCTGAGGAAATGGTGCAGGGAGGAGATGTTCATCTGTATTGGGGCCTGGGAGGAGACCTGGTCATACAAAGCACTCTTTTCACCAGACAAGCTACACCTCAGTAGGGAGGGTTTTGAGAGTACTCAGGGACAAACTGGTGGAATACATAACCACTACACTTAATTTAAATTATTGAGGGGGGCAGTGAGTGTGCAGGCTCACAGACTCTGAGAGGAGGAGGAGGTCAGTGAACCTCCCCCCCACAGTGATGGAAGAGTTCTGGAGGGAGGAGGTGGAAGGGGCAAGAACGCAGTTAGCAAAGGGTGGAGGGGTTGAGGAACACATAACAAGGGTACGTGGAAGGGTGCACACAGAGGGGATAAATGTGCATAGAAGAATAGAGGGAAGAGAAGGAAGGTCAGATTCTAGGTGGAGGGTGGTGTCTCTGAATGCACAGAGTCTTGGAAGCAAGATGGAAGACCTGCAGGCACTATTAGCGGATAGGAGGGTGGACATAGCTGCAGTAACCTAGACTTGGGCAACATCACACCATGACTGGGACCTTGCAATCCCTGGATATAAACTATACAGGAGGGACAGGGTAATCGGGATGGGGGAGGGGTGGCAGTTTATATCAGGAAGGGAATAACTTGCACAAGGGAGAAGTCAGAGGAAGGTGAGGTGGAGGCATTATTGGCTCAGTTAAGGTCAATAGAGAGAAAGAAAGGTGAGGTTGGGGTGGTTTATAGACCACCCAGTCAGGATGAGGAGAGGGACAGGGAACTGAGCTCACAAATATCGGAAGCTGCAGGGAAAGGAGAGGTGGTAATTGTGGAGGACTTCAACCTGCCCAAGGTGGACTGCAGCATATCATCCACGACATATGCTAGGAGTCAGGTGATCCTGGAAGGACTGCAGAGTGGGTTCCTGACTCAGGGTGTCATTGAACCAACAAGAGCTGAGGCAATTCTTGATCTGGTGCTCACAAACTGGGAGCATACACAGGAAATAATAGTCAGGGAGCCACTGGGTGGAAGTGACCATTGCACAGTATGGTTCCAGTTGGATATGGGCAGGGAAAGCATCCTGACTAAGACCAAAAACTTGGATTTCAGGAGGGTGGACTTCAGAAAAATGGGCAAAGTGCTAAGGAGCCATCTGGTGGGCATCAGAGCAGATATGGGGGTGGACCAAAGGTGGTCCATCATTAAGGAAGGAATACTGGTTGTCACAGAAGAGTGCGTTAGGCTCAGGGATAAGAACACATAAGCCAAAGCGCCTAGCTGGTTCAGTTATGGGGTTGCCCAGGCAGTAAGGGAAAAGAGGTTGGCCTATAGAAAATACAGGAAGACCAAGAGAGAGGTGGATAGGGAAAATTACCTAAGGTTGGCTAGTGAGGCAAGTAAAAAAGTCAGGTGAGTAAAGGCACAGAAGGAGCTGCAGATAGCTGAAGGAATTAAGAAGGGGGAGAAGTCTTTCTTTCGCTATTTAAGTGAGAAAAGGGACAAGAAGGATGGGATTGTTAGGCTTAAGAAAGGGGTGGAGTGGGTGGAGGATAATTGGGGAAAAGCAGAGACACTAAATGAATACTTCTGTTCCATCTTCACCAGGGAGAAGGACAGACCAGTGCCTTCAAGAAGGAAAAGAGGAGCGGGGGGGAGGGGAACACCGATGTAGTGATAGAGGAGGATAAAGTGAGGGAGGGGCTGCTAGCATTGAAGGTGGACAGATCACCAGGCCTGGGTGGCATACATCCAAGGATACTAAAGGAACTGGATGAGGAGCTTGCAGGACCACTAGCAGACCTATTTAATAGTTCACTAGAGACAGGCATAGTACCGCAGAACTGGAGAACAGCACATGTAGGATGACCCAGGGAATTATAGACCAGTCAGTCTGACCTCCATTGTGGGCAAGCTCATGGAGACCATACTAAAGGAAAGGTTGGTGGAAAATCTAGAGGAGCATGGTCTCCAGGATGCGAGGCAGCATGGGTTCATGGGGGGGAAGGATCATGTTAAACAAATCTGATTGACATATTTGACAGTGTCACTAAGACAGTAGACAGGGGCCAAGGGGTAGACATCCTTTATCTTGATTTCAGCAAGGCCTTTGACTCCGTGCCCCACAAAAGGTTGATCAGGAAGTTGGTGGATCTCAGGGTTGGGGAAAAGATGGCCAGATGGGTGCAAAACTGGCTGAAGGACAGAACCCAGAGGGTGGTTGTGGGGGGAGAGTTATTTGGCACAAGACAGGTAACCAGTGAGGTCCGCAGGGCTCTGTGCTGGGGCATGTGTTGTTCAATGTCTTCATCAATGACATTAGAGATGGCATTAAGGTCAAAATGTGCCTATTCACAGATGACATCAAGCTCTGTGGGAGAGTGGACACAGCTGAAAGGATACAGGACCTACAGGAAGATCTGGAAAAGTTAGGGAGGTGGTCCAGGATCTGGCAGCTTGGCTTCAATGCCAAGAAATGCTCAGTTATGCATATTGGAGCCAAGAATCCTAGGACAGAGTACTACCTGGGTGGAGTCCAAGTATCTGCATCAGAGGAGGAGGAGGAGGAGAAGGACCTGGGAGTGATGATCACTAGTGACCTGAAGCACTCCATGCAGTGCAAGAAAGCATCAGCAAAGGCAAACAAGATGCTGGGATGCATATCTAGGTGGATCAGTAGTAGGAGAGAAGAGGTTATACTGCCCTTGTACAGGTCACTGGTAAGGCTACATCTAGAGTATGGAGTTCAGTACTGGTGCCCACACCACAAAAAGGACATTAACCTGCTGGAGAAGGTCCAGAGGAGGGCTACAAAGATGATAGCTGGTCAGCAGGGTAAAGCATATCAGGAGAGGTTGAGGGCACTGAACATGTACTCCCTGGAAGACAGAACAGAGAGAGGAGACATGATTGGGACCTTCAAGTACTTGAAAGGGATAAATAAGGTTTATAAGGAGTGTCTCTTTAAGCTAAGTGGCAATCATAACATGACGGGTCACAGTCTTAAGCTGGAGGGTGGGAGGTTTAGGAGGGAGGTCAGGAAGCACATCTTCACAGAGAGGGTGATGGACACTTGGAATGCTCTGCCAGAAGAGGTAATCTCATTGAAGACAGTGGGCAGCTTTAAGAGAGGCTGGGACAGGTATAGGGGGAGGGTAAGGGTCATGGGTAGGGAGGGAAGATGGGAGGAGTGGGGAGAGGGGGCAGGGACAGTAGCTCAAGCTGTGGACCCTGTAACATGAGCAGACTTGACAGACCAAATGGCCTTCTTCTGCTGGCTTCTTCGTATGTTCATATATTCTAAACAGGGGTCTACAGCTACTACAACTACGTACAATATTAAGAGTTTACAATGAATGTGCTCCCACAAAACCCCTAGATCAGCAGGACTACAGAAGCCCCAGTTAAAAATGGTATGCGCCAGCACACAGGATAAAACAGACCATTGGAATTATTCTGAGTCTCAGTCAGGGGCAGAGCAAATTTGTGTTACTGCCAAAAACAATTACTGTATATTCAGTACCCAGCACACACACCACAGCGGGAAGAGCCCACCTGCAAGTCTAGCACAATGCAGATCACCATTCCAGATGTTACCAGGTGCATCAGCACTTGCAGGGACTAGGTATCACTTTATGTTTCAAGGCACAGATCATATAGTAATTATCTGTTAGTAACTGTATAATAACAGGACAACTATTTGTATTACATAGTTATATGGCTAAATGGGCAGACTGGGGATAGACTAATGAATTTCTATCTGTCATCGGAATGTATGTATCAGACGGGTGGGGTGGCCAGCCAAGAGCCAGCAGAGACATATTTTTTGGAGCTCAAACCTTATGGCACATACAAAACATAAAATTTAACTTTTTTTATGCTCAGTTCTGTAATTTACAACTTAGTCAAGACTGGAGAGTATAGGGAAAAAGCAATGCGCAAATTGGGTAAAAAGGGGCCTGGTGGTGCTGAGGTTTGAGGCATTGGATTCCACACCGGTGACCCAGGTTCAGGAGTGAGCCTGGGTTGTTGGGGGTTGGCTGGGGAGGGAGAGGATTGAGCCTCCAGAGGACAGCTCTCCTCTCCCGGGAGGGAGGGAGGGGAGGTTCCTGCTTGGCGCTTGGCTGGCCTCTGGGGGAAGCCAGATGCAGAGCAAGTGCTGGAGCATAGAAAAAGGGGGTCAGGAGTGGCAGACATCAGTGGCAATGCCTTGATGTCTGGGCACTAGCCACACCCTAGAACAGGAGAAGAAAGCCCTTCCAGCTCTGGCGGAGGTGGATCACAGGAGCTTGCCCTCGATCTGCAGCCACCCTCCTGGCACCATCCCGACTGACAAGACTAGAGGTTCAGGGTGTCAGGCCCACCCCATCCCCATCTGGGGGGGGTAAACCACAACTACATGGGTGAAGGAGGGTCAACCAGGTGAGGTGGACCACAGAGGAATGACTCCTAGGTGCTCCTGAGGAGACCAGAGCTGTGGGGAGAGGAAGAGTGCAAAAATAGCAAGTTAAAAAAAACTAGGTAAAAAGAATGCTGGTGAGGACCTTCTTAAACCAAAAACAACAGCATGTCCTTCAAACCAAGAGGCTGATGGAGTGGCAGCCAAAGGGAGCATGGATGAATCCCTTGCAGCCACTTTGGCTACAGTCAGCCACAACATTAAAATGCTTTGTAAAACCGTAAGTGACCTGGACAAAAAAATGGACACAATCAATGGCCGGGTGGTTAAACTGGCAACTCAGGTATCCACTATTAAGCAGGACACAGGGACCACTTTAGGGATGCCAGAACAGGCCAAGGTGCAGCAGAAAACTTAAAGAGAATGCTGTTTTGAAACTCGGAAATGGAACACCTTGAAAACAAAACTTAAGAGGCCCACATTCACATCACGGGGTTGCTGGAAGAATGTGAAGGCCAAAACCTAATGGACATTCTGTGTTCTTGGCTGGGTTCATAGCTCTTTAATAATCGAGATGCAACACCAGTAGATACAATGAAATCATGCCACATCACATCACATAGATTGTCTGGGAGTGATACTCTCCTGAGAACTACCCTAGCTGTTCTGTGAAGTGTCATCTAGTGAGACTGTATGCTGGCAGCTGCTAGAAGACTTGGAGGACTGAACTACAAGGAGTCGATTGTTCAGGTCTTCCCTGACCTATGTTTTGCCACCAGACAAAGGAAAAAATCTTTTCACTCCATTCGGCAGCTGATCGTTCTGGTTGTGGCTACTTCACATATCTTTCATGCCAGACTTAAGAGTACAATATGCTGGCAAAACATATGTATGCACAGACCCTGCTGGCATGAGGAAACTGGTGCAAACAAACTGAGGTGCAAAGGGTTGAGGTGAATACAATGAGAGACACAAAAGCAGAAGATGAGAACTGAACTGTGTCTGTGAGTAGAAATGAAACACAAGTAGTCCAGGCTTCTGTGCCACTTAATGGCATTGTAATTGTGCAGCCAGAACACTGATCTTCAGGACTAATGATAAAAAAATTTCTCTAAGCCAGGGACTGTATGGTACACAGCATAAAGCTGTTCCTCTTTTGTATAAACATTCAATGACTTGTGTACCAGTAAGCAGCAAATTGTGTAAGTTTATATGAGTTTAACTGGGTGGGTCATTTTCTTTAATCTAGCTTTTTCTCCATGGGGAGGTGGACAGGCTCTCAGACCTCTCCTCACTCCCTATGACTGAAGCACATCTCTCCAGATTCACTGGAGTTGAGTCCCTCATGGATTTTTCCCCCCATGGCAGAGCCAGGAGGGGGAGGGCTTTCCTCCCCCCTCCCACCCCGCTGTACAATCCAGCATGTTCCAGTAGTCTGGTGGTGGCGGAGACCATGGGGGAGTGAGCAGGGCTTTTCCTTGTTCTCCTGCCCCCTCCTGCACAGACACATCAGGACCGGTGCATTAAGGTACACACATCCTGCAGAACCGTGGCCCTGCCCTTCAAGTCACTCGTGACCTGTAGTACCACTGGGGCTTCACCCGGTGGCAGTCATAGGGTGAGACAGTTAATTGATAATGCCAATTTCTGCAAAACTGGCACAAATGCTTTACATATCAAGCCCTTTTAGCACCTTGATATTTAGTCACCGAACAGTGCAACCGAAATTACATTTCTGCCATTAGGGGGTTAAAAATGCCACACAGGGCAAGACTGATAAGGCTTTATCTTATCCGGCACATTTTAATGTTTCAAAGATATTGCAGTCTTAATAAGAAATATCTGGCATGCATCTTGTAGACAGTCCTTTTTTATCTTTTTCACAGTTTAGAGAACTGTCCATAACCGGAACAAGTCAGGGTTACAGTTTAACAAAACTATGACATCAAATTAATAAAATTGTTCATTTCTGCATAAACTCTTCTTATGTTTTTAAAAGCTTTCTTTTATTGGAACTAAATGAAAAAGAGCAATGCTTTATACAGTAGCTAGTTTGCAAGCCCCAACAAAATGTTTCCAATCGTTACTACTGCTGTTCACTTGTGCAAAAGCATTCTGAGCATACTGTCAAATTATCAAGCAGTTATTTTACTGAATTTTTCCTTCGCAGAACCATCACTACTGATCTTTTGCAATGTTCTCAAGAAATGATAATTCTCAAAACACATTAAGTGTTGCTTCGGTATGTCAGGTTGTCCCATTACAGTTGATAAAACCTATTTTTAAAATCTGACAAATCTTGTAAAAAAATCTAAAGTATCTTAATTCCATGAAATGTTTGTGACAATGTTGTAAATAGTTTAAGGCACATAGAGTACAGAAGCAACTGTAAATGTATCAAAAGACAAATCAGAATAAAGCTTACCTTCTCTGGTGAATGTGATAGTTTCAGTAGCAACAGGCAGCTGTGTGTGAGACAGAACTACAGTATTTATGGTTTCTTTCTGAAAACAACAGCAGATTATTTGAGTGTTGAGGCAGCACTACTGTCTTTTGAATTCCATCCATCAGATTTCACCTCAATAGCTGGCCCTGGGGACATGGAATGACAGCATTGTTCAAAAGTGTGTCCTCTACACCCTAAAACCTGCCAACTGGTTTAGAGAAGATTAGGATTTAACTTCTGATCAGCATGTTCATATCGCTACGTATCACGGCCCACTGCCAAACTTTCTACAAACTAGCACTATCAGCATTTTGAGGAACAGTTCATCAGGACCAGCTGGAGTCATGCACAATATAACTTAAAACTCTGGAAAAGTTTTACCTTTGTTTTCTGCCCAAAAATCCCAACATGATTCCAAGTGCTAGTGTACTCCGCAAACAGAAGATGTAAATTGTTGTAATGCTATGCCTGTGAACCCACTATTATGCAAATTGATCTCAAGCTCCACTGTTACTCAAGGACCTAAAGGTGTTTGTCACATCACCAAGGATTTTTTTTACGTTTCCAGAACTGTTGTAGATTTTGTTGATGGAGAACTGTAGCAATCAATTAGCTCTTACCTGTAAGCATTCATCGTTTGACCAGTAAAGCGGCATGTTTCTGGCGCTTCACAAGGAGTTTCAATTTCATTTAGAAGAGTTCCAGGAGCTCTAGTAAGTATGGTTGTGCTGGGGCTCCATTAAGAGTATTAAAGCGCGCTGTTCCGCCACTTCAATGCAAGTGAGCAGAGCAGCGCTACGACTATTATACTTAATGAGATTCTCAGAGCTGGCCATACTTCCAGCTCACGGACTTTTACAAAATAAACTAAACTCCCTTGCGGCGCAAGAAAAATGCCGCTTTTGTGGGCTAAAACTAAACTGGTGGGTAAGCTTTATGGGGCAAAGAGCTAATCGATTGTTACAGTTCTCCTTTAATTGCAGGATGGAGCCAGATATTTACATCAGAGGGACAGGGAAACACCACTGACCAGCTCTGAGAACAAAACAGAGCAGTCAGAAGTAAATACTTAGGTAAATCTATAGGACTAGATTTTGAAACAGATTTTTGGGGTACAGGTCCCCATAGGGTCAGACCTTTGACATGCAGGACTTACAGCACCACCTCTGGAGTTTCTATGCCTACATCAATGCGATGCCTGCTAGACCCCTTCATTGTGGTTTTGGGTACATGACAGGAGGGCCTCTTGAATGCTTCTTTAAGGCACTTGGGTCTATCCTTGGAAGCAAGCTGCTGTAAAATCAGCCACTGCTGAAAAATTGGGCACAGATACATAAAATGGGCTTTGTACACCAGCAGCACCTAAGTCGACGGCTGCACTTGTGTCAATCAGCATGGCGCCTGCATTCAAAACTCCTGCTTGTTGTGTTTTTTTGTAATCTCTGAAGACCATAATGTTAGTTATATGTTTGTCTGTATCCTTTAAGAGAGTTTCCAGGATGCTGATCAATGAAAACTACTAAAACCAAATCACCATTCTCTTAGCTCTTAGGTGTCAGCGTGGCTCAGTTGGTAGCACGTCTGCCTCTGGACCAGAATGTCATGGGTTCTCGTCCCACAACAGGATTGGGCTTGCACCTAAAAATCGCTGGCATCCGAGTGCAGTATTGGGGGGTGCTGTACTGCTGGGGTGTGCTGTCTTTTGGATGAGACGTTAAACTGAGGTCCCTTCTACCCATCCTGGTGGTGTCCAGGTGGAAGTAAAAGAACTCAGGGCACTCTTCGCAAAGAGTAGGGGACATTCCCGGTGTCCTGGCCAACATTCCCCTTCCCATAAACTGGTTCATGCAATTATCCAGGCTGTGTGTGGGTGATGATGTGCGATATGGCCGCCACTACACATTCAGTCACTTCACTACCAGTCTAGCATTGCTTGTAAAGCACTTTGGGATACACTGTGTATGAAAAGTGCTATATAAATGCTGATTCTTCTTCTTCTTAGGTGCCCAGCATTAAATGATAGATTTAATCCCTAATTCTCAGCCCTCTTGTGTTTAACCATTGCATTTAGTTCTTTATCTTCATCCCATGTCTGTGTGTACTTTTATGTTATGTATTTATATCTGGATATACCTGTACATGCATATCTATACAGGCTTATGTTTGTGGAGGCATATTCATATGGTCATTTGTACTAAACATATATATCTTAGTATTTTCTGATTCCACCCACACTTGTCATATTTCAGCCTTGTTACTTTGCCCACTGATTAGACCCTAGAAACATAAAATTTGACGGCAGATAAGGACCACTTGGCACACCCAGCCTGCCCTTTTTTCCCTACCTACATTGTTACTGCAGACCATACTTGATCTACTGCTCCTTCTCCCTCCCCCCTTCCTTTCCACTGCGATTTTCTTATGCCTATCTTATGCATTCTTGAACCCTGCCACTGTCTTTGCCCCACAACCTCTGCTGGAAGGTTGTTCGAGGAATCCACCACTGTTTCTGTGAAGAAGTACTTCCTCACATCTCTCTTGAACCTATCACCCTCCAGCTTCATAGCATGTCTCCTTGTTCTTGAGCATTGTTTCTTCTGAAAAATACTTCCCTCCTATACCTTATTTACCCTTGTGAGGTATTTAAAGGTCTCTATCATATCCCCCCCTTCTCCCTCCTCTCTTCCAGCGCATACATATTGAGGTCTTTTAGTCTCTCTCCTCATAGGGCTTTTGATGCAGACCATTTTAGTTGCCTTCCTTTGGACAGCCTCCCCTCTGTCTATGTCTTTCCAGAGATGTGGTCTCCCAAACTGGACAAAGTACTCTAGGTGGGGTCATACCAAATATCTATACAGAGGTAACACCACCTCCCTCTTTGTGCTGGTGATACCCCTCCATATGCACCCCAGCATCACACTCGCTCTCCCGACTGCCTTGTCACACTGCTTGGCCACCTTTGCTGTAGGTCATTCAATATGATTACCCCCAGGCCTCTTTCCTGATTGGTGGTTATCAATACCACTCCACCCAGTCTGTACTCTGCCCCTGGGTTCTGCATTATTTTGTACTTTTTCACATTGAAACCCAGCTGCCATACCCTTGACCACTCTTCTAGTTTTCTCAGGTCTCTGCTCATCCTTTCCACTCCCCCAGGAGTGTCCACCATATTACCCTACTTTGTAACATCAGCTGTTCTACTTGTAATGCTTGCTTAATGACTCCACTGGGGTTATCAGACCAGGGCTGGGGTGTTATGTTAATCCTGTGGGAATCCCTTCCTTCTGACAGACAATGGAAGAGGACTGTGCATCAAGGGACCTTGTGTGATGCAACGTTCAGTTTCAGCTCCTCATCTGCTCCCTCTGGCTCAGCTAGAGTACTGGTGCTGGCCTTTAAGAGGAAACAGAGACATTACTCTGATGAAAACACAGCAGCAGTCTCACATTTATTAAAGCACCTTCAGGAAATCCTGGCAAGTATTGATGGTACACATACAGTCACAGAGATTGGACAGTCACAAACACAAGGAGATATTTAAAAATGTATAAACAGTAAAACTGAAATTAAACACAATGTGTGCCCTATTTCATTAATTTACAGTGTCCCAAGCTTAAAGAGGAACTGGGCTGCAAAAGCATGGAGAAGTATGCAACAAGTGTGCATGCTTCAAGGCTTCTGTGTCTTCCCTCTTGCTGCCGTCTTCACCAGGCTTGCATCTCCAGGTACCACCAGGTGGTACTCAAGCAGCAAAGAATAGTCTGCCACCCACAGATATCATCATCTGAGATGTTCTGTCTTCTTCGCCGCCCGGCCAGCCCACAATGGTCTGGGCTTATTTCTGAATCCAGATTGCCAGGACTATGAGTGATAACTCTGCCTCTGTGTTAATGGATTGTCCCAAGATCCTATGGTTTTATGTTTCTAAAATGCACTGCAGGCATGGCATCAACATCACTACCATCCACAACCCAGAAGTGAGATGCTCTGTCAGCCTCTAATGGCAGTCACTGGAACTGCAGCAAGCGTGGTGGCCTGCCACTCCATATTAGTGGATAGGAAGCACTGGACATCAGACACTGAATGGGAGGGAGGCTATGGTCAGCCTCCCCTGTGCAAGCCTAATGTGGGTACAACATCCAATTCATTGAGAAAAGGAGGGTTTATTGATTTATTTATGAAGTTTTTTTATTACCAGCTAAGTACACTGGGAAAACTGCCTATTTTCAGGCACGACCTTGGAGAGTACAAACAGCACAGTGCCAAAGTGAAAGCATGAAATACAAGAGAAATAATCACATCCCCTGAGGATTCCAGTTTTTAAATAATGTTGGGCACTGCAGCTGCCTAGATGGCAGAAAATGAAAATTAAGGACCCCATGTCCTGTTTTTCCAACTAGTATTTCCTCTGTGTTCCTATATTAAACATGCCAGACAAGGCAGAACTACTGAACAAATACTCCTGCTCAGTATTCACTAAGGTGAGGAAGGGTCAAGGACCACAGTTGGGTTGCAGAGGCAATGGAGAGGGAGAAGTGGACACCAGTCCATTCACAGTAGTGAGAGTTCTGGAGGAACTCACAAAGCTGAAGGCAGATAAAGCCATGGGACCAGACCACATACACCCAAAGGTATTAAGGGATCTGAGAAGGGAACTAGCATTGCCTCTGGTCACCCTGTTCACAGAGTCACTCAACACAGGCATGGTTCCAGAGGACTGGAGGAGGGCACATGTAGTCCCACTGCACAAAAGCTGCAGTAGGGAGGAGGCAGAGAACTACAGGCCAGTCAGCCTCGCCTCAGTGGTGGAAAAGATGATGGAGACACTGTTGAAAAAAAGGATAGTGGCACATATGGAAACCAGCAGTGCTCAGGATCAGAGGCAACATGGATTCACAGCAGGAAGGTCATGTCAAATGAATCTAATAGATTTTTTTGATTGGGTGACTAGGGAAATAAATCAGGGAGGGGCAGTAGATGTTGCCTACCTATAGTTCAGCAAAGCCTTCGACACCATCCAACATAGAAGGCTGATTAACAAGATGGGTAGTTTGGGCATGAGAGACAAGGTGGTGAACTAGGTTAGGAACTGGTTAACAGACAGGAGACAGAGGATGGTGGTAAATGGGGTACAATCTGGGGAGAGGGGGGTGACCAGTGGGGTACCACAGGGATCAGTACTAGGACCAGTCCTGTTTAATGTCTTCATTAGTGACATTGCAGAGGGACTGGAAGGAAAGGTCTGCCTGTTTTCAGATGACACCAAGATCTGCAACAGGGTGGATACTCCAGAAGGGGTGCAGAAAATGAAGAGGGACCTGGAGAAGCTTGAAAGATGGTCAAAGATGTGGCAACTGAGGTTCAATACAAAGAAGTGCAAAATAATGCACCTGGGTAGAGGGAACCCTGGGAAGAGCTACAGGTTGGGGGGGAGCTGAATGTCACCAAAGAGGAAAGGGACCTAGGGGTTATCATCTCTGATGACCTTAAGGTATCAAAGCAGTGCACAAAGGTGGCAGGGAGGGCCAGTGGCATGCTGGAGTGCATAGGCAGGGGTATCACTAGCAGGAGACAAGAGGTGGTGATGCCATTGTATAAAACATTGGTAAGGCCTCACCTGGAGTACTGCATGTAGTTCTGGAGGCCACACCTGTGCAAGGACATAGATAAGGTTGTGACTATCCAGAGAAGGGCAACAAAGATGATGCAGGGCTTGCACCACAAAACATATGAGGAGAGACTAAGGGACCTCAATATGTACTCACTGGAGGAGAGGAGACAGCGAGGGGACATGACTGAAACTTTCAAGGGCACAAACAAGGTGCAGGTGGGGGACCTTTTCCAGTGTAGAAAAAGTACTAGAACAAGGGAGCACAATATGAAATTGGAAGGGGGTAGATTAAGAAGTAATGTGAGGAAGTTTTTCTACACAGAAAGGGTAGTCGACGCTTGGAATAGTCTGCCACAGGAGGTAGTGGGGGCAAGCACAGTGGAGGGGTTTAAGCATGCCTGGGACAGGCACAAGGGATGCTTGAGAGGGGAGGGAGTGATGAAACGCCATTGATCACATTGGGTCAGTGGCGACATACAATGTATAGGGCGTACGGGCAGACTGGATGGGCCTAGCGGTCCTTATCTGCTGACAATTTCTATGTTTCTATGTTTCTGTGTAGCAACTTGCTGTGGACTAGCGGAGCTGGTAGTACACATTGTACTACTACACAGGAAACTCAGGTACTTGTAGTGTTGCGGTACCATTTTCAAACTGGCAGAAAGCTGTAGCAGGGTATGTTCAGTTGTTCTCAGTCTTAGAGATGGTAGTTAGAAGCTGTGAGCTGGCACATGGCTAACTCCTGGTGGCCAGGATGCCATCTGGTGCAATCACTCTGATGAGGGAGTAAGGACACCCGGGGTTGGGGAAATCACTCCATGAGGTTGATATTGGCATGATGTCCAGTATCCATCTGGACCAGCTGTTCCAGTGTAGAAAAACTACTCTACTTCATTCATGAAGCCTGGCTTCTTCACCATGACCTCCTGCCAACTGGGTGATGGTGGAACCTTCTTCCCAATCTGCCTCATACCAGTGCTGCCACTGGAAGGTACACCATGAGACTTCTAATCTAGGTGAGTGAAGGGGGCAAGAAGGTAAAGGTAGAGTGACTGAGGGTCAGACAGTAAAAGTATTAAACAGAAAAGTTGCAGCTTTCACACATTTTTCATCTGCAGTGATCCAACAAAGAATGTCAGCAGAATTGATCAGATATAAATGACAATTACCTATACATAACAAATCCAGTATTCACTGCTCTGTTATGTAGTCTTGAGTCTTCTTTGCATTTCTGAAAGACTGCTTGAGCTTTGACTTGCTGTTTGCACCATGTGACTTCAAACTAAAGCTTATAAACAGTCAGGGTTATGACTAAATGAAATTCCTTTGTCAATTTAGCTATTTGTCAGATAATTCCTAGTACAAGACTGAAGGTGAAAACAGACCTTTTTCTATTGAAAAATACTCCCAACTCATTTCTTCCACATCTTTGCCTCAAGCATAGAGTAGCACAAATGTTATGTAAAACTCTCTCATATGAATGACACTACCCAGGATGCTTTGCAGGATGCAGTTTGAGGCTCTGAAGTGTATGCAATATGCAAGTGAGTGAGAGACGCAGAAACTCAACTGTCTGGACATAAGTTCTGTGCAAGTATCCTTTCTGGATCCTACACACTGCTTTTCTTTCAAACTGCCTCCCCTACCTCTGTATGTATCAAATATCTGTTTTCCTCTGGGGCTGACCAGGTACTTAGCTGAGAGGGTGACTACACTAAACTGAAGAGTGCCAAAGCGATAAAATCTGTGTCTGTAGTTTGTTGTGAGTATAAACTGGAATGAATGCCCAAAAATTATTTGGGATTAACTTGTGTTTTGTTACAGACTTGTCAAACTGACCTATACAAGTATTTTCATACTGTTACCTAGAGAGGGTATGCATGTGGTTTGGAGGTAGACACTGAAGCCGGCCAATGAGTACATTTGCTCTTTCCCTGAATATTTTTCAAAGATACTACACACTGCTATTATAAATTGCCTCTCCAGTATGGTACCGCTGCACGTTTAAAATGTTTTCTTTTCTGTGGGTAGTGCTAGAGCACACCAGGGATGGTGCAGTTTTGGACCTGGTACTCACCAATGGGGATAGAATTGAGAAAGTCAGGGTGGGTGAACACCTAGGATCCAGTGATCATCACACTGTGATTCAGCATGAGTACAGTGGCAGAGTCAAGCCTCACAAAGGCGAGGGTCCTGAATTTCAGGAGGGCAGACTTTACTAAGATGGGGATATGTCTCAAGCATGCCCTGGTAGGGAGGGACAAAAGTGGGGAAGTGGAGGAGCAGTGGGTCCATCTGAAAGGAGCCATAGTGCAGACAACAAACCTTTGCATTAGGCAAGTAAACAAGGGCAAGAGAAAGAGAAAACCACTATGGTTCTCAAAGGTAGTGGCCGGGAAGGTAAGGGCGAAAAAGATGGCTTTCAGGAAATACAAGGAAACACAGCAGGAGGAGGACAGGGTAGTGTATCTGGATAAACAGAGGGAGGCAGGGAAAGCAGTCAGGAGAGCATAGGCACAAACGGAGGGAAAAATAGCACAGGAGGTAAAGACTGGAGACAAGACTTTTTATAGGTACATTAGTGAAAGGAGAAAAAACAGGGGTAGGATAGTAAGGCTTCAAGGGGAAGAAGGAGAGTGTGTGGAACGGGACCTGGAAAAAGTATCAATACTGAAGAAAAAATTTTGTTCTGTATTCACAGAAGAAGGTGAGGGACCATAGTTAAGACAACATGAACAAATATGGGAGGGAGATAGACACCAGTCCATTTACAGAAGAGAGAGTCCTAAAGGAACTCACAAAACTGAAAGTGGACAAGGCAATGGGACTGGATGGGATGCATCCTAGAATATTAAGGGAACTACGGGAGGTGCTGGCGCCACCACTGGCAGCACTGTTCAGCAAGTCATTCGATACAGGAGTGGTTCCGGAGGATTGGAGGAGGAGGGCAGATGTAGTCCCTCTTCACAAAAGTGGTAGTAGGAAGGAGTCTGGAACCTACAGACCAGTCAGCCTCTCCTCAATAATGGGGAAGATTATGGAATCACTACTTAAACAAAGGATTGTGGAACATCTTGAAGCCAGTGGAGCACAAGATCTGAGATAGCATGGATTTTCAGTGGGAAGGTCATGTCAAATAAATCTAATTGATTTCTTTGATAGGGTGACTAAGGTCGTGGATCAGTGGAGGCCGGTGGATGTCGCCTACCTGGATTTCAGTAAGGCCTTCAATACCATTCCACATAGAAGACTTGTGAACAAGCTGGGCTGCCTGGGAGTGGGTCACAAGGTGGTAAACTGGGTTAGGAACTGGCTGAGTGATAGAAGACAGAGGGTCATGGTAAATGGTGCTCAATCTGAAGAAAGGAAGGTGACCAATGGGGTGTCACAGGGATCAGCCCTGGTCCCAGTCTTTTTTAATGTCTTCATAAGTGACATTGTGGAAGGGCTGGAGGAGGTGTGCCTCTTTGCGGATGACACAAAGATCTGCAACAGGGTAGACACTCTGGGAGGGGTGGAAAAATTAGGAGGGACCTAGATAAACTGAAGAAATGGTCCAGAGTGTGGCAGCTGAGATTTAACGTGAAAAAGGGCAAAATCATGCATTTGGGTGCATGAACCCAGGGGAGGATTACATGATGGGGGGAGAAACTGGGGGGTCACCAAACCTGAAAGGTACTTGGGGGTAATTATATTTGATGACCTAAAGGTGGCCAAACAATGTGGCAAGGCTGTGGGGAGAGACAGTGGGGTGCTGGGGTTCACAGGGAGAGGTATCACCAGCAGAAAGAAGGAGGTGGTGATGCAGCTGTACAGATAATTGGTGAGGCCTCATTTGGAATATGGTGTGCAGTTCTGGAGGCTGCATCTCCATAAGGAGATAGACTGGGTGGAGGCAATTCAAAGAAAGGCAACAATGATGGTGCAGGGCCTGCACCAAAAGTCATATGAGGAGAGACTGGGAGACCTCGATATGTATACCCTAGAGAAGAGAATTTTACAACTGCTCCTGGTTTTTCCTATGCTTCCTGACCTGTGCCTCGATGATACCCTTCTCTGAACCCTCTCCAATGCATCTATATCCTTGAGGAGATCTGGCCTCCAGAACTGAACCCCATACTCCAGGTGTGGCCTCACCATGGCTTTGTAAAGGGGCATTATTAGCTCCCTCTTTCTGCTAGTAATGCCGTTGCCTATGCATGCCAACATTCCATTGGCCTTTACCGACATTCTGCTACACTGGATTCCTACCTTAAGGTTCGAGGAGACTATGATCCCCAGATTCCTCTCCTGTTCTGTTACTTTAATTTCCTCCCCACCTAGGGTATCCTGCTCTTCTGTTCCTACTCCCCAAGTGCATCACAGCACGCTTCTTGGCATTAAATTTCAGCTGCCACGTCCTAGACCATTTTTCAAGCATCTTTAAGTCCTCCATCATGTCCTCCACCCACCTTGGGGTGTCCACCCTATGGCATATTTTTATTTCATTAGCAAATAGGCACATCGTCCCTTCAAACCCTCAGCAATATCACTGATGTAGATGTTGAAGAGAAGTGGACCCAAAACTGACCCCTGTGGTGCTCCACTCTTCACCTTCACTGTCCCGGAGTGCGCCCTGTTTAGCACCACCCTCTGAGTTCTTCCTAACACCCACGCCTCCACCCAGCTTGTTATTTTCCAACCCAACCCCAGGCTTTCCATCTTGCTCGTCAGCCTCCTATGAGGGAATGATGTCAAAGGCCTTACTGAAGTCCAGCTAGGCCACGTCCACCGCCCCCCTCGGTCAATCACCAGAGTCACCCAATCAAAGAACTGAATTAGGTTTGTCTGGCAAGACTTCCCCTTCATGAAGCCATGCTGTCTGCTGTCCTGCAAGCCACTCTCTTCCAGGTAATCCATTACCCTCTCCTTGATCAATGCCTCCATTACCTTCCCCACCACTGACGTGAGGATGACAGGCTGGTAGTTCCACTTTATCTCATTACTACCTCCCTTATGTAAAGACACTATGTCTGCCCTCTTCCAGTCCTCCAGCATTCTCCCTGTATCCAGGGACAAGTTGAAGAGCCTTGTCAAGGGTGCGACCAACTCCTCCTTCAATTCCCTGATCACCCTGGGGTGTAACCCATTAAGTCCCATTGCCTTGTCCACCCTCAATCTGTCTAGCTCTGCCCTAACCCTATACACAGTGAATGGGCTCAGATTCACCAATTTGTCCTCCTTCCCATTCGAATTTAGCTCAGGTCCCCTACCGTCCTCCTCCTCCATGAATACCGAGCTAAAGTACTTATTTAATAACTGCTTTTTCACAGTCCCTTTCCAATTTTATTTCTCCCTTCCCCTCAGCCTAGTAATCCCCTGCCTTACCCTTCTCTTCTCCCTCACATATCTGAAAAAGGTTTCATCCCTCTTTTGACCTTTTTTGCTATTTTCTCCTCAGTATCTGCTTTTGCCATTCTGATCTTCTTCTTCTTCTTCCCTGCCATACTCCTCTTTTCCCTATACTCTTCCTTATCTTCCTCACTGAGTGTCCTCCTAAATTTTCTGAAAGCCCTCCTCCTTCTTTTCCTGACTGCCCCCACTACCTCCTTTGTAAAAAAAAGTGATCTCCTCCCCAATTTGCTCTTCCTAACCTTTTTTATGCACATTTCCACAGCCTTCAGTACCCCTCCCTTGACAGCTTGCCATAACTCCTCCACTGCCCCTATATTCTCTGTACCCTCCATTGTCTCCCTTACTATCCTTCTCATCTTGTCAAAGTCTGTGCATCTGAAGGCCATGTTTGTAGTACTGGTTTTACTTGTCTCCCTATCTGCCCTACCCTGACTATTACCGTGCTGTAGTCGCAGTTGCCCAAGGCTTCTCCCACCTGCACCTCCTCCACACTCTCCCCATTTGCCAGGACCACATCCAGCAGGTTGTTGCCCCTTGTCGGCTCCCTGACTAGCTGTTGAAGGAATACCCCCGAACACAGCTAGTACCTCCCTGCTCCTTGACGATGCTGCATCCAGGATTTCCCAGTTTACATCTGGGAGGTTTAGGTCCCCTACCAGCAGCAGTTCTCCTTTTACGGACAGCCTTGTGACTGCCTGAATTAACTGTTGATCACCCTCCTCCCCGTGTGTAGGTGGCCTGTATACCACCCCCAGTCACAAGGATTCTTTTATCCTCCTGCCTAGCATTACCCACAGTAACTCAGTCTCCCCACCCTCCTCTTGTCCTTCAGTTACACTTATACCTTCTCTGATATATAAAGCAACTCCTTCCCCCTTCTTACCCTCCCTATCCATTCTGAACAGTCTGTAACCTGGGATAGTCTTTCCCAGGTGTGCAGCTCTGTCCACCTGGCCTCACTTATAGCTACTATGTCTAGTCCTTCATCCCCCATGATGGCCTCCAAGTCCACCATCTTATTTGCTAAGCTCCTGATGTTGGTTGATAAGCCCTTCCACCAGGTTCCCTCTCCATCACCCCCTTCTCTATTCTCCCTCATGCCAAGTATTTTATCACTATCCTGGGGAGAAGGCTGGTAGCCCCCGATTTCTCCTGCCTTGTGGTGATAATTCCCCCTTCCCAATCTAGTTTAAATTGTAGGTTTCTTCTATGAACTCTCCTAATTTGCTTTTTAGCACTGCTGCACCCTCACTATGCAGGTGCAGTTCAGTAGCAATGAGTTCAACACTTGGTTGCAAGGTTGGTGCCATGACAAAAGTTACCAGTTCATAGGTGCCTGGGGGGACTTCTGTGAAAGACCATTGTTTAGATTTGATGGACTTCACCTAACCCAAGAAGGGGTACAGGCACTTAGGGCAAAAATTCAACATGTACATGGAAAGTTTAAACTAGGAGGGGGGGCTTGAGGCTAAGGACACCATCAGAGTGACCATAAACAATGATAAATTAGTTGACAAGCCCCCACAAACAATGAACTCCTGTCCACATACTGGGAGCAACAAAAGGGAATGAATAGGGAGTAAAATGAACAGTAAAAAAGATGAAGCAATCAAAAATGAACAACTGAAACCCAAAACAGGGTAAAAATGTACTCTGGTAAGTTCTTAGAAAGGGGTGTGCTTCAATGCTAGAAACCTGGGCAACAAAATGAGTGATCTGCAGGCAATAATGGCAGACACCCAAGTGGACCTAGTGGCCATAACTGAAACAGAGAACAACGACTGGAACCTCTCAGTACCAGGTTATTCTCTTTATAGACAGGATAGAAAGGGTGCAAGGGAAGGAGGGGTGGCATTATATGTTCAATGAAGGCATAACTGCCACATCAATCGATACAAACAAAAAGGAGGGGGTAGAATCACTACAGATTCAGATCAGCTCAACATCAGGAAAAAAGATAAATATTGAGGTGATTTACAGACCACCAGGGCAATCAAATGAGAAGGATGCAGAGCTCATAGAGGAAATTAGAGGCATGACATGTAAAGGGGAAACTGTTGTGATTGGTGATTTAAACATGCCAGACGTTGACTGGGGTAACCTAGTTGCAAGATCATAAAGAAGTCAGGCAGTGGTACATGTCTTACAGGACTGTCTAGTAACCCAGTTAGTTAGTACACCGACCAGAATGGGCACTGTCCTCGATGAGGTCCTAATAAATTCTGAGGCTATAGAAAATGTGGAAGTTGGGGAACCACCAGCAAACAGCGACCACAACTCCATTTGGTTTGCACTGTCACCAGGGGTTGTAAAATCACAGTCCCAGGTGGAGGACCTGAGCTTTAAAGGAGCCAACTTTAGTAAAATGAGAATGATGGTCAAGGACACCCTGAGTGAGGTTCACAAAAAACAGGGGGTAGAAGACAATAGGGGGATGGTTAAACAAGCCATACAAGAGGCCACAAAACTGTGCATTAAAACATTATCTAAATGAAAAAAACAAGAGACCCATATGGTTCACTAACCAGGTTAGGGCAGCAATCGGAGCCAAAAGAGTAGCTTACCACAAAAGGAACCAGAATGACAGTGATTGGGATGAATACATTCAGAAAACTAAGGAGGCCAAAACTGCGGTAAAACTGGCGTAATCCCCCAAAAATGGTGGGTTTACCTGGAGTCATCTTCCTGGGCACTGCAGTGCTGCTCCCTGCCTGAAAGGGTCTCAGCTGCAGCTCTGTCTTTGAGGGCTTGGCCCATATCCAGTGATATAAACAGTGCATTCAAATGTAAAGTGTTGCTGTATCCATAGCCTCTGTGCGAATGTGCAAAATAGTGCCGTTGCACTATGACTTTAAGTGGTGCAGCCCTGTGTACATAGGGCTGGAATTTCAAACTGCACCCAAAAAGTGCGCAATAGCAGGAGCAAGCACAAGCCCATTGTGCACATGTGCAATAGACATGATATTCAAAAAAGGAGCAAGACAAATTGCGCCAACAGCCAACGTCTGAATATCGCACAACCTGCGCCATAGCGCAACTAGGAAGGGGAAGTTGAGCAGATACGATGCACTATGGCACAACAAGGGCTGCCCAGCTGAGCAGCCCAGAGGTGCCATAGTGCAAGCAGAGAACCCCCAAGCAGCAGAGCAATGTAACTGCACAACCAGGGAGGTAGGTAGGGTCCCACCACCCATGCCACAGATGGGCATAGGAACACACAGCAGAACTGACAATGAGCCCCCACACCCTAAGTACAGCACAACGGGGGAGGGCTGGAATATCCACCGGCCCATGGGGACAAGCAAACCAAGCACAGCTGGGCCATGGTGACCCAGCACACCCACTGGCAAGCTGAGACTGCCACACAAGGAGGGCGGACCACCCCATGCCACACCAGCACCCCCTGTGCACAGCACACCCTGCACCATGACCCCAAGACACCCCCCATGAGCAGTGACCACCACTACAGGAAACCCCATGCATGCCACCCCCCCCACTGTCACACTGCAACCTTGTGTACCACAGAACCATACAAGCCAGACCCGCCATGAGCACCCAGCAGTGGGTGGCAGCACACGGCAATGCAACAACAGCAGACACAGTGCCAACATGCACAATCCCCCTGAGGCACAGCTGAGAGACCGAACATGTGTCGGCACAAGAGGTACCCCACATGGGAAAGGGCATGCCCCTGACACCACCACCATTGATACAGCACCCTGCACAGTAGACAAGTGTCACATCCCGACCCACCACGAGCCACAGCAGCCAGCAGAGACACCCACAGTGGTGCGTGGAAGCATGCAGCACACCGGATGCAACACAGTGCAGGGGCAAACACACACCCATACCCATGAAGACACCAACACAGGGACGCAGTAGTGTGGCAACCAAGCCCCCAGTGTGGGCCCATGAAAACTGTGCATACATAGCCTGCAGTCCACCATGGCACAGGGGTGACACCCATCCTGTGCATGAACTGTGATCTTGCACACCACCAGCATATGCTTGGATCACAAGTCACAGACAGTGGTGCACAGCCCCTGCAACACACACAAGCCACAGCATGGAGGTGGGACAGCAACTGCGGAGGCCACAGTGTCACCCGAGGCAAACATGCACCACACCAGTGACAGGAGGCAACCCAGCATTGTGACGGTCACAGTGGATGACCTGCAGGAACAGCCACCACTGACAAGGCAGCAGGCCACAGACATGCAAGGGTGTCAGCTGCACAGGCCAAGGACGGGTTGACAGGGGCACAATGGACACAGAGCATGCACCATGGACCACTACACACAGTAATGCAATGCACAGGGAACAACACACACACCACAGACACCGACTGATAGCCACTCCCACACCAGAGACACTTCCCCACGCACACACATACATACCCATGACTGAACCACCCCAGATGCCATGCACACCACCGCAGCTGAGCACCTATAGCCAGCTGCAAATCAGAGACCACCACAGTATTCATATCAAAATATCTGTATTCAAAAACATATAAAAAATAACTATAAACAACTATGTACAAACGTGGGGGGAGGTACAGGAACAAGGTGGGGGTGGGTAAGGGGCAGGGGTGAACATATGGGAGAGGGTAGGTGGGGTGTGAGGGTTGATCAAAGGGAGGTAGTTGCAGGCAGGTCGTGCAGATGTCAGTGTCCAGCCTGGTCCTTCTCTACCAGGGGCTGTTGCCTGGGCCACCTCCTCCTCCTCCTCCTGACCCCATGCTGCTGTAAGTCCCTCAATATGGAGAGGGACTCTTGTACCACCTGCAGCAGCTCCTGGACAGCCTGCTGGATCTGCAGGAGTATCCGCACACCTAGGATGAGGGATCAGAGTCAATAGGTGTGACTGTCCATCCCCCTGCAGCCCACCCATTATGCATGGCATACAGCCATATGCCACGCTCCTGTGATGGTGTGCGCCCGCCCACAGTGACCGTGTCCACAACACATGCCCAACCAGGCAGCAACAGCCATGTGTACCGCTGCACACACCCAGCGCCCATGTCCAGCACAGCACAACCAAGGCCGTACAGTAACGTGGCTATGCAGTGTGCAGGCAGTTCCACAGCCATGTGCCCAGTGCACGCATGGACCACCATTGACGCACTCCCAGACGTACAGTGCCACTGGACAGTGCTGACTGTCACATGTCGCATGCATGGCAGCGGTGTCCATGGATGGTGGCCATGCCCTGCTTCCCACCCTGTCACACAGCATTCAATAGCAATCATGTTGTCATGGTACTCACCCTCATCAGGACGTTGATGGCATTGCGGTTGGTCCCCGACACCCCCTTGTGCAGTGCCCTCCTCCCTCTGCTGCCGCTCCACCATCCGCCTCCGCTCGGCCACGCCTGTGGGAGACAAAAGGAGAGAAACACATCAGTACAAACCCAAAGCAAATTCCCCCTGCCCCAATGTGTGTGCCCACCCACCCAGCCAGACCCACTCACCCCATACCCTGTAAACACCGCCACAGCCAACCCTAGACTATCCCTCCCCTATGTGCTGGACACATAAGACAGTGTTACCCATATGGACCATACAAGTGTGTAGACGTATCACCCACCTGGACGAGGCACCATGCCCCTCCTGGCACGCGACCGCAGACGTGCAAGTTGCTCCGGCTCCCTCCTTCTAAGGTCCCCGTACCGGTGCCTGCACTGTTCCACCGTTCTTCTGTGGCCAGTGGCCACCTCTTGCCAAACCTGGGTCCTGGCCCTGTCCAGTGCCTCCTCACCAAAGAGTGGGCCATAGTGTGGCTCCACAATGGCCACAAGGTTGGCCAGCTCAAGGGCACTCCACTGAGGGGCCCTCCTGCGTGATATCTCTACCACTATAGTTGGCAATATGGCGCTCTGCAGCACGGCACCCCACGTGGAAGTGCTGCATGGTACAGCGCCGCCATTCCCTATTGCGCTGTCACCGAACAGCGTGATAGAGGTGCAGCCATGCCGGACGTATAGCGCCAAGGGGGAAAAGGTTGGGCACAGGGTCATGGGTCTCTGGCGCAAGGCCACGCACAGCGCCATCAGACGTCTATGCATCTAGCATGATTGGTTGCCTGTGTGCCATCGCCACACCGAACTATTGCACAGTTGTGCCACAGCACCATGTAGTGACCCACGCCATAGCGCCACTGGCACAATGGTGGCCATGCCCTGAATTGCCTAACGCGCACAGCACATCATCAGTGTGGCAGATGCCTGTGTAAGCTACCTGGGCATGCGCAGTGTGGTGTACTATGCATGCCACAGAACTGCGCCATTGGCTCAGCATGTTCAACACAATTGCGTAATGAGCAAAGTGCAAAAGCGCGATATTCAGCCGTCATATGCAAATCATCCGATCAGCTATGCAATGGTGCAGCAGCGCGATTCGCTCCTCATCTAATTTGCATGGATTGCGCTATAAACCTGCGACACTGTTCTGCAGTGGCCATATTCGGTTACTGCAGTTTATTGGTGAGTTGCATGCTGTGTGGTGTTCTGGACTGTGGTATCAGGGACTTGCTTTGTACTGCACAGTCACAGGTAACCACTGTCATCCATACAGGCTGAATAATGACCGAGCGAGGTCTGGGTGAGGAGGACAATGATGGTGGTCGGAAGAGGAGGCCCAATTTCACCAAGGCCGAGACGGAGGCACTCTTCGAGGCCTACCTGGATCAGGAACCACTGCTCAGTGGACAGCGGGGCACACCTCAGGCCTGTGCTGCTGCATGGGAGGGGGTGGCACATTCCGTCAACCTGCATGGCAGCCACGAGCGCTCTGTGCAGGAGTGTAAGAAGAAGATGGGTACTGACAGGAGGAGGGTGAAGGAGAAGGTGGCTGCCATCGGGTGGCACATGCTGCAACAGGCGGGGGCCAAATGAAGGTGGTGAATCTGACACCAGCAGAGGGACAGGCTCGCTGCAAGCATGCAGCGCAGTGCCACTGAGGGTGTTCCAGGAGATGGCTTCCAGACAGGTGGTAGCCCATCACTGTATGGTACGTCATGGTCTGTCGGGGGGGAAGGTAGATCCCATGCACTAACGTGACCTTACTTTCTGTTACAGATCCTGCACATCTGCAGGGGTTAGCAGTGGAGGGCCTGTCCACTGCGGACAGTCATCTGGAGTTGGTGGAGGGACCATCCACCTCCGCAGGTAGCCAGCGAGCATTGCAACAGTGGGTCTGCCTGGCTGTCAACACTGATGTCGTTGAGACAGGTGTGGGGGAGGCCCTTCCTGTGTCTCAGCGTTCTGGCGTCCAAGGATGCCAGCATGCTGTGGCTGTGGCACAGACCTGCACCAATGATGATGACACAACCGTTATGGGCAGTGACATGTGTGTGTCATGGAATGGACACACAGCAGGTCAGCTCACACCCATGGACCTGGCTGGTTCCAATGTGTGTGCCAGCATGTCAGCACAGTCCCAGGCTGTGCCTGTCAGCACCAGTGGGGCAGCACCGGTGGCTGGTCAGGACAGTGGCACTGTTGCGGCCACTGCAGCGGAACAACCGATCCTTTGGGCACAGCAGGCGGAGGGGCAGCAGCAGCAATCACCCACCGGGACTGGGGGTTCAGGGTTCAGTGGTGGCATCCGTGCACCACCTGTGGACTTGCCCATACCTGACCCTGGTGAGCAGCCCCCACCCTCAAGGGGTGCTGAACATCAGGCCCTTCCATACTCTGAGGGACAGGATGCTGAGGTGGCAGACGACCTCTTTGACGAGCACACCCGCCTACTGCAGGCATCAGTACAGCAGCAGATACAGCTTGCAACGTCCATGGAGGCACTGTGTGTGGCTCTGGAGTGGGTCGAGGAGTGACACAGCAGGGACACCGATAGGATCCTGTCACAGATTGTCCAGTTGCGGGAGGATGTGACCACTGCCATTGACAGGCAAACACAGGCATTGGTCGCTGTCATGGCCACAATGGGCACACAGTCAGGTGCCCATGTGTCGCTCACACCGCGCAGTTCACTATCCACTCCCCATTCCCAGCGTCATGCGACACCCACCCTGTCAACATCGGGTTCAGCTGTGGGCATCCTGAGCACTCCTGGTGCAGATATGTTCGGTGTGCTGCAGACCCCTGTGTGGACACGGTCGCATTCACACAGTGGAACCCCTGGTGGACCATCAGTGCCACCCCATGAGGCCCATGGTCTGCCTGCCAGTGCTGCTGGGTCTCGGGGGGCAGCCCACACATCTGAGGTGGACATGGCACTGTGCCGCAAGACTGACCTGTCTCCCAGTGCGGGCACTGTCTGGTGCTGCCCTGTGTGCAATGTGTGTTTCAGTGGGCAGTGCACTGGTGGGTGCCTGGCCCTGTACACAGACACACGGTCCACCTGCACATGCTCCCGACTGCTGTCCACAGGTACGTGTGTATGAAGATGCCTGCATTGCGCTGTACACCAATGTGCGATGGTGCCCAGCATCTGACACATGCACATAAACAGTCAGTGGACGTGGTGGCCTGTGGACCTGTGTGTTGCTAGTGTATGTGTTCCAGCTCTGTTTTGCACCTGACCCCTGTGCACTTTGTGCCTATTGTGTGTGCATGTGTGTGTGTCCGTCCATGTGGTGTGTTACTGTTCACCCCTCCCTGGTTGTATGTGTGTGCTTCTGTGCCCTGCCACATCCCTTGCCAGCATGCACCCCTGGTGTAATTCCCTGTGTGTATGTGGGTTGTGCCCTAGCCACTGGTGGTTGCACATGGCCCCATGACTTACCTGTGTTGGCTGAAGTGCTCCTCTGTGATGGTGTCCCAGTGCAGCTGTGCCAGCTGGATCAGTCGGGGGTCCCATCGGCCAAGGGGGGGGCTGCCCATCCCCATCATCACCGGCGTCCCCATCACTGTCCCCCTCTTTGACCTCTACGGCTATCCCACAGTCTTTGGCCATGTTGTGCATGATCAACAGGCCAGGAATATCCCACAGGCCTTTGAGGGGCTATACTGTAGAGCACTGCCAGAGGTGTCCAGGCAACGGAAACGTGCCTTCAGCATCCCAAACACCCGCTCAATGACGTTGCATGTGGTAGCATGTGCCTCATTGAAAGCGTTGCTGCGATGGGGTCGTGGGCCACCAGCAGGGTGTGAGCAGCCAGGGACGGAGTGGGTATCCGCTGTCACCTGTGTGGAGATAGTGGAGGTTAGTGTCTTGTTCAGGCTCAGACTGCCCCAAACCCTGTGGGCCACACCCATGGCACCTCTGGCTTACCCCTCCCTTGCCCACGATTTGTCAGTTCTACATACATACTCACCCACTAGATGACCTGTGTGGATGTCCCCACTCTTGAATTGATGGTACAGTGCTGACTGGTGCCAGAGGAAGGAATCATGTGCTCCCCCCAGGGTGCATGGCACAGACATTGATGATGCGCCCACTGGCATCACACACCACCTGGCAGTTGACACTGGCATATCCCTTCCGATTCATGTAGGTGGCCCCATTGGGGCCAGGTGGTGTGCGGATGGTTACATGGGTGCAGTCTATTGCCCCTAGCACGCCAGGCATATGTGCTACCCTGTGGAACTCCTGTATGTTTGGTGTGCGCTCCACCATGCTGCTGGGGAAATGGATGTACTCCGCAGCATGTGGCAGCAGTGCGCTGAGGAATTGGGTGAGGATGCGTGACATAGCCGACTGTGTTATGCCTGTGGTATCCCCTGTTGGTCTCTGGAAGGTACCCGTGGTGAGCAAGCACATGCAGGCTGTTACCTTTGTCTCCACTGACAGAGCATGACTCCGTCGTGTGGGTGCCTGCATCACATCACTGCACAGCTCACAGAGCTGCCTCAGTATTGCCCTGTTCAGGCGGTACCAGCCCACAATCTCAACATCTGTGTACAGCTCAAAGCTGGTGCGGGCTCGGTATTGCCTGTTGGGAAGAGCACTGCCGACGGGCTCTTCCATGGCCACATCCCCTGCAGCATGCCTTCTCACTCCCCTCATTACGGCATCCATGTGGAAGGTGGCACTGTCCATGTCCCTGGCTTGTGTTCCCCCTAATGTCCTGATTGCTACCTCCCCTGCACTGGGTACACCTACTGGCCTCTGCACTCTGTGGCCCCACACACCTTCCCTTGCCCCTCTTCTGTGTTGTGGTTTCCCCTGGCCTGCCCTCTTTCTCCCTATTTCTCTGTGCCTGTCTCTGACACATGTGGCTTCCCTGTAGCATTCTTGAGCCTCTTCCTTGATCCTTTTATTTTGGCTCATTTCCACTATGGTGCAACTTCCGCCTGCTCCACTGTTGCATGTTGTGCAAGTCTTTGAACATCGCACTGCACACTTTATGTATGGTTCCACCCCCTTTGGTTGCGCATGCCTTCATTATCATTGCGCTTTTGCTCAGCATGTTTTCAGTGGCGCAACTGCCTCCTGCTGAATATTGCAGAATGGCGCATTTTCTGACTTGCGTTGGCGCAACCGTATTGAATATCCAGCCCATAGTGTATAGCCTGTGCTGGGTCCGGGTAGAATGAGGCTTCCGACTGGACAGGCAGCATTCCTATAAGTCCCATTGTACAGTCGCTCACAAGTACAGATGCAGCCCTATTGAATGCTGTAAACATTTATTTCTAAAGCAGAACTCTTATGTTTAAAAATGAACTTTAACGTTGTGACTGTTTACATTCTGGTCAGCCAGCAGCCACATTGATACTTTGATCCTGCTGGTGAGCCAGTGGGAACTCAAGGGGTCCTAATGGGTCCTTTTACTATGGTTACTTGGAGAAACTGTTAACTGTATGCTTGGCGCCTATTTTTAACCAATCAGAGCCCTAAAACTGTGACTGACAGCCTGGGCAGCCAATTGGATTACAGAATTCCTTTTCCAGTCGGTCAAATGAAAAGGCTAAACAGTTTGGCTCAAGCATCTAGCCTTAGAGGAGGCTCTGCATTTGGCTCGGAGAATTTGGGGAGAGGCCTACTTACCTCTCCTTGCCCTGTACTCCTGCATGAATTGCTGGGACTGCCAAGTACTGCAGATATCGTTTCAAGCTCCTAAGCAGGGAAAAGAAGTGTTTTCCTCGGAGCTGAAACTCCATACCAAAGGTTATCAGTAAACGTGAAAACCACTAAGCTGTGTTTCATTGAGAAACTTCTTTGCCTCAGAGACTGTGGACTGAAACCAAAGCCTGGAGCTACCAGAACTGTCTTTAGCCCATTGCCAGGAGAGGGAGACCTGAATCTCAATCCTGCCAGCTTACATTCTAAAGACTGCCAATTGCCAGTGGGTAAGCTGTGTGGTCTAGCTAAGACTGTGCCAGAGTTTGAAACTGTGATGCCAAACAACCTCTCTAAAAGACTGTTCTGCTTTGTAACTGTGAGCTGCTTGAGAACCAGATCTGGGAGTCAGCACCTGCGGAGACGCTTATAACAGGTTGCCGCCACCTCTGGGGGAAAGGCCTTGACATTGAGGTGAGTCATGATAGCCCTGGTCCCCACACTTCAGTCCTGGCCAAGAAAGACAAAAACCTACAGCCTGCAGTAGCCAAGAACGAGAAAGCTGAATTGAGTTTCGAGGGCAATCAGCCTGGGCACCATCCCAGATTTCGAGGTCCTGGTTCCATGAGTAACAACAGGGTTATCCCTCCCACTTGAAAATAAAAGTTTTGCCATCTGATTTGCCCTTAAAGCTCAGTTTGTGGTTTAGACTGTTTTACAGGCCATCGGGCCTGAGGATTACAATTTTCCGGGTGTTCAAAAGTTTTGTTTATGCCATTGCAGCCAAGAGTAACAAAAAATCATCAGCCATTTATTTAAGGGCTCCAAACAGCTGCAACGCTGGCCACCCAGCTGCAACGCTTCAGGCCTGCACCCATCTACATCCTGTGTACCCAGATAGCAGGGACTGGATTGTCCAGGGGGTTGTCAGTGATATTTGAATGTGTTTCAGAAATCTAAGAATTACCTTAAATTTAACTTTGATTTGCACCCCTTTCCCTTGTTCAAAATCCCCCAAATAAATCAGCCTTGTTGTTTGAATGTTATACTGATTGCTGAGCATGTTATTACTAAGTGCTGGGTTATTTGGGAAAGACTAAAAGGTGCATTGTTGTGGGTAATAACCATCCTTTTCAGGTGCACATGGTATATTCAAGAGATCCAGACCCTGTTGGTAAGTGTGTTTAACGTGAGCATATTATTATTGCTCACCAGTAATTGTAACCTGGAATGCCAATACAGTGTTTTATATCAATTCATGTGTAGGACCATTGGTTGGGGCAGTGTGTAGGTACAACTTCCCAGAGGATTGTGCTAGTTTATTATTAAACCCACTTGAAAGTCACTCTGGGTGGAGGCACTGCTCAAGTACCATTCTTGTTGGTACTGAGCCCCTGGTAACTGCCAAACAAGAACATGGGCCCCTCAACCTGCATCTAGGGCAGCAAGCAGGGGTAGTAGCCTGTTGGGAGGTGGCACCCGTGTTACACTGGTAAAGGCAGCAACTGAACTTCGGATCACTACAGGTGTCAAATCTGGTAACAAACAATTTTTCCAATACATATGGGAGAAGAGAAAGAAAGAGGGGGTATAATTAAACATATCAGTGGAGGTGGGATCATCGAGGATGACGATCAAGAAGCCACTGTCCTCAACAACTTCTTTAGCTCTGTGTTCACCAAGGAGCACAGCGAGCTATTTCCAGAAAGTGGCATAAAAACATTGGACAGAGGGCACCCATGGATGGAGACTCCAAAGATCACTACCAAAAGAGTTAAGCAGGCACTTATGCACCTTAGAACTGACAAAATGCCAGGACCTGATGGTCTGCATCCAAGAGTACTGAAGGAATTTGCTGAAGTACTAGTGGACTCATTGGCACATCTGTTCAAAAGTTTGCCTCAGGCAGGAGTGGTACCTGAGGACTGGAGGAGGGCAGAGGTGGTTCCTCTCCACAAGGGAGGTAGTAGGAAAGAGGCTGGCAACTACAGACCAGTCAGCCTCATTTCTGTTGTGGGAAAAGTAATGGAAACACTGATTAAACAGGATGTAGTGGATTACCTGGATAAGCACAACCTCCAGGACCACAGACAGCCTGAATTCATGGTGGGCAGATCATGCTAGATGAATCTTATTGTATTTTTTGACTGGGTAATGAAGGAATTAGATAGGGGATACTCAGTAGATCTACTGTACTTTTATTTCAGTAAGGCCTTTGACTCAGTGCTACACAACTGACTGTTAAAAAAGCTGGAAGATCTAGGCATTGCTGATAGCTTAGTTGGGTGGGTAGCAAATTGGTTAAGGGATAGAAGTCAGAAGGTAGTCATCAACGGGGTGAGGTCTGGTGAAGGTAGTCACTAGTGGTGTGCCCCAGGGCTCAATCTTAGGACCAGTCCTGTTTAACGTGTTCATCATACCAAACTGTGGCATAGGGTTGACAGCATGGAGGTGATTAGGGAACTTCAGAATGACTTACTAAAGCTAGAACAATGGTCTAAAGTCTGGCAGCTGAAGTTCAACGCAAAAAAGTGTAAAGTGTTGCACTTAGGTAAAGGGAATCCTAGAACGGAGTACTGGCTCCATGGGATCAAACTCAGCATATCATAGGAAGAAAGGGACTTATGGTTAATTATATATGACACCCTTAAACAGTCAAGTCAATGAAACAAAGCTTATGGCAAGGCAAACAGAATGCTGGGGTGCATAGGGAGAGGATTTGACAGCAGGAGTAGGGAAGTGATACTCCCTCTGAAAAGGTCCCTGGTGAGGCCCCACCTAGAGTACTGCATCTAGTTCTGGAATCCACACCATAAAAAGGACAGAGACAGGCTGGAGACTGTGCAAAGAAGAGCGACCAAGGTGATACAGGGCCTCCGTGGCCTCTCTTACGAGGAACGCCTGAAGGAACTAAACTTATTCTCACTGGAAACAAGGAGTGAGAGGGGGATATGACTGAGACTTTCAAGTTCTTGACAGGCATAAATGTATCATATGCAGAAATATTCCAAAGGGCCACCAGCTTTGCCACAAGGGGGCATGAATGGAAGCTATGGGGGAGGGAGCTTTAAGAGGGACCTGATGAAACATTATTTCATGGAAAGAGTGGTGGAACCCTGGAACGGCCTGCCAGCAGAAGTAGTGAATGCAAAAACTGTATCAGCATTCAAACAGGGGTGGGATACAGCAAGGGTCAAGGGCATACCGTAGGATCAGAGAAGAGCATAACACAGAAGGGGGGGTTAGGCCCCAGGACCTATAAGAGGTCTTGGGAAATCTCGAGCAGACTAGATGAACCCACGGTCTCCTTCTGCCATCACTTTTTCTATGTTTCTAAAATGCTCTTGTTCTCCTGGTTTGTAGGATGCCCTTTTTCCCCCCATTTTGAATCTGCTTTGGAATTCTTTCACATGTGAAATAATTAAAAGGACTGCTCCTTTTAATTAAAAATAAAGTTAAAAAAAAAAGGGTTGCTCCTTTTAATCTCGCTAGACCTGAGGTTTTTATCATTATTTTCGGCTGTGTTTTAATTTGCATTGGAGAGAATTTTAAAATTAAATGACATGATATACAGTAAGTCAAAACCTTTTAGTGTGACATGCACTGCTTTTTGGCCTTTTTGATGTAGTTTTAACTATCAGAGTCTAGTTAGATTTTGAAAAGATTGTATTACAACCCTCCTCCCATTTATTCTTCTGGTTAGTTTGACCCATGTCACTTCTAAAGGGGGTTCCTTGAGGCTGTGTATTAGGGCTGCTACTATGTCAGATATAAATAAAAGATTTACCACATACTGTATATGTAACTCAGTGTCAATACTATTGTACGTGGATTCTATACCGCAGTGATTTTTTTAAACATATTGCCAACAACCAGTAAACAGGTACTATGGTGTTTGGGTCAAAATTGTATAACTCTCTCAGAATCACTATCCTTTGTTGATCGCAGCTGGTGATGCTGTCTGAATTTAAGCATTTGGGCATTATTTTAGATCAACATTCATTGCTAACCAAATGGATATTTTTAGATGCTATATGCACTAACAAAATAGAGTGTATGTATTTATACTGTTCTTAAGTCTATAGTGAGTTTGTGTTATAACATTTATTTTTAAAGATTAAGATTGTAGAAATGGGATCTTCTGTCCAGACAGGACCACCTTGCAAATAGGACATTTGCATTTGGTCCTGATAGTGTGTGTCTCCAGTGATTCTTCTGCATACAATGTTACTACACATTTGTCATTCCTAAACAATACACAATACACAGTACATGCAAGCCTGGGAGTTTTATACCAGACTGTTGCCTGCTTCAGCTTCAATGTCCATTAGGAAATTTCCAGCCAGTTTCCGCTATTATTACTTGACTATGGTGATATTGAGTACCTAACTGCTGGCTCTTCTAAATCAAAACTTTTGGACACCCTTTTTAAGACAGTGTTTCACTTTGGTTTGAATCCAGAAAGCACAGAAACATAGATAATGTTGTTAGAAAAAGACCATTGGTCCATCCAGTCTGCCCAGGTTTATCCTACTCTACGCCATGATATATTGTTCAGGTGGAGTTTTTGGCCTCCTCTCCCCCCTTTCTCCCTGCCTTACTGATACCCCACCAGGGTAAATATTAAATCCTTAACTCTGTCCCAGCAGTGCTTGAACCCATTAATGGTGTTTGCACAAACCGCCTCTGCTGGCAGGCTGTTCGATGGCTCGACCACTCCCTCAGCAAAGTAAAACTTTGTTGCATCTCTCCTGACTCTTCCCCACACCAGCATACATTCATGTTCCATTGGTTTTGACCAGCCTTTCCTGCTAAATAGTTCCTCTCAATTTACCTCATTTATTTCTTTCAGTAACCTGAAGGTCTCTGCCATGTCACCCTCTCCCTTTTGGCCTCCAGCAAATACATGTTCAGTACTCTAAGTCGATCCTCATAGCATCTACATTGTTGGTCCTGGATCATTTTATAGTGTATAGTGGAACATTGTTCCAACTTGTTTTTCATCTCAGCTGAAATGCTGTTGTACCACGGTTCAGAGATCATGGAACGTGATTCTACCCTTCTGTGGTGTAACAGCATTCCCTCTGATTTGAAAAGCATATGAGCCACAGGCAACAGAAACAGCAGGATCAACCAGATAGAAACTTGTGGCAGCGGCACGATCACTTGACCCATGACACAAACAAATCCCACAGATGCAGAATCAACCAGATATGAAAGATACGAGCAGGATCAACCAGATATATTAAGTCACATAAAAAAATACAACACAGGATTAACCAGATATTTTAAATTACTCGCCAAATTAAAAAAAACAGTTCCTCACAGAAACTTTTACTTAGTGAGAAATGTGGCCGCCATGTTTTTTTTTTTTAAATCCCTCCCACACACAACAGACAAGCAATGGAAGACTGAGATAGAGACGTAGGGATGTCTGGTCCCTAATGACCACACCACCGACTCTAGCAACCAGCCTTACAAACCCGGAATAGGATGCAGCAGCATAAATTTATTTTCCTTTTACAAAAATTATCAAACTTTTTTATATTATGTTTAGGGGCACCATACACTATAAAAATACTGGATGTGCAACTCTATGCACAATCAGTGCATTCTGTCACCTCAGTGTTCTGATTCCCACAGACCTCTCGCGCTTTGCTCTTGAGGTCGGAGGGAATCATAACCCCTGTGTGGTAGAATACACTGGTTGTGCATAGCTGCTCATCCAGTATTCTCTGTTTACTCTACACTGCACTGTCTCCAGCCTGACCCTGTCTTTCCTCAGGTGAGGACTCCAGAACTGGGTACAGTCCTCCAGACGAGGTCTCACCAGTGATCTATAAAGAGGTAGTATTACCTCTTTCCTCATGCTATCAAAACCTCTTCCAATACACTCCAGCATTCTGGTTGCTTTGCTGTAGGCCTTGTTACATTGGCTAGCTTGTTAGGGAGTCACCTATGATGACTCATAGGCCCCTTTCCTCTGAAGTAGTGGCCTGCATAACCCCTCACATGCAGTATTCCTTCCTGGGGTTCTTGTTCCCTATGTGCATCACCTTACAGTGTTTGGTTACTTCAAGAGTGGTCCATTTAATTTCTCCCCACCTCTTCTCCACCCCTCTGATTTCTTCCACTCCAACTATAGCAGTACCAGCCAGGATGCAACATAGTAATGTTCCAGTATATCCCAAAATGCTCGGAAATCCAGAGTGAGCACTCCAGAAAACACACGAGAGTGTCAACGATTCAGCGACTTATTTCTCCATCATCGGAAAGCCTCAGTGTTCGACTATTTGCCTCAAGGGGCATTACCTGAAGGCAAGTAGCCAAGGCACTAGGGGCTTTCATGTTGGTGGAGAAATAAATTCAACAATTCATTGACAATACTAATTTCTGTGTTTTCTGGAGTGCTCACTTTCTGTATTTCCTGGTTTTGATTGGAGCTGACCGCCCTTTGTTAACGCACCACATTGCCTTACTTTTCCTTGAGCCAGGTAACCACAGTTTTTAGGCTATCCCAAAATGCTGCAGGGAACAGTGTAATTCAATTGGCAATTAAGCCATTTTTTTACGGCAGTATTTTGTGACAAGTCCTTTACTGCAAGTTATTGCATTGCATCGTGTCTGGCTGTGCTGTAACTTGCCCCTGACTAGTTCCCTCATCTGCTATAAGTCTGCTCTTCTGAAATCCACAACCACAGCTCTTGATAATAATAATAATAAATTTTATTTTTAAAGTGCCTTTCAAATTTTCAAGGCACTGTACAAAACACATAATAAAAATCAGACATTATAATTCAGTATAAAACACAGGTAAAAACTACAGTTTCATCAACAACTTATGCAGAATTCTATAGGAAAGCAATTTGATAGAGATGAGTTTTTAAACCCCTCTTAAATTCCTCCAAGGAGGTGCACTGCCATAACCGAAGGGGTAGAGAGTTCCAAAGAGTGGGAGCAGCGTAGGAAAAAGCTTTGCAACCAGAAGAATTTAGACTCACTCTTGGAATCTCTAACAACACCTCGTCGGCCGAGCAGAGCGATTGGCCAGGGCAGTAGAGGACTAGAAGATCTTTCAGATAGGCTGGACCCTGGTCATGTAGGGCTTTGAAAGTCAATAAACAGACTTTAAAGGTGATCCACCACTGGACATGAAGCCAGTGCAGTTCGTGCAGCACCGGGGTACTATGACAAGACCTACTGGTCCCAGTCAAAACCCGGGCTGCCACATTCTGCACTAGCTGAAGGCGGCAGATTTCAGCCCCAGAAAACCCAAAATACAGGGAGTTGCAGTAGTCCAAATGTGAGGACACGAAGGCGTGGACCAACATAGGTAACGTGTCAGACGGAACAAGGTGTTTCACTCTAGCGATGTTCCTAAGGTGGTAAAAGGAGGTCTTGACGACTGCTGACACCTGTGACTGCAGTGTCAGCCTATCATCCAAGATAAGCCCTAGGTTACACACCCATTCAGAGGTCAGAAGTGACACACCCCCAAGAAAAATTCCTGATGGTGCACCAATAGGTGACCCCTCTATCCGACAGCCCGGGTCCACTACCAAAACCTCTGTCTTTTCTGAGTTCAACTTCAGCCAACTAGAATCCATCCAACCCTGGATTTCTTTCTGACAGTTGTTAAACACTGAGAGAGAGCTCCATCCTGGTCAGGAGTAAAAGACAGGTATAGCTGGGTATCATCTGCACAGCATTGAAACCTCGGCTTATACCATCTTATAATGTCTCTGAGGGGCAGCATATACACCGCGAATAACATGGGAGATAGCACAGAACCCTGAGGCATCCCACACAACAAAGATGTTGGGCCAGAGGAAAAAAGCCCCGACACAACTCTTTGTGATCTCCCAGTGAGGAATGAGGTAAACCATCGAAGGACGATTCCCGATATTCCGCAAATCTGCCTCAGGCGTGCTAACACCACCACGTGATCCACGGTGTCAAAGGCTGATGAGAGATCAAGAAGAACTAGAATAGAACATCTCTTCTAGTCTCTCGCCCTCAGGAGATCATTAAGCACCCGAACCAGCGCAGTCTCGGTGCTATGTCTTTTACGAAAACCTGATTGGAAGGGTTCGTAGATGCCATGGATGGTTAAATGGTTCTCCAATTGGACCGCCACTACCTTCTCAATCACGTTCCCAATAAAGGGTAGGTTTGAGATGGGTCTGTAGTTTGTGAAACAGTCAGGATCCAAGATAGCTTTCTTCAAGAGGGGTGTCACCACCGCCTCTTTCAGGGAGCTAGGAAACTCACCCGATTCCAAGGAGCACCAGACTATTTGCACAAGGATTGAACCAATGATGTCACAACAACCCAATATTAAGGAAGTCGGTCCAGGATCCAAATTACAGCTCGTAGGGCACTCACCATGGATAATCCTCATGACATCCACAAAATCAGGTCTGCTGAAGGAACACCAAGAAAACTGAGGTACCGTGAACTCATGTTGTTCAACAGTATCCCCCTTAGAAGCTGCTGGACACAGATCCACCCTGATGTCGGCCACTTTATTAGCGAAGAATTGAGCGAGCTCCTCGCACTCTAATTGCGAAAAAGCTTTCCGAACTTGTAGACAAGCCTGTCCACAGCTCGAAAAAGCTGAGCCGGTCGATTCCTGGCTGCTGCAATCTCCCTGGACAGGAATTCTGCCTTCTGATGGGAGATTGCAGATTGATAGAATAATGGTCCATCAATCTAAGGCAGTCGGCATCAAGGGCAGATCTGCGCCAGCAGCGTTCTAATCTTTGCCCCTTTCTCCGCATCTCCCTCAACGTCCCATCAAACCAGGGTGCCTTGGGACGAAGGAGAGGCGATACGAACAGGAGCAATAGTATCCAGAGCCAATGTAACACCTTGTTATAGGCCATCACCAAGGTCTCTGGACTACTGCTCGCCAATGCGGGGGATGAGAGGTCAAGAACCGCTGCAAGGCCATGGGGTGTAATATCCCGTAAGGGCGGTATCTCGCCATCTCCACAGGGGTAGGCCTTCTCAGGGGGGACTAAAATTGAACTTCATGGTGTAGTGGTCTGACCAAATGACTGGTTCCACCCCCAAATCAAAAACATCAATCCCTAGGAGAAAGACTGAGTCCAAAGAGTGTCCAGATTTATGAGTAGCGGTGGAAACCACCTGTGTAAAGCCCAAAGAGATCATTAATTGGAGGAAGTGATTACCAAGTTGCGAGAGTTCATCATCGACCCAGATGTTGAAGTCACCCAGAACCATCAATCTGGGTGACTCAGATGACATGCCAGCGATGAAGTCCGCCACTTCCTGTAAGAACTGTTTCCCATCTCCTGGTGGACGGTAGATGAGTACGATTTGAACGCCAACACCCGCTACCACTGTGCACTCAAAGGACTCAGCCTCCCCCACTACCACACTCGTGAGGCCTAATTCTGTCTTAAAACAGACTGCAACCCCCCCCACCCCTGCGGTCCAATCTCGGGCGGTGTATCACTGAATACCCGGCTAGAGTCATAGCTTCCAACGTAGGGCCTGGATTTTCATCCAGCCAGGTCGCGGTGATGCAAGCCAAGTCCACCAAACTAACAAGATCAGCTATGATGCCAGTCTTGTTTCTAACAGACCTAGCATTGCATAACACCGCCTGAGTTGAACGAACCTCGGAGGCTGTCAAGCCCATCTGCCTACTAGATTCCGTAGTGCCCTTGGGTATGGGCACCAGACATGGCGAACCACGGTCTGGGTTCCATTTCACCCCAGGGTGCCTTCTAGATCTAACAACCCTGACACGAAGACCCCCCTCATCCATCCTCCCTGGTTCACAGCCCTCCTCCCTCTCCTTCGAGCAATTTCCAATGCTCTGCAATGTTGGTATATATCATAATGGAGAGGGGGAAGATAAAAAGGGCGGAGGGCGTGAAGAAAGGAGGATGAATAGTGCACCACCGTGGGGGTAGTAGGCCAGCACATGCCGCTACAAAATCACTAAAAACAACACGATAACACTAAAAAATTCAAATAAACCCCAAAATAAATCTAATTAAATAATCCAAAACTAAACCAACATAACTTTCCAACCCCACCTTGAAGAAAATCAAGTCAATCCCAGTGAGAAGACTCTTAAAGTAAAATAAATATAAATAAAAATCAAATCAGACAATTCAAACTAAAATATACAATAACACATCCCTCATACTCATATCCATGGCCAGTTCAAACCATATGGTGTTATGGTCACAGTACCCCAGTGGTTCCCCAACCCGCACTCTACCATTTCTGAGTTGGTGAGTACCACAACAAGAATGGCAGCCTGTCTTGTAGGTCCCCTGACCAGCTATACCAGCAGGCTGTCCTGCAACATATCTAGCAGGGCCTGCTTTCCGGTGCTCTTAGCTGCTAGACTGTCCCAATCTGTGTCCAATAGTTTGAGATCCCCTACAACCACTACCTCCCCCTTTATGGCCCCCTTCTCAGTTTCTGTCCCTAGTTCCCCATCCTCCTCATCTCCCTGTCCTGGTGGTCTATAGACCACCCCCATGTGCAACTTTTTTCCAATGCTGTTGTGAGCTGTACCCACAACTGTTCTGTCTCCCCATTCCCTACCCCAATTATCCCATCCTCTACTGCCTCTATACCTTCCTTGATATAAAGGGATACTCCAGCTCCTTTTGCCTTACCTCTATCTCTCCTATACAAGGCATACCCTGCTACTGCCAGGTCCCAGTCATTATTCCTGGTGGCCCTTTTTCTGCAGTGGCTATGATGTCTAATCCTGCATCCATCACTTTTGCCTGGAGCTCACTACTTTTGTTTCCCAGGCTCCTGGCATTTAGGCAGACTGACTTTCAAGTTGTGCCTATACCATTCCCCCTCTTGTGAGCTCCTCTCCCATTGTCCTCCCCCTCCTTTCTTGACATCCTGGTTTTCCTGTTCCCATGCTGGCTTTATAAACCCCCCTCCATGCTTTGCTGCTTTCATCTCCACTGCTGCTATACTCAATTTCTGGTGAGTCCTATTTAAGTTCACCTTTTGGTCTTTCTGTGGTTCCTCCAGCCTCAGTCTCCCTATGTAGACATCAAACTTCTGCTCAAGAGCACTGGTCCCCTCTCTTGTGAGATGTACATCATTGTACACTGTACAATAAGCTGGGCTGGTGTTCATTATCAAATAGGAAGCACTTCATACTGGCCAGCTTTTATTAATTAATGCCTTTGTAGCCAAGGTTAGATATAGGGCACTGAAGATCTGAAATTAGTTTCTCAGAATATTTTAGAATCTCAAACATTAGGTAAATTCATGATGGGGTTGACAGGACAACTAGATAAACTGAAAGTGTGTAATTGTTTTAATTGTTATGTGTTTAATGTATTGCGTGTTTTGACAGATGAACTATGTGCATACCAGTACACTAAATTGTACTGTATTGTATTTTTTGTATTACTGGATTACCTTTGAAAGGGTTAGCCCTAAATAAATAAATAGCAGTTACAGCATGATGCCTGACTTGGTCACAGTATATACATAACTCCCAGGTTCATGTCTAGTTTGGCAACTGTGTCTTGGATTATCATACATTACCGCATTAAGTTTTACTACCCCCAATAGATCAGGAATGCACCCAGTCACCATAGCTTCAAGAAACTGTTACTCTCTCACCAGAATGTATTGGACATTTAGGGCATTTTACAGCATCGCTACTATTGTGTTTTATCTACAGTATATTATTTGTTGTAATCTTGTTCTCTGCTACCCTCTTCAGGACACTATTATAAACAAGGTGCTACATCTCAATTTGGTATTTTCTATTAAAACATTTTAACAAATACAGTAAACACTTATATAAAAATAACTTCGACTCTGTGGTACAATATGAATTCTGTAAATGGAAATCATGCCAGACTAATCTCATTGCATTGTTCGATAATGTTACCAAGGATCTTGATGGGGAAGCCTGTGGATGTTGTGTATCTGGACTTCAGCAAGGCCATTTAAACTGTACCATACAGGGGACAATTACATAACATGCAGAACCCAAGTATATTAAACTGGTTGCAAGAAAATAAACAAATGGTTATAATAAATAGTAATCTATTTACATGAAAACAAGTGACCAGAGGAGTACTGCAAAGTTCTGTACTGTGGCCAACATTGTTCAGTACATTTATAAGTGATCTGGATGTTGATAATAATAGCTGGGTTGCTGTGACAAGGCCAGACTCAGAATCCTGACCCCATATTTATATGGAAAAACACAATTTCTAAAAATTAGGAGTTTAAGAATAAATCAACATTAAAGGCAGGAAAAGGTTAAAGAGCCACCAACGCCTCAAGAAGGACTTTGCAGAACATAATATTTGGACACAAAGCAGCTTATATTTCTCATTAGCTCTGTATTTCTTACCTCTGTTATTTATTAATGAGGTCAGATGCATGACAACAGAAGAGTTATTCCTCGAGGGTTCATCACACCTATTGCTTCTTCCCAAGTTGATGTCATAATACTCTCCTTGTTGTGACATCACAATTATTCCCAAGGAAACAGAATGTGATATCACAACAGAGCTTTATGATGTCAAGTAAGGAGTAAGTTATAGACAGAAGAGCTCAAAGGGATAGAGATTCTCTTTTTGTAGGAATTTTTTCAGTGATGAGTAAGAAAGAGGAGAAATCTATAGATGAAACGTGAAATACAAGCTGAACTGTGTCCAATTGTTAAGTTTTCCAAAGTTTTTCAAAGGCGTCAGCTGCTCTTTAATATCTTCCAGCCTTAGCTGAAGTGTTTTTTTTTGGGTTTTTTTTTTTTACGTGTTTATCTCAGTAAGGACAATTAATTGAATGATGTTCTAAGAACAAAACGTTAGGGAGATCAGATCAGAAACTCAATAAAAACTCACAAAAGGCTGAGGAAGGGGGCTCTCTTGACACCTTGAATTCTGAGAAGGCAAAGACTGCCTAAGAAACTGCAAGGAAGAAAAACATAACATAGTCAAACAGGTTAGCCTGAAGCTGCAAGGTGTCTCTTCTTACAGTGGAGGTCTATAATATTGATATAAGTAAGAACTTTTAGAGCAGATAGGAAGTGCAAAACACTTTATTAAATTTTCCATTTATAACTACAAGCATATGAAGTAGCCAGAAGAAGGCCTTATGGTCTATCAAGTCTTTTCCATTGTGGCACCACCAATCCAGAGATTACAGTGGGCCCTGATCTCTTCCCCCACCCTGACCCTCCCTGCCAAATCTGTCTCACCCTCTCTTGAACTCCCCAACCATTGTTTGAGTGGCAACTTCAGATGGGAGTTCATTTCACGCCAACAAAACCCACTCTATGAATAAGTGTCTCCTGATTTCCTTCTTGAACCTTCCAGATGTAAGCTTATAACAGTGCCCCCTTGTGGTCTTGTTTTCACTCAGATAAAAAGGTTCCCTGATTTCCATCTTGTTTATACCGTTCAGGTATTTGAAGGTTTCAATCATGTCCCCTGTCTCCCATTTCTCTTTAGGTGAGTACATGTCATGTTCTCTCAGCCTGTTCTCATATGTCCGGCTGTCTCTGAACCATCTTTGTTACCCTTCTCTGAACTGCCTCAAGCTGATGGATATCCTTTTTCACAGAGAGACTCCTGTATTGTACACTGTACTCCAAGTGTAATCACACCAAGGATCTGTACAGCAGCAGTATAACCTTCTCCCTTCTGCTTGTGAACACTAGAAATACAGCCTAGCATATTGTTTGCTTTGGCTGCTGCCTTTCTACACTGCATACCCTGCTTTAGGTAACTGGTGATATCTAGCCCCAAATCCTTTTCTTCATCTGATTTTGCAACCTTGACCCCCAAACTGTACTTGGCACTCGGGTTCATCCTTCCTATGTGCATGACCTTCCACTTCTAAGCATTGAATCCCAGTTCCCAGATATCTTACCACCTCTCCAGCTTCACCCGGTCTTCATTTAGGTCCTGCCTGCTTCATCTGTGTCCACAATGCCACACAGCTTGGTGTCATCTGCAAAGAGGCAGGTCTTGCCTTTAGCACTATTCCCTATGTAGTCAATGAACACATTAAACAACACTGAGCTAAGTCCTGATACAGTGGGATACCACTGGTAACTTTCCTTCTACCTGAGAGTTCCCTTCCAAACATCATCCTCTGGAGCCTACCACTGAGCCAATTTGTCATCCACCTGGTTAGTTTGCTCCCTGCCCCTAGGTCCTCCAACTTCCTGATCAACTTCTTGTGGAGCACCGAGTCAAAGACCTTGCTGAAATCCAAACATAGACTGTCAACCATCTGACCCTTGTCCACCAGCTTCATTATTCAGTCAAAGAAGTTGATCAGGTTGAAATGACAAGACCTCCCTGCCATAAATCCATGCTGTCTCTCACCCTGTAGCCCGTTGGCTTCAAGGAACTCAACCAGTCTTTTCTTCATAACATTATAACATAACATAACATAGTATTTTATGGCAGCTAAGGACTGCTAAGCCCATCCAGACTGCCCGTATTCCCTGCCTGCATCAGTGGTCGCTGACCCTACTTGTTCATTGGCTGTAGCCTTTCCTACCCACCTCTAGGTTTCCCTTGTGCCTATCCCATGCATGTCTGAAATACCGCCCCACTGTGCTAGCTTCCACTACTTCATGGGGTAGGCTATTCCATGCATCTATCACCCTTTCTGTGAAGAAAAACTTCATCACATTCCCCTTTATCCTGCCTCCCTCCAGTCTCATATCATGCCCCCTCACCCTTGTACACCTTCTATACTGAAAGATGTCACCCACTTGCACTTTGTTTATGTCCTTAAGATACTTGAAGGTTTCTATCATAACTCTCATCAGACTAACCAGCCTGTTGTTCCCAGGGTCATCTCTATGTCTACTTTTGTGTAGTGGTACCATATGTGCAGTGCTCCACTCCTGCAGTACCTCCCCCCTAGCTAAAGAGATGTTGAACAGATCCACCAGCTCCACCATCAGTTTACTTAACACTCATCAGTGCATGCTATCTAGCCCAGGGACTTGTTCACTTTTAGGGACATGAGCCCTTTCCTAACTCTGCCTTCCATTATCCTCTCCTCGGTCACATTCCCCCTCCTCCCTCCCCCCCATTCTCCCATGTGGCACTGGTTCATCCTTTTCTTTGATAAAGACTGAGCAAAACTATTCATTCAATGCCTCTGCTTTCTCCTTACTGCCTTCCACCCCCCACTCCTTTTTTAACTTCACAGTGCTTAACTTCATGTTTTCCTTTTCACCAATATACTTGAAGAAGGTTTTCTCTCCTGCTATAATCTCTTCTTCAGTTTGCAGCCTCTTCCTAGCCTTGGCCAACCTGATGATCCATCTGGCCTCCCTAGCTTTCTCCAAGTAGACCCCCCTCATCCTCATCCTTCCATGACTTGCTTACACAATCCTTTCATCCCTCACTGCCTGGCTCACCTCCCTAATGAACCAACTTGATTTCTTGCCCTTCTGCTTAAGGTATGTGCTAGTGGCTGCCACTGTCCCTCCCCAGATCACTGTTTACTTTTGATCCAAACTCATGTCATCTTTAAGGCTATCTAAGTGCCCCCTCAAAGTTTCAACCATCTTAACATAGTCAGCCTTCCTGAAATTCAGCACTTTGGTCATAATGCTGATTCCTGCCCCATGTCACTTCTGAACCATACACTGTTCAGTGGTCACTGCTCCACGAGGGCTCCTCTGCAATGATGTCCCAGGCATGGTCCCTGTTAGCAAATACTGGGTCCAGTATGACTCCCTCTCTTATCAGTGCAATCATCCCCTGAACCATTAACCTGTCCTGGACTGCATCCATAATCAAGTGGTTCCTGGTACAGAGGTTGAACGGCACACTACAATCCACCTTATGTAAACTAAAGTACCCCCCCATTACCACCCATTTGCCCTTTCCAGCCACCACTCTGATTGTGATACCCAACTCCCTCGCTTTTCCTCATCCTGGTTAGCTGGCCTATAAATTAGACCCAGCCCTGAACTTCCTTCCTGTTGCCATTTGGATTTGTACCCACAGCAGCTTTACTGTCCCCTCTCCTATGTCCTCCCTGGTGGCAGTAATGCTCTCCCTGATGTATAGTGCCACTCCCTTCCCTTTTCTCTGTCCCATCTATAGAAAGCATAACCTCGAATGGTGATATCCCAATCATGGCTCAGGGTGGCCCAGGTCATAATGACCACTGTTTGATCAACATTTCCCCCTGCCATTATGGGACCAAAAGGAAGGACTAGCACACCAGGTAACAGGCAGCAAAGATCAAGAGTTTTACTACACCATTGTGCTGTACCACCTTTCAACCATAAACTGCTTCACAACCCTGCAATACAGACAATGTAGGTTTTGACAGGGGCTGTGGTGGAATTTGTACCAGACCTCTTTTAAAATTGGCTATTAAGGCCTCACTGCATTGGATTTTCAACCTGTTGGCTATCTCTCAGGGGGAATGGAATTGTTAACAAGCAACACATGAACACAGTAAAGGAATAAGGGTGAACAAGCAGAAGGAAGTTTTGGTGAGATGCAAGTGGAGACAGCAAAAGACTGAACTTCAAGAAGTTTCTGTTAGGCTGAATACAAGCTGTTTGTTTCTTTTTCCTGTTAGTAAAAGTAAATCAGATTTCTTTAAATTTAAACTTGTGTCCAGAGTGTTCTCTTGAAGAGAGTTCACCAGAAGGCATCTGCACATGGTTGGCTTTAGCAGTGGGATCGAATTACCCCTCATCTAAATAGGGGTAAGATGGACTCAGACAAACTACTGAAATGACTAGCAGAACAGAAAGCACAACAAGCCAAGATGCAAAGGGACTGGATGGCTCAACAAGCACAACAGCAGGCTCAGAGAAACCAACAGCAGGTTCAGAGAGACCAGCAGCAGGTACAACAGCAGGCTCAGAGAGACAAGCAGCAGGTACAACAGCAGGCTCAGAGAAACCAGCAGCAGGTTCAGAGAGACCAGCAGTAGGTACAACAGCAGGCTCAGAGAGACAAGCAGCAGGTACAACAGCAGGCTCAGAGAGACAAGCAGCAGGTACAACAGCAGGCCCAGAGAAACCATTAGCAGGTACAACAGCAGGCTCAGAGAAACCAGCAGCAGGTACAACAGCAGGCTAAGACAGAACAGCAGCAGGTACAAAAGGAGGCTCAGAGAGACCAGCAGAAGGTGCAAAAGCAGGCTCAGAGAGACAAGCAATAGGTGCAACAGGAGGCTCAGAGAGACCAGCAGCAGGCACAACAGCAGATACAGAGAGACCAGCATCAGGCGCAACAGCAGGCTGAGAGAGACAAGTAGCAGGTACAACAGCAGGCTCAGAGAGACCAGCAGCAGGTGCAGCAGCAGGCTCAGGCAGAACAGCAGCAGGTACAAAAGAAGGCTCAGAGAGGCCAGCAGAAGGTGCAACAGTAGGCTCAGAGAGATAAGCAGTAGGTGCAACAGAAGGCTGAGAGAGACCAGCAGCAGGTGCAACAGCAGGCTCAGAAAAACAAGCAGTAGGTGCAACAGGAGGCTGAGAGAGACCAGCAGCAGGTGCAACAGCAGGTTTAGAGAGACCAGCAGCATGTGCAACAGCAGACTCAGAAAAACAAGCAGTAAGTGCAACAGCAGACTCAGAGAGAACAGCAGCAGACACAACAGTAGGTACAGAGAGACCAGCAGCAGGCACAACAGCAGGCGCAGAGAGACAAGCAGCAGGTACAACAGCAGGCTCAGAGAGACAAGCAGCAGGTACAACAGCAGGCTCAGAGAAACCAGCTGCAGGTGCAACAGCAGGCTCAGAAAGACCAGCAGCAGGTGCAACAGCAGTCCCAGAGAGACCAGCAGCAGGTGCAACAGCAGGCTCAGAGAGACCAGCAGCAGGTGCAACAGCAGGCTCAGAGAGACCAGCAGGTACAACAGCAGGCTCAGAGAGACCAGCAGCAGGTGCAACAGCAGGTAGAGAGAGACCAGCAGCAGGTGCAACAGCAGGTACAGAGAGACCAGCAGCAGGTACAACAGCAGGTGCAGTGAGACCAGCAGCAGGCACAACAGGAGGTTTGGAGAGACCAACAGCAAGTGCAACAGCAGGCTCAGAGAGAGCTACAACTGGCACAACAGTAGGCAGAGAGAGACCAACAGCACATACACAGAGATCAGCAGCAGGTGCAGAGAGAACAGCAGTAGCAGGTGCAACAGCAGGCTCAGAGAGATAAGCAGCAGGTACAACAGGAGGATCAGGGAGACCAGCAGCAGGCACAACATCAGGCTCAGACAGACCAGCAGCAGGTGCACCAGCAGGCTCAGAGAGACCAGCAGCAGATGCAACAGCAGGTACAGAGACAAGCAGCAGGTACAACAGCAGGCTCAGAGAGACCAGCAGCAGGTGCAACAGCAGGCTCAGAGAGACCAGCAGCAGGTGCAACAGCAGGCTCAGAGAAAGACCAGCAGCAGGTGCAACAGCAGGCTCAGAGAGACAAGCAGCAGGTACAACAGGAGGATCAGGGAGACCAGCAGCAGGCACAACAGCAGGCTCAGACAGACCAGCAGCAGGTGCACCAGCAGGCTCAGAGAGACCAGCAGCAGATGCAACAGCAGGTACAGAGACAAGCAGTAGGTACAACAGCAGGCTCAGAGAGACCAGCAGCAGGTGCAACAGCAGGCTCAGAGAGACCAGCAGCAGGTGCAACAGCAGTCTCAGAGAAAGACCAGCAGCAGGTGCAACAGCAGGCTCAGAGAGACAAGCAGCAGGTGAAACAGGAGGCTCAGAGAGACCAGCAACAGGTGCAACAGCAGGTACAGAGAGACTGGCAGCAGGTTCAACAATAGGCACACTGAGACCAGCAGCAGGGGCAACAGCAGGCTCAGAGAGACCAGCAACAGGTACAATAGCAGGCACAGAAAGACCAGCAGCAGCTGCAATGACAGCCACAGATAGACCAGCAACAGGTACAACAGCAGGTAGTGAGAGACCAGCAGCAGGTGCAACAGGAGGCTCAGAGAGAAGCAGCAGGTGCGACAGCAGGCTCAGAGAGACCAGCAGCATGTGCAACAGCAGGCACAGCGAGACCAGCAGCAGGTGCAACAGCAGGCACAGCAAGACCAGCAGCAGGTGCAACAGCAGGTGCTGAGAGACCAGCAACAGGCACAACAGCAAGCTCAGAGAGAACAGCAGCAGGTGCAACAGCAGGCACAGCCAGACCAGCAGCAAATGCAACAGCAGACTGAGAGAAAGAGAGAGAGAGAGAGGCGCAAGTAGCAGGCACAACAGCAGACACAGAGAGAACAGCAGCAGGCACAACAGGTCCGCATGCAAACAGACTGGATGGTCCAGCAAGCACGGTTGCAGGCATGGAGAGACCGGCAGCAGCAGGAGTTTATGAAGCAGGTGCTGCAAACACAGAAATAAACTGTGCCCTAGCTCCGGGTCACAGGGAATCCATTTGCTGTAGGACCCACCCCATGCTAACAAAAACGGTTCCTGAGGATGACCCGGAGGCCTACCTTATGACTTTTGAGAGAGTTGCCAGCACTACTGCCTGGCCATGAGAAAGTTGGGCTACTTGCATTGCACTGTACCTGACTGGAGATGCCCAAGTTGCATACAGAAGCCTAAATGATGTTGCCGTCAGAGACTACGGTCATGTAAAGGCAGGCATTTTTAAACCAGGTCAGAATAACTGAACATAATTATCAATGGAATTTTTGTACCCCGAGTTTCAAAGTTGGAGCACAGCCTAGAGTGCTGGCACAAAAATTACAAGACTTGGCTACTCAGTGGTTAAAAACAGAGGCATGCACTAATGAGGAGATAATCGATTTGATTGACTGGAGCAGTACTGGAATATTTTACCAGATTGAATCTGTGACTTGGTAAGCTGACATGAAGAGACCACTCTGGCTGCAGCAGCGAAAATTATGGAACATCACCTGGAATTTGAACAACTAGAGGCTGCTAAGAAGAGTGGATCCATGATGAAAATCAGGTGGCAACCCGAAGAGAAGATCCCTGTAAAAGAGGGGAGAAAGGATTTTGGGGGGAAGGGAACAAACATGATAGTACAGTATGGGTAAGTGATCAAGTGGTGAAATATTGCTTACTCTTTCACTTCATAAGGGTATAACCCCTGGGCCTGGTGTAATTCCCCCAGTTCCAAGGCCTTGCTCTCCAGTAACCCATAATGGGGGTGGAGGTCCTATACCAGATAGTAACATTGTATGTTTTTGTTGTGGTAAAGTGGGGCATATCATCAAGTTCTGTGACTGCATGGACTGTGATTTTTGCAGAATGTAGAGCTACCACCCTCCATACATACATACATACATACACGCACACACACTTGTGATCTGTACTATGAATCAGGCTGGTTGAACCTATCAAATCATCTTATTTATCTCACCTGCACAATGGCCAAAAATCTATCTTGGGACTGACTCCATTATGTATTCAAAACCTACTCCGACTGAATCCTGGCTCACGACCCTCCACCAGATCTGAACGCCAACCTTTCCTGGTTCCGAGATGCCGGACTGCACAGGGACAAAGATCTTTCGCACAGGGCCCCGACATGGTTCAATGCGCTTAGTCCACCTACTCTATCTCAACCTCACTTGAAGCTTTCAAATCCATGCTCTATGCCCACCTCACCACCACTAGCAACTGTGATTGTGCTAGATAAAGACTACTACTCCTCATGTCCATCCTCACATCTGAGGCCTCTTCCTCCCTGACTAATGAACCTCTGGTACCTCTACTACTTCCTGTCTCCCACCCAAACTCACTCCCTTTTTCCTGTCCCTCTCACTTACTCTCCCGCCACCACCTTCCCTCCTCTCTAGCCTCCTTTGGTGCCTAATGATCCCCTCTCCTGGAAGTTTCTTAACCCCGAAATTGTCTACCGCTTGAACCTGTTATAGCTTGTTTTTCTATGAAACTTAAAAACGTTACTGCCTTAAACTGTTAATAGCAAATTTATGATGTAACTTTCCTGTCTGGTTTTACCTGTAATGTGTATCGTGCTTTGTTAAATGTTCCTTGTGACGTGGAACCTTTGTAAAAAGAGCCCTGGCTCAAAGGTATTAATTTCTAGACTAATAAACTAAACTAAACTAAACACACTTCCAGAAACCTGTATACAATACCCATGCAAAAGGGGAACAAAACAGTTACAGCTCTAGTGCATTCAGGCTGTGAGTAGACATTGGTTAAAGAATCTGCGGTAGGACCCAACCTGGGTCACTGGGGAGATCCCATAAATATTGCCTGCGTGCATGGGGATACTTGTAAATACTCTATGACTCCAGTATGGTTAAAAGTAACAACTGGGCTTTGCATTTATTGAAAATGCTGTAACCTTAACACTTTCATATCAGGTATTTAGCTTCTGATAGCTGCATGATGTCATCCAACTCTGTAATGATGCTAATCTCCTGTTTTAATGTTCATTTATGCCTGTTTTGGTTTCTTCTTGATCTGATATTTTGGATGTTACCATTTTGATCTTCATAACTGTTAAAATAAGTTAAAAAAATAATAAATGTGGCAATTTCTAAAACCTTACCCTATTCAGTAGTCTTGGGCCAAGACTGGGAAGGATTTCATACCCTCCTGCAGAGCAATATTGAAAGTTTGTGCACGCAGGAGGCCAGAAAGAGGGACTGGAACATGTATTTCCCTTTATTGACTCTGAACTAGTTGGCAAAGAAGGGAAGCATAAGAAGTCCTGGATTATAAACAGAGGGAGAAAAATGAAGGGAACCCTCTATTTAAGATTGTAATGGTTGGAGGCTGCAAGGACACAGGTTCAAGGCAGGTATAAGGTAATTCAGATGGAGACACAGCAACCAACATAATTTCTGAACAAAGGGCTGACGAGGGTCTCGGGAATGCCTTCCAGAATGTAGCTGTTATAAATGGTAAAGTGGTAGATGAACAAAAATTACAATGCTTTCCAAGGTTCAAACTAAAAGATGGCATTTTGTACAGGGTAGAACCCAAGAAACAAACTGAGAATTTACATTACCAGTTAGTGGTTCACAGGTCTGCAAGAAGGGAGGTACTGAGGCTGGCCCATACTGTACCTTTTGGGGGTCATTTGGGAGGGAGAAAACAGAAGCATGCATACTTGCAGCAGACATCTTGAGGTAATATGACCCTGCAGGAGAATTTAGGAGAGCACAGAATGTTCTGACCTTGGCTCTGACCTTTCCAATGTTGCAAATAAGTTCTTCTGTGCTCCAGGTGGCTGCCAAATAACTGTTCTCTATGAAGCAACAGTGGCCCCTAGTGGCTAGTTTTGTTATGTCTGTTGTTAATCAAAAGGCAGTGGAACATTTTTCCAACTTCTAGTGAGCTTATAAAAAGCCCTACCTCAGTGCTGAGAGAGGATAGATAGGGTGGTCAGTTGGATACTGACTGAGGAAGGTGGAAGACCTCCTGGTAGTGTGTGCTTTCACACTGTTTGATTCATGCTAGGCTGAAGAAAAGTCTTAGAAACTGTTGAAGCTAAGCAGTTGTCTGACTTACCATTTTGCTTTCTGTATATTTTATCTGATGAAAATAAAATGACAAATGCACTTGCACATTTTTTATGCACCTGACTTGTGGTCTGTCTAAAATTGTGTTATCCTAAACCCATTCCTGGTGACATATGGTGTTAGAGTGGGATCTGACTGAACGTCCGAGGTAACAAGAGGAAGTTCAGTCAGTGGTATCAGAACTGGTACCTAGGATACATGGCAGAGGTGCATGGTGCCAGGTGAGCTGAGGACAGCAAATGATGGAGATGGTGACCTGGGCGAGGCACCATGGATGGGACGAGATGGACCTGATGGCCAAATGAAGACCCTGATATGGCTTCTTCACTGGATAAGTGGGAGATAGCTGGAGGCTGATCAACACTGGAGAGAAGTGGAGCGCAGATGCCAGGAGCTACTTGAGAGGTCCTACTCAGAGGAAGTATCAGTGGAACAGGATCCATGGGATCTGGAGGAGGAGGACCCCCTGATGGAGCATTTGCAACAGATGTTTGTGGAGATCCCGTTGCCCATTTTTCCAGGTTGCTACTTGGAGAAGGATGGTGAACGAGAAGAAGAGAGCCCAGGTAAGACTTTGACTAGCAGTGTATTACTGGGGGAGAAGACTTCAAGCAAGATGGAAGAAGCCATTTTGGCTAAAGGGACTTTTGCATGTTTTAAACCTCCTCCTATGAAAAATGATTGTTCTCCTGGTGTTGACTGGGGAAACTTGCAGGTGGGAGATCCTGAAGTAACCCAGTTAAGGGAGCATGTAAAAATCAAGGATAGGAGACAGGTTAATGGTGGCATGGGGACAGGTTATGGTGGTATGAACCTAGGAAGGAAGTTCTATATCATATGAGGCCCAACCCCTGGACGAAGCAAGTGGATGCCCAGGAAGTGGTAACCGTGGCATATAGGAAAAGGGTGATGGAGGATGCGCACTCCAGTCACTCAATGAATTTGAGCCATGGGAAGGTTTTGGCTAGACTAACCCCATATTTCTATTGGCCAGGCCGGTGGCAGCATACTATAAGACCTGTTATAGAGGGCGACAGATAGCGACCCCTGATAGTGATGTGGGAGAAGTAACCCAGAGGGTTCAGGGCAAGAGATGGCACCCTTGGAAGAGGGGAGACTCCCACATAGAACAAGAGGAACAAGGTGGTAGCCAACACCACTAGTAGTGTATGAGATTTGATACATAAACCTAAAGGTTGGGGACAGACTGTTAGGTAAACAGCATGATATGTTATTAGCCTACCTTTAAATGTCTAAGTGGGGATGGAACAAGGTAGTCCCCCAAAAAGGCAGTTCTACTGGGTGCTGGATTGTCCAGCCGTTCGAGTGTATATGGTCAAGGAAAGTCAGTAGATGGCATAAAACTGCCATTAGTAGTTCTTTCGCGTGGTATATGTAATGCTTTGTAGTTTACTAATGTAGTAAACTTGTAAGATGTCTCAGGGCCTTGGGCCTGGGGAAGTATCAGGGCATGACGCAGAGGCTGTCGTTAATGACCCAAGGATTAAAGTGTAGGCCGATGACCTGAGGGACGATGGCCTGCCTCCATGAGAAGCGGGAGGTGATGCTGTCAGTATGGGCCTGGGAGGAGCAGAGGCCTGGACATCGGCAGGCATTGGCATAACCGCAGCTGATGGTGCACCCCCTGAGGAAGACAAAGATGCTGTCGGGGGTCGGGACCACCACCCGGGGGGGGGGAGTGGTCCCGTTCATGGTCTTTTCTGTGACTTCCCCCCCCCGAGGACTTGCCTTGGGCCTTTGAGGACTGGGAGCTCAATGAACCCACCAGCGATGGGGAAGGAGGGACCCCTGAAGACCCCTGCCCAGAACTGGCTACCTGTTGTTTCATTAGGAATTTTTTGAAAGCCTTTTTGCGTCACCTAAGGGTGGTTTGATTAAATTTCTGGCAGATCTCACAGTCAGAGGTGTCATGGTCAGGCCCAAGACAGCAGACACAGAGGATATGTTTGTCCGAAGAGGCAATCTTCTTTCTTCAGCGATGGAAGAGAGAAGTGGAGGGAATACCTCTCGACATAAGGTAAAGGAATCTCTTATTTAAAAGAGACTCTAAGTAAAAGAAAAATTGTAGGTGAAAATGGCACAAAACTGCGTTGGAGCTTCCAACAAGACCCATGAGAACAGAGTTGACAGTAGGAAAGAACTGAGGAAGGAGCAGGGCCTACTGAAAATCTTACATGTGGATCCTGCTTCACCGACGGTGAAGTTCCTACGGTGTGACCTGATGACTGAGATACCCCTGAAGAAGATCTTAAAATACCTCATGGGGTAAATAAAGTACAATAGGGTAGTATTTTTCAAAAGAAAATGTGCTGGGGACAAGGCTATGAAGCTGGGGGGTAGATTCAGGAGAGATGTGAGGGAGTACTTCTTCACATAAAGAATGGTGGATTCCTGGAACAGCCTTCCAGCAGAGGTGGTGGGGGAAAAAACATCAGTGGTGTTCTAGAATACATGGGTTAAGCACAAGGGAATCATAGTGGAAAGGAAGGTGGAGGGAGAAAGAGCTATAGATTGGGCTGCAGAATTAGTGTAGGTAGGGAGAAATGGGCAGGCTGGATGGGCCGAGCAGTCATTATCTGCCATCAGATTCTATGTTTCTAAGCCCAGAGGCTGGTAAAGAATTTGAAGCATGTACTCTCCCCAAAACCAGGATGAACCCATGTGACCCAGTACCACACAGACCCAGGTGTCTGGATCCACTAGCAACTGTACAGACTGCCAGAAAGAATCCCAGAGACAGTACGGGAGGAAAACCAGTCTATGTTGGAAATAGAATTGAGGAATCCCAGAATGAATGATCCAGCCCTATTGTGTTGGTCCCAAAATCAGACAGGACCACCAGGTTTTGTATAGACTTCCAGAAAGTTAATTCTGCATCTAAGTTCAGCACACACCCTATGCCAAGGCAGACAAACTTTTGGACCAACTGGGGAAGGATCGATAGATTAGTACCCTTATCAAGAAAACTGCCCGAATTAAGACCTGTTGGCCACTTGAGTGCTGGACATCATTTCTGACCATCAAAAATGTTCTGTGTGAGGGACCAGTCATACAGAGTCCAGTCTTGACACAGACACCTCTGAGGTGGGTCTGGGGGCAATGTTATCACAAGACATTAAGGATGGGATTCACCCTATCTTGTATATCTCTCAAACTTTTTCTCTGGGAGCTGTGCTATGCCACGCTCAAAAAAAAAAAAAGTGTGTCTGGCAGTAAAGTGGGCATTGGCCCCCATATGCTACTATCTGTTGGGACAGAAATTCACCTCATCACTGACCACCTCCCACCCATCAAGTGGTACATGTATGCGGGATACAGGATGTTGTCAGGAGTAGGGCTAGCCAAAATTAGCACATTCTGCTTTGGGGGAATTCTGCAAAATGTTAAGAATTTCACATTTTTCACTTCATCACAACTCAGTTTTTCTAGCAGTTACAGGCCTGAATACTGGCATGCTTAAGGAGTCCTAAGGAAATGTCAAGTTTTGTGACCTTTGGATGAGTAGATTTGAACTTCATTGTGCTCAAAATCTTGCAGTTTATTTTTGTGGCCTTTTCTGAAAATATTTCTTACAACTGGGCCACCTTTGGAGCTAGACAGAAACATAGAATCTGTCAGCAGAAAAAGGACCACTCAGCCACCCAGTCTGCCCAAGTGTTTCCTGCCTGTTCTGCCTCCACAGACTAACTGGTCTCAGATGACCCTCCACCTCCCTGCCTCTCTTCTACTACACTCCTGTGCTCATCTCATGACTCATACATGTTTGAAGCCCACTACCATTCAAGCCTCAACCACTTTAGCTGTCAGTCAGTTCCATGTGTCCACCACTCTTTCAGTGAAGAAATATTTCCTCACATCCCACCTTCCAGTTTTATCACATTACCTCTATTTCTGGAGCATATCTCATTTGGAAAAGGCTCCCCATCTGCACCCTACTCACCCCTGTGAGATACTTGTATGTCTTGATCATGTTGCCTCTCACTCTCCTCTCTCCAGGGTGTACATATTGAGATCCCTCAGTTTCTCCTTGTAGGGCTTCCCCTGCACCATCGAGTTGCCTGCCTGTGAACCACCCCATCCATGTCTTTTCTGAGGTGTAGTCTCCAGAACAGAACACAGTACTCCAGGTGGGCATGTACCAGAGTTATAAAGCGGCAGCAGCAGCACCACCTCCCTCCTCCTGCTGGTGATACCCCTTCCTATGCACCACATGATCCCACTAGCCCTGCCTACAGTCTTGTCACACTGCACTGCCACCCTGAGATCCTCTTACATAACCCTGAGGTCCCTTTCTGACTACTGACTGCCAATACCTTTCCACCGTCCTACACTCAGCACTGGGGTTCCTATGTCCAAGGTGCATGATTTTGCACTTTTCAGCTTCGAACTCCAACTGCCAGGTCCTTGACCACTCCTCCCATTTCCCCTACATCCCTGTGCATTTTCTTCGACCCCCTCCTGATTTTGGTGTCATCTGCAACATGGCATATCTTTTCCTCCAACTGCAATGTTCCCAGTGAAGATACTGTTAAAGACTGTTCCCAGTACTGAATCCTGTGGTGTTCCACTGGTCATTCTCCTGTCCTTCAAGTGTGTGCTTAGAAACATCTGAAAATCTGCATGCACAACCTTCCTGGATGGGTCTTACAAATGGCTAAATGTGGAAAGAACCGATTAAGTAAATTTAAGTCACAGGGGTTCATAATTTTACAATTTATTTGTGAAAATATGTAACAAAATTTCCAAAAATTATTTTTGTAGCGCCACTGTATACAACTAAACTTTGGCCTGTATACCCACTGTGAATGGATCCTGGAATCTCACAAAGTTGGAGAAATGTGGTACAGTACTTTAAAATTTACAGTTGAAATACCATAAATTACTAATTGGCAAAATTTGCTCTAAACTTCATATCATGATGGAAATGTGAAAGGAAAAGTATGACTCCCACTGGGACTTGAACCCAGGCCCCTGGCGTGCCTGTTCTGGTTCAGAATTTGAGTGAAAATCATACCTTTCCTTTCACATTTCCATTATGATTTAAAATCACCTCACAGTGGCTTTACTGCACTGAGAAAGTTGTCTGGTGTCTCTAAACTTCACGTAAGTGTAATAAGTTATATCACAAGTTCACAAAGGCGTTATCTCCACTTAATCCATTTAGCTGTTCTGAGCTGTTTTGCAGTCCTGTACTTCCTTTTTGGGTGACTATTTTGTCCTCTCACCCTGCTTTTCTTCTCTGAGCTTGACCAGATGGACTCAGTGGAACTGCTTGTCACACCAGTTTTCCCCTTTTCACACTTTCCCTTAAAAAGCCACCTGCTCCTTTTACTATCAGACCTACCCCTTTGGAATAGCCAGAATACTTCCTTCTTGGTACCAGAGTCATTTTCCCTCCCACAAGGTCTTGTTAAATGTCTCCAAGTCCTGGACTTCCAAGGGAATTGGGCTCGCAGACCAGTCAATTTTGCTGGGTGTGATTTCTATATGACCTGCTTTCATGGCAGAACTGTTTATGCTTCCTTGCTCCAGCTGGGGGTCTACTATCTTTTGCTACTTAGCTCCAATATCCTTTGACTGCCGAACTCATGCATCTAACTCCAGCCACTGCTGATCCCTACACTAGCTCCCTTTCCTAGCCTTTAGTTTAAACCCTCAACTTCCTTTTCCATTCATGTAACCGCACCCCCAAACTCTTGGCAGAACTGCAGTCCATATTGGCTTGACTAAGGATTGTGTTCCTATGATTTGCTCTATAGACAGGCAGATCAGCTTACCTGCTGTAGCATCATGTTCTTTCATGAATAAAGATATCTGGATTCACAATGGCCTCAGCTGCTTGGTGTCAGTTTTTAAATGCAAAAAATGGGGTATACAATGTTGCCTGCAGGACTGGTAATGTGTCAGTAGGTGGCATTGTACAGAAGCAATGCTGTGCATGTCAACATGCCATATAGTCTATGACCTCTAGCGGTTAGCTGGCAAACTGCAAGAAAACACGTTCTTCACTGAAGATACTGATTGACATGAGGGTACCCGATGCAGTGCCCCACTGCATGGAGCCACCTATAAATGCTACCTTGCTACCACTCTACCCAGTCTTTCCCTTCCTCCTCCATGACAGCTCAAGTATATGGCTGGAAAAATTTATGGCAACGACTTCCACAAAACTATCACAAAAGTCTGTATATTTCACAAATTAAATTCAACTTTAATTGCTGATGTTATTTTGCAATTTTTTAGCTTCTAATAACTTGGCCTTCCTTTAAGCAAGTGCTAGAAAGTTGACACACATATCTTCTCTTTTAAGGTATATGAACCTATCAAAATTGGTGACATTACATTCTCTAGTTAAACGTTATAAGGGCTTAACATTGTAAAGGTTAAATTCTTGTAGATTTTAAAGATTTCTAAATGTTTGGTTGCTTGTAACTCAGCCCAAATTAAAGCTAGAGATCTACAACTTGGTATACATATCCAAGGAGCAGAAGACTTCCAATGTACCAATATCGGTGCAATCTCAACAAGCAGTTTTAAAATCAGATGGAAATAACTGGAATTTAAAGTTTAGTGAGATTTTGCAAAATGTTTGCTGAAATAAAATCGTAATTTCACCTGAATTCCACCCGCAGAAGTTAAACTGCATCCTGCCCTAAATTCCTAAGAGGAAACAATTTTCAAGAGATCATGCTGGTAGCATCCCAGAAACAAAATGTGATTTTTAAAAAGCAACAAAGGCTCTATGTGGGGAACAGTGTACCCTTAGTGTAAACAAATAAATTCTGGCCATCACCTTAGAAAACAAAAGAGCATTAGCTGGCCCTGTGGCAAGGGGGGGTGGGGTTTAAAACTCTATGTACCTTACTTCTACCATGCTGGGGACCCAGGTTTGTTAATGAGCTCAGATTGCCAGGGGCCGATGGGGGTGGGGGGGTCGAGTATCCACTGGACAGCTCTCCTCTCCCAGGGTAGGGAGGCATGCCATCTCGGTCCTTGGCTGCCACCTGGTGGAGGCTAGGTGGTAGCACTGGAATTACAAGTGATGTAGTAAGGGAGGGACCATGGTTCCGTAACATGTGCACCTCCATGCACCCATGCTTACGTGTCACTGCGGCTGGGGAACTCAGGGAGCAAATGGAACAGAGTTGGTACAGGCTTAATGAATCCCTGCCTGCCTACCCCCTCCCCATATCGCCACTTGGATCACTGACCCCAGTTCTGGATGAGAGACACTGGGTGGGTGAGGATGTCCCTCCCCTTCCTGGCCCCGTCATGGGGGGGCAATCTGTTGGGGAAACATGGGCAAGATGAGTCTGGTGGAGGCAGATGCTGGGTAAGGGAGGGGAGACAGGGCTGAGTAGGCTGCTTGCCTTTAACCAGAGGACAAAAACTTCTATGGGAAAAAAATTACAGGAGTGTTTTTCCTCTTCCTTGGAGGTCATATGGTTGATCCTAGTGTGTAGTCCTACAGGACAAAATCGGCAAATGCACCTTGCTTAGGCATAATGATGATGATGATCCTCAGCCTTTCTGGGCCAGAGGTTTTCTAGTTCCTTTGTACAGATATAGTCTTGGATGTGCTGGAATACAATACTTCACTTGCTAGAGATAGGGAAAAATGAGGGCATCTGAATGCTTATGTAAGGGAAAACCAGCAAGGACATAAAACAAGTCTTCAGCTTTCTCAGTGTTTACTAGGAGGTATGATGAAATAATAACAGTATGTGTAGGCTGACATCGGAACTATCAAACTCATGGTTTGTATCATTCCTATTTAATTTCAGTACCACCTAACCTACTTTAGTAATCGTACACGTGGAGAATTAGTCAAGGCTCAGCCCCATGTCAAGGCAACCCAAACAACTACAGCACCTACATTACAAGCATATTGCAGAATTAGTGTAATAAAGTTATGTGGCTAGTACATAATATTCATGAGCATTTGGGTTCCTTGCATTAACAAAATAAGATGTAAAACATTTAGAATAAAATTTTTATTAGTTATGAAACTATGCAGTACAAAATCTGTTTTATACCACAATATATTAATTTCCAGTGATCTGTATTTACAATGCTCCATAAGGCTGTGTGGAATGAGATTTGAAAACCTGTGTAAACAAGATCTCTTTAAAACACAATCTTGATTTTCTGTTGACATGCTCAATATGGAAATCTGAAGCGCAATCATCAGCTCATGAAGCAGGTGGATTATTATGGAATACTGGATAATAAATTTTGATAATTTAAGGATTTGGTAACGGGGAGTTACACTTATTTTAAAAGGAAACATCTAGTTATGTCTCATACCTCAGTGTGGGACACTCCCCGATTAGCAGTTTCGCACACTGTACCCAAGTTTTACTTACTGTGCGTGCTGCTGTTTTATTCATGTTTCATCTGGTTGATCCTGCCATCCTTCCCGCTAGCATTTTGAGTAGCGTCTCTCTAGCGGCACATCTCACAGTCTCCTGCAGCTGACATCACACCCTGGGAGAAGCCGCAGGAGAGTGTATAGTATAAGCCTATGGATGGAACTATTAATAGTTCCTGTTTGTGATATAGAGGTGTCAGTGCTATACCGAGACTTCTAAATCGCAAAGCAGAGCTATTAATCCATCCACAAGCTTACACTATACACTCTCACACAGCTGCTCCCCGGGTGCAACATCAGCCACAGGAGAGTGTGAGATGCACTCAAAATGTCATTGGGAGGGGCGGCAGGATCAAACAGATACAAATAATAAAACAGCAGCACAGTAAGTAAAACTTACATACACTGTGCAAAACTGCTAACAGGGGAGGGACATAACCAGGTGGACATTTCCCCTTTAATATTACATTTCTCTTTGCAGGGCAGTTTAGTTGTTCTCTGTGTTGCTGTGGACTTTAAATGATTCCAAGGAATGCACCACACGTGTATTACAACGTGATAGCATCCCATCTCTGCACCCATGGGATGGTCGTGCAAGTTTTTCTTTTTTACATTAACAAGCCCCTCTAGTGTAGAAAGTGACAGCTCACCCAAAGTGTAGTTGTGAGCCTCTTCTGGGATCTGAACACAAGTCCTCCTGTGTATACACTACGAACCTAGGGCCCTATACTTAGTTTCTCCCATTGTGTTCCTATGGCAAAAATCATTAGAGAATATGAACCTTAATGCTCTGTGACTGGATTGTTGATTTTAGAAGTTCTACATGTATCTAGTCCCCAAAACTCTTGGGGGTAATGTCTTATAATAAAAATACCAAACAAAACTACGTGAAACTGAACAAGATACTTTACTCTTTGTACATACATCTGTGCAGTGGGGAACAAAGCTGAAAAATCTGATACACTTTTGTGCTTTAGAATTTGTAAGCTTGGTGGACTTGTATAAAAAAAGAATTATTCTTGAGGAAACCTGGAATGGTCAGCAGGAAACAGTTAATTTTTCATGACCCAACAAATTCAGACTGGTTTGGTTTCCATATTGATCACTGTCAACACTTTCCAGGAAAACGCACTTTGTTAGTGACACACTCATCTATTCACACGATGCACAGACACGCCAACTGTAAAAAATGCATTTACATGTTTCCTTAGTTTGCTCTGTTACATCATTTGTTCTGCCCCACCATTCAACAGCATTTGCCTCACTGAACTACATTACATAAAGGAATAAAAAAATTAGACCAAAACCCCATTGGTACTTCAGTTACTTTATGTAGGGTACAAAAGTTCTGCTCAGTTCACCAACCAGTTTCATATAAAGAATGCACCCTGATCAGTGTGCTTCTAACTTTGGCAGAAAGGTAGACTTTTTAATTTCCATGTAAATATAAAAACAAAATAATCTCTTAATGATAACAAAATCTACAAGATGATTTTAAAGGGAATATGTCAACCCTCCTCAGGGCTGGAAAGACATTTTTAACCAAAGCAGGGATATGAATTTCCATTACACTCAGAGATCTGTACTCCACAACACATCATGTTCAGGAAGCAGTGTAGCACAGTGGTTTAAGGCTCTGAGCTACAAACCTGGAGACCTGGGTTTGAATCCCACAACCCCTACTTGCATACTGTGTGACCCTGAGCAAGTTACTTAACTTCCTTGTGCGCCCAGGTCGCACCTCGAATCAAACTTTGGCTTAGTGTGCCTACCCTAGTTAAACAATTTCCCCTTTCTCTTCATTTTATAGGCCTAGCTCCTGAAACTTTTAAGGAAATGGGCATATACCCTACTGCTGAATAATGCACAAGATATTTTCTGTTTAGATTTTGCATTCCAAAAAGCCTATTTTCATGCAGACATTAATGGAAAGAAACAATCCACCATTTGAGCTCCCAAGAAATGCAGAACTACCATGTCATTCACCGTGTTTTTTCCCTGAAACAGATATTAGTTGAAAACAGCTTTCCTAAACAGAGCATGTTGTACTGATGTACACTTACACATATTATGCATCATGGATGCTCAGAATTCTATTCTGGTTTACAAAAGCCTAGTTTAGGCATACAAGACTATTGATGGTGTCCCCCTTACCATCTGTCGATTGATATACTACAGTAATTCAAACGGTCAAACCTAGCAATGCTGCATTAAATAATTTCCGTTTTTTAACATTTAGACACTCACGACTCATGGAAAACTATTTTGTAGGCAAAACATAAAACAAAAAGCACCATCAGCTACCACTGGTTTGGTTGGAACTGTGCACCTCTGCAAAGATGGTTTAATAATTTAAACTATTGAAAGGCATCAAGGGGCTCCTACAGCTGATGAGTTTACCTAGCCAAGGGACAGAATCAGTCAGGATTAGATGCTCTGCATTATACTCTATGACCTAAGTCACCGGAGGCGAAGAATTCTTGAGAGACTATACCTATGGAAGTGAGACTGAAGTGTAGGACCCTACTGTAACTGGATTTCTGAATACAGGTTAAGTAGTTCATATTACTACTGGTAGTCAAGAAAATCATTTTTTTAATATAAAGGTGAAACATTTGGTAGACCTGGTGGGTGAGCAGAACTTCTGTACCCCCACGTACAATAAAACTCTTACTTTAATATACTTTGATCTGATTATAAAGTGAAACAGTAGAAAAGAAAAAAAACTATTCCAGCAAATATGTTTACCACCATTTTATAGCTAAAAAATAATATATACATATATATTTTTTTAGGAACATTACACAGCGTTGGGCCTAGAATAAAGTTACCAGGTGAGATCGGTCATATCATGTTCTATGAACAATTACCATTGAGATAAAAGGGTTTAACAACATTAGGAGTATGTGCCAAATATCTGTTTCAACAATTTAATTTGTAATATGTTTTTCTTAAATAAAAGCTTGACACATAATACCACAGTGCAAACGTCACTGGAAAACTCACCCAAACAGTCTATAAGGCTATATTACTTTGTATTCCTGGAAATGGCCCACATAATGAGGACTGCAAGGGAAAAAGTATACAGTCTAGGGTCACCTGTTTATTGTTTACTATGGAAGAACTGGTACTGGTGAACGACTACTGACCAGTATTGATAGGGTAGCCTGGTACACACTACTGACCAGTATTAATAGGGTAGCATGGTATACAATACTGACCAGTATTAATAGGGTAGCATGGTACACACTACTGACCAGTATTAATAGGGTAGCCTGGTATACAATACTGACCAGTATTAATAGGGTAGCATGGTACACAATGCTATTTACCCTTATCTGGTATGGTTGCAATTTTCTATTTTTAATTAGTTTTATTTGGGAGAGCTCTGCCACCTCCCATGTTTTTTTATTTTAAATTGTGTGTGTATGTGTGTGTGTGGGGGGGAGCCCCCACTCAAAAAAAATTAAAAACTGGCACTAGCAGAAATAGCGTAGTGTAATGCTATGTTATGCTAGCCCATTAGTGTGGGTCTGCAGTCACCCACCAATTCCAATTAATCCAGTTATGCTGTTGAGGCACACTAGGGATCCAGTTACTTTTATTCTGGAAGTTATAAGAATGCCATAAATAAGGTAATAACTTCCAAAATTAAAGAAAGTATTCTACACCAAAAAGGAAAACCAAATGAGTTGATATCCAATTTTGCAGTAATGGAAGTAATGGTTGATTTTTCTGAAAGTAAATTTTACCAGCAATGTTCATGTTTTCCTTTCCATATAGTGGTTTGGCCCACAAGTCACCACCTACTCCTGCCCTGTCAGGTCTTGTACTGCTGACAACCTTTCAGCCCAGTCTGCCACTCTCCCCACAGTTGTGGTCAATGAGGATCCACATGGAGCAGGGCCCAACAGCACCAACGACCGTCATTTAGCTGACTGTGTGTGCATGATTTTCCTTCCCTGGTTTTCTCCCTAACTTAGAGTCCCTCCCACCATCCCACAGCATGAGCTGTGCCTCTGTTGGCTCTGCACACACACAGTGCCCCTGTGGCAAGAGCAAGCTCTGTAGCCCAGCTGCAGGGGTCACTGTGGCTCCAGACCCTGGCACCAACCCTCCCTACCTGAAGCGTGCTGCCACATGGCAGTTACGTCAGCCTGGTCCCATGTGGGAGTCTGCTCCTGCTCTCTGGTCACCTGCATGGAAGCATGACGTGCTGCCACTGAGCCATCTGGTCACCCTGGAATGTTTTATGTTACTGTACAAAAGCTGGTCTCTCTCAGAATATAACAATCAAAAATTTGGAACCTGGAAATGTTCTGGCTTCTAAAAAAAATCAAAATGCCTTTCACATTTGGACCCATGGTTGTTCTTAAGTTTCTAGCCCTTCCTCCACATAACATTAAGTAAACCCCATGGGTACACCTTAAAAGAGCTAGCATAATCATGAAAATGAGGTGGCCATTTACTGTCAGTCAGTAACCATCAGTCCAGTTCGAGTACATTTTTAACCGAAAAATAGAATTTAACTGTGTAACTCTTCAGCCCTGCTACCAGTTTGCAGGGAGCAGCAGAGCAAGGCTATCCTAAAATGAAGGTAGCAATGCATTTTCTTCATTTGTGAAGTGACAGCAGGAGACCCGTCTGCTGCTACAGAGAGACTAGGGATATGTAGCCACAAGCCCATATTTCCAGCTTTAAGTGTCCCCAGTTAGAAAAACAAAAGCAGGATGAAATTCCAGATGGGGATATTCATATCACTATTGTTTGCTTCTGCATTTGTACTGAAAGCTACAGATGAATTCCCAGGATTATGGGCCCACATGTGGACCATAAACAGTAACCACAGAGTGGGCAAAGAAAGCATCCCCACCTCTATTTTAGATCTTCATGCCCTGCTGTTTCCTGCAAATCTCCAAGATAAAAACTAATAATGATATTTTTCAGTTAAAATGTCCAGGTTACACAAATCCAGCTGATGACTGCTATTAAACCTTCAAGCTTAATTTTCTGCAAGATTTTCACTTCTTTAATTCAGGGTCCATATGCCAACAGAATACAAAGCATGATTTGTAATGCCTTCTAAATGGAGGTAAGTCCCTGGGACGCAGAGTGATGGGGCTAGGGGAGGGTGATGGTGGAAGAAGCAGCCCGCACGGCAGGGAGAAACAGACTAAGAAAAAATAATTATATAAAACTACACCGTCATTAAAAAACTTCTAAATAAAAATTAAAATTTCTAAATGCAATGTTCAATAGTATAAAGAAAAGTCTACAATCTCTAAAGTTAAAAAGTATGGAACTGGACACTTGCTGAGACTACATGTCCCAGAAAGCTCAGAGGTGTAGTGGTTGTTAGATAGGGCCAGCTCTTTGTGTTTTGGTCTGCCATATTATAGAAAGGCAGGGTCCCAGCAGAATAAACAACTTTGAAGCAGTACAAATGAAATTAACGAAAAGTGCTGACTTGTGTCAGTTCAAACACATTGGTTATGAATCTGCAATATGAAATCATGGTATGCATAGTGTGAATATTAAACTTGGCATTGACTGATATTTAAAAATGTGAACTATCACTGATTTTCATCTGCTACGCCCTGTCTTAAGAGGGGTTTAATTTACAGTGGTAGTGATCAACGCTGACCGCAATATTCATTTTGATCACCAGTTATAACAATGAGAGATGGAATGGTGCCTTTCAAATACACTATATCCTCCAAAGGTTTTATAAGTCATGAAGATTAACAGCAGCTATCGGAGACAAAGGTTGAAAGACTGAGGCAGGTTAAAGAGATTTTCAGCAAAAAATTCACAGTTTGCATCAGCAGAAGTTGGTTACACATATTTCCTCTAAGATTTTAATTTCTGGACCTTGTGTTTTTCTTTTACACCAAAGGCATGTTGATTATAATAGAATCATTTCATTAAAGGAGATGGGAAATGATTTTTACATAGTTAACTGCCCTCCCATCTTCCATTCCATGCCAATTAAGTATTCTGATCTGCTTTGGCCAATTTTTTATAAATACATAATCTTACTTTGCATTGCACTCAGAGCTACATAGAGTTCTACTTTACTTAGTAGCTACTGCTCTTTCTGTATCTTTAAGACATTCCATGATATCAAAAATACCATTCTTTGCTATTCATCTGAATGACCAGAAATGGTGTTACTGACATCATAGAATGTTCAGGCAGTACGCTGAAGAGAAATGGATTCAGGGTAGTTACAAGGCAACACAATTATATTATCAATTTAACAAAAAAGGTAAAAGACATACCAGAATATTGGATGGACACTAAAATGACAAAAGGGGAGCATCTAGAGGTGTAAGAAACCTGCTTCCTATTACCTTTAAGACTTCATCTGATTTTGTTGCTTATTCCAGCCAAAATGTCTTACTCTGTCAGTTTATGTCATCGTAACTAGTTGCCATGGAAATTATTTTGAAGTCACAACTACAGGACTAAGACTTCAAGGAAGGAAATCAACAGAAGCAGATGATGTCTAAGAAAAATGATCTGTTTTTATGCAGATGTCTTTAATAACTAGAAAAGGGTATGTTTTTTCTTTAATGGAATAACCTCTAGTACTGTTGGACTATATTGCACAAAAGTCAGAGGACTCATAATGGGAGGGAAAAATAAAAGCAATAACACACTGGCTGGTGCATCAACTCTATTTGAAATAGTGTCTCAGGTACCAAAAATAAAAACAGCAGTCCCCTAGTGAAGTCTGCAGTTTTTATTTTTGGCACCTGAGACAGTTTTAAATAAAGTTGTTGCACCAGCCAGTGCATTCCTGCCTTCTCCCCCCTCCGGTTATGACTGCTCCAAATTTTGTGCAATAAGGTCAGTTTGGATTTTCAGCAGCACTTAGCGCCCGTGGTGCAAGATCATTTTGTTTCAACTGTTGGACTATGATCGCCGGGCACCGAATATTGCATGAGGCTTTTACTTAAGTTCTGTAATGCACTTGTTATTTTGCTTTGACTTTTGCACTTGGGTCAGTCTGGATGGTCCAAAAGAATCAAACACCTGGAGTTCAAGGTGTTCAATTCTTTTGTAGAGGCAAACATGCATCCCTAAAGTAAATTATCTTTCTAAAGGTCTACTTTTTAAACTGTTGGTGATAGAAACATTTTTTTAGGAAAGTCTGGAGTCTAACATGAATAGGTCATACCAAACAGATTATCAAGTGTCAAAATACATTTATCTCTAAAAGTTGGTATACGATGTCAGCAAAAACATGAACATTAATATTATTTTTTTCAACTTTGCAAAGATATCATTGATATTTTTGATACTATAAAATGTAAGCTATTTCCTTATATCACACTAACATTATTTCACTAAAATAATTGTCTGTATCAATACTAAAAGGGAGATGGTATTAAAAAAACCTTTAAAACTGTTTTTTTTTTCAGTTTTTCTACATTTTGGGATTACTGTGCCTTATTTAACAGGGAACTGTGTAGTTTGCAACCTAATATTCCTTTATCATATGTTCTCAATCATGTTCACAGTGGGACAACTCAGGTAATCAGGTGGCCACTGGCCACTAAAAAAAAAATATGTTTGGGCTACCAGATTTTGAAAGCCAGTGGCCAGCTAGTGACCTTCCCCTCAAAGTAATTTTTCACACAGCAAGCAAAATAATTAATTGATCTTTAATTAATAACTAATAATCTTAAAAAAATGATGTCCACTAAAGAATTTGGTCATGCTACTGGATTTTGAAAGCTACAGGCTAACCGACTGGTAGCCCACAAACTAATTTATCCCACCCTGCTCACATTGCTAACCACTGTCCCCCTGTAGTAACCCCTACACTTCCTTGCTTTCCCCGAAGATTAGAATGGGCATCCTGAAACTGCCAGTTTGTTCTGGAAAGCTACAAGACTTAACTCCTGCTGATGCCAAGTGTAAATGTTCTGCAGGAAACTGGAAAGATTGCTTTAAGGAACGCTCAGAGAAATGCTACAACAGATAGAAACTGAGAAGACTAAAAGATGTTCAGGTTTACTCAGCGAGTAAGTGGCAGTAGTGGGCTCTTTACTATAAACTTACAGCACAACAGGTGTGGCTATTTGTAGCTACAGTGACCAGTCCAGTTATAATTGAATATTGCAGGACATGTCAATCACATGGCTTTACCATGATAACACATTTCTCAATGGAATCTGCACAGCATACGTATTCATCCTTGCTTATGATGTGGGGGGAAGGACAGACATGATGGTTCTATAGTGCCCTCCAACCTTAAAGGAGTTTGTTTTCATGTCTGCAGTCTCAGAATGTGTGGCACCTTCCTCTCAGGTCATGTACCTAGCAGGAGAAACACATTAGGTAGCTGCTAACCCCTCTCTGTTAGTACTGCTGGGAGTAGTTTTTTAATAATTTCAGAAAGAGAATATCTTAATTATTTAAAGGCCTTTGTCAAAATGAAATCTTCAGTTTCAAAAGTAACCTCTACACAAAGTGAAACCTGCTTGTTCACACAGACAGAGCAGCTTTGTACTGTGGGCTCACTGTTACTCTTCTTCCATTCAAACAGTTTGTGAAGATTTTACATTTTTTATTAAATTCAGCTCCTCCTGTGTAGATTCTCCATTCTGAAGCATGTGCTGGTATCACAGTCTGAGGTACACTCACAGACTTCTACTTTGGACAACAAATGGGGCTGTTTCAAAGTCTTTTGGCATCATTTTGCATAATGTCAAAAAGTTCCTGGCTAAACCACAGAACCTAACATTTTCTCAACAAACAGAAAAGGGGGAAAAATATACAAAATAACAGTTTAAGCAAGCCTTAAATATAAGGAAATAACTCCCTCCGCAGAACCCCATTCTATTTTCTTAAACCAGATACTATACAGATACGTTTATCATTGCTTATGAGGAGATGAGCTGTCCAGCAATACATTCAGTGCAATGTCCAAGGTACAAGGAAAGTTACAGCACAATCCCAGATAATAAAGTTTATGTTAGCATCCAATCAAATTCCCTTTAAAGCTCAATGGGAATGTAAACATTGCAGGAACCACAGAGTAAAGGATCACCAGAATTCTTCCCATGGAATACACAAGTACTTACAACATTTTCAGTACAAGTAATGGTCCTTAAAATTATTTTGATCCATTTATTTTGAATCAATAACCAGTCCCATTTTGCTCTAACTCAAGTTTCAAGCTGGTTTTGCCCCTCCCTCCAAACCCCTAATATTTTGTAGATTAATATATAGCTAGTCTACATTTACCATTGTTCAAGGGGCTGGAGTTGCCCTTAATATCACCCAAAATGTTTAGCCTTTTGAACTGGAATGGTGAGGAGTGTGAGCACATTACTTTATGGCAAAAACTGGCACAAGATCTATGGCAGCTGAGAATTTGATAAATGACGGACTGGCTTGTTCTCCCTTGTTACTATGAACAGATAAACAAGAGGGGAAACTCTCTCCCTGAATTCGCACTATAGACCTAAGAAGATGCAATGCTATTTTAGATAAAGCACCCCAAAACTAGATGCATCAACCCCTATGAAGTCATTGTACAAAACCTCTCAGTTCACTGCTTTGAAGAGTATTCAAGACTGCAATGCTTAGCTGGCCTGAGCTGTCTATGCCATACCCCCAAGTACAGTAATTTAGCAGTAATATGAAGTAATGAGACAGCTTTGAGGGAAAGCAGGGCTTCCAGATATATTGGATGAGGAACTGTGCCTGTCCTTGAGCTGCAAGTCCAGAAAACATACAGGACTCGTGATCCTTGTACAAGATGGATAATCTTGCTTTCTTTACCTAACAGTGACAGAAGCACTTTTCTTAAGGAAGTACTACCTCTTCCATTTTAACAATTTGGTTGTCACCTGTCCATACAACTGATTATCCCACAATAGCACAACTGCGAAGCAGGATCTCATTTTTTGTGGTTTGCTTCTACCCAATTTAATAGCTGGGAGACTTGAAGCACAGCATGGTTTAGTGGCTAGGGAAGGGTCATGCACTAACGTCAGTGGCTCTGTCGGGATTAGAACCTCGGTTTCCTGCTTCTCAGGTAAGTATTCCAACCATGCAATCACACTGCCTTCCCTGTATTTGACTAGTCAACACTGCTCATCATCATTTGTTCTGTCGCACAGATTCATCCACTGATGGACAAATTATGACCTTTTGGATCGAGAGGTTAAATTAAGTTTTAAAAAGAAAAAGTGCTTTTCAAGACAGGTGCCAGAAAAAGCAGTTAATGTAAAGCCTATATAGTATATAAAGACCCTTAAATATAGATTTTTGTTTTTGGAAAATAATTTTAGAACTCATAGTACAACTGGGAGCTCTTTCCATATTGTCATTTACCAAACCAGGACAATAATTCCTATCACTTAGATTACTGAAACTATTCAGTTTCTCCCGCCTCCCTCCATCATTAAAAAATATTTACAACAGTTCACAAAGAAAAATAAACAAATTATTGCTCTTCTCTTTCCTCCAAGAAAGTGAAAAAAAATGGTGTTGGGACATTCTGACAACACATATAACCTACGCTGGTTGCATAAACTAGGTTGTATACAGTAGAACTATATCTGTCGGTAAACTAGCTAAACCTCATTGTGCAAGCAGCCAATCAAATGCATTTATAAAAACAAAAATCAGTCAAGTTTTCATTTTTATGGCAGTAAACACATTTTGTTCTTTGTCACTCTGATTCCTGAAAACACTGTCCTAAACCGTGAATTGCAATATCTTACAACTTGACAAAAAGTGATAGTGACATATTTAGATATTTGGATTTTTTTAAACAAATTAAATCTCTGGTCCTTCCAACTGAACATGCTTAAAAATCAGCTTACATGTACTAAAAATAATAGAGTGTTGTATTTGTGGAAATGCAGGTCTTTTGAGTAACTGATCTATGATGTAATGCCTGGATCAAAGCTGAAAGTTCGGAGTGACCTTCTTCTAAAGTGCAATGCAGTGCACTTGGTTCTCACTTCAGCTTGATGCCTATTTTTGTTAAATGATGCTGCTGTTAGTAGATAAAATACAACTTTGAGTTTGATAATGAACATTAAGCAGCTTTTCCACAAAACGGGAAGGCACCATGCATGAAGCAATTGAGGCAGGAAGCAAACAACAGCAGCAGGGTGTTGGTTTAAGTCAAGGTGAAAAATTAAGGCTTGTGTTCAACTTCTCCCAGTTCTCTTCCTGGTTGACAAGAAAAGCCTAGGGAGGAAAAAAAAAAGAACAAAGTGTGTAAGGAGGTATGAATCATTAAAAATCTGTAGGTACTACTAAAACATGAATACCAAACAAATTCATCTTTGAAATCAATAGTACCTAACTGCTGGTGGCAGATAGAGAATTCATCCATAAAGATACATAACAGACTACAACACTGGGTTAGCTGTCAATACTAAAGAATGAGAATAGTCTTGAAACCCCGCTGTGACTGCCAGATACGAACTCGTTTAAGTTCCAATGTTTGACTGACAGTCCCTTTAGTTAGTTTTAACTAGATATGGCATGATAATGAATATTTGGTGTGAATGTACTTTCCTGGTCAACCAACCAACCAGTCAAACAACCAACTGTCCCACCCACCATCCACGTCCAACCAACAAATAAAAAACTTCATAACTAAACAAATATGGATATACTGGTAAATTGCAACATTCACCAAGTTGGTGTTACAGGTTAATGTGAGGTCATTGCACCATCTCCATCTATCTCTCCATGAACAGGGCCAAGATGGTGGGCTGGATGGCGCAGGGGTGGTGCTTTACATACTCACGAAAAGTCACTGGAGCTGCAAGAACTGTATGTGTAAAACAATGAGGCAGCCATTAGGCATCCACAGCATTCACACGTAACTATAACCAACAGGATAAAGTAGGCCACAGCACAGGGAAAAAGCCATCTTTGGACCCGGACATTGTGGCTAATTACTGATTGGGCTCTAACTTTCCCTTTCTGGGGAAGGTTATGGGGTAGATGGTTGCTTTGCAGCTAGAAGCACACCTCACAGCCTTTGACATCTATTAAACTCTTCTGTGCAATTTTAAGTCTAAACACAGCAAGCGGACTACACTAATCAGGGTGCATAATGAGCTCTGCGGGGCAAGGGATAAAGGAGAACGATCAATTCTTGTCCTCTTTGATCTCTCCTCAGCCTTTGCCACTGTGGACTGTTGCTGGACCGACTTAGGGAGTAAGCAGGACTCTCTGGCAAGGTCATCTGCTGGTTTGAGTCCTTTGTCAGAGACAGAATGCAGAAGATTGTATTGGGAATTTCTCCTCACACCCAGTGCCACAGCCCTGTGGAGCACCCAGGAATAGGTAATGTCACTCATGTTGTTTGCAGTGTACATGCTGCCCCGGGGGGTGGGGTCAGGCTCATAAGATGATATAGACTGGGGTTTCACTGTTATGCAGTGACTCTCACTACTATAAATTCCGTATCTTTTGATTTTCCATTGCCTTTTTCTTTTCTTGCAGCTCCTTCTACTGAAGGCTACCCTATATTTCCTATATGACACTTTAGTATATTTGTAGATAAGGTTGCTTGCATCAGGTCCGGAATCGGCCCGACTCTCTCTATGAGGGGTTGCGGAGGTCGATGGAAGGTAGTCAGCACCCGGTCTGTCTGGATGGATTTCAGCCAACCGGAATTCATGGACATTGTGAAGACTGTCCAGACTCTGCGCCCAACCTGTTGTAGTTTGGATCTGGGCTCTACCCCCCTTTTAGTGGGTGGTGTAGATATCATCTGCCTGATCCTAGCTGAAATTGTATGGAGATCCCTGGAGAGGAGAATCTTTCCAGACCCCCTAAAGGAAGCGGTCATTCAACCACTCCTTAAAAAAACCTTCCTTGGATCCCGTTGATCCAGCTAACTACCGACCTGTCTCTAACCTGCCCTTTGTGGGGAATGTTACTGAGAAGGTTGTTGCGCTGCAACTGGACGATCACTTGGTAACTCACAATGTCTATGAAGCTTTCCAGTCTGGTTTCAGGAAAAGGCATAGCACGGAGACTGCTCTTGTTCGGGTATTAAATGATCTCCTAATGGCCAGAAATTGAAAGGCTCATACCATCTTGGTCCTTCTAGATCTCTCAGCAGCCTTTGACACCATGGACCATGAGGTGCTTTTGGAAACCCTGCGGTTCCTTTGTGGACTGTTGGGTACAGTCCTCAAATGGTTTTGATCTTTCCTCGTAGGCAGGTTCCAGAGGGTGTTCACAGAAATTTTTTCCTCTGACGCCCTCCCTCTGTCCTGCGGGGTGCCGCAAGGCTCCATACTGGCGCCCATGTTGTTCATAGTATATATGCTGCCATTGGGAGATATCATCAGGTGATACAGCTTGAGTTTTCACTGCTACACAGATGATACTCAGCTGTATATGTCCTTTGTGCCCGGACAGTTCGATGCGATCTCTATGCTAAATAGCTGCCTCTCCGAGATCAAAGACTGGATGAGCTCGAGTTAGTTGAGACTAAATCCGGATAAGACTGAGTTGTTGGTTGTGGATCTGGGTCACCTGGGGGCAGGTTTGGGAGCTGAACACATGTCGGGCCTATGGCTTGATGGTGTCCAGCTCATTACCTCAGATCAGGTGCATAACCTGGGTGTTATTTTTAATGATGGCTTGACCCTGAAGTCTCAGGTGCCAGCTGCTGTTAAATCCTCATTTTACCATCTGAGGAATATTACCTAGGTGAAACACCTAATTCCACCGGGTGACCTTTTAACATTGGTACTGTACATGTCTTCATTACCACCCGTCCTGACTACTGCAATGCCTTCTACCTAGTGCCATCTAGGGTTGATATCCGCCGCTTGCAGCTAGTGCAGAATGCTGCGGCTAGGCTGCTGACTGGTACCTCCAGGACCAGTCACATTACACCTGTGCTGCACGAACTGCACTGGCTGCCAGTTCAGTGGCAGATCACCTATAAGGTAGACTTGCTTACCTTTAAAGCTCTACATGAACAGGGACCCAACTACCTGAAAGATCTCCTGACTCCCTACTCCCCCAATCGCCCTCTCTGATCTAACGACGAGGGATTGCTAGAGATTCCCAGGGTTCATCTTAAAACGTCTGGAGTGTGTACTTTTTCATTTGCAGCACCAACCCTGTGGAATTCTCTACCTTGTTGGATAACAGAATGCCTGACCATCAGCAGTTTTAAATCTATGCTGAAAACATATTTATTTTCTTTGGCCTTCCCTAATAAATTGATTAACTGATTGATTCTAAATAATTTATTATATAATTTGTTTTATATTGCATTTTATACTGTGTACAGCACCTTGATTATGAAAGGCGCTATATAAATAAAGTTTGCTTGCTTGCTAGATATGAAAGTAAAATAACTTGATTTGCCCACTGCAATGAAATTTTCTATTAGAGTGAATGAAATGTGATTTTTTTTATATCCTCTGCATTGTTTTTAACCTTCACATTGCACTAGGTTTTTCTGGATGAAACCTAATGTTATGCCTTTTTTTTATTTTTTTGCGCTGTTGAAGCTTTTTTACTCTGCTTAGCTATATTTAATGTTGATGATGTCACTTTAACAACTACACTATGAAGGCTTGAAGTTTGTATTGTTCTAAGTTATGCCCCAGAGAAAGGGTCATGCTAGACCTAAAGCGCTGGGGTTCTTCTCTCCACGCTCTCGAACAAACACTGGAGTTTTTTGCAACTATAAGTTTGGTAAATATTTGTAACCAGTCAATCCCTGGGGTTACCAGACTCCTATCAGTTTTAGAGCAGGCAGATAGTCTGGGCAGTGTTCAAAGGGATTAAATGCTCTCTGTAAAACATTACATCATCATTTGCCTGGCTCTGCTGAGAAGAAGATGAAGTAATGCTGTTCGGAACTCTCACAGCAGCATAAGCCACACTTGACTAACAGCTGTGCTGGAGTTGCCAGAGTGTTCTTCTGATGTTGGAGGTCGAAGGGAGAGGAGCTTTCTGAGAATTCTGAGAGCAGGAGGGCCTGCTGGCTCTCCTGTTCGAGAAGGAAGGACCTTCTGGTTGTGTTTCTTCCATGGTGCAGTGATCCAAAGACTGGTTTCCTAGGAAGTAGTGGTTACCAGATTCTGTGAAGCCCCAGTGGGGTGAGATTTTCACACAAAAAGTGGAATGGGGCTGTGAGGCCAGTGATTCTTTGGGGCAATACCCTGAAAGACTGTCAGAGCTACCCACAGTGAAGAGACTGTTATTTTCACATTAATAGCTATGGACTTGAGAGAATTGTGGACTGAAGTGTTCTTTCAAATGCCTTTAAAGGTAATACCAAACCGTAAGTACAAGGTTTATTTGAAGATAGACTGTGGGTTGTCTGGTGCCTTGCATGTGCCCTCAGCAGGCTAGATTACAGGTACTCAGAACCTCTTTTTACCACAAAAATGTGCTAATAATGTGATGAATGTAAGGATGTCTCTAGCAGCCCAGTGGGGCTGGGGAATCCAGTTTGTTTCCTGAGGTAATGGCAGAGAGGCTGACTTTGGCCAGAGTGAGCAGCTCCTCATTCATGGTTGCAGAGTGGATCCAACTGGTTACAAGATAGGAACAGCTTCCTAGAGGTGTTAACACATGTCATCTCATCAGGTGTGTTTAAGTTTAAGTGTGTGGCAACTCCCACAATATATACACTGGTTACAGATCCAGAGATCCCTCAGCACAGGGATGGATAAGTCATTGGGGAAATGTTGGAATTATGGTACCGCCAGAGTGTAAAGTGTTTCTACCTGCAAAAGGCTGCCATCTGTCCAAAACAGTAAAGCCTTGTGGGACCACCCTTTTCATTTACCATCTTGTCAGAAATAAAGCCATACAATACAATCGCAAAGTTTAGGGTTGCGGACAATCTAGCTGAAGAGTCTCTGAGTGAAATGTTTGGGTGCCCCTCAGATAGAAGACACAGCACAGCCCTGGTACCCCTCTCCCAGACTCGGGTAAAATAGAAATGTTAATTTTGTGCACTACCCCCCAAACTCTGAGATGCCCAAGCCAAGTATTTGCCCTAATGCCACGGGTGATACTTATTTTTTGCCAACTTGTGGCTTGTTGCCTTGTCTGTGTAACAAGTAGGGGGGGTCCTGGTTACAAGATGTTGCTCTTGGCCAGGGTAAGTGATTACATACTGTTTCCAACAGAGTGCCTTTTTCCTGTGTCTGTTCCCATGCAGATGATACCCAGCTGTACCCATCATTTTCAGCCAGGCCATCTGCTGCAGAGGACCTGTTAAATAAATGCTTGTTCGAGATCCAGTACTGGAGGTCATTATACTGGTTCAGACTCAACCTGGACAAGACTGAGGTACTAGTGGTTGATTTTGGTCGTAGGAGAGTGGCTGATGCCGAGATGGAGAATGGAGTCTGGTTTGGCTCCTCTAGGCTTTTAGCTGCCACAAAGTTTTGAAATTTGGAGGTCATCAAAGACAAGGGGCTGACATTTAAGGATCAGATGTTAGCAGTAATCCAGAGTGGCTTTTACCATCTATGGAAGATCAGCCGGATTAGATCCCTTATTCCCCCCTCCCCCCAGATTTGGGGACCCTGGTGAATACGCTCTCAGCTTGATTACTGCAATTCTCTGTACCTCAGGCTCAATGGAGGTATGCTATGGCGCCTGAAGCAAGTGCAGAATGCAGCAGCCAGGTTGCTGACTGGCCTTCTAAGGACATGCCATATCTCCCCAGTGCTGTGTGATCCACAATGGTTGCTGGTCAAGTGGGATATTTCTGTTAAAGTCGGATTTCTGATTTACAAGGCCCTACTCCGCTTGGTCCCTGGCTACCTACTGGAGCTCCTGCATCCTCACTCATTGTGCCCTCTCTGCTCCACTAAGTTGGGCCTCTTTTCAGTGCCAAGGGCTAGGTTAAAAACCTTGGAAGACTGGGCCTTCAAGGTAGCTGGCTTAGTTTTCTGGATCTCACTCCCAAGGGCCTTTAGGGAGCCATCTCGTGGAGGCCTTCAAGAGGAGTCTGAAGACACATCTTTTAAAACGAGTGTTTGAGAAATGCTGAAACTAATTAATGATCCCAACTGATTTTTTGGATCATTATCTGTTTGTTTTTTTAAGATCAGAAGTTTATTAGTTTATAAGATGCAAACATACTAAATAATGCATCCAGTTGTAACAACAACAACACATACTCCTAGCTAGGGTTCAGAGACCTCGGCCCCATGGAAAGACAGCTCTAACCTGCAGCGAATACATAACCATAAAGAGAGATTTCTGGAATTGTTCAGTACTATAACTTTATAGAGTGTGAGTACAATTTCACCTTCGGGTAGGTAAGCAGGGATTATTCTCACTACAAGTTCTCCGGATACCTACCAGTACAAGGGATGGAAAGTCATTATCGATCACTCTATGAGTGTGTGTGTGTGTGTGTATACTGTGCAGACAAGAGTAAACCTTGGTCCCCTGGTGGTTCCTGCTGGTTAGTTAGTAAGTATGTTGGCATAATGTGACCTTTTAGGATCTTATGATGGCCCAATGTGAGGTATGCGCCCCATACGGTTGTGTGTTTGTCCAATTTGTGAATGACGCAGTAATGTACCCTCTCATAGCTAGCTGCTTTACCCATCTCTATAAGCCATTCAGAGATGTCCAGGGGCTGCTGGGATCTCCAGTGCCTAAGCACTATCCATTTGGCAGTGGCCAGAGCCCATTACAACCAGGTGCTGCTGGAGGAATGGGGGAGTGGCCCCTGGATATTTGCATGCAAGTACCCCACTATTACCAGTGAGATGGAGAGGAATGTGAGCTGCTTTAGTATGTTACCGCATACCTGCTGAATTCAGTGCCAGTAACGCTGCGGTTTCCCACAGTGCCATAGTAGGTGGGTGATGGAGCCTGTTGCTGTCTCACACCTCCAGCATTTATCTGTGCCAAGTAAACCCCATTTATGGAGCTTCTGCAGGGTTCTGTGCCAGTGGTGTAGCACCCTGAACTAGGTGAAGCATCTCCAAGTGTCTCACTCTGTTGGCTGTGCAAAGCACAGCTCAGCAACAGTTCCAGTCTTGCAGGGAGTGCTCACACCCTAGCTCTGCTGCCCAGCAGTGCCTTAAGAGTGTCTGTAGGATCTTCCCCCATCGCTAGCAGTTTCCTGTATATGTGACTGTCCTTTGGACTTTCCCTGTGAGATGGGTACACTAGGGTCTCTAGCCCCTCAGGTGTTTCCCATTTTAGGTGAGGGTGCAGCAAGCACCCTAAAGCATGCCTCAGCTTAAAGTATTGTCAGTGTTAGTTTTTACCCAAATCAAATTCGGTTTGTAGTTGGCCAGACACCTTAAGGTGCCCCAGGCAGGCTCTAATAACTGTCCCAGCTGGCTGCTCCCTTTAGAGGACCAGTTCTGCCAGTGTATGGGACAGTTCCCTACTGTTGGACTCTGGTTGCTCCAGAGGGAAAAATGCAAGGAGTGTGTAAGGGGACCAATTCAACACCTTTGCTCATTTCTTCCAGGCCCTATCGGTGGCTGCCAGGGTTGGGTGATCCATTTTGTGTTTGGGCAAGCCTCTGAACTGCAGAAATGTGTCAGTGTCTGCCCCATCAGTCGCTTCTTCACATTCCACCCACTTGGGCCTGAATGCTTGGGTAATCCACTTGGGCATGTATGCAAGTTGGTGTAATAAGTGAGCGTCATGCTTTTTCTCAAAGTCTGGAAGAAACATCCCCTTTCATGTAGGCTGGGGACAGCTTCCTAAAACTGAGGTGCCTTGGTCCTGATCCTCACAGGAAATTAAGCATGTTCCTGTGAATGGATTGAAAGAGTGGCCTCATTAGGGGTAGTGGGAAGTTATCCAGAAGGTACTGAAGTTGGGGGTGGCCATCATTTTAAAGGCATGTGCCCTGCCCAGTGAGATAAGGGAAACGTACTCCATCTGATCAGATACAGTTCTAAAGAAGTTATCAAAGGAGACAGGTAGCATTTGCTAAGGTTCTTTTGGTTGCATGAGAAATAAATACCCAAGTATGTGTTCTGGTCCTGTCTTGGGCACAGTCCCCAGGGAAAGTCAGGAGCTGCTGTCCCTGTTCCATGCAATGCCAACAAGAGCAATTTGGCCACATTCGCTTCATAACCAGAGATTTGCCCATACTGCTGGAGTAACGCTAGGGTTTCAGGGACCGACCTCTCTGATTGGTGAGGGTGAGCATATTATCCACATACGACAATGCTTTCTGCTCCCCTCCCATCTGTATTACAAACATTTCTCCTACCAATCTTACTGCCTGCAACAAAGGTTCATGGGCCAATCTAGAAAGCAGTAACGACAGGGAACAGCCTTGGCAGATGCCTCACTCCAAATGAGAGGGTGTAGACTTTGTGGAGTTAGTTACCACTGTGGCTTGCATGCCCTGGTACAAAGTCCTCACCCACTGGATGAATGTGTCACCTCGTAACAAAGGCTATTAAGGTATGAAAGAAGTAGTCCCATTCAACCCTGTCAAATGCTTTTTTGGTGTCTTAACAACAGGAGGACTGCTGGGGTGTTCCGTTAGGATACTTGCCACACAAGGTTCACCTACACCTCTGTGTACTGTCTGAGACTCTCCTAAGGGGGATGAAGTGAAGGTGATCTTTGTCCACCAAGTCAGGGAGGAACCTCTGCAGCCACACAGCCATCATTCTAGTGATGGCTTTACAGCTGACACATATGGGAGAGATGGGCTGGTAGCTACCACATGCCAGAGGGTCTTTTCCAGGCTTAGGGAGGAGTGATATGGTAGCAGTCATTACGGAAGGTGGGAAAATCCCGGTCCTGCATGCCTCATTTAGTGCATCCTTTAATGGCTCCAAGAGTCGACTTACAAAAGAACGCAAACATTCTGCTGGGAGTCCATCTCTACCTGGTGCCTTCCCTGCTGGCACTGAGTGCAGGGCCCCCCTTGAGTTCTTTAACTGTGAAGGGTGCCTCAAGATCCCGTTTGGCCTGCAAGAGAGGAAGCACCTTTAGTGGGCTGACAAAAGCATCCAGCTCTATCTGTGAATGTGCTGCTCCACTGAGTACAGGACTTGACAGAACTGTAAAGAGGATTTGTTAATTTCTAGTTGGTTGGTTTTAAGGGATCCATCTGTGCTCCTAAACCCTGGAATTCAGGACCGTTCCTGGTGCTTAAGTTGGTAAGCTGGAAGCCTGCTAGCTTTTACTTGGCCTCCCCAAAAAACACAGAAACATAGTAAAAATGATGGCAGAAGGAGACAGCGGTCCAGCTAGTCTGCCCAAGTGTTCCTAAGAACTTTTCAGATCACAGAACCTAAACCTCCATCTGAGTTATATTCCCAACTACTCTCCCTACTATTATTTCTGCCTTTACTCTATCCCAACCCAGTCCGAATGATGTCACTGTCTTAGTTTCCAACACCTCAATGGGCAACCTATACCATGGTTCTACCACCCCTTCTGTAAAATAGTGTTTCCTAAGCTCTCTCCAGACCATGCATGATCTTTTTGGCCAATAGGCAGGTTTGGTACCTTAGTCTACCATCAAACTGGAGCCAGTCTGCCTGTTCATACAGAGTGCAGGTGTGAGTTAGCTTTGGTGAGCTGGTAGCCATGCGGCATGCCTTATTTAAAGTGAATTTCCGATGTGGTTGCTATAAGGTCCCCCTCTCCCTCCTATCTTCCAATGATTAAGGAGTTTAATATGTATACCCGCAAGGAAAGGAGGGAGAGGGGGGACATGATAGAAACTTTCAAGTACCTCAAGGGAATCAACAAAGTCCAAGAGGGTAGCGTCTTTCAGAAAAAGAAATGTGCAGGAACAAGGGGACACAATTTGAAGATAGAGGAGTGACGGCTCAGGGGCAATTTGAGGAAGTGTTTTTTTTACAGAGAAGGTGGTGGACGCATGGAACGGCCTTTCTGAGTAGGTTGTGGGGTCAAAAACAGTGGGGAATTAAAGAATGCATGGGACAGATGTAAGCCAATTCTGGTGGGGGGGTAGGAAGAAGTAGGCTGTTGGTTAACTAGGATATGCAATTTATCCAATAGGTAGGGAAATGGGCAGACTAGGTGGGCCAAGCAGTCCTTCTCTGCCGTCAAAGTCTATGTTTCTGTTTCTAACCGCCCCTCGTATGAGAGCCCTTGGAGGCCTTGAATTATTTTGGTCACTCTTCTCTGAATGGTCTCCAGTCTGTTCTTATCCTTCTTTAGGTGAGGATTCCAAAACTGGAAACTGGACAAAATACTACAGAGGGGGCCTTACCAGGGATCTGTATAGAGGAAGTAGCACCTCCCTGCTTCTGCTGTTGAATCCCCTCCCAATGCACCCTAGCATTCTGCTGGCCTTGCTGTAAGCTGTGTTGCACTGGCTGGTCTGTTTGAGTGTACTGCAAATGATGACCCCTAGGTCTCTCTCCTCCTAAAAAGCAGTGAGCTATATCCCATTAAGCCTGTAGACTGTCCTTGAATTCCCCTTACCCAGATGCATCACTTTGCACTTTTTTGGGGTTGAACTTCAGCTGCCAGATATTAGGCCATCTTTCCAGGCTCTAAAGGTCTCTCTGTAGGTCCCTAACCACTTACTCAGTCTACCCTTCCTCCTAGCTTGGTATCATCTGCAAAAAGAGCTAGCTTGCCCTGTATATACTGATATCACTGATAAATGCATTAAACAGGACTGGCCCCAACACTGATCCCCTGTGGCACCCCCACTTGTAACTTTCCCCTTCCTCTGACCTCTCCCTATTGACTACAACTCTCTGCTTTCTGTCCTTTAGCCAGCTACCTATCCAGTTGACTATGTTCTTTGCTGCGTCCAGGTCCTGCAACTTTGTCAGCAGGTGACTGTGAGGCACAGAGTCAAAGGCCTTACAGAAGTCAAATTAGAGGAGGTCCACTGGGTGGTCACTGTCAATTTCCTGAGTCACCCAATCAAAGAATGCGATTTGGTTCATCTGGCAAGACCTACCCGCCATGAACCCATGTTGCCTATCATCCTGGAGGCTGTTCTTTTCTAGGTACTCCACCAAATCCTTCTTTATTAAGGTTTCCATAAGCTTCCCCACCACTGAAGTGAGGCTGACCAGGCAGTAGCTGCCAGCCTCCTCACAGCTCCCTCCCTTGTGGAGAGGAACCACACCTGCTGTTCTAAAGTCCCTTGGTACTATTCCTGACTGAATTGAACTGTTAAACAAATGTGCCATCGGACCTGCCAACTCACCGGACACTTTCAGCACTGTCAGGTGAATTCCATCTGGCCCCGGTGATTTGCCATCCCTGATTTTTTCCTAGGGCCTCCTTAACCCTGCTGGTAGTGATTGACAGTGTGTCCATTTGAGGGACCTCATTTACTGAAGGATTGTTTTTTGTGGAAAAGTGCATATTCCGCTTTCTGGTGTAGATGCATACTAATCTCAAAGCATGTGCTTGTCATTTTGGCTCGGACAGAGGGTGGTGGGACCTCAGGATGCCCATACCTTTTTTCCTGGTCTTTAAGCTTTTGCATCTGCTCTTCTAGAACTTTCTTTCTTTTTTTTTTCAGATGTGAGGCATAACTGATATACCTGCTTCTGAAGTACACTTTCATAACATCCCACCTGGAAGCTGCTGTAACGTCTTGCTTCAGAATTGTGGCCAGAAAGACTGCTATGCCAGGGAAGCCTCAAAGGCATCATCTTTAAGTAGAGAGGCAATAAAGTGTCATTGCCTGCGAGGCAGTGAGGGGGATCCTGACGGTAGCCAGGTGAAGGAGACCAGAGCATGGTCAGAGATTACTATGGTGCAAATGCTTGCATTCAGCACTTCTGGCACCCACTAAGTCAGTACCAGCCAAATGTCGATCCTTGAGTATGTCTTGTGTGAGGGAGAGAAGAAAGATAAGTCTCTGCCCCTCAGGTGTAGCAACTGCTAGATGTCAGTTAGCCTCAGGGTCTGCTCGTAATCAGTTCAGAGCCTTAGCTGCTCTGGACGGTGGTGTACTCAGGGCTATCAATCTATCTAGGAATTGGCCTAGGACCACATTGGCATCCATTCGCAAAAATCAGCTGACCTCTCTGTTTCTCTGCCAATGTTTGTGTTAGGCTGGTGAAGGTAACGGCATCAGATAAATTTGCAGCATACACGCTGCACAGAGTTAGGCCCTGTCGATATAGGGAGCCCTGAACCAGCACATATTGAGCTTCTATATCTGTCAATGCATTGTGATGTGTGAAGAGGAATACAGCTACTCCTCTGCTCTTGGAGGTGTAGGTGCTGCTATACACCTGAGAATCCCACACATTTCCAAGTTGTCTGTTTCAGGCTTTGTGAGTCGAGTTTCTTGCAGGAAGGCAATCCCCATCACTGTCTCTTAAAGAGCTACTGATGCTTCAAAGAAAACTTTAAAAAAGCATAATAATAGGTGCAATTCTGCTTGTGTTCCATTTATATTTTATATATTTCTCCTCCCCATAATTTATTACTAAAGAAATGTGTATGAGTATATGAGCGTTGTCCCTTAGAGTTCATTTTAGGTTCATTTTCCTCTAGAACTTACTCCCTACTTCAAGTCATAATCCTCTGTTGTGACATCACAATCTGTTGCCATAGGAGAAACTGTGAGGTCACAAACAGTGCTCTATGACTTCAGTTAGGGAGAAAACAGCAGGAATAGACGAACTCTTTCAGAGCAAAGATCCTCTTTTCATGCAAATTACCTCACCACTAAATAATGGAGAGGGGGAATACAGAACTGATGAGAAATACAAGCTGGACAGTGCCTAAATATTATGTTTTGTTAAAGTTCTCCTGAACGTGTCACCAGCTCTTTAAGGTGGTCCAGGATTTTCCTCCTTTTCATGAAGGAGTATATTCCTTTCACTTTTCAAGAGACACATTTAATCGCTGTCCACGCCATTGCTTAAAAGAAACCTGAGTGGATGGGTATGTCTATACATAATGATTTTTCTATTCCAGTTAAAGAGAGGCCGGGGGGTGCCTATCTTGTTTATCATACAAGTTTTGTAACAGAGTAAGGCTCCTGTGCACGAAAAGAAGGCAACCAGATGATATACCCCTGCACGGCAGGGAGCACTTCCCAGAAAACAACTATTTCATTTATTGGTTATACTGGAAAGGCATGTGAGCATTGCTGCCCATTTATACAAGCGTCCAGTTACATACAACAATCATGAGACATTATATGAGCCATGGAACATTCAACATTCAGCGAGGGTTAAAACAACGGTACAATAAAAATCAGGACAATATAGACTAAAGCGCACTCTAGAAAACTAGCCTAGGTGGATTAATAGCATAACAGGTGACATAAAGCATTCAAAGAAGGTTTAAACAAATTTACAATAAAACATTGGGACATACAGAGTTAAGTGCAATCAAGACTAGCCTAGGTGAATAAACAATTTCACAAGTGCTAAACAAGAGGAAGGGTAAGTGCCAAAGGAGGATAACCAGAGGATGAGGGGAAAAGAAGGCAGGAGGGGAGCCAGTTTTGGGCTGTGTGCAGGTGTGGGAGAATGTCTCCTAATGTTGTGTTTGAAGACGTTAGTGGAGGGAGAGAGTTGAAGAGCTTGGGTCCCATAAAGAAGAGTGTTTTCTGGCCATGAGTGGTACGGCAGAAAGGAACAGTGAATGACAGAGTGGAGGACAGTCTAGTGGTCCTGGTGGTGGTGACTGACTGGAAAAGGGAGGCAAGGCAATCAGGGAGCAGCCCACAAGAGAGTTTGAAGAAGAAGGTGGTCATCTTGCAGTGGAGACGGGCCACAAGGGAGGGCCGACCAGTGAGCTTATAAAGGTCACAGTGGTGTGTGTGAGTTTCGGGAGACCAGAGGTAAAGTGGATAGCATTGTGGTAGGAGCTTCGGAGACTGGAAACATTTTTGATGGAGAGGGAGACAAGAGAACCATAGTCAAAAACGGGGAAGGAAGAAGCTGGAAACAAGGAGAGATTTGGATTCCCTGTTAAGGTACTGCTTAGTTCTGTGGAGGATACTGAGGCGTTAATGGGATTTTTTGATTGTGAGGCTTGTGTGGGCATCGAAATTGAGGTGGCTGTCTAGGAGTAAGCCAAGGTACTTGAATTCATTGACTCTCTCTATGGAGTTGCCAAGGTTGTCATAAAGGGAGAGATCAAGGCCTTGGGATTTGCGGGGGCTGGAGAAAACCATGAACTTAGTTTTTTTGGAGTTGAGTACTAGACCTTTGGACGAGAACCAGGCATGAAGTCTGCTAAAATCGAATTGGAGTTTGTTAATGAGAGTGGTGGGGTTTTTGTCCTGACAGAACAGTGCTGCTGCATCATCATCATCAGCATAGAGAATGAGTTCAGCGGAGGTACAGATGTCAGGCAGGGAGTTAATGACTAGAGTGAAGAGGGCTCAGGATGGACCCTTGGAGAATGCCGTATTTGATGGGGCAGGATTTGGAGAGGACACCGCTAATAAAGGTGTGATGGGATCTAGCCGTTAGGTAATCCTTGAACCAGAGGCAGACCTTAGATGAGAAATGGAGGCCAGCCATGGTGTGGAGGAGGACTTTATGATCAACTAGATCAAAGGCTTTGGTGAGCTCCATGAATGCAGCACCAGTGTAGAGGCCTTCATTGTTGGTTTTGTCTATGGAGTGGGTGAATTTGATGAGGGCTGTTTCGGTATTGTGGCGAGCACAGAACCCATGCTGGGCCTCCATGAGCAGGTTATACTTGGAGAGGAATTCCATGGTTTGCCTGTGGACCACTTTCTCTAGGATTTTGGAAAGAGAAGCAAAGAGGGAGTTGGCACAGTAGTTGGATACTAGATCCTTGGGACCAGATTTGTGTAGAGGTTTAATAATAGCACACTTCCATGCATTGGGGAAGGATCCCATGCAGAGGGAGTGGTAGAGGATGTCTGTTAGTGGGACGGCCAGGGAGTCACAGACAAGATGGAGAACTCTGTAGCTGATGTTGTTGGCGCCCTTGGATGGTCTAGGGTTGTTAGATCTGATTAGCTTGACTACTTCACTAGGGGTTAGGTATCTGAAATGGAACCTGGGGTGGGAGACTGGGAGGGGGGCAGGGGTAAGCAGGGTAGAAGGGGAACTGGGCTTGTACTGGTCTAGGCCACTGAAGTATTTATTGAAAAAGAAGGCTATTTTGCCTAGCTTGGCAGTGGTTGTCCCTTCGGAGGTGAGACAGATATGTTCTTCGGAGAGTCCCCTACCAATTAGGTTGCTGAGGATGTCCCAAGTCCTCTTTGGCTTCCCCTGGGCAGTACGTTGTTTTTCCAGGATGAAGGAGGAGGAGTTAGCAGCTCTTGTGGAAGATCTGCACCTGTTCCTGAAGGTTTTGAAATTTTGGAGGAGTTGGGGGGGGTTGCGTTTCCTGTATAACCTCCTGGCACGGTCCCTATCCCTCATCTGTTTGCAAAGTTCAGGGGTGACCCATTCTTGGCTAGATCCCTTGACCCAGATTTTCTTTTTTTCTCACTTTATCTTTTTATTGAAATTCGAGTATAGACCCAGATTTTCTTAAGTGGGATGAAACGGTCACATAGGGCAAGGAACTTATTGCTAAAGGCTTCAAGCGCTTTGCAGATGTCCGTAATGTTTTCAGTGAAGGACCAGTCTTGGGCTAGGGTGGCTTTGGAAAACTCGTAGGTGTCCAGCTTCTTTAATTGCCTGGTTTAGATAAATTTGTGTGGGCGGGAGGGTGATTTTGTAGACCAGCGGCGGAAAACAGCACAGTGGTCACTGACTGAGTCAGGAAGAACTCTGGAAGAGGTGACGTGGGAGGGGTGTGAGACTAGGACCCAATCAATGAGGTACTGAGTCCCAGTCTTGTAGCTGGTTCTGGAAGGTTCAGTGATGAGCTGGTGGAGGCCAAGTATGGGTTCCTTGGTGGAGTCACAGTGAGGGGACTACCAGTTTAGGTTGAAATCCCCTAGGATGATCCAATCTCTCCCTTGGGGAAGGGAGGTCTTGATATTGAGGAAGAGGTTGTGATCATGGGGTGAGGAGGAGGGTGGCAGGTACGCCACGGTGACTATGACTACTGTATCCGCTCCAAGGAGAAGGTTAACCGAGATGGTCTTGAGGGAAGAGGGGGTCAAATTCAGTGTCAAGGAGGTGATCAGCAACCCAGACGAGGCGGCCTCCCCCACGCTTCCCCGCCCTGTCTTTTCTAAAGACTGTGTAACCACCAAGGAGGATTTCATATGGGGAGATATCCTCCTTCAGCCAGGTTTCGGTGAGGACAATGATGTCAAATGCGTTAGCCACCACCCAGGACTCGATCAAGGTTTTTTTTGCCATAAGGCTTTGCACGTTAAGGTGAGCAAAAGTGAGCTGTTTAGAGGGTTTGGGGGAGGAGAGAGGGGTAAAATGAGTAGGGTGTGTGGGGCCGGGGTTGGGGTGGACAGGGCCTGAGATGAGGAGTAGGAGTCTTAGGAAATTAGTCTGTATAGAAACTCTGAACACAGTTAGCACCGGCAGTGGAAATACTTCCAGCACTACACATGGGAGATAATAACACAACATTCCATGTAAACCTGTGCAAATGATAAAAATAGTTAATTCATTTCAACTCATTTTACAGGGTTGGAGCATAAGCCATGCAGGGTCGAGACACCTAAATTGCCCGCTCCCCATTTCCTGGATATGTGTGTAGTGGTGACATATTCAGGTGTGTGCCGCCTAGTGATTTACAGGCACCAGCCTAAGCCTGTAGGTTCTGCCAAGTGCTGGGTGCCTGGCAGGCTGGCACAGGTGGGAGGTGGAGAAATCCCCTTTCCCATATCTGCCTGGCCCCACTGGCAGACTATCATATACACCTTAAACTGCTTCCCCCACCCTGAGAGGTCTGCAGTCCCCACCCCTTCTATCTTAGGAGCCTTGCTACTGCCTTCTATCAGCAGGACCAGTGGTGACTGGTGTGACAATTTACCCGCGAGTACTACCCGTGCCCATTCCTCTTCCCCATTCCATCCCTAATGGCCCCATCTGGCTGGTGACTGGGGCAGAACGTCTTCAAGGCATTAGCTGCTGTTCTGGTGTACACCGCTTGAGTGTCTGCTCTTAGGAATTGGTGCAAGTAGAGGCGAGGAGAGGCAGGGACCTGCTTTATTCGTGGTGGCTTATTCCTATGACAAGCCCCTTGTTCCAATTAAAAGTAGCTAGCCTTTATGACTCTCCAGCAGCCTTGGTGCAATCTTTCACCCAGTTTTCGTACACTGCACCACACTTATTAAAAGGGATTCATCTGCTGTAGTGAGCGCTGTTTGGACATCAGTGAGGACTTGTGTCACAGCAGATTTAAATATGTCAACCCAGATTGAAAATAGAAAGTGAGGAGCCAGTCATTGCCATTCTCTGCGAGGGGAAGAGAATGTTATAATTAAGCGCAGTGCTCCTGAAACCGGGGAACAACCTACACTAAAATGGGTCCTATGCCAGCTCGGAGCCCAGAATGCCGGAGGGGTGGTGCAGGTGAGCTGCACCTCTGCAAGGGAAGCTTGCATGTTCACAGGGAGCCTGAGTTAGCCTGCTCAAATGTTGCCCTGTGAACGTGTGATAGAGCAACGGTCATGCAGGAGTGGCAGGAAATGGAAGTGCGACAGCAATGACTGACTCTAACACCTCTCACAGCGCTTGTCCTAAGACTCACTGTCCTGATAGTAATTAAAATATACCCACCAGCCCCTGATTCAATCTGTCTAGTCAGAAACAAGCCCCCCAATCCCCTCCCATATCCCAGTGCTCGAAACAGATTTGCATATTTTTTGTTTCCCCCAGTACAGAGATATCGAGTACCCCTTCCTCAGCAGACCAGGGTCAAGGGTGCCCTTGTGTTAATCTGCTTCACCTCCTCCAACCTTCTGCCTCAGGGGATTAAGAGAGGATGAAAGGAAAGAGGGGCAACATGCTCTCAACTGCAACCCCTGTCCCAACCGCGACAAGCATGAGGTTCAAGGGTGAGGCAAGGTGTGCCGGGGCGGGAGGCAGTTCAATAGTTGGAAACATAGAAAGGGGGGGAAGTAGCAATAAAACTAGTAAACAGTATAATTCATGTCAGTCTTGGAGTCCAAGTGGCAACATTAAAAGGATATGTGTAGAGCCAGTCACTCCTCTCTAAGAAACAGCCGTAGTATAAGGGAGCTCAGCTGGCCTGTTCTTCAAGCTGCTGCCTTGGAAGCAGAACCCCCGGCCCACTGTGGTTGCATTACCATTTTCCTCCATTAGAGTTGCTGCCACTGCCTCTGCCTGAGACTGCTGCTAGTCCATCTGGGGAGGAATGGGGGCATGTGGCAGTTTTGTCAGAGAGGCTGGGGATGCAGTGTCAATTGGAACAGCCGTAGATGTGCCTGGTCTCTTGGGTATCAGCTCTCTGTTCAAATCTGAGCAGGCCACAGAGTGGCTGAAGTCTTTTGCTGCCATATCTCCTTGGATCCGTTACTCTTGGGTCCAGAGTGGTGTTTGTCTCTGCCACACAGGTGGACCTTTTAGACTTTGATGTCTACCAGTCCACCATGTCATCTGGAGGAGGTGTATCTGGGAGACCTCTAGTGTGCTGCAGCCATGCTCTCTGTGGGTGGGTCCCCTTCATTCCTTTGCCCCTACTTCTCATTGCTTTTTGTAAGTTCTTCATGGCTGCTGGCTAGTGCCTGTGGATACTATCAAGAGCTTCTTCAGGGCTATTAAAAATGTGAGGCACCATTCCTGGTGAGGTGAGTTTGGCAGGGTATTGCAGCTTGTAGGGAATACCTTGTTCCTGCAGCATCTTCTTGATCTCTACATATGCCTTCCTTTTCTGGGCCAATTCTGTAGAAAAATCAGAGAAAATGTAAATCTGATGCCCATGCCAGACCAGAGCACCCCTTTCTTGGGCCAGGGGCAGTATAGTTCCTTTGTCAGGGAATCTAAGAAAGTGGGCTAGTATGGGACAGGGTCTCTCTCTGTCTTTGGGTACCAATCTAAGAGTCCTGTGGTTTCTATCTATTTTGAGCTCCATCTTCCTGCTGTGTCAATGCAGTGCAGGTAATTCCTTCAGCAAAAAGGCTGAAACATCTTGTCCCTTCACTTTTTATGGAAAACCCACAAATCTTAAGTTGTCCTGTCTCTCCCGCATCCTGGACTCTCTTCCCGAGGGCACACACCATCTACTTGAGATCCTGGATCCGAGCCTCATGGCGACTGTCCTTGTTGTCAGTATAGAACAGATATGTTTCACTGTCCTTGATTTATACTGGAGTTCTTGAACCCTTTCTTCCAGCACCACCACTGACGTTTTAAAAGTGGCAATTTTGTGTAACACTTACTGCAGCATTACCTTGATTTTCAAAGTGTCAGTGACAGGTGCCACCACTGTAATTGCTGCTGCTGCTTCCTGCTAAACTGTCAGAGGCGCACCACTGGTTTTTCAGTCGTAACTGCTGAACTGAACGGTCATTCCCAGACTTGGGCACTCATTAGAGGGGATTTTAATTAGTCAAATAAGACCACTTTGAATATTGTGGCTAGAGCTGAGCTGGAGATTTTAATGGATTAATCACTGGGTGGCACAGAGCTTTCCTCTAAGCTGTCACCCTCACCGGCTGCCCGCAGCAATTATTTATTTATTTGGTTTTATGAATGCTTAATTTACTTCTGTACTGCACTGTAAGGTGCTCCAAGACTCAGGACAATGGCACCAGTATAAGTAAAATCTGCTACTACTGAAGCACACCGATACAGCTGGAGCACTCCAGCACAACAACATCACAGCTATTTAAAGATGGCATTGTCAATCTGGCAGATGCCTTTTCCTTCCTGCATACCCCTGGGCCTATCCATCATTCTGATTTCTGATGGTGTCATGCCGTTCCCAGGTGGCCTTTGTCACACATAGTCAGCCCAGTTGAAGTGGAGCAACCTCCTGAGCTCAATACAGGGGGATATCACCACAGCAGAATACAGCAGCAAAACTGCTACCAGTTAGATGGAGCACCTCCTTCAAGATTTGTGTAATGGTACTCAAGGTCCTGCATGGGTTGGGTCCTGACTAACTGAAGACCTCCTGTAGCCATATACCCCAGATCGGCCTCTCCGCTCCACCAGGGACCATCTATTAGAAGTTCTAAGTGCCCGTTTTTAAGCTTTGAGGGACAGGGTTTGTTCTATGGCTGCCCCATGTTTGCAGAACTCTACCATCACAATTACATCAGATCTCCTCCATGGAAGTTTTTAAAAAGGGCTGTAAAAACTCATCTGTTCTCCCTGGCTTTTGAGGGTTCTTTTTAATGTTGTTTCGTCATTGGAGGAATTTTAATTCCATTAACTGTATGTTGTGGTTTTTAACTCATGTAGCCTGTTTATGTAGTATTTGTACAGTGCTTCAAGCCCTTGGGTGAGGCATTTTAAAAATAAAGTTGACTGCTCTTCCCAGCTTCTGCTGCCTGAGCTAACATCCCGAGTTGACTCCTGAAACTGGGTCACTGACATGTTAGCACAATGTTACTATCTTTGGGTCATCAGAAGGCTAGTCCTTTAGAATTTTTTATACCCAAGTCATATCTCCCATGTTTTCCAGGGGAAAAATACCCAAGCAGTCCAAATGCTCACCATAAATTAACCCTTTGTAATAATGCTTTTTGGTTCTTGTGTCGCCATCTACATCTTCCTGTTGAATTTTGCTGTTGGCAATGCCACACTGCTATCAGCTGACCCCACAGTCATAGCTAGTAGGGATCTGCACGGAGCAGGGCTGAGGGTATCCAGGACCATTCTATAGACAGTATGATGCACACTGCTTATATCCCAGAAGTCCCTCCCCTACACCTCATGGTATGAGAAGTACCTATACTGGCTTTGGACGGCAAAGCCTCCTTGTGGCGAGAGGCACGCTCCCTGGCCCAGCCAGAGGGAGTAATGTGGTGCTGGAACTCACTGCTAACACTTCCTGACTGAGGCACACTGCCACGTGGCAGCTACCTCAGCCTTGAGCAACCACTGACGTGGTGACCTGAGTTCACTCCTGAATGCAGGATGCCTGCACGCAGTGAGATGAGCAGCTGCATCATCAGGGCCGCTAAACCCCATCTACACCCTGGACTATTTTAGTTACTCTCTGCTGTACCTTCTTTTTTCCCCATTAAAATGTTCGTTGAGTCCTAAGAACATTACATGTTCATTAAATCATTAAATGACACGTTACATACAATAATGCTGGTCAGCTGAATTAGATCACCAACAACTGCTGTACCGTCTTAATTGCTGCCGTATCCTTTTCCACTATTTCTAACCATTAGACTTTTACATGCAGCAAACATTCTACCAGCCCCCACTTCAAGAGTCACATATGTAGCAGTATAGGGGGTTTCCAGGATTATCACAGCTTTTGGACCTGAGGGTGGGGGTGGGGGGTATTGAAGAGGAGGAATGTATGTGTATATCCAGTGAAAATGACCAAGCTATCTTGGCAAACATTATCCACAATAAATACATGAAAAATTGAGTCTTCCCAAAGAAATATTTACAAAAAAAATGCGACTTTTACAATATTGTTCATATCTCAGAAGTGATTTTCTGTGCAGTCATTAGCACTAGTGTATGTCTGTATGGACACCAATTTCTTGATCATTGAACAATTTAGAAATAAGCACTTAACTTTTCCATTAACATTTTAGGGGATAAAAGTGGATTATACCAATGTGGTGGTACATGACCACACTGGAACCTTCTGAAGGAGTAATATTTATTTTTCCTAATGAAAGATATATTGTATAACAAGGTTATTTATTCTGAATTTCTGACATACGAGTGGCGAGTGCACACCTTGGGAAAGCAGTAAAACAGTCATAAATGGAGCCAATTTCTGTTGTCACAGTGCCATCTGCTGTATCTACTGGAGTAATACAACACTTTTAAACCAAACAGAGTTGCTGAACAAGAAACAACAGTCTGCTAGCTGAAGACTCTAAAGCAGCGAGTGCCTGGTCTGAGTCTCCATTCTTCGGAGCTGCAAATGCAGAAGTGGTGAGTTTATGGGTCTCAGTATTCTATGCACTTGTTGCCTCAAGGGTTAAAAAAAATAACAAATTTGGTTTCAAAGCAGGTTTGCATTATCAGGCTGTATATGACACGAACCACAATCTGAATTAGCATGGCTGGAATAAACTGACTGACTGTTTTACCAGGAAAAATTCCATCAGGCACAGGTTCATTTTCAAAGAATAGGAACTTTTATTGTCATCTCCAGTAGGTGGTGCTAGATGCACTAGTAAGGAGGAGCTCCTAATGGAGAGTGGCCTGGACGAAGAGAAACGGCAATGAAACAATGAAATCAGCATTGATGGAAATATAAGTGTACACAGAGCTTCAATTAACTCCATATTGGGAGTATCTGACAAACAAAAAATAAGGCAAAAACTTCCAAAATAAAGGGGGAGGAAGTCACTGACTTCCAAATGTAAAAAAACAAAAGTGGATAACTTCCAAAACTGAAGGCACAGAAGCAAAAAAATTACGGATTTTTCTTTTTTTTTTTTCACTCTCTCTTTATACTCCCCCTTGCACTGCGACAAGTCCCTCTCTCCAGGCTTTCCAATGCACCCAGTCTGTGCCATGAGGACCAGGAGGATGCTCCCCTAGGTGCCCTGTTCCTATACAACTCTAGTGACCCCGGTTTGACCCCCCCAGGTGGGGTGGAAGAGTCCATCCTACCTCCTCTGAATCCTCAGTGCAATGTGCAACCAAAGCTCCTTCCTGGTTCCCCCATGGTCGCAGTGGTACGGGAGCCCTTCGCCTAGATCATCCGCGGGGCATTTTTCCTTGTTCTGGTCCATCCCCTGCCAATGTCAGTGCTCGAGGAGGACCAATGAGACAAGGGCATGCTGAGACGTGCCTCCGCTCCGGTCCTTGGCTGACATCAGCCCCACCCTGTCTATCTGCTTTCCCCAACTGCACCAGCACTGCCTGTGGTCACCCAGGTGGTGGCAGTATAGCAGCGGGGCTAGCATCCCACCCCTCCCTGGAGAAGGGGAGCAGCCATTGGGCGCTCAATACTCCCCCCCCCCGGCAACCCAAGTCCATCAATGAATCCGGGTTGCCGGCATGGTGCAAGGTGTGGCGTCCAGTACCTCAACCCTCAGCACCACCAGGCTGGCAAATTATGTTTTTTTTCTAAAATAAATTCTATTTTACCACTAACATTTGTATTAATATCCATAAATTGATCCTTCTTAGAATACTGGCTTTCAAATTGTGGGATCTGGGAAGTATTTTGACTTCCAAAAAACTGGAATGACTTCCAGATTTTCACTCATGGAAGTATATGACTTTCACAAAAAATAAAGTAACTGAACCCTGTTGGTGTATATAGGATGAGCTGGCAGGGTATGTATAAGATGGGGCCCATGATAGTTCTCTGTCTACTAAATCCTATCCTTATGTTTTTTTCCACAAACTGCTGCAAGACTGAAGCGAAAGGTATGTTCCAAGAATTCTATTTCCAAAGCTAATCACCACTTTTGTAAGTAACTACAGTTCATGTTACATACCCTATAAAGGACGACTCTCATGCTGGCTCTGTCTTTTCCTTGATTTCAGTTCCTTTAGCCACTGCGGTGATCTCTCCTCAGATCTACCGAAGAAACAAAGAAAAAGTTGGAAAGCCTGAAGTGAATGTGGATTACAACTTTACTGAATGAACAACCATTCACCTTATCACCTTCAAATCTATAGTTATAACTTCAATTATTAGTTCCTTTATGTATGGAAATTACACTTGAAATGTTACAGACTCTAGAAATCTCTACAGAGCCAAATCTAGCACGTTATGTAGTAGTGGTTGTATTTAAATGCTTATTCATAAATTACTTCAAGAACTGGATACACTTAATTGAGCATTTGCTCATTTACAGTGAGGTCCATGTATTTCAACTTGTTACAATAAATACAAACAACAAAATACAAGAATACAAAATGACAAAATTCTATTAAAAAAGCACATCCTGAGTACAATACGCCGCTAACTCTTAAGTTCTATTTCTTTTTCAAATGCAACATTTACAACATTTATGTTATGTGACCAAAGATAAAGCCTACTTGCAAGATGCTGACTTCACATGCTGTTAACTGAGCTCAGTTTAGGTTTATTACTTTACATGTTCAAAACATAATTAATAATACCATACCCATAATACCAAGTAAGTGCAGCAACAGATCTGGTTTCAGTCTTCCAGGATACCCTAGCATCTTTATTGTTGTATATTTAAAGATGTAAATTACAACAATGTTCATTTTAGGGTCTACATTTGTGTTGCTTCGATAGCATCAAATGGAACTGGAGACCATCTGATACCACCAATCTTCTCAGACACCAGATGACATTGATTATCGTTGGGATCTGACCATTGGATCTTATCATGTAGGATCCAGTAGGACACCACCTATCTGACATGATGACTATTCAAGGATATAAGGCGGACAGCTGGCCTCAAATCCCACTATCCAACCTCAGATTCCTCTATCTGACCTTGGATCAGAAATCTGAAAGGGGAAGTACAGAATCTCTGTTCCAGAGTCGGATAGATGGGCTATCCATTGGATACCATTAGGCTAGTCAAAAGTACCATCTGAGCATCACTAGTCTAACGTAAGTTTTGCAGCTACTAGCCAACAGTGGCTGGGAAAATCCACTGGCCCTAAAGTCATTGCAGCAGCCCAACTGGTGTACTGATTGAAAGGTTACCTCCTACACTGCAAGCCAGCAGGGCTAGTTAAAAGAAAATGTTACTGGACCAACAGACAATTTACCAACACTTGGCTGGTAGGCTGTTGCCAGTTCCGAACCCTGCATTTAGTAAATAGTGTAAGAAACCTCCACTGAGCACTTTTGAGAGCACACTGAAGGAGAAAGACCAAGGAGCTGGCAGTTGATAGTGCATCCCCCCCTTACTGTATGTTTAATTTTGGGAGGGGAGATTTGTTCCTGTTACTTTTTCAACAGAGGGAACACACTAATGGCCTTTTTTTGCAACATGTCATACTGCTACCAGAGCAACCCCTGTTCTAGAATATTAAGCGGTAATTAGCAGAATAGTTTTTCCTTAGGGAGAGCTTGACCCTGCTAACATTTCCTTTTCTGATTTCTGCAGCCAGAATATGGGTTGAGCCCAATTTAACCCATGCTTGTCTTCTTTTAATGTATAACAGAAGTGATACAGTACTTGAAAACACACTTAATTAAAATGTGAACACAAAGTAAACAAAATTATAGAATAGAAAGAAAAAAAATGGTCCTTACCCATCCTCTTTTCCAGCTGACGGAGGCAGGACCCTCACAGACCCCTGTGAGGAAGGGAGTTTGGGAGATTTCGATGGAGTGGAGCTTGCGGTCTCTGTGGGACTATCAGATGATTCTGGTCTCTTTCTTAGCTGAATATTACGGAGAGCGGGGAGACAGAACAGCATGTGATTAAGCTGGTTAAAAGGACATAATTATTTCATAACATTTACATTATCAAAGAACTCGATGTACCCATGCATCCCAGAAAATGCTTTGTAAGAGGTATAACTACTGTACCAGTCACAATCTCTGAGTTCATTGAGCATGTGCAAAATGCTCAGAAGGCCTTTGGGTGTAGCTTTAGCTCCTCCCCTTCATCTTGCGCCCTCACCTAACAAGGGGCTTGTTAGTCCCCCGGTGCCCTTGTTTAATCACCACATGATCACTCTGATATACAAAATTCTTGTTAAAGTTACCCCCCATAGACTATAATGTAGTGTGTCCCCGCGCTTTCCCTGTGATCACGTCATAAAGTTGTCTGAGCGCAGGGTGGATCTTCGAACTGGGAAGTGGCAGTAACCCAGTTTATTAAAATTTACAAGTAAATTCACGGCTATACTATTGCACATTTATGGGGCACGAAGACATAGGCAGCATTTTTATCAGATAAGGCACCGATGTATGTGGTGTACATACTTATCTTACGGAATATCTTTAAGCGGTGGTTGTTTTTTGGACATTTTTGGGACTTTTCAGTCTGTGTCATGGACAGAAAATAGCACCTAAACCAGGTTTCAAATGCTGTGACTACTGGAGGCATGCCTCACTTCAGTCCTTGCTCACCCACATTCTGTGGGAATGTCTGGCCCCGGAAGACTACTGGTCCACAATTTGGGACACCTGTAGGTGAGTAGCCTCCATTCCAACATGTTGCAACCTTTCTCTAGTCCTCCTAGGCATCTAGACCAACATCCACACCCTCATCCTATTTCAACTACTTTGGACAAACTGTGAATTCACAGTAGCCACATGTGTCATCCTTTGACACTGGAGGGACCGAGACCCACCCTCCTATAAGGAGTGGGTGAATCATCTTCTTATCCTTCCATCCAGATATGAAAGGATGTCCCACACTACAGTGGGCACCAGGTGAGCACATGGTGGCCTGGGTGTCACCCATCCAGACCATTCCAGGTTCCGTAAGAGAGTAACACAGAAATGCAGATGGTGACAGCAGAAGGCGACAGCAAGATCCATCTAGTCCGCCCAAGGTTTGTAGGTTGCTACCCCCTTCCTATTTGCCTCTCTGTATAATGATACCTCTGTGTCTATCCCATGTGCCCTTGAACTCCCCCACCGTTTTGGCCCCCATGACCTCCGGGGCAGACTGTTCCAGGCACCCACCACTCTCTCTGTGAAAAAGAACTTCCTAACACTGGTCCCAAGCATCCCGCCTTTTAGTCTCAGATCATGTCCCCTTGTTTTACTACCTTTCTAGAATTGAAAGCGTTCCTGTAACTGTACCTTATTTATACCCTTGATGTATTTGAAGGTTTAAATCATGTCTCCCCTCTCCCTCCTCTGTTCCAGCAAGTACATATTTAATTCCTTCAACCTTTTCTCGTATGTCATCTGGTGCAGTTCCTGTATCATTTTTGTCGCCCTCCTCTGCACCATTTCTGTCCTGTTGATATCTTTCCCAAGCCTCCAAAACTGGACACAGTATTCCAGGTGTGGATGTATGAGTGCCTTGTACAGTGGCAACACCACCTCCCTCCTTCTGCTTGCGATTCCCCTTCCTATGCAACTCAGCATGCCACTGGCTGTCAGAGCCGCCTTCTTGCATTGTCTACCCACTTTCAAGTCATCTGATAGAATGATCCCCAGATCTCGTTCTTGACTGGTGGCAGCTAGCTACCTGAAGTGGTACTCCATTTTAGGGTTGCCCTTCCCCGGGTGCATGACTTTGCACTTTTCAGCATTAAATTTCAGCTGCCATGATCTATACCACTCTTCCAGTTTCTTTAGGCCTAATTCCATCTTTCTTACTCCCTCGGGGGGTCTACTCCATTGCACATCTTTGCTTCATCCATGAACAGACACACCTTTCCCTCCAGCTCATCTGCAATGTCGACTATGAACACACTGAAGAGTAGAGGTCCTAGCACTGAGCCCTGGGGCGCTCCGCTAGTTACCTCCCCTTCCTCTGATAATGTGCCATTTACTTGCACCCTTTGCGTTCTACCACATAGCCAACTTTTAATCCACTCTACAACCTCCTGTCCCACCCCCCATGCAGTCTAGCTTCTTTATCAGCCTTCTGTGTGGAACCGAGTCAAAGGCCTTACTAAAGTTCAGGTAGATCACATCCACTGCTGAGCCTCTATCCACCGCCTTGGTAACCCAGTCGAAGAATTCAACCAGGCTAGTTTGGCAAGACCTCCCCACTGTGAATCTGTTTTGTGTCCTGCATTCTGCTAGACTCTAGGAATGCTATTATCCTCTGTTTGAGCAAATACTCAATTCATTTTCCTATGACAGAGGTGAGGCTCACTGGGCAATAGTTACCTGCCTCCTCTCTGCTTCCAGATTTATGAAGTGGTATCACCATTGACCTCTTTCAGTCATTGGGAACCAATCCACTTGCAAGTGATCTGGTGAAGAGTTCCGCCAGTGGTGCCACCAATTCCCCTCCCAGTTCTCTCAGGATTCTGGGGTGTATGTCATCCGGTCCTGTGGCCTTATCTACTTTTAGTTTATTTAGTGCTTCCACGACTTGGCCTGCTGTAAAGGGGGTTGTATCAATCCCTGCTATTTCTTGTTAACGCTGCTCCGTTACTGTCTTCCTCTTTAGTAAACATTGAGCAGAATTACCTGTTTAGGACCTCCGCTTTTTCTCTGTCTCCTTCCACTAGACTCCCCCTCTGCTGCTAATCACACTATTCCTCCCTTAGTCTTCCTTTTCTCTCTTATGTACCTAAAGAAGGTTTTGTCACCTCCTTTTGCTCCATACGCTGTTCTAACCTCCATTTGGGCTTTTGCCTTCCTTATCACTTTACCCACTTCCCTCAGTTTCTCTCTATATGAACCTTTATCTTCCTCTATTTGTGTATCAGTATGGTTGTCACCTCTTTGGAGAACCAGAGAGGATTTCTTTTCTTTTTTGCCTTACCTACCCTTTCGGCACATTGGTCTGTGACCTCAGCAATAGCTCCCTTGAGGTCCTCCCACATTTCTTCCACCCCTCTCCCCTTCCCTCCTTAATGCTCCCTGCTAGGCTGCCCTCATTTCCTGAGAGTCTGCTTTCCCGAAATCTAGAACCTTGATTTTGGAGTGGCTGGTGCCCTCTGTTGTGTTGATCTTGAATCCGACCATAGACCTAAGTGCCTTCCTTGCCATAGTTAGCTGAGGCAGCTGGTAAGCCTCCACCAACAGAAAAATTCGGGGGGTTCCCCCATTGTTCCTTAAATGCCCAACAGGGCTGTGCATTCTGTGCTTCTTGTAAACTCTCCTCAAAGGTTACACATTTGCAGATGACTTGGTATTTTAGAGTATGGTATATGCATTATTTGTGTTGGAGATCGGTTGGTGGGGGTGCTGGGTGACTTGGGAGGCAGAGGAGGGGACAATTCCAGTGTTTCTGCCAAAAGTTCAGTGTATTTCAATGCAATGGCCTCACTCAATACCCTTAAAGTTGTCTCATGGAATACAATAGGCCTCAACTGTCCTGTGAAAAGATGTAAAGTTTTACTGAAATTGAAACAAGTGAAACTATGAAATTGCTTTCATCCAGGAAACACACCTGTCAGAAAAAGAGGTGACCTCTCTCCACTGCTTCTGGGTGGGTAATATGTACTCCAGTATCTAGTCCTCCAAAAGCAGTGCAGTAGCAATCCTTTGCAAAAAAGGGCTCCAACTGGGGATCCATAAAGTGTTGACTGATAATGAATGCCAGTGGGTTGTTGTAGAGAGTACTTATCAGGGGTTCCCCATCATCCTTGATAGTATGTATGCCCCAATAACGCTGACGACTCTTTTTTTGATACGGTGCTAGCAGAACTACCAACCTCCCCTACAGGAATTCCCCTAAGAGGTGACTTCAACCTGATCCTCTACCCAGACTTGCACAGAACTAGTGCTTACTGTAAACAAGAGTCCAGTGTTCCAACCCATGTCTGTACAACTTATGCCCCGGTAGGCTTAATAGATAGTGGGTGGGTTGTCTATCCTCACACCACAGACTTTACTTTTTACTTTCTGGTGTATGACTCCCACGGCTGGCTAGACTTCATTTTTATATCTGACCACCTCCTCCAGTCAGTCTGCAGGGCAGTCCTAGGCAGTGCCATAATTTTTGAGCACACCCCTGCCTGCTTGTCCTTGGCCTGGAGAGCACCTCCAGGCCCCAGGAAGAAACAGAGGCTCAACACCACCCTCCTTCAGGACCCCACCTTCATGTCATGGCTCCAAGGTGAGATACAAGAATACTTCATGCTCAACGCTATCCATGAGACATCCTGCCAAATGCAATGAGATGCCATGAAGGCAGTGATCGGGGCAAAATTATTGGCCATACTTCCAAATTGAAAAAGCAAAGAAACCAGACCTTGTGACAGAAGGAAAAGGAACTAAAGATAAGCTTACTGACCATTCAGACAAATGAGAAACTACTGTCCCCCAACTTGCTTCAACTAGGTGGGACAAAGAGGACACACTCCACCGACTATGCCCTTAATCCACTCCGGCAGAAATACTGGGAAGCTAGGGAACAACCTGGGAAGCTTTTGGTGCAATGCCTGCATGCAAAGGAGGCTGAGAAATATATTTCCGCCATTATTTCTGACAGCAGTAAATGTCTCACCGCTCCCCTGGACATTAACCAGGAATTCCATGCCTTGTACAGAACCCTATACTTCTCTGAGGTCTTCCCATCTCGGGCCCAACTTGACACCTTTTACCAAGATACCACCCTCCCAACACTCTTCCAGGATGCAGTAATTGTCCTCCAGAAATGGATTACTGACAGAGAAGTATGGAACGCCATCCACAGCATGACTCTGGGCAACTATCCTGGACTTGATGGCTTCCCCCGTGACTTTTATGTAGCCTCTGTAGACCTCCTGTCTCCTTGCCTAGCTGCAACCTTTAATGAGGCATGGTATGTGGGCAGTCTTCTACCCTCCTTCACGTAAGCCCTCATTATCCTAATTCCCAAGAAAGACAGAGATACTGTGAGATGCTCTTTGTTCTGTCCTATATCCCTCATTAACACTGATGACAAGATCTATGAAAAGGTCCAGGCAAGGCGTATGGAACAGCTAAATGGGGGGCCTAATTCACTCAGACTGGGTACCAACAGCATCAGATGGATACTGGAGCTTCTTTAGGAAGTCGGAATAGTGACGTACCCACTGCCACTGTCTCTAGATGCCAAAAAGGCATTTGCCCAGGTGGAGTGGACATATTTATTTGATGTGATGACCCAATTTGGCTTCCTGTCTAGCTTCATAGGGCTAGTAAAAGTACTGTACTTGACGCTGACTGCAGCTGCCCTTTTCAGCTATGTAATTTCCTACCCTTTCAGCTTCCAACATGGTACAAGGTAGGGCTGCCCCTTACCCCCTTCCCTACTAGCAACAAAACCCCTAGCCCCCAAAATGTGTGCCTCCTAGTCCTTCCTGGGCATCCAGATTAGGACCTGTCTCACAAACGGTCATTGTTTGCAGATGAAATTATCCTTTTTGTGGTAGATGTCCCCAGAGTTCTGCAAACCTTAGCTGACATAGTGGCAGCCTACTCAGCCCTATTGGGCTATAAAATAAATAGGGCCAAATCTCAAATCATGCCCCTGAATGCTTCCTGCACAGACACTATTCCAGGCTTACCCATTTCAGTGGTCTCCCACAGGAGTAACTTGCCTGGGAATACAACTCCGTCCCAATATCCAGGCCAAAATCTCGGTAAACACTCATGTAATGTTGGAGAAACTGGACAAGGATAGCTCCAGGTGGGGAGACATCATGCTCTCCATACAGGGCAAAATGAATACCCTAAAGATGGTGCTGCTCCCTAAACTGCAATATATCCTCTCTAACCTGCCTCTCAGAGTTCCAGCATCCTTTTACAAAGCCCTGAACTCATTTGTCTGGGGAAGGAAAGCCCCCAAGATCAGACTACAGACCCTACCGTTACACTGGAGTCAGGGGAATGTTGGCCTTCCCAACCTGGGGGTCACACATGACAGGGTCATAATGCACCAAACAGTCGCCCCGTACAAACCAGAACTTTCCACACATATCCTGAGGTGGATCTCTTGAGCAGTCCTAGAGCCAGATTCCTTACCCATATGCTTGAATTCTCTTAAACTGGGGCCTCCCTTCAGCCTCCTCTACATGCATGAAGGATACCAAATGGGTGTGGCTCAAGCAGACCCCACCATTGGGCTGCAAACCTACCAGTGCACGATACAGGCCTATTTGGCATAACCCCAACTCACCAATGCTCAAACAGCAGTGGACTAGCCCTTCTGGAAAGTATAGGGAATACAAACCCTGCAGGATCTCTACAATCCATGGAGAGGGATTTTCTACTCCTATGAGGAAATGGTAACTGAATACGGGATCCACAGGTCCCAGTTTTGGAGACACGTACAGACGAAAAACCTCCTGAGAACCAAATTCTCCAATAATCACATCTTCCCTTCTAAAAGCAACATGGGGACCTGGATTGACCCGCCTAACATCACTCCAACACCCTGCAGCAAAATTCAAGGCCATGGTAGACTCTGGAACTCAACCCCCACTCCTCAGAGGCAAACTGTGGCAAAATATGGCCAACGACATACAAAGCCTCTCGACAGCTCGAAGCCAAAACACTGCAATACAAAATCTTGCACAGAGCATACTGCACCCCTCTCTGGCTCTATAAATCTGGGCCAATGGGCACCACTGACTGCTGGAGGTGTGCCTCACCTCAGGCCTTGCTTACCCACATTCTGTGGGCATGTGCAGCTTGAAAGACTGCTGGCCCACAATTTGGGACAGCTGTAGGTAAGTAGCCCCCATTCCAACATGCCGTGACCCTTCTCTAGCTCCCTTAAGCATCCAGACCAATACTCACACCTTCATTCCATTTCAACTAGTGTGGACAAACTGTGCATTCACAGTAGTGACAATGTGTCGTCCTGAAACACTGGAACAAACTGTGCATTCGCAGTAGTCACAACGTGTCATCCTGCAACACTGGAACAAACTGTGCACTTGCAGTAGTCACAACATGTCATCCTGCAACACTGGAACAAATTGTGCATTTGTAGTAGTCACAACATGTCATCCTGCAACACTGGAACAAACTGCAATCGCAGCAGTCACAACGTGTCATCCTGCAACACTGGAACAAACTGTGCATTCGCAGCAGTCACAACGTGTCATGCTGCAACACTGGAACAAACTGCATTCGCAGTAGTCACAATGTGTCAATCTGCAACACTGGAACAAACTGTGCATTCACAGTAGTCACAACTTGTCATCCTGCAACACTGGAACAAACTGTGCATTCGCAGTAGTCACAACTTGTCATCCTGCAACACTGGAACAAACTGTGCATTCGCTGTAGTCACAATGTGCCATCCTGCAACATTGGAAGGACCCAGACCCACCCTCATATAAGGAGTGGGAGAATCTCCTAATCCTCACATCCAAATATGAAAGGACTGCCCACACTGCAGTGGGCACCCTGAAGAAATGTCTTCTTGTCTGGAGCCCCTTCCTCAAGCATTATAGCCACTGAAAGGTAGTTTTCCCTCCAGAGGGATGAAGCCTCTGCCTCAATATTTCTCTATGCCAGCAGAGCACCAATGCTTGCTAGTCTGACTCTATCAAAGGGCTAAAGACAACCTTGAAGATGAAGTGACCCCCCCGATCCATACTTACCCTATTCTGCCATTTTGCTGTACTCTGCTCCCCCCAGACCCCCTTCGGGTCCCCCCCCCCGAAGACTGCTTAATATGGGAACCACTTATTTCCCCTCAAATTTGAAAGGGAAATGCAAACCAAGTTGGGGTAACCGATATCTCTAAGGACTATAGCACGCCTCCCTGATGACCTCAGACTCAAACCCTGTAGACCTGGAAGGTTCTGGGTGCTAAGTGCTGCAACACTGATTCTTTAATGTCTTAGAACCAATTTGTTAACATCCAGTCATAGAATTGATATTGTTAGTTGTATGTGATGATCATCTGTATTCTGTATACGTTGTATGAACGCCTAATGTGTATCTGTTTGTATTACCATAAGTTCTAGACTCAGAATGATGTTTACAATTTTTCTGCACCTGCTGTCTCTGGCGAGTTCAAATTTTTTCGCTCAAGTAGAAGACTTGTGTGAGTACTCAGTATAGTCAGTTGATACTGTAACCTGCAGTGCACTCTGCTATTAATTCCTACATGTATCACAGTATTCCTCAAAGGTCATGTATCAGCTGTACTATTTCATACATGTATTAATTTCTTACAAAGTCTCAAAACTTTCATGACAAAAGGAAAAAGGATACGTTTCTAACTACTTCCTGGTAACTAAGAAGACAGGCAGATGGCACCCTATCCTTGATCTGAGTGGCCCGAACCACATCATCATTGAAAAGAACATTAGGATGGTCAACCTGAGGCAAATCATCCTGTCTCTGGAACAAGCAATTGGATTTGTACCCTAAACATCAAGGATGCATATTTTTACATCCGGGTCCGGCCTTCCCACCAGCTTTTCCAGTGTTTTCCAGTGGGTACTGGCCTTTTCCAGTTCAGAGCAATGATACTCACCCTCTTTTCAGCCGGTATATTAACCAAATGTGGCGTCAGGCACAGGGGAACATCTGTCCCTACTATGATGATTGGCCGATTTGAAGCTGACCACCTTTTGAGGCTCAAGAAGTTCTCTGTGTCACCAAAGAGACCTCAAATCTGGGAGTCATACTAAACCCAGAGAAGACGCAGCTGATACTGATACTGACTCAGTATGTAAAATACTTGGGCTGAAGCTCAACTCTACAGAGGCCCTAGCTCCGTGTTCCCTTCAGAGAGCTCAGGATCTCTTGGTGTATGCAAAGTCATTTCCAACCTGTGACAATCAGCCATCCACAGATTTTCTAGACTTTTTTGACTTGATGTTGTCAGCTAGTTTTGTGGTGTAGCACACTCAACATCCAGTGGAAATTGAAGGTGCAATGGTTGCAAAAATCAGTGCAGTTGTCCTGGTTGGTGACTTGTCATGACTGATGGGATTTCCTGGTATCTGGACTTGGACCATCTGTGAGAGGGAATTTGTTTTGTTTAGCCCCCCAGACACTGATCCACACCACCACTGCATCCCTTCTGGTTGGGGAGCTCACCTGGCAGACCTATGGGCACATGACTGCTGCCTCCACAGGAGCAATTGCTTTATATGTGCTTCAGTTGAGGGCAATTTGCTTGGAGCTACGAGAATTCTTCATGATCATGGCCATTCTGTCGATCTGCATCAACATGGACAAAATGATAACTATATTCTACATGAATAACGAGTGATTCTGGTTTTCCAGACTTGTTTTTTAGATTTTGATTATTCTCTGGCTGCAGGTGGGGTACTCACCCCATCTCTGTCTGCCCTTCTTAGCAGCATCCCTCACTCAGCTGCCCGGGTCAGGGTCCTATAGCTTGCCCCCTATGGTGGGGCACCCGAGGGAAAGACTGAGATCCACCTGTGGTCCGCCCGAGACTTCTGCTTTGTGGTTCGGTGGAGGTCGAGAGCTGTCATGAAGCACTGCTACACAGGGTTTTACTTTGTGTTAGTTCCCCCTCGGCGCATAGATGCAATGATGTCAGCAATACGGCACGCGTGCACCCACACATGCTGCATAGACATCCGCTGCTGCCGCGACCTTGACACGAGTGGTCCTGGCAAGGTGTACACCCAACTTCTGCTGGGTGTTGCTGAAGTAAAGGATGCCACTAGCCCTCCACCTCACAGAAGAAGTGCAGTCCATGGGATGCTTATTCAACCTCCCTCTGGCTGGCCCTCTGACAGCTCAGGCTCATTCCTGAACCTGGGTCCTCAGCATCACAAGCAGTAGCGCTACAACTGTGCCAGTTGGTCGGCTCTTTTTTTTTTTTTTATTATTTTCATAAATGGATAAGGCCCATTTACAGACTGCCTGGGGCACTGGAGAGGTAAAGTGACTTGCTCAGAATCACACAGTATGCAAGTGAAGGTTGTGGGAATCAAACCCAGGTCTGCTGGATGTACCAAGCTAATTCACAGCTTGTTAATCTAACCTCTAGGCTATACTGCCACTTCTGTGAGAAGGCACTGAAGATGTGGAATCTGGGGCTGACTTGTAACACTTGAATGTTTGCAAGCCATCTGATGAAATAGGCAAGTTGGCAGACAGGCTCAGCAGACCTTGGAGATGTGCCCAACAAGTGATTTCTACACCGGGATGTTGTATGTTATTATTTTTTGGTGGCGAAGGACTCCACACATCAACCTATTTGCATTCTGGGAGAATCACAAACTGCTTCTCATCTGCTCATAACCTCCAGTGCCAAGCACAGTTCAGGATGAGGCCCTTACCCTAATTTGGGCTGGAACATTCCTCTTTGCATTCCTACACTTTCTCCTTGTGCCCAAGGTGCTGCTGAAGGCTCCCTTTTGTGTGCTTAGCTGATATTCGGAGCACCAACTTTGCTGCGCACACACTGCTGTTAGGAGCTCAACACCGAGCTACCAACTATGTTACCATGCGTTCTCTTGCCAGACTTTCTCACTGCCCAAGGAAGTGATGCAGTACCCAGACCTAGCCTCCTTGCACTTGATGGCATGGTTCCTGAGAGACTAGAGCTTGCATCCCTTGGCCTCTTGGAGATGATTCTTTCTGTGCTGCAAGCTTCGAGGAAGCTCTCTATGTGATCTAGTGAAAAGGGTTTTCGTTATAGTGTCAGAAGCATGGTCTCTTGCAGATAGGACTATCCAGTCGCACTGAATCTTTGACTTTGTATGATGCACAGCACTAGTTCATCTCTGACCCACCTTTCTACAGGTACACTTGACTGCAATCTCATCCTGTCAAAGGAAAACAAGTGGAACTGGGTTTTTAGTCACTTCTTCAAAGGGCTTGACCACATGCTCCCCCGCTTAATGAACATCTGTCCATTGGGAAGCTAAATCTTGTCCTCTCCAAGATCATGGACAAGCCTATAGGACACAAACCTATGGTGACTTGTGACCTTAACCAAAATCGACAAAGATGTTTTCTACAATCCGATGAGCAGCTGATGGCCAGAGACAAACTGAGGTGGTATGTGGCCACCCACATTACATAGGCGGCACTGTCAACATAGGTGGCCCCAGCTAGGCAAAGTTTCCAAGTAGTCCTGATGCCGATGGCTTACAGTCCCAAAGGTTAGCTCTATGGAGGGAGAGGTCATTGAAAAAGATGAGAAGTGATGCTCAAATTTACAGCTGTAATTTTGTGTTCCAGATTTGGAATTTTTTTTTCCATTAGCTCACTCACCATCGCCAATGACTTACAGGCATATGAGACCGCCTTCCCTACCACAGTTTGTGTTGCTTCAGGTTTTTGCTTGCAGCCATTCAGCCTCTCGGTATAGGAATCCAGTTTCTTCTACAAATCAGCTGAACCAAAGTTGTGATAAAGTTAATGAACTGCTGCAAAGTTTGCAACACTGCTTCCATGGCTTCAGGACCTGTCGGGGCTCCAGCGTGCAATGGCCCAACTTCACCTACTCACAATCAGATCTTCAAGAAATCTTGCTGTGCAACCACTTCCTTTAGTTTCACCATGTTACGAAGCAGGTACTGTAAATAGCAGCTGGAATTGTAAGTAAACATTTTATCAAGTGAGGTGGCTGGGTCGAAAGGGGTAAGAGGAGGGTGGTGAAGTTGAAGGACCACTGGCGTTCCACAGCTATAAATAGTGCAATCAAAAAAAAAAAACAATTTCTGTGCTAGATTTAAATGTTTTAATTCAAAATGTATTTAAAAATGATTGTTTTCATTACTGGAATGCTACCCAAACACGTCTACTCTCAAGGACTGCTAGCTCTGCTCCACTTTAATTCTACCTCTGACTGGCGCAGGATCAAGGCCATCACTCTGCACAAGGATAACATGTACAGTTTGTGCATATGACTCTGGAAACCTGGGATAGGTTCTCATCAGAGCTGAATGTCACCACAGACTGAATAATCTGATGAGGATTCCCCCCATTTGAGAGAGGAAGCTGAAAAACATGGCTCTCGTTTATATAAACGAAACCTGGCGTAAACAAGTTTCATCTTTTAATTCCTTATATTCAGAGCTGGCTGGGGGTGGGGGGTTGTTTACCTTCACGGATGAGGGATCCAAGACTGGAAGCACAGGAACCCTTTGAGCCTGAGCTGCTGGGGACCGCTCTGTTCTTCGAGGTGTTTCTTCTTCATCGGATGCTTCCTGTTTAACAGGTTTCTCCTCTAACAAGAAAGAACGAACACATATGATAAGTAACTAAACCCCCTGATAAACTGAAAGTCTGAACAGAATGCCAGAGGACGTGTAAAGGCAATGGATTCATAAAATGAAATACTGCAATCTGTGTTTGTGTCAGTAGTTTCAAATTAGCAGTTGATTACTAAATATTGCACATTCTAAGAACAAGCAGGACACTAAAAAATGTGAACTTTATATGATGTTTCTTTAGTAAATACATGAGCTTACCAGCTTCAAAATTAAGGAGTAATTTTGCTCACCCTGGTATGTAATAGCTGAGATCAAAAGAATGCACAAGTGTAGAAACATACAAACATAGACCATGACGGCAGAAAAAAAACATCATCCATCCTGTCTGCCCGTAACACCCCTTCGTACCTCCAGACCTTTTGTCAATATGAGATCTTTGTCTACACTATCTTCCACCTTGTTCCTTGGCTTACTATTACCCCTGAGTAACTGCTAATTCCTTAACTCTGTCTCAGCCATGCCCGAAACCATTGATGGTTTTGGTGCCCACCACCGAACCTGGCAGACTGTTCTATGACCCAACCACTCTCTCTTTATAAAATAAAACCTTCTCACATCCCTGCTGAATCTCCACCCCACCACCCACCCCCCGCTTCCATTCATGTGCTTGTGTTCTAGATTCACTATTCCTGTCAGTTCAAGTTGTTAATTCCTTTCAGGAACTTGAAGGTTTCTACCATATTGCCCCTCTCCTGTCTGGCCTTCAGCATATTCTCATAGGACCTGCCCTGCTGGCTATGAATCAGTTGTGTTACCCTACGTTGCACTGTCTCTGGGCTGTCTTTGTCTTTCCTTAGGTGAAGACTCCAGAACTGGGCACAGAACTCCAGGTCTGGCCTCACCAGTGATCTGTAGAGAGGCAGCAATATCTCCTTCCCTCCTGCTGTCAAAATCTCTCGCCTAGTTCAGTGCATTTATAAAAGTGCTATGCAGACAAACGGCACTTGTTTGCACCTCTTTTTAACAAACTAAGGTAACAGTGCACATTAGATGATGCTGAATCAAGTCCAGTGAAGTGATCTCCTAGAGAAAAACTTCGTTCATTCATTCATTCATGTATTTATTACCAGAAGGGTAAATTGCGTTTGTTACTATATGTTACGGGGCCAAAATGACAAAAGCAGCACTCAGAAGAAGACAGCATAATATAACAGATGAAAATTATTATTAATTCTGGCTATAATGATATTGTTGCCCATTAGCAATGGAAAACATCAGTTCACATTTAAAGTCCTCATATTAGTCAGTTTTCTAAAACTTGTGGTCAAGCCACTCCAGAGTAAAGGAGATTATCAAAAAATGCCCTAGCACTGAATCCTGTCTTAACTGAAGGCATAGGTACTTGGAAAGTCAGGTCAGTCGAAGATCTTAAAGAAGTCGGGGTATACGATGGAAACAAAAAGCTAGCCAGGGCTTCAGCAAGACCTTTGATAATAATGCCGTATACCAGCACAGTCTAGGTGTAGGAGTGTCTAACCATGTTTTCATCCATCGATCTCTTCCACTCCCCTCTACTTCACCACTCTGTGTGACTCTTTCCATTTTTTCTTTACAGGGACCCCCCCCTCCAAGACCTTTTACCCTCTCATGCATATGGACACCTCCTAAAACAGCCCCTACTTATTCCCCCTTCTCCTACGTCCCTTGCCCATTTTTTCCTGGGCCCATTGCCCTTTTTCAGTCACTCACTATTTTCTCCTGCCACCTTCCTTTCTACTAACAAGGCCTTAGGCTGCTTCTTATTTCCCTACTGTACCCCCTTCCCCACCTCTTTTCGGCTTCCATTTACTTTTTTCTTTTTCGCCTTCTAGATACCCAACTGTTGTAATCTTCCATTCGTAGCTAAATTTAATTGTGAATAGGGGTGTTTCTTGAATTATTATATGTATGCGAGTACCTCTATATTGTGTTTTATGACATGGAACCTTTGTAAAAGAGCTCCTGCTCAAAGGTTGTATCCGAATGATTAATAAATAAAATAACCCATGGCCGTATGATGTTCATCCTAGTGTACAGTTCATAGTGATGGGTATTCCATCGACTTAGGAAAGGAAAACTAGTTACATTATTAAAGACATTATCCAGTGTGAGGACTATTTTCAGCGACGCCTTATAAAAAACGGTTACTCACCTGAACAGTATATGATGTTCATCCACACTTTCTGGCACTGTCTTTCTCTTTAAGACTTCACCAGAATGTCTTCAAGCTGGCTCCTCCCACCCACCTGGGTGGTAACTCCCTCTGCTCCACCCCATGACGCCAGATCTTGCCCGCTGGAAGCAGTTGTGTGCGCCAAAGCCAGGGGAGGCCAGGTAGGTTCATGTGGATGAACATCATATACCACTCCTAGAAATACTGTTACAAGTGAGTAACCTGTTTTTCTAGGGACATTGATATGATGTTCTAGTCACACTTTTTGGCAGACTCCTAGCAGTTCTCTGGGAGAAGGGAGGCAAGGCGCACACCCCCTACTTAGGAAATAAGGATTGGAGAACTGAGGCCCCAAAACCAGTATCCCAGCATGACTCGGGGTCGATGTGGTAATGGGAAATGAAGGTGCGTGCTGACCTCCAGGTAGCAGCCCTGCAGATTTCCTGGGTAGAGGCATCCCTGGAAGCAACCACCGAAGCAGCAGTATGGCAGGTGGAATGAGCCCTAAGCCCTACGGGAGGCTCCCTACCAGCCAACCTATAGCAGAGATCAATGCAAGATACAATCCACCTGCCAATCGTCAGCTTGGTTGCTGGTCTGCCAGGTGCGGCTTCAGCGAAGGTGACAAATAGCTGGTGAACCTCTCCCCAAACTTCAGCCATGTGCTCCCCGTAGTATGCGAGTGCTTGCTGCATGTTCAAAGTTTGGAGCCTGTGCTCAGCCTCCGAGGTGTGGTTAGTAAACTGCACCAGAAGATTAATCATCTGGTTAAGATGAAAATCCAACACAACCTTCGGAAGGAACTTCGGGTTGGGGTACAGGACAACCTTGTCCCTGTGGAAGACAAGTATGGAGACTCCACCGAAAGCACCTGGAGCACGCTGATCCTTCTGGCTGATGTGACAGCCACCACGAAGGCAGTCTGCCATGACAGGTGAGACATATCACACCTGTGCACTGGTTTGAATGGCTTGCCCATGGGCTTTGCCAAAACCAGCAACGGATCACAAGGTGGAGGTGGTTCACACACCAGAGGGGAAATGTGGTCAAGGCCTTTAAAAAAGCACCAGGACACCTTCTCCTGCACCACTGACTGCTGACCGGCCCACATCTGGTGAGCAGAGATGGCAGCCGGGTGCACCCTGAGGGTCATCAACTGAAGGCCCGACTGAGAAAGGGACCACAGGTAGTCAAGAATGCTAGGCACTGTACAGGACAAAGGGTCCAACCCCCTTGCTCTGACACCAAATGGAGACCGTCTTCCATTTGAAGGCATAGTATTTTCTGGTTGACTTCTTCTGAGATACCACTACAACAGTGAGGACATCTTCAGACAGACACAAAGCCTGGAATCTAGTCGCTCAGGAACCAGGTTGTCAGGTGCAGGGATTGAAGGTCCGGATGGAGTACCTTCCCCTGATTGATGGAGAACAGGTCCAGGTGGAGAGGAAGATGTCTCGGGAGCCTGCTGCTGAGGCTGGAGACTGGGGTATCAAAACTGGTGCGGCTACTCCAGAGCCACCGGGATCACCTGTGCCTTGTCCCTCCTGGCCTTGAGAAGCATCTTGTGGATCCAGGGAAATGGAGGGAAAGCACAGAAGAGGCCTGGTGTCCAGGGCCTCAAGAAGGCATCCCCCTGCAGTGTTCCCTACTGAGGGGGGGGTGGGCACAAAATAGCCTCAGCTTTGCATTCTCTCTGGAGGTCAGCAGGCCCACCTGAGGGGTGCCCTACTGGGAAAACAGATTGTGTACTACCTCTGGGTGGAGAGACCACTTTAGACGCCTCACCCATATGGTTGAGAGCATCCGCCAGCTGGTTGGAGGTCCTTGCCACATAGATGGCTAGGATATCATCCCCCAGGCTGCACACGAGGGGTCCACACATGGAGAGCTTCCTTGCACAGAGGCAGGGAGTGCAACCTGCCCTGATTGCTGAAGTAGTACATGGTCCTGGTGTTGTCCGTCTGGACCTGGACCACCTGACCCCAAATGTGAGGAGCAAAAGCAGTCAGCACCAGCCGAACTGCTTGGAGCTCCAGCAGGTTGATGTGGCATTGGGACTCCTCAGGGGTCCAGAGCCTATGGACTCTGTGTTCCCCCAGGTGAGCACCCCAGCCCGTGAGAAAGGCATCGGTCATCAGGATGACTGCTGGCTCTGGGTGGACAAATGGGATCTTTTCCTGCAATTGTTCTGGAACTAACCACCACCGAAGAGCGTCCCACATCCGCTGGGTCACAGTGACCAGCTGGTCGGAGTGACCCCTGCACTGAGACCACTGGCTGGCCACCTCCCACTGCAGAGCGCATTCTCCAGTGGGCCCAATAGACCTCACTGGTGCAGGCTGCTATGTAACCCAGCAGGCACAGGAAGTCCCGGGAAGGGTGTAACTGCCCAACTGAAATGATCGGGCAAAGGAGGAGAGAGCCTCTGCCCTGTCCGACGGGAACCGGGCTCTGGCTCTGCAAGAGTCAAGCTCCCCCATTAAGAAGTTGATCACCTGTGAAGCCACGAGTTCTGACCTGGCCTCGTTGACTAGGAGGCCAAGGGAGATGCAGGTCTTGAGGGCCAGGTCCCTGGACTGCTTCACCTCCTGCCTGGTGGGACCTGTGATCAGCCAGTTGTCCAGGTAGGGGTAAACCCAGACCCCTTGGTGCCTCAGGTAGGCTGCCACCACTGCAATGCACTTGGTGAAGACCCTAGGGGCTGAGGACAGGCCGAATGGCATGGCCAGGAACTCGTAGAAGGTTCCCTCTGCTCAGAAGCAGAGGAACCTACTGTGAGATGGACGGATTGGGATGTGGAAGAACGTGTCCAGGGAGCAAAACCACATGTTTTGCTCTAGAGATGGTATGATATGTGACACAGTTACCACCTTGAAGGTGTGCGACTTAAGAAACTTGTTGGTTTTTGCACCAGGAAGTACCTGGAAACAAACCCTGGGTGTTCTGGAGTACTGCAACAGAAGCCATAACCTCTTTTTGGAGGAGCTGGGCAATGTCATCCCGAAGAGCTGACAGAATGTCTGTGGATATCAAGTCCTCCCATGGGGCGCAGGCTCGGCAAGGAGGGTACTGCCTCAATTCCAGAGGCAGACCCTGACCAACCACCTCAGGGACCCACCTGTCCGTGGTAACAGTGGACCCGGCGAAAAGGAAGTGGTGAAGCCAGCCCCTCATGTGAGGACGCAGGGGATATGTGATAGGAAAGAGGGAGGCACCCATCATCCTATCACTGGGCAGGCTTGGAGGTGGGAGGCCCAGCTGAGGAACCATCAGGGCCTCTCCCTCCAGGCTTACGGATTACAGAGGTCACCGACTTCGGCCGAGGTCGCTAGGCCTAGGCTGGTTTGGCTGCAGGAGTGGAGATGTACCGAAAGGGTTCCTTTTTCTGTTGCTTACAGCCCTTGGATCCTTCTAAGCAGATGTCACAGGGTCCAAGGTGGCACTGGACTTCTCAATGTGGGTGAGGTGGCCTTGACCCTGGGCTCAAACAAGTTGGTGCCCAGGAAGGGGACATCTGCCAGCTTGTGCTGGGTGTCTGCCGTGAAGGTTGAGATCTGCAGCCACACCCTGTGGAGCATGGCCACTGTGACCACCATGGAGCAGGCACAGGAGTCCCCAATGTCCTTGGCTGTCTGGAGCTGTTGCTTTGCTACAGACTGGCTCTGGTCCCAGACCTGTTTGACTGTGGTCTGGAGGTTCGCTGGTAGATGAGGAAGCACCTCATCCAGGGTGCCCAACAGAGGGCATGGGAGAGGTGGGTCATAAGAAGGGCCGAGCTCGCCTGGCGAAGGCCAAGCGAAGAGGCAGCATAGACTTTTTTAGCTACATGGTCCAGGTCCTTGAACTCTTTATCAGGCAGCTTGTCAACATCCCCTGTGTTGCCAGAGTGCATGAACACAGAATCGGCCACCAAGACCTTAGCTGAGGGGCATTCTGTGAATCCCAACAGGGAACCGGTAGGGACTGTGTATTTGCGGGCCACCCAGGCAGACAGTGCTGGACAGGAAGTGGGGCGCTGCCAAAGCTCCAAGGCAGGGCCAAGGATGGTCTCTACCACCGGGAAGGCCTCCCCAGGGGTATCTCCCCGGTCTGGGATCTTGGTTAAGGGGTAGCGAGCCTGTTTCTGGATGGCTCCATTTTCATACCCATGGACTCCCGAGATCAGGTGGAGAAAGCCCATAAAGGAAGTAAGGTATTCTTCCGTTGAGAGACCCCCTACTGACTCCACGTTGACCGGACAGGAGTGCAAGGAGGAACCTTCCAACTCTGAGGAGTCGTTAAAGAGGGGTGGACTGCCAGAATACCCGCTGATCCTCCGTGAATGGTCAGGCGTAACAGTGACCGACAACCAATGGGGAAGCACCGAGGCTGGCCAAGACTCCTTGGTTGGAGTGCCGGACTTTGGCCTTTTAGGTGGCAGCTCCACAGGAATCGGTGGAAACGCCCAGGTCGACCGAGCCAGGATCATGTTGGTAGGCTCCTGAGGTGGAGAAAGCATCGACCATTGAGGCAAAAGCCAGGTGATGGCCGGTGTAGGAGCTGGGACCAGTTTCATACCACAGAACACCAGCTGTTGCCACATGAGATCCTCGTAGTGTTGATGCAACTTGCGCCGAAGCCTCTCCTCACCCAAGGAGGATGAGGATGAAGACTAGCGGTGGTGTCACTTCCCAGGGCATCAAGAGCGGGAGTGCCGTCTTCGGGAACTGCTTGACTCCCAGGAGTAGGACTGAGACCTTGACCACTGGGAGGGACTGGTGGCAGGGCTTGGAGGGAGCCAGTGAAAGCTGAGCCACTTCAAGGTCTTGGTCAATGACCAGAGTTGGATCAGGAGACACACGGGAATCCGAAGTCCTCAATCGAGAGCGTTACTGATCCCACAAATGATGGTGAGACCATTTTTTTGTCCCTTTTTTAAATCTGGATTTGTGCCCTGAAGAAGGGCCCTCACTGAGAGTTGGTAAAGCCTGGCACAACTCCTTGAATGACCCTGTGAAAGAGGTGCCCAGCGAAAGTGGAATGAAGGCTGAAGCGAGGAGGTGTGACCTGTGGCCTGGGCTGCCACCTCCTCAAACGCTGCTAGCTGTTCAGTGGACCCCGCAGCCACGGAGACCACTCAATGGGCATCGTCAGATTTGACCGGTGGGTTCTGTTCACTCAGAGGGCCTAGGGTAAGATGAGCTTGATGGTCCTCTAGAACTGAAGGGCGGAAAGTCTGACAAATGTTGCAGGCCTGAGGATTGTGCTCATGTCCCAGGCAGCAGATGCATATTTTTTTTTTTTGTTCTTTGGTAACTGGGTAAAGGTCACTAGGCACAGGTACCTGTTTTCAGGGGTGACTGAGGAGGTTAAGTGACTTGCTCAGAGTCACACAGTATGCAACTGGAGGTGGTGGGAATCAAACCCAGGTCTGTCTGCTGGATGTACCAAACTCATTCACAGCGCATTACACTAACTCTAGGCTATACTGCCAGCATATGAGGCAATGCTTAGGAATCAATGTATAATAATAGTGATAATAATTGCATTATGTTTACATTTTTCATTCTTGATAGTAATGTATTCCAGCTGTATAATTACTATTTGTATCTCTATAAGGTGTTATAACTAAAGCGTATCATTGATGTTCTTCTCATCAGTCAAACAACATACTGTTGTGTTCAAAGTGTAAGAACTGCTGCAGATTGAGTATTCACCCCTTGTGCTTAAGCATAAGGTCAAGAACCTAAAATATTTAAAATGGAACACCCCCACACATAATATGACTCCCAGGTGTAACTCTAAGGAGACAACCACATTTGTGTGCAGTGTACGTTTACTTGGTTGAAATATCCTTTGAATTTAATCTCTGACTCATGCCAAAACAGCCAAGGCAGGTGTTACTGAGTATTATTTAGCACAGCATTCAGATCTACAAAAAAAGCAGCTTTTTACGACAGTGCAACAAGTTTCATTACACATCGGTACTTTCTTCTAGACTAGGCTTCATTATACCCCCGGGTCAATGCTCCTCCTAGGTCTGAGGTTGTTAATTGCGACTGACATTTGGCACATTAATTGGTGGTGGTGACTGATTTTATTTTCATTGGATATTATGGACTTTATAACACTATGTATATAATTACAGAGTGCAAGATAACATACGCAGAGTTAATCGAACTAAAATTAATTTACTATTTTTTTCACTTATAACTTAATTTTGAAGTCTGATTATACTGTATATAGTGAAGACATTAATTGTACAAGTTGAAACTATGCCATGGTTCTTCCTGGATTGATGGATTCTGTCTCTTTCCAGATTTACTTTGAGTAACTACACTGGCTACATACGCAAGGCCCTAAAAAGGAGCCAAAAGGACTTAATGATTTTTTTTTAATTCCTCCATTCTACAAGACAGTTTTCTATAAAATAAAACTCTGAAGTTGGAGTGCAGGTCCTTTGGATGTTTCCATTATGAACATCAGCAGGTGTTTCAGCAGTAAAAGGAAAGCTGACATGACACAGTCAACCTGTGTTTTACTTGTTGGCATTTGCATACAGTAGATCCGTACAGAGTACATCACAGCTGCAGCTGGAGTAGTGGGAAGCCAGACTCAAATCTGGACAAAGCCAGTTGATTGCAACTGGACTTTTGGAAGACCTATGTTGCACGACAGAAGTGGATAAGCGGGAGCTGAAAGTTGAGGGTGGGGTTCAAGTGTGACCATCTTAAACAGAATATACATCACAGACAACTCAGGAAAATGATGGTGACAGTTCCTAGATGGGGGAAAAATCACCTTTAAATAGAAACTGAAGTTATTGAAATGTTATTTAAGAGATTAATTTCTGTTGTTCATTCCACCTGGAAAGATATTCAGAGACGAAACAGACAAAAACATGCTTTTCTGAACCAGTAGATTCTTGGGCATTCACCTGTGGAATCTTTGAACATCCAGGATCCGTCGACCTCTTCAACCGCTGAGAGTTTACTCCCAAGTTGGTTCATTCCACTTTTCCGGATGGACCGGGAAGTGGGGGCTCGATGGGTCCTTCTCCTGCTCAGTTGTACACGGTTCTTTTGTGCACTGGAATCCAACATTGATGTTTGCTGGAAAACAAATTGCAAAAGAAAAATCATAAATAGTTTCAGACGGAGTTCAGTTTTAGAGGAGCATGTACTGAATGAAATCCTTTCTTTAAAAGAAAGTTATTCAGACCTCCTTAAAAATTATCTTTGCTTAAAGAAGTACTATTCTGGTAAATAATAAATATGAATACAAAAAGTGTTATAAGACAAAAAAGTACCAATTTTTTTATGAAGAATTTTTGTCCAAGAAAGGCACACATCGGTAATAGCTCACTACCATGTGTGTCCTGGTGGGTGAATTACCTGGACTGGTTTATAAACTGGGACAGTGGTGGCCAAGATACTGGAAAAATCACCAATTCCTACAATAAGTGCCATGCAGTCTTTAAGTTCCATCTGGACAGTCACAACAGACGGACAGATATGACTTTTGTTTTATAGCTCAGCAGAAACACTGGCAGGGGGTGGCGACCTGCTCTGTAGAGGGGGCCATCCTTCTGCTGGGATATAAAACAGAGGTCCTATCTGCCTATCTGTGGTGGCTAACCCACTGCTGTTAAGAAAGACCTGAAAGACCAAAAATGACTTTTGTGCAAGTTCAATATATGGGGAATGTGACAGCCGATACATCATGTTATAGCATATTACTTTACTTATTATTGAGTATATATTTTACCGTTATATTACATTTATATTTTACCCTCTGCCCCGACCTTATGGCTCAGCTCCAACTTGACTTTACCAACATCCCACACTGTTTCTTGGCTAATTAACTGTTCCTCAGTGCCAAGTAAATGGTCGCTATGACGTCTGGCACTAGGCAGAGGCTCGCTAGCCTCACTCCTCTCCCGCCCTTCCACACCCTTAATGGTGCAGTGATTGAGGATGTCCCTTCTTTTCAGTACTTCAGAGTCTGGCTGGACTGTCACCTCGATTTTCCTGTGTTTGCCTATGCAATCCAACAGAAGCTTCCCCCCAAAGTTGGTAGGCTTTATAGGAATAAAGTGAGTATCCTGCTTCCTGCCTGTTGAGAGATCGTCTCGAAGATAATACTCTCCCATCTTACACTTTGATGACACAGTGTGAAGTGCTGTTCCCAAGTCCACCCTGGCCAGACTGGATCCCCTCTTTCATGCCTTCTGCTGCTTTGCCCTGGACAGTCCTCTTCACACCCTCCGCTGCTTGCTGTACTCTTCCCTTTCCTTCCCCTCCCTTGAGGCCAGATGCCTCGCTCATTACGTTTCCTCTGGCTCTCGATTTCTCACCCCCCCACAATGAAATCCTCCGCTGGTCATGCTGCCTTATACATCCGCTTTCCCACACTTTGGAGTTCTCTCCTCTTTACCAGCTGCTCTTCCTCTTTCCTTCTCTCGCTCAACTCTCTCCTCCAGGACTTTACTACTCACTCCTGCAGTTTCCTCCGATAGTGGCCCCGGGGCTGCTGCCCTCTACCCTCTAGCCTTTGCTCTCCTTTATTCTGCACTTACACTAGTGCAGTCCCCCCACTTTCTACCCTCCAAAACCACTGCTCCCATCTGGAACTCTGTACTGCCTTCTGCACACTGCAGATGGTGTTATACTTCTGTACTTTATTACACTGTAATGTACGTTACTTGCACTGAATCTTTGCCTCTGCACAACTGATATTTATGGTACTTATTTTACATTTGTATTTTTGTATTACTGTATTGTACTCGATGTACCTCACTGTCCTCCCTCTCCCCCAAACGCATCTGGAAGTGAGTTGTTACCAGCTTAGTATGTCTTTCCTGGTAAAACTTTTGACATAAATACAATAACTAACTAAATAATAAATAAGTGTGCTGCAAGACCAGTTCCTGTAAATGAAATAACGCATCAAATTCATGTTTACTGTTACTCTGTCCGATACAGGTCATTACAATACACAAATACATAAAAAAACAGTACATAAGACAGCATTATAATAATACTTATTGTTCACGCTTGCAACCAATAAACTTAAGCATCATTATACCTTGTATACACACTTAGGCTGGCTCCGCCCAAGGGATGGTCATAAGCTAGCTACCTGTGGTACCATCTATAACATCCTGAAGAATCAACAACCTCAACAGCTGTCTGAGTTACTTAAACAGCTAAACCATTCTCTTCTAAGGTCTTCAAACCATGACCTGCTCACTGTCCCTAAATTGAGGACAAAACTGGGAATGGCTGCTTTCCAAAACTTCGCTCCTAAGTTGTGGAATCTCCCTCCCCCAGAGATAAGTGCATGCATAACATCTGTAGGGTTCTGGCGTGAATATCGCAAATACCTTATGAGCACAGCAGCCTGCAAATGCCCAAATGCAAGGTAGCTGGATTTTCAGCCCCGCTACTATCTCCTCTGTTGGGCCAACTTATCCAGGGTAGCTCCTTCCCAGGTTGTCACAGTTAGTAAATTGCTGGGCAATCCTTCCTAGGTCTTAAGTGACTCACGTGTAACCGGTGACTCTTATTTGATGTGCCTTGATTACACTTACCCTACTTTTGTATGAAGTTGAGGTTACTGGGTTCAGCCCTTACATTTTGTTAACCCCTATGTAACTACCTCCCTTACGAGGATACGTGTCCCTGCCGTATATGCTTACGTTGCATTTCTATCCGCATAATTTTGTATAGAGTTTTGTCATACTGAAATGTATGCTTTATGCATTACCCGTCTCTGATGTTATCTCTCGGGTCATACCTGAAAAAAGGCAGTTTCTGCCTAGTGTACCTACCCAGTTAAAAACTAAACAAAATAAAATGTCATTATAAAAAGGAGACTTTGAGCAATACAATATGCGCACAACTCAAGGAAAGAGTCAAAAGGTTTGAAAGATCAAAAACCGGATTGGATGACAGAGGAGAATGCTGAACAACATGCCATACACAGAAGTTGCACTCACCAAATAAAACTGAGAGCAAATAACACCAAATTTATTGGAAAGAAGTAAGTAAAGAGCTTGAGGGATCTGCTTTCCTGGCAACTAAGGCACACCTTTTTTGCTGTGAAGCTCAGCTTCCCAGCTTTACATTGGCTCACTGATCAACTATTTGTGTTCCAATTCAGAGAGCACTGTAAAATAAATGTCTGGTCGTTCCACTCCTGTTCTGTGTCTCACTGACAGACCTACTAGAGACCTCATTCTACGTTGAAAATGCCATTGACTGGTAAACAAACCTGTCTTCCGGCTGCAGTACCTTTTGAAAAATCAGTTAAGCAAGGCAATATACATCTCAACCAACTCCTACTGCATGGCTGCACAGGCCGGATGATGTCCCAATGCCAAGTCTCCAATATTGAAGCCTCTAGAAGTGGAAGTCTCAAGGGAAATCAAGATGAACCATCGGGAGTCCCATTCTCAGTCGATATCAGTGGCACTAAGGAAGCCTTGCTAACAGCAGGCAGTAATGGAAGGTGCAACACCATAACCAGGTATATTGGTATTATATATCAGGTATAATACAAGCCCAGTGGCCAGAGTTCAGGGTGGACAACTGGACCTCCAGGTGTGGGGCCAAAATGGGGCTAGAGGAGTACCACTGGACCACCAGGTTTCAAAACATTTCAGGGAGTGGGTGGGGTCCACCGGACCAGCAGGGTGCAAACAGGGACAGCAAGTGAGGGGGAGAATGATAGGACCACCAGGGCCCATTACATATGGGCAAATAATTTGGGCATTTCAAGGTGGCACACTAGTGTGCAACATGAAATAACCAGGTTGAAATACAGCAGTGAGTCATGCACCTGCAGAAATGCCATTCTGTCACATGATCCTAAATGCATGTTAAAGTACAGTTCCATAAGAACTTACCGTAATAGTAGATCTTCGAGAGAATCTCTTTCATAAGGCCAAACCTATGGAACTATAGCCGCCAGGCACTAGGTCCACATAGAAACTTTTTTGCTAGCAGTCTTCTAGGGGTTTCTCATGACAACAACATATGTCGACGTCCTCATCATAAAAATGTGGGCAGCCCCGTGCCCTCCTCAGTTCCCCCACTGAAGACCATACACAGAGGACCTCCTCTTGGGAAACCAAGGGAGAGCTAGAGGTTCCCGCCACTAGGCAAGATGAAACAGAAGGTAGACCATCTGAGAGACAGAGAGAAACTGAGAAGCTCCAAGGCCAAGGGGGACAGAGGGTGGGATGGCACATCCTGATGAAAGAGATTCTCTCAAAGATCTAATGTTACGGTAAGTTCTTATGTAACTGTACTATCTTCTTCAAGGATATCCCTTTCATCAGGCCACAGTCTGGGTGGCTGGAGGCTATAGGCCTAAGAAAGAAGGCCCTGAAGCATAGCCAGGCCAAAGCCTGCCATTCTTTCAGAGACAGTGTCCAGACTGTAGTGTTTAGTGAAAGTGTGGACAGTACTCAAGTTGCAGCAACACAAATGTCTGCAGCTGACACACCCTGAAACAGACAACAGAAGTGTCCATGCCTCTGGCTGAGTGGCCACACACAACCTCAGGAAAAATCCGTACTGTAGGCCAACCATTTGGACAGGCACTGTTTGGAAACTGGTACACCCTCTTTCCCAGGGGTGAAAAAACAAAAAGCTGCGAAGACTTCCGGCAGTCCTTCGTACAGTGAATATATCATCCGAGTATTCTATGTACATCTAATGCATGGAGCAGTGCTTCCCCTAGACTGGCATGCTCCGGAAAATAGACAGGTGGATGGTTAGATTCAGGGTAAACTCAGACACCACCTTTGGCAAGAACTTAGGTTTGGTACTCAAAGACACCCTGTCTTTGTGAAAAACAAAATAAGGAGGCTCACACATTAGAGCCTGAAGCCCAGAAATACTTCGAGCAGAAGTAATGGCAACTAAAAATAATGCTTTCCATGACAGACTGCATAGCTGCTCAAAGGGAGCAAAGTAAGTTTCTCTAACACAAAATTTAAGTCCCATGGTGGGACTGGATTGTGGATGGGAGGCTTCAAATGAAGAATGCCTCTCAAAAACGTATGGGACACCTCCAGTTGTGCCACTGTACAGCCATCAGTGGGCACGTGGAATGCTGAAATGGCAGGCAGGTGCACTTTAATGGAAGGGTACTGCAGTCCAGTGTCTAACAGGGACAGCAAGTACTCCAGAATCTGATTCACTGGACAAGTAAAAGAATACTTGTGATGGGAAGCAGCCTACAGAGCAAAGCTCTTCCACCTCATGGAATAAATGGCCCTGGTGGAGGGCTTCTAGCAGCCACCAGGATGTTAGCTGCCTTTTGGGATAGCCCAGGTCTAGCCATGGCTATGTCTTCAGGAGACAGGCATGAAGGTGGAGTGACTTGAGGTCTGGATGGACCAAGGTGCCCTGCTCCTGTGACAGCAAGCCTTTGCATAAGGGCAGGGGGTACTGGAGGTTCCACCGCCGACCGCTGCAGTAAGGTGAATCAGATCTGATGATGCCAGAAGGGAGCAATGAGTATTCGACTGTTCTTTCCATCTGAAACTTGATCAGCACCCTCTGAATTAGAGGAAAGGGTGGGAAGGCATAGAGGAACCTCTCTTTCCAAGACAGGGACAATACATCTCACCAGAAAACTCCAGGCACTGAAGTCAGTAAACAGTAAAGTGGCAGTTTTGCGTTGAGTGGGGATGCAAAAAGGTCCAACTCTGGATGACCCCACCCGTCAGTAGGTCTTCCACTACCGAGGTCAGCAGCTCCCATTCGTGCATTCTGGACATGGACCTGCTTAGTCTGCCAAGACGTTTTTGGTGCCTGGAACATGGACTTCAGTCTGTTCTAGACCATGGTCTGAAGCCCAGTACCAAACCCTCATCACTTCCCTGCACAGGGGTATGAATGAGTTCCCCCTTGCTTGTTTATGTAGTGCACTACACTGATGTCATCCATCTACACCAGCAACAAAAATACTAAAACTCAAAATAAAAACAACATAAATATAAACAAAAGTAAAATTCTCATAATCGGGGATTCCATGATCCGAGGAGTGGAACACCACATAACACAAAATGTTAAAAGTGACATCGTGGTTAAGTGTCTACCAGGAGCCTCTGCAAGTAGGGACACTAACCGCACAAAACAATTGTGCAGGAATCAGGGGATGTTACACATGTAACAATACACCTTGGTACCAATGACTTGGTAAATCATACAGTTCAGGAGGCCAAGAAACACTTCGAGGACCTGGCCAACAAACTGTCTTCCCTTCCCTCCAAATTAGCCTTCTCCGAAGTGCTGCCAGTGTGGGGAAAAGGAAAAAGTACCAAGTGAGTCAGAGAGATTGAAGTGGGTGAATTCAACTCATGGCTGCGTGACTGGTGCCAAGACAAGGGATACCACTACATATGGAACTGGCACAACTTTTGGGAAAGAGCTTCTTTTAAATAAGATGGATTGCACCTAAACAGAGAAGGTGCATGAGCACTCAGACAAAAATTCAATGTCTATACAGGTAATTTAAACTAAATAAAGGGGAGTATGATGTAGCTCACACCCCTGTTGTCAGTGGGCTGGTCATCATGCCCCAAAATGCCAAATGCCGCATACATCCAGAGCAGACATCCACCTGAACCAGCAACCTCCATAATCACTTGACCAGAAAGAGCAAACTGGAGCAGCCAAGGAAGAGGGTACAACCTTGCGCCAAAGAGGATGTACATTCCTGGTTGCAAATACTAGGAACCTAACCAACAAACTTCCCAAACTCACAGTCATCTTGAAAACAGAAAGGTTAGACTGGGTGGCATAACAGAAATGTGGTTCATGGAAAACCACAGATGGGATACAGCCATTCCCGGTTATAATCTGTTCAGAAAAGATAGGCTGGGCAAAAACAGAGAGGGAGGCACAGCCATTTACAGTTGGGAGAAAACAAAAGCCACAGAAGTAAAAGGGCAACCTGGGGACTTTGAGTCACTATGGCTAACAGTAGACACAGGCAAGGGAAAACTCTTCAGAATCGGCGTCGTGTACTGGCCCCCAAATCAAGGAGATAAAGGCGACAAAGACCTAATAAAGAAAATCCTCAAAATGTCTGATAAAGGCGAAGTAATACTGGTGGGGGACTTCAACCCACCAGATATTAACTGGAGCACACTAATGGCAGCAACAAGAAGTAGGGACTTCTTATTGTCACTACAAATGCGCGGGACTGTGCCAACTTGTTAAAACCCCAACAAGGGGAGATGCCATTCTCAATCTTGTCCTCACAAACTTGGAAAAGATCAAGGACATTGAAGTGGGATGCCATATGGGCAACAGCGATCATCGCATGGTAAGCTTTAAGGTAAACATAACACAGGACACCAGCCACTCAAAGATAAAGGTGCTAGATTTCATAAAGGCTGACTTCCAAAAAACGAGGAACAACATAAGTAGCCAGTTAATGGAAATAGAGGCTGGGGAGGTGGAGGTCATGTGGGGGAGAGTCAAGAGAGCAATAAAGACTGCCACAGATCAATGTGCCAAATGGGTCAGCAAAGCAAAAAGAAAAAAAAATCCTCTATGTTTTTCCAAGGAAGTGGCTACCACAGTCAAAGACAAAAAGAAGGCATACAGCATAAACCAGGAAACCAAAACTGAGAAAGACTGGGAGTCATACAAGGAAAAAATGAGAGTCTAACAAACAAATTAGAAAGGCAAAAGCCCAGACAGAGGAAAAGATAGCAGAAGGGGCCAAGAGAGAAGAGAAATCATTTTTTAGATACATTAGGGAATGTAATAAGGCAAAAGGGAAGATAGTGAAGATTGCTACTGAAGAAGGGAAATGCACCAAACATGATTCAGAGAACGCTGAAATCTCAACAAATACTTCTGCTCAGTGTTTACCAAAGAGGACCCAGGGGATGGCCCAGCCCTGAAAAAACACAACACCCCAGGACCAGGGGTAGATATGAGTTCCTTTACAGAAGTCAAAGTACTGGAGGCGCTAAATAAAGAAAAAGCAGACAAAGACACGGGACCAGAGGAGATACACCCCAGAATCCTTAAGGAACTGGGGGTAGAATTAGCAGCCCCTCTGGCACTTCTATTCATTAAATCCTTGAAGAGCGGTGTGGTTTATGAAGACTGGAAAAAGGCAACAGTGGCTCCACTTCACAAAGCAGGCAACTGTTAAGAGGCTAGTAATTACATACTGGTGAGCCTCACATCTATAGTAGGGAAACTAATGGAGACACTACTCAAACAGAGGATCATAACATTCCTCGAAACTGTCAACAAGACCCTAAACAGCACAGTTTCACAGGAGGTAGGTCATGCCAGACAAATCTGCTAGAGTTTTTTAGACTACGCTACAAAAATAGTGGATGACAGTGGGGCAGTAGAAGTGGTCTACTAGACTTCAGTAAGGCCTTCGACTCGGTTCCACACAGAAGGCTGGCAAAGAAGCTTGACCACACAGGGGTTGGTCCAGAAGCAGTCAGATGGGTACACAACTGGTTACAATGCAGAACCCAGAGGATACAGGTTAATGGAACGCAGTCAACAAAAGGCAGGGTGACCAGCAGGGTGCCCCAGGGCTCGGTGCTGGGGCCTCTGCTCTTCAATATTTTTTATAGCAGACATCGCTGATGCACTGGAAAGAAAGGTGTGTCTGTTTGCAGATGACAACAAGCTATGTAACAGGGTGGACATCTCAGAAGGAGTAAGCAAGATGAAAGCTGACCTCAAGAAACTAGAAAAATGGCCTGGAGTGTGGCAGCTAAAATTTAACACCAAAAAGTGCAAGGTCATGCACGTAGGAAAGAAAAAATCCAAGAAAGGAGCATTACCTAGGAGGTGAAAGACTGTCGGCCTCAAACCAGTAACAAGATCTCGAAATCAAAATCTCCGATGACTTGAAGGTTAGTAAGCAGTGAGAAGGCAACATTGAAGGCCAGCAGAATGCTGGACTGCACTGGGAGTGGAATCACGAGCAGGAGGAGAGAGGAGGTACTACCACTGTCTAGATAGCTGTTTAGACCTCACCTGGATTATGGAGTTCAATTCTGTGGTGGCCTCACCTCAGGAAGGATGCTGACTGGGTAGAAACAATACAGAGAAAGGTGACAAAAATGATTCAGGGTCTGCAGTACATGTCCTGTGAGGAAAGACTTGGGGAACTGAATATGTACTCCCTGGAGCAGACAAGAGAGAGAGGGGACATGATTGAAACATTCAAGTACATAAAAGGCACTAACAAGGTACAGGCACAGGAACATTTTCACTTCAAGAAGGGCTCCAGGACCAGGGGACATGACCTCAGGCTGCAAGGAGGGAGGTTCTCTATCAACACCAGGAAGTTTTCTTCACAGAAAGAGTGGTGGACTCCTGGAACAGCCTGTCCCAAGAGGTTGTGGGGGGATTCAAGAATGCATGGGATAGACATAAGGGAGCCCTGACTACAAAGGGCAACTAGAGTGTCAAAACAGGTCTAAAACAAATGGGCAGACTTGGTGGACCTAGCGGTCTCGTTCTGCCATCAAGTTCTATGTTTCTACCCATGGAGCAGATGACAAGCCAAAGGACAATATCCTGAACCGGTAGTGCTCACCCTGAAACAGGAATCTGAGGTACTTCCTGTGAGAAGTGCAAACCATTATGTGCACGTATGTGTCCTGCATCTCTAGGGAGAACATCCAATTACCCTGTTGCAATAGGGGCAGCAGGCCTTGCAGAGTTACCATCCACTTTTTGTACTGGATACAGAAGTTCAGATTTCTCAAGTCCAGGGAGGGCCTCAAATCCTCTGTGGACCTGGGGACTAGAAAGAACTGAGAATATAACCCTCTGTTCCTCTGATCCCTGGGAACTGGCTCTATAGCCCTCTTTTGCAACATGGTGCTTACGTCCTCCAGTAACACTAGCATGTGGTCTGGAGGGTAGACTGAATGAGCTGGAGGTACGTCTGGAGGCCACTCCAGAAGTTCTAGAGTGTGACCTTGCTCTATGAGCTGCAAGACCCAAGCATGTGTTGTGATCTCCCTCTACCCGTCCAGGTGGAGGGAGAAGCAACCCCACACCACCACCTCTTGAAGTACTGGAGGGGGGGGTCTAACAAGCAGTCATGCTGAAGCAGAACTGCTGGCCAGGGCCTCACCTCTAGGGGATTTTCCTGTGGTGGAGGTAGGGACAGGCAAGGCTGCAATTATTTTGCACTTGCCCTGCAGTCGGGGTCCCGACTAGGTCTGTGTGTGGCACAACCAAAGGCTACTCTCTGCCCACTCTTTGGCAGGGTGTGGTAAAGGGAGTGGACTGACCACAGAGTCTTTCCTGAGGCCTGCAACTCAGGATATCCTGCACATCTGCCCCAAAGAGTTTGTAACCTCTGAATGGGGAATTCAAAATGGACTGCTGGACATCACTAGCGAATCCAGACACCCGAAGCCAAGAGTGCCTTCTGAGGTAGATGTTAGCCGTGGCTGCCCTGGCTGAGGCATCTGAAATATAACAGATAGACCTCAAGAGGTGCTTACCTACATCAGCCCCAGTCTTGAGGGTCTTAAGCATCTCCGGCTTCTGAGGACCCTCTGGAAGTGCCTGGGCTGCTGCTTTGGCCTTTTTTCCAGAGGATGTTCTGGAATGTTACCATATGGGCCTGGTAACTGGCTATTCTGAGGCCCAGTGTGACAGAGACAAAGGTCATTTTGCCCATAAGATCCAATTTTTTCAACCCTTTGTCAGGAGGGAGAGAATGGAGGTCTTGAGGCCTCTTAGACCCATCGTGGGCTGCATTTATCACTACTGAATCAACCTGGGGTTGCTCTGTGAAAAAGGGCTTCCCTGAGGGTGCCTGTTACAGTTTGTCTGCCTTTCTGGGCATGTCAGGAATCAAACTGGGCCTGTACCAGGCAGCCATGTTAGCATCCTGTACAGCAGCCAGCAGAGGAAGGATAATAAGAGGGGGAGAATCTGGTAGCTTCATGAAATCAACCAGGCTTCTCCTGGTAATGTCCATCTCCTCAGCCTGAAACCCCATCGCAGTCCGAAGCTGCCTTATCATTGAGATGAAGGAGGGGTCTTCAGGAGGAGACCTTGGGGTATACTTAACAGAGTCCAGGTTCCGTGAGGAAACTGTGGAGTTAGACTGAGATGAGCTCTCATCCATGTCTTCCTCCTTTTCCTCCTGTGAGATGAGGCCAGGAGTGTATTCCTGATCCTTGTCGATGGGCTTGAATAGTGCAAGTAAGGCAGCGAGGACGTTGATGCCTTGGAACAAGCAGGGCACATCATTGTAGCAGTCGTTGACGTGGCAGGCCCCAGTGCTAGGCACAGAGAAGGAACAAGGTGCTGAGTAATCTCCACAAAAGAGGAGAGCATGTCTGAACATCAACGGTGGCCAGCGTCACCGAAGTGCCTATTGGTGTTGTTGAGGAAAGCTGGAACTCCGATTTCGATGGGCTGTCACTGGCCATAATAGGACTGGTGGAGCCCACTGCAAGCCCACCCTGAGGAAGTGAAGATCTAAGCGGTAGGGCTTGTAGCATCGACAGGGCATTAAGAGGCCCAGTGTTGATGGACCATCACCGGTCTTGGAAGGCCCGGTGGGTCTCACTGCCAAAGCTGACCCTGTAGGAGTGAGCAGCAGGAGGTGTGGTCACCGAAGCAGACCAAGATGCTGCAGCAATTGGCAACAGAGCATACTTGGTGGGGGGTACTTATCCTTGCTCCGGTTCCTCTCCAGATGTTCATGTTTTTCAGACGATGTGTTCTGGGCCTTGGAGGAGTGGGAGCCCATGGACAGGGATGATGATGCAGACGAGCTTCTTGTCTAGAGTTCCCTCTCCATTCTGGCTATCTTCTGTTCCAGGAGGACGCACTGCAGAGTTTTCTGATGGTGCCGCTGGGTAGCCTGGTTGAAGCCTCGGCAAACCTCACAGGCCTTAATGTTGTATGCCTCGCTGAGACAGCGGATGCAGACATCATGGTCATCACTGTAGATTTTTCCACCACACTCGCAATATCAGAAGAGTTTTCCAGAGTCGGTCGACATACATGATGACGGGAATCACTTTAAAAAATAAAGTGATAACTATTAGGGTGAGAAAACAAAAAATGAAGTGACACATTGAGAAATTTGAAGATTTGTGGATTGACTGAAGCAGTGGCATCTCTGTGGAGTCTGATGTGAATGATTGATGGCAGGAAAAAAACTGAAAAGGGCGTGGGTCCGCCCACGTTTATATAGTGAGGATGTTGACATATGATGTCATTGCAGGCGGCCCTTAGAAGACTGCTAGCAAAAAGGTTTCAGTGTGGTCCTAGTGCCTGGCAGCTAAAGTTCTATAGGTGTGGCCTGATGAAAGAGATATCTTCAAAAAAGATCCTTGTTTACATCCACCAACAGCTGGACTGCCCTTTGCATTGTGCCTCTGTCCGATCATATGAGACTATATTTCTGCACAGTGCTTTTGGGAGTAGTGCAACAGTGCACCTAAAACCTCACCTGTTTTGCATCATCCCCAATAGCAACTACAAATGATGCCCCAGTTTCTACAATATATTCTCTAACTTTTAACTGCTTCTGTTGATGTTCATTTATTGCAGGAACAGGTGAGACTGAAGAATATACAAAACTGATAGGAAATTACATGAGGGATGCAAAGATAACATGTTAATCATTTTTAACAGAGAGAGCTAAAAACAGAAACACAATATAAAACAATCCTTATAATCATCAACACTTACATCCAGACACGGGAAATCAGCCGTTTCTCCTTCGGGACCAGCACTTGCAGTTGTAGACAGTGACCCCTCCGTGCCATCTGTGGAATCCATGTCAACGCTGGAACGGTCTAGGCTGGAGGTCCGGTCTTCACGGTGTTCGCTGACAGGGGTGGTTTCCGTGTGAGAGGACAGAGAAGATAATCGGCTGGGTGTTGTTTGTTTCCAGGAATGTGGGACCGGACTGACATTGGTATCAGCTGAAGGCGTGCCAGGTGTAACACTGCAGACAAAGGTGAAAGTGTGTAGGTTATTTAGTTTCTCAAGTCAGTATATCTGCTCACAAGTGGAGCAAAATGTTTGTGCGTCAAACAAATACAGACATCAGGAAGTCACCAAACTATGTATCTGCAACATGTTGACCCCTTAGAAGTCTTATAATTATTACTAGACTTAAATGTAAATAAAAGTGGTTGGGGCTGGGGGGGTTCTGATGGACTGACTCCATAGATTCTATAATATGCAGCTATTGGAAATGCCCCTGAATACCTACCCTCTAGGCGGAGCAGATGGCCACACGTTAAAAGCTTTTGAACAGTAGGCTCCATCCAATATAAAGTACCACGGACTAAAATTAGATGAGGCATAGAAGAGATTTAGTTACATGTGCCCCACAATGGGGAACTCTCTACCCTCACATTTTCTGAGGGACACCGTGTCATAATACCCAAAACAAAAACATTGACAACAACCGCTAAGAAACTACAGCTATGACAAAAACAGCTACTTGATCAAGTGCCAAGCAGTCAAACCCTCGCAAAGCAGACCAAGGAACCATGCCAAAGAAAACAACTGTAACCAGGGAAAAAGCAATTTCTTTACAATGTTACATGGGGGGGCAACTCCTATAGCTGACACATAGTAATATGGTAGTTGATGGCAGATAAAGACTGCTAGGCCCACCTAGTCTGCCTGCATTCGTGACACATGACAATAAAATCGGTGCACTATAAATGTAAACGCTGTTTTTGATACACTATTTATTCCTTAGCTATATTTCATACAGCATGTTGACTGCATACCTTCTGAGGTACTCAGGAAAATCCCCTACTGGAAATCAGATTCGAGTCTGGTTTCAAGACAAATCACAGAACTATGAAACGTGTGTACTGTCTGAACACAAACCATATTTAAAATTTGTTGATACTAAGATTGTAATGTTGTAGCTTTGTTTGCTACTGTTTTCAATCTGTATTAATTGCTAGACACCAACAGAAATTAGATATGCTCACTGCGTTTTCATAAATAAAAGTAAAGTATGTGCTTTATATATGTATTCGATACAGTTTTGTACTTGGCTCTAAGTGGACAAGAGTCCACAGAATGAAAAAATACAATACCACAACTAGGTTTGTCACTGTAGTCAGGTATAATGGAATCAGACTATATTATTCATGTCTAGTATTGTGTCACTGTAAGGTCAAATAGTGTATAGTAGAGCATTATAATGTATGGTAAGTGCTTATTAACCACCATAATCAGCAGTCATACAGGTTTGTTATGCACTGTTTAGAATTTTAAAAGTTGTTAACCACACTTTGGAACTTCCAAACAGTGGCATAGCAAAAAAGGATGCACCAGAGTTCCATAGTTCTCACACACAGAATGCAAACAGTGTTTTTCTGACCATATACTGTAAGAGATGATGGCTGGGGATCGGGTGACAACCACGCTGAAATCACCTCTCGTGGTTGCTAGGGCTGTGGTTATCACCTGATCCCCAGCCATTATCCTCTATGTTCTGTATAGAAATCCATCCTTTTCAAAATGCTGTTGTACCACAGTTCAAAGGTCATGAAATGTGATTGTACCTTTCTGTGATAGAATAGCATTCTAGAACCTCCAGAGACTGCACAAGTCAGTTTCATTCTGAAAGAGAAAAAACACAATGCACACATTTCACATAATACTATACACTATAATAAATACAGGATGAGCAACTTTACGCTTAACCAGTGTGTTCTGCCACCTCAGGGTTCTGATTCCCATGGACCTCTCAAGTTTCACTCTCAAGGTCAGAGGGAATCAGAACCCTCTGTGGCAGAACACCCTGGTTGTGCATAGTTGCCCACCCAGTATTCTCTATATCCTCCCCAAGCTGGCCCTCCCTGGTGAGGTGAATGTTATACCCCTGTTATAACTGGCTTACAAGTTCACCTCACTTTTTACTCCGCCCAGCCTCTCTGCCTTGCTGGCTCCCAAACCTGAAAGGCATTTCCTCTGGGCTTCTAGTCATAAATTTCTTGAAGTGTCCAGAGTCGAAACAAATTTAGGGATGAGGTCTTATGTTTATTCTGCACTCTCTTTTCTGGAACTCCCTACCTCATGAGCTGCAAAACTCTCCCTCATTCCAGTGCTTCAAGAAAGGGTTAAAAACCTTTCTTCTCGACAACCCGCACTGTACTTACTATTACTGATCACTTCCCCTTATTATGTTTTGGCACTGAACCCTGCAACTTTTCTTGCTGCACTGTATGGTAAGTATTGTGTTATATCCCTCCAGTTACCTGTCACCAAGTATGGTGTTTAGATCATTTAATAATCTTGTAAATGTAACATGTTCACATTATCTCCATTCTCTGTTTGTATATTAAACTCTTGCTGTACGATGCATTTTATCCTCGTCGTAAGACATCATGCCTGTAATTAACTCCGGGTCGCCCCTGAAAAAGGGACCTCTGGTTCCAGTAGGCTCACCCAGCTACCAACATTCAGTAAATAAATAAATAAAACGACTGCTTTAAGATAAACTGATACATAATGTTTGTTTTGTACAGTGCATGTCAGATGTGACTGAAAAGAAGAAATTCTACTCAGTACATCTTGGTAAACATTAAATCAATGAATCAATAAATGCTGTAAAAATAACTAAATAAAATAAATGATACTGTGGCCGATTTCTGTTAACGTGCAACCATGGTTCACCAGCATACCACAGTTTTCAGGCTTTTGTTTCATGCTCTATGTGTTCTCCAGTTCCTCCCCTGGAGCCCCCTTCGGTGTGGACCTTCAGCCCCATCTCCCACCCTGCCCAGGACCTACCTCCATCTACCTGTACTGCCATGGGTGAGAGGGTACCTCAGTAGGTGGTGAGGAACCTTTGGGGCCACTGTCATCATCCCACCACTGGAGGTGCTATTGCCCAGCCATCAAGGCCGAACAGCGGCATGTGTGCCATGGTGCGCACGCACTGCGTGATGGCAGTACTCCTCAGTACCCCCACTTGGCAAACCAGGTGGGTGACTGCTGCTGCATCAGCTAGCTGCCACTAGCTTACGGCCAAGCAACGGTATACCCTGACCCCTCCTTCCTGAAGGAGAAGAGCAGTTAATGGACTGGAACAGATTTATCCTATCCGGAGAAACGCTGCCATTACTGCTGTCTGAAAGGGGGGCCGGGGGAAGTAAAATTGTAAAGGAAGCACAACTACTGTTGCTATTAACAAACAAAATCCCCACTTGTCTGCAGAACCAAACTATAGGAGGTTAGACTTTATATCAAATAGATACTCAAGACATGTTCTGAAGGTGAAGGGACATGCTTTTGGTCCAAGACCTGTCCTGTAACTAAAAGCACCACTCCACTACAGCAATTAATGCACATAAAAATATTGTCAATTTCAAATTTGTAATTAAGTCTATAAAAGTTGGCTTCATTTTATATTGTTTTTATTGAGCACTGCATCAAGAAATAAAACTGGTGACTGCTGCAGTACTATGGAGGAACTGTAAAGGATGCTTTAGCTTGAGCCTGCTGGTAATTCATGTGTGATGTTATACGTCACAAGAGAGAAAAATGTATAGTTGCTTCCTCAGCAACAGACACATTGTAGAACACTGCGTTCAAGTGTTACACTTTTTCAACTGTCCAAAAGTGCATTGCTTAGAGACATATTCCTAGTTATTCATCAGCCAAACAGCAGATGGCATTAATAAACTACAGAAACAGAATGAACGCAGCATAGTACCGAGCAGATGGCCCTGCAAACTACTGGTACCTGCAGCCTATTAGCAAACTAGCTGAAACCAAATGTGTAAAGCTCACTCAACCAAAATAATTAATGTAAAATAGTCTTATATAGTAAAAACAAAACCAAAGAGGTGAATATTTTAAATACTTTTTCTGAAAGAACAGTTGATAGACTGTCCCCCCATCAAACAGCAGCAGCTGTTTCAGCCAGCCAAATCTGGAGTTTTAATAATGGTCGTAGGTAGCATGCTCCCCTCTGGGGCCCGAAGACTGGAAGTTCATAGGTTCTAGTCTCAAAGCAGGTACTTGGGGTAATACCCATTACAGACACTGTACTGTAGTATGTCGAGTGGTAGGGTCTGCACTGCTGAGGTGTCAACCTTTGTATGAAACATTAAACTGAGGTCCCATATGCCCATTTCTGGCCACTGCCCAGGTGTAAGTTAAAGATCAAGCAAAAACACATTACCACATATGCTCACGAGTGAGAGGGTGCTAACCAAGACCAAAACTAGAACAAAACGAACACAAACGCGGCAGCGCTCTTGTAGAAAAATTAATGAATGAGGTAAAGATCTCGGAGGTAAAAATATTTCTTAAATGCATCACGCCCCCTGAAGAAGCCTCCCATTTACAAGGCAAAGCATTGGGGCTTAGTGCCATGCTCTCGGGAAGTTAAAGGAACTTTCTCCAGTGTGATGTAACATCCCCCCTGTTAACAAAACAGGTCCATGCAAACAACCCCCCAGGGTGCAGCTAAAAATCAGCTATCACAGCTCAATGTGCCTTTCCTGGTCAAAAACTACCAATAAATAAATATCCATTTACATTGTTATGCAGAAATGTTAACCCCTTTATCAAATCTTTACTCTTGTTTTTGCCATACTCCTTGCTCCATCCCTGACTTCAAGCAATTCCACTTGAACGTGAAAACCATCCTCCCACAGACAGCTGAATTCCTTTGCTCTATATTAATCAGGAGACACCCACTGTAATTAATCTGGAAGTTAATTTGGATAATAACATTGTGAAGTATACTACTGGATAATAACATTGCAACATACCAGGATTATACTACCATGTACTAATAGATATTATGAAATGAATGGCTCAAATGCTTAAACTTGATTAGCCAATACCACATTTAACGGGGATGATATCTCAATACATAATCCTGGTCTGCAAGTCAGCCCTGCCAACAGACTTTTTGACTTGCCCAATATTTAAGCAACCATGTGTCCACACTTTAGCCACAAAGAAGATGGCCGACCTGGCATGACTCCTACGTTACAACAAAATCCTCGACTGAAGTAAAGTAACAGCAGGCAATTTAAAAGTTTCTTAGTGACTCCTGCAGAACATGGCTTCAAATAAAAAATGTTCTACTGTTTGCGGCCTTTACTTTAGAACCCCAATCAGGCTAATCACCACCATTTTAACCCTGTTGGGAGTCACAAATTATTAGCTGCTGCTGAGTGCAGCATCAAAATAGCAAGTTGCTGCTGACTGCAGACATTAGTACAGAGCTCTGATCGAGCAAATAACTGCAACCAATCCAGAACAGTGGGAGTTCAAAATGTTGCTAATGCTGGCAAGTGTAGCCAAGTACCGCTTCAACGTCACCATTTTCAGGTCACTGCAGACTTCACTTTAAAATCCCAATGCGACCAGTCACTAGACACTGCGATATGAGCAGCAAACATTATCCCTACCTCCACATTTGCTAACATTATTTCAACCAGTGCTTGCAAACCCCCTCATAACACCGCCACAGCTGGCCGCCAGCTGACTCACACAAGTACAGTCATGACAAGTCACTTTATTAATACTGCACTTGCATGAGTAACATGTTGCCAAAGGGACTTGTACACAACTGAACTTCTTCCGTGAGGTAGCTGGCAGCCGTCATCCATCATGGAGGTATAAAAAAAGGGCTTTGCTAGCCACCCGGGGAGGGGGGTTACTACTGGGCTACCATGGAAAAGGCTATTTGCTTTTACTGGCATTATGAATTGGAGGATCACTGGACCACCACGTACATTTAGTAGACTGGCAATGTGGACCGGGTTAGGGAGTGTGGTACCACTGGACTTCCAGGGCTAACATACAAACTGTACTGCAGCACTGCAACGGGGACTGGAGCTGGAGGGAGAACATAGCGTGAGTTTATGGTTCTTTACAAACAGAGCATCAGAGATGATGGGGGGTGGGGTGGGGCTTGATCTGCATGCCACTGTGTGCCTTTATAAAAGGGGGGTTTCAGAAGAATTAAATAGTGCTGTACAAACAGCACGTTAGCACTTCCAAAACCATCTGAAGTGTGCAGGCACCCCCTGATATGCATTCATGCCTAGCAGGTGGAAGTGTACATGTTAACAGATTGGCACTGCACTAAGTGTTTGGTACATGGCAGCTGCCACGCTCCCAGGCTGATAGGTGCACTGGTCACACTGGGCACAGTGCTAATCCAATTACTGTGCCACTAAACCTTTAAACATGCTGCTGCCTTCTGAGTCTTAGAACGATGCCACGTTACACATATTCATTTTACCCAATTCCCCCTCATATATATATATCTACCTACACCTGTTACAGATACAATCCCCCATCCCTTATGTAATCCACTCTGGCACTTGACCCAGCCCTCTTGCCTCCACTATCTAATGCAATACCCATATCCCTGCAGATCTAACTTCCAGTGGTCCCCCTGCCTTTCCCAGCCCATAACCCATCCTCCAGTACCTCCTGTGCTTGCACAATTGCAAGCGTGTACACTATGCTACTGACTGCTAAAATGTGACTGCTGCGACCTGTAATTAGATTAGGAGGGCAGACATTCCTCGTGAATGGCCTGTGGTCTATTAGTTTTACAGCCCTGGCTTCTTTTCCCTGGTCCTCAAACAATTTTTTTTTTTTTTTTAGTTGTTTAACCAGGAGAAGCACACTAAGCTGAAAACTTTTTTACAGGTGCGACCTGGGAGCACAGGGAAGTTAAATGACTTGCTCAGGGTCACACAGTATGCAAGTGGAAGCTGTGGGATTCAAACCCGGGTCTGGTCTGCTGGATGTCACCAGATTTGCAGCTCAGAGGCTTAAACCACTGCACTATACTGACTCACAATTTTGCAGGTGTCTGGGAAGAATTTGTGGCTCTTCTGAGCAAGGTTTAACTAGGTGGCAGACTTAGTATGGATGCAAAGTGATCTTAAAGGGACACTGTCAGCTGTTTACTTATGTTTACTGCACCTATCCCCAAACATGCCTGCAGTGCACACAGTAGTCCCCTTAGTCATACAGCATACACAGAAGCAATATTTTAGCATAAAAAAGTAGTTAGTTTTACTTATTTAACTCTAAAGCAAAACCCTCTTGGCCCACTTGAATTTCCCATGCCGGCTGCCACAGTGTGATCCAACTTCTAAATGGTGCTGAAGTGCCAGAAAGCTTGTGCATGCCTCCTCATACCCGAGTTCAGTGAAACACACATTTTAATGGTATGAAGAAAGCTGAACTCAGGAAAGCATCAGTTAATTTGAAACAAGGGCTTTACATTAGAAAAGTTATGGTATAAAATCTGAGCCTTGATACTGGACGTGCGTGTATGCATCTGCATATGCCCAGTATAACGGCTTGACTTTCAGACCATGATTTTGGTAACTTCTAGCACCCATTTCAAATTAACTGGCACTTTCCCAAGTTCAGCTTTTTCATTCTGTTAGAATTTGTGCTTAGCTGAACTTGAGTAAAAGGAGGCAAGCATGAGCCTTCTGGTGCTTCAGCATCATTTAGAAATGGGATCCCGCTTTGACAGCCAACCTGTAAATTGAGGTGGATCGAAAGGGTTTCACTTTGGAATTAAATTATCACCACTAACTACTTTTTGGTGCTAAAATATTGCTTCTATGGATGCTGCATGGCTAAAGGGACTGCTGCACACACTGCGGCACATTTGGAGATAGTTGCAGAAATGGCTGACAGTGCCCCTTTCAGAACCCTTTTTAGCATCTGGGATGAAACTAAAAAACTAGGCCCTTATGGCCATCATTGCTAGCTACATTAATAATAAAACATGTTTTTAATAAAAATGTGGATACTTGCCGGCCCAGTGGCGTGGAGGGCTGAAGCATCATGCCTTACCTCCTGCCACACCAGTGACCCGTGTTCGCAGAGTGAGCGGGTTGCCGGGGGTCGGCCGGAGAGGATCGAGCGTCCAGAGGACAGATCTCCTCTCCCGGGGAGGGGTGGGGACGGAGTCTGTTGCTTGACTGGCCCCTAGCAGTGGCTGGGGGCTGCTGCAATGGACCCACACAAGGGGGGGCAGAGCCAAGCAAGATGCCCAGCAAGCCACGTATGGAAACGTGCGTGGCTCAGCCATTGGCGTCATTGTACGCACTGTCTCCATGCTTGGGGCGGGACAAGATCGGAGGAGAAAACAAGCCGACTGGCGGGATGATGCCAGTCTCCCCGCTGCACCGGGCCAGCTGGCGCCTCAAATTGGCTTGAGGTGACAGCCAGCACCAGGTTCGGTGGCGGTGATGGGGAGGGGGGGAGAAACTGGTGGAAGAGTGTCAGTTTGCCGGGGATAAAGAAATAAAAAAAAAAATGTGGATACTTAAAATAGAGCTGCACTAAAGGATGTGTGTGAAGTTAATACTTTTTCTGAATACCTGAATATCATGGTTATTACATTCAGAACAAAATACCGTATATTTGGGTATTTGGAACGGTATTTGGTTCATCAAGCTGTTGGCTAGAAAATGGCTTTAACAGGACCTCTTGCCACTGTCAGACTGGAACACTGATTCCAGATCTAGAAACCAACCCCAAGCCTATCAATAATCAAAGTACCAAGGGTACTGAAAGGCTTCAAGCTGCCCCAAACAGAAGCAGGACCACATTGAAAATGAGATGTGGTACTTCAGCTATGTTATTCTGTGTAAATAAGTGGCTTGTAAAGCACTTTGGAATGCAGTGTATGAAAAGCACTATATAGGTGAAAATTCTATACTTTTCTACTGTCCACACACAACCAGCATTTAATCAAAATACCAATGGTAGTAAGAGGTTTCAAATACATATTTCTCACTTTGACTTCCAACTTTCCTTATTTTATACCCACTATATCTCCTGGACTGAAGGAACACAGGGGAGTTTAGATTGTGTTTCTTCAGTGACAGCTCACTGAATTATCATACAGAGCAACAAGCTTATTTGATCATTGCCAGCCCCTAGAGGACCAAGGCGATGACGTACATGATGCACTTAATCCTTCAGCAAATAGTCAGTTGGCCACTACACACCAAAGGATGAGATACCCATTCAGTCGGAAGTAACATATCCAGCTAGCAGCTTTGCATAGAGGCAGTTTGAGAAAGAAGCAGTATGTAGGCTGTTTAGTCCCTAAAGGTGACAATGTTCAGTTTGTTTGTTTTTTTGTAAATTTCTCCAAGGTATACACATAAAACCCTATACAAAGCATTATGGGTATGCAATCCCTCTGTATGTGAGAGAGGGGTAAGATGTATAGAAAGTCTCAACCGGCACCAAATTCTGTAGGCAATGACTCTACTCACACCTTGCACACAGAGTTTCTTTGTGTACAAATCCGAAGTTTCGACTGAAGGTGATATCTGATTTACACTGAATCAAATGTTGCACCCTCATGTTTACTACCGTGAGCATGCCAATCAGGGTGAGGCACTGCTCTGTACTTCAGATGTACGTAGAATACTCAGATACTATGTTAATCGTACCAAGGACTGTAGAAAGTCCTCTCAGCTTTTTGTTTCGTTTGCCCCTAGGAAAGGGGGCGCTCCTGTGTCTAAACAGTGTTTGTCCAGATGACTGACATGTTATACTAGTTCTGTTATAGGAAGTATGGTAAGGAACCTCCTGGTGTGGTTCCCCCATGGGTTACAGTGAAAGAACAACCACAATAAACGACAAACTAGTAAAAACCCAACATTTGAAGGCACCACCCAAAACAACCACTTGGTTACACAGGAACCCACAAACTTTGTACATTGCGATAATGGAATTAAAACAAATGAAATTAGAAGTACTCGTCAAGATACATCTTTTATTATAAGGGATTGAATCATGTGGTCTCCTGTATCATATGCCCACGTTCGCTGTACCAAACTGGTGAAACTTCAAGAGACCTCAAAACCCGAATATCTGAACAAAAGAGTGATATCAGACGAAAGGATAAAAAATTCCCTCTATAAAGACATTTTCAGGATTGGGGACATCAAGTGAGCACATTAAGATTAATGGGAAAAAAAAAGTATGTCCACAAATCAGACGAGGGACTGGGAGAGAAAGCTACTAAGGAGGTAAGCCTGGTGGATTTTTATTCTACCGACAATTAATCCCAGATTATGGATTGAATTAAAATTTGAACTGGGTTTTATCATGAACTATTCTAGTTGACATAACCAAAACTCAACCACCATAAACATTTATTAGACATGGGACTTACGAAGCAGTATGACTGATTCAGAACTAAAAACTGAAATTTGTACCACAATAGGGGACGGTGGAGTATCTATAATAAATAATGTCTGAATTAAAAGACGTATGCGAAGCTTTATTGTAAAATGGTATAAGGGGAAGAGGTTTGTTACAACTATAGAACTATCAAGATCAGGGAATATGAACGCAATATTAGTAATATAATATAATACAGTTCTTACAAGAAAGGAATATTAACCTGGTTTGTTTAAAGGGTTGGAGCATTAAACTCTATGTGACAAGGGATGCTGCAGGCATTGACACAATATGAATAACAGACATCATAGAATGTACTTTGTAATAATATTACTGTTTTAGGGAACAAAAATGTTTTTATAAAACATTATTATTGTTGCCTACTTTAAAATTAAGCAACAAGCCAGATTACCTCGGAACATCTTATCAGCGGGCATGGTCCTGAAAGATAAAGGGAACTCCTACACAAACTTTAATAATAAACAAAATAGTCATTCATAACTATATAGGATAATGAGACCTCCACTGCACTCCGGCTAAATCATAACTTGCTGTAAATCACCAGAATCCCAAACAGTTGCCTTTATTCCTTGCTTACATAGAGATAAATATCCCCCCCCCCTTTATTTTCAGCTCACAAAGAAAAGGATTTTGACTCCTCCTTGATGAAAACTTTACACAGTTTAAAATGTGAATGGAGTTGGGGGAACTCCGTCATATATACTCTCCGTGTTGGGAGAGCTTTGGACTGAGTTTCCATAATGACTGGGCCAGATCATAACTGTGATGTGGACACATATTTTGGATACATGCAAAGGGGCCTGCCCCCCTCTCCACCGGCACAAAGACGCCAAAGAAATGTACATGTCAAAGTTCGGTGTCTCCAGTAATGGCGACTAGAAAGTTATGGCCAAGAATTTTAATGCCCTGGACAAAGTATTGGCAATAAATACAACCTTGCTGGATCTCAACGTGTCACTGGTGAGCACGTAATTTAACTTTCCAAACTCTGCCAGCAAATATATCTAAAAAAGATCTGTCTCTCTCTCTCTCTCTCTCTGTTTCTGATTCAAAGGTACATAGACAGACTTGTTTACAATATAGAAGTGACAGATGATGAAACGAAAGTTAAGAGGTATGCAACAGTTTACAATTTTGACAAATGGTCTACACCATGAGTATTATTTTATCAGTGTTGTGGAATTTATTAAGTCTTTACAGCTTGACTATTGAAATAAAAAATAACTTTTTTTCTCATAGAAATTATCTGGAGCCAAAGGGGCAAGATGTTTTGAAAGATTAAGAGTAATAGGAATCATTTATATCAATACAAATTACCAGGTAAATTCCATATGCCAAGACTTCCTATGAAGGATTTTTTTATATTGTGACAGGGAACTCCTGCCACTCTTCAGGACCGACCTTTTCTTAAATCTGTTGCAACACTTCTTCTATTATTAAGCCTACTCTATCCTTTACGATTTCTAGTCCATAAGGTTGGCCACCTATGGGCACCCCCTTCCCTTTCTTGACTATGCTATAGTGTCCTCTTTAGTTTTCTTTTTCTCTCTCAGGTCCTCGTACAGAGAGGTTATTGTGGTGACCTTCAAGCGTATGTAAAACAGGTTGTGTTTATCATTGTTGGATTTAGTATGTAATAGCACTATGTCATAAAATATCTTGATGTATATACCTTATGTTTATGAAACCTGTAAATGTTGAAAATACCACGGCACTAGGTGTTTTTGATAATAGTAAAAAGTACTACGTGACTATTATAAAAATTAAGTTAGTTGTGCTAATTAAAATGCATGTAAATTGCTGTAAGTTGAACCAGTCTGAAAGTTCATGGTGATCTGCATATATCCCATGATGCTTTGCATTTTGGAAGTATGTGTGAAGTTGTGTTTCTTTGAAACTTGACTTATTGTCAATGCCCTCTGGGGTAACCCATGTTTCAGTGCTTCTAAACTGAGGTTCTTTGTCTTTAGCTTGTTTTTGTTTTTTTCTTTCAGCCCCCCACCACCTAACCAAACAAGGCCCGCATAGAGGTGGAGGCTGAATCTCAACTGCTGAGTTAGACCAGAGATCAGTGTCAGTAGGTGCTGGTTAAGTGCAAAGAATGGACACACAAACTCTGTTGCTGCAAACTGATGTACTGAAGATGGGCTATGCCATTGCTTAAGGTTATCTGCTTTATTTTGAATAAACATCACACAGAGATTGTGTGTTGAACCTGAAGTTTGGTGTCTGGGCTCTCTGTTATCCCACAACCCCTCCACATATATATTAAGCTTTTTGTTATAACATATTTTCACACATATAAACTTTAACAGGAAAGGGACTGAAACTTTTATTGTATTTATTTAGTTTGTTTGGAGCCCAATGCTCTGAAAAAGAGACCCAGGAGGTTTTGAAATGTTAGCTACTTGAGAAATTTCAATTTCATATACTGGGCCAAGTTATAATGCATTTAAGACAAATTAAATCAAGATTCTGCACGGAACAGCAGTAATGAAACTTCTTATAATATTGTAAATATCTATCAAACTTCTAATGAAAATGAATTAAAAGGAAAAGATTATATATTTACTTGAAGATTATTACAGAGGATTTACAGATTTGAACATAGAAAGTTGAGTACCTTGCACCAGTGAAACTTTCAGGTATATATTCAACCTCGTTGTTTATATTTCTATTGACAACAGGTGCCGAAGTTGACACTTGTGACATGAGAACTGACTGAGAGGAAGGAGTCAGTGGCATGCTAGTAGAGGCCATCGACTAGGGCTGCAGAGCTGGAAGCCCTGTTGATGGAATAACTACCTGTAGTGGTAGACCAGACAGAATGTGCCTTATCATTTCTGAAAACAATGCCAGCACAGCCAAAGATTCGACAGAGCCCTGTAAAAGGGCTTGGACTATGACAGATTTTGGCTGGATGATGATGGCATTGTACCATCCATAGTAGGTATGGTAGTATCTAAGCCAAGTCTTGATCTTGGTGTCTCAATGACAGCTGGGGGAACTGTTGTCAATGTCACCACAGCAGGTGATGACACAATAGATTTAACTTGTCTCATTGGTAACCGGGACCTTGCCGCCAAAGCAGACCTCTCTTTATCTCTATGTTTCTGCTGGTGGTCCAATGATTGACCATTACCTGTACCAGTCCTTCGATTTCGGTGGCCATTTCTTGGCCGATGGTGAGGGAGACTCAGATTTTGGGCCCTGTTCCTTTTAAAGTTTTAAGGAGAAGGAAGTTTTCTAGAGCTTTCTTGTGGAATTGCCTTGTAGCCTGGTTGAAGCTCTGGCAAATCTCACAAGTCCTCATGCTGTGAGGCAAGCCCACGCAGCACACACAGATCACGTGTGTGTCTTCTTTAGTTTCTCTCCGAACATACAGTAGCAAGATAAAGGCTCTTTTGGTGGCATGCAGAGACGACTAAATAAATAAAGTAAAAGAATAAATGGCAAGGACTAGCTGACAATGTTTTCCTTCAGCAGATGTGACAAGGATGACTGATAGTGGGAAAAGAACTGAGTGGTGATGGGGCCACCCACATTTATACAGATGTTGATGCAGGATGCTGTCATAGGTGGCCTCTGGCAAGCAAAAGTTTCTGTGTAGTCCTAGTGCCTGATGCTTATAGTTCCAAAGATGTAGTCTACTGGAGGAGATACCCTTGAAAATCATCAATTAGTTTAAAAGGTCACACATAAGAGTATGCATGACATAAGAGACGCTGCAAGCTATGCTTGCTGCCTAAATAGAAAAATCATCGGCTGGCCATGGTAGTCCAGGTATACACACACACACACACACACACACACACACACACACACACACACACACTTACACTTATTTTCTAGTTGTTCTCTCGCATAAGTACAAAGAAATCTGTTTTGTCCTGCCTGCCCCCTCTCTCCCTAAATAAAATATCTGCTCGTCCTGCCTGCTCCACTCCAACAATACATAAGTACATTTTTGCCTGCTCTGACTGCCTCAGTCTCCAAATATATAAAGCTTCTGCTTGTTCTGGCTAGAGGTGGGCAAGCAAGGATTTGTTCACCTAGAGCCAAGCCAGAGCTGAACAAGCTGAGCCCTGGCTACTGCAGGCTATTTATTACATAGGAGTTGAACGTTTCAGACACTACATTAACTGCTTAGGATGACAAAAATACTTACTTTGACCATAACTGGCATGGCTTGACCTTGGCTCTCAACTGCTTACAGAGGTCAAGCTGAGCCAGGCAGTAAGCTCGAGCCTGCTCTGGCTTGCCCAGCTCTAGTTCTGCCTGTGCCACTCCAATAGCAAATATCTGCTTGTCCTGCCTACTCTACTACCACAATGGTAGATAGATAGATAGATAGATAGATAGATAGATAGATAGATAGACAGATAGATGGATGACAGATAGATAGATAGATAGATGATACATGATAGATAGATAGATACTGTCTATAGATAGATAGATAGATACTGTCTGTAGATAGATAGATAGATGATAGATAGCTGATAGATAGATAGATAGATAGATAGATGATAGATGATAGATAGATAGACAGATGATAGATAGATGACAGATAGATAGATGATAGATGACACATGATAGATAGATAGATGACAGATATATAGATAGATGTTTGTTCTTCCAGCCCCACTCTCATAGTAAATAAATGACGTATCTGCTCGTCCTGCCTGCCCCACTCCCATAATAAATAAATGATCTACTTGTATTGTCTGCCCAGCTTCCATAATAAATAAATTAAATATCTGCTTATCCTGCTTGTCTTCCTATGTCCCAAAGTACCACCTCCCTAAGTCCACATATCTCAAATAAATGAAGGTCAAAGGAAACTGCCCCATGGAGAACCGTGACCCTGGGTCATCACCATTCAACCTCTGGGGCCCAATAACAGTGATATACTTCCTGTTGGGCAGGCACAAGCAGCATTAAACCTTAGAAGGCTGAACAGCGAGTATATACAGATGCTGTGGGACATGGGATTATTTTCTCTGGACTTTAGTGCTTTCAGGTAAGGAGACTTGGATGGTGGGAGAAGGACAAACAGTTATTTCTTTTTGAACAGGGCTAGGGGGGCACACACAGTAGGAGGATGTGATACTTTTTTTTGTGGGGAAAGGTTCAATCACCCTTGACTGACTACTGAATATCTGCCAAATACTGGACTCCCGAATCTTAATATCTCAACCCATGCCACCCACGGTTCTGCCAGTCACAGTCTGCACAACATGTAAGCTAATATGCAGAGATTGGTTCTGGAAAAACAATAAATGTTAACACACAAATGCTTCCACTGTATGGTTTGTTGCAATTAAATACAAAAACAAACAAAACAAATCCCTAGATGAATGGGTATGCAGCTGTTATTATGAGAAGTGTTAGGCTGGTGTATGTCTTTGTACAGTATGTATACACAGTTAAAAACATCTCTTGGTAAAATGCCATTTTATTCCCAATAATCCCATTTGCAGTAGTTAAAGAAACAAGACAGATTTTGACATGCAGTACACAGGGAAATGTATTTTTCATCTACAGTTTTCTAATTGGACATACTCTGAAAGCTTTTTACATGGTTAATTCACATTATTAACAGAGATATGCTTCTAGTCATTTCTGTTACAAATATAGCATCCCCTTTACAAATCAATGCACTGTTGGGTTCGCCAACATTTCCAGAAACTGCCTGCTGCCATAGAGACAACAATGATAGGCAGTGAGTGCACTGGTGTTAATAATCCCCTTTTAACTTTGTCTAAATATTTTATTCCCCTATCCTTTATTAAAAGTTCATTTTGTAAGAAGTAAGAAAGTGGAAGACTAGGTTTGCTGGCAAAGGCACCTAGCTTCACCTAAGCTCTTTTCTAGTAGGTCTGCTTGTAAGGAAAGAGCAAGGAACATTATCAGAGCAAGGAAAAAGTTTAAGTCTTCTTTTGGCTAGGCAGATTTACTGTGTGCTACTATTTTCTTTTGTACTCACAGGGTTTGTTACTGTTTTTTGCTAACATTTACTGCTTTATTGTTCTCCGATTCAAACTGCTGTTTCAGGGTATACTTTCTGCTGCATTATTACAGGGTGTGCCTACAGTTTTTTTACTGTTTTGTGCTTACATATTACTGCTGTAATCTTCTCTGACTCAAATTGTTTTTTTGCAAGGTATATATTATGTTACTGCTTTTATTTTTCTCTGTAGCATATTTTTTTTTGCAAGGTATATATTCTGTTACTGCTTTATTTTTCTCTGTAGCAAAGTGTTTTTTGCAGGGTATATCTTCTGGAAATTATTACAGGTGGTGCCTTACAGGTTTTACAGTTTTATCTATCATAAGGCTAAGCATTCAGGGCTACTGCATTTGTTGGTTGATTGTTTCTCCTCTTACCTCCTTGTTTCTTTTGTCCATGTTTTTTTTTTTCGGCAGGGGAAGGGCCCAGCCACCCCCCTCCCCATGCTACACTCCTTTTATAGCGTAGCACAGTTGTGACCTTTCCTGTAGCAAAGCAGGAAGGGGAGGATCAGAGGGGTATCCACACAGTGAACTCACTCACAGGGCACAAGTAATTTAACTTGCTTTAACAAGTTATACAAAAACAAAACAAACAAAAAAATCAAACTTTTGCTTTCATTTTCCTCCTTCTAATTACTCGCACCAGGTTATAAACCTGGCAACTCATCCGGAATGGAAATTATTAATTGCAGGTACTGCAGAACACTTTTCAAAAGGGCAGTTATACAGGATTTAGGATGCTGTCCTACATGCATGCTGGACCACTGGAGATCTAAGGGCTCAGCTCCAGGCAGCATGGGCAGAGATTGCGTGCCTCAAATCACATATTCAGGAGGAAATACATTATAAGAACCACCTGCTAGTTCCCCAGCATCTAACTGTAGCACCTTGACTGCAGAGCGTAGTTGGTCCGGTAGGTTTTCAGGTGGTTAGGAGGGGTAACTCGGGTGCCCAATCACTCAATGCTCTCCAACATACCACCTCCACAAACCATATAGCAATTACAAAAAGGTACCTGCCTCTATCAACAAAATCAAACAAAGGGGCAGAGGACACTGCAGAGCAGGACACTGTAGCACAGGAGCTAGCACAACAAAACTCGCCCAAAACAAAAAAGAAAAAAAGAAATCCAAAACACTTCTGATCACAGGAGACGCCACGATTCAGGGAGTTGATACCTACCTCCAGCTGGGGTTAATGGTCAGATGTCTCCCAGATACATCAGCGTGAAGAGACACTGACCGCATTGCTAAAATCGTGCAGGAAGCAGGAGAAAACATTGATGTCCTGGTACACATAAGGATTAATGATCTCAGCAGCTGGTCAGTTGTGGAGACCAAGGAACACCTGAGCAGCCTGGGAGACAAACTGTCATCCATTTCACCAGCATCTCCTTCTCTGAGATCCTGACGGTCTGGAAGAAGGGGGGCAGATGGACAGAAGTTCAGAAAAGAGGACATAGGGGAGCTAAACATGTCACTCAAGTGCTGGTGCCAGGAAAAAGGACACAGATTTGTAGGTAACTGGCAACAGTTTTGGGATCGAAAGTTCTTTAAATTCAATGGGACTGCATCTGACTAAGGAGGGAGTCAGTGTGTTGGGGCAGAAGTTTGGCATCCCTGCAGAATATTTAAACTATCAAATGGGGAGGGGGTGCGGCACCCGATACACTGAACAAGAAGAACACCCCTCCCCCATCAGCTAGTAATCAGACAGGAGTTCAGCATGTTTGTAGTTCATTTGCAGCACCCGGTAAAGAAAAAGGTCCAGCTCCCCATACGATGTGCAGGAGAAACGCTGGACCTTGCCCAACAACTAACAACCCAAAATATGGCCAATGGAAAATCATGTACGCAAATGCCTGCAGTCTGGGAAACAAGATCCCAGACCTCCAAGCAACAATGACAGAGGCTAAACCGGACATAGTAGCCATTAGTGAGACATGGTTCACCAGTAACCACACTTGGGGAGACTTTAGTACCTGGTTATGTACTATTCAGAAGAGATCGAAGTGCAAAAGGGGGGGGGAGTGGCTCTTTATGTCAATGAAAATATCAAAGCTGTAGAAATGCAGAATACACATAAGGAGCCAGAAGAACTGTGGGTCACCCTGGAAACAGAAAATGGGACAGCCATACGAATTGGGGTTGTCTACAGGCCTCCAGACAAGGGGAAGGACATATACACATTACTGTTAGAAGATATACAAAACATGACAGCTAAAGGGGAGGTTCTGATAATGGGAAACTTCAACATGCCAGATACAGATTGGGCAATACCAGCAGGAACATCTGCCAGAACTACGCACGTAGTGGATTCCCTGCAGGGGGAGGGCCTCAAACAACTGGTACAACAACCCACAAGAGACAGGGTTATCTTAGATCTAGTACAGACTAATGGGGAAAGGATTACAGATCTCCAGGTAGAAGGTCACCTGGGGGCCGGTGACCATTACATGGTATGACTCAATTTGGCTACTAGAACTAAATCATCCCATTCCAAGGCAAAACTGTGGGACTTCAGAGGAGGTACCATATCCTGAAAGTGGTACCTTAGGATCACAAAATCACTTTAACGTACTTTATTTGGGAAGCAGTGACCTTGAGAATGCAGAGATAGGACAGTAGTGATAAAACACAGTGGTAACTCTTATTTTTTGTTATTAAGGTGCACGTGTGCCATTGTAATAAATAGACCACTAGGTATTTTATTTATTGCATTTTAATGAGTTAGTAATTATGGCACTTTCTATGTAATAAAATATTTGTTTATGAAGTAAAACAAGTGAGTGTTCACCTTTACTTTTCAAACTTCTAATAAAATGAGTTTAATAGAATTCTGCTATTGTGATGCCACAAAATACCAACTACTTGGCAGTCCACTGTATTTCAATTAAGAACTGTTGATTTATTTCTGTCTTTTTCAAAAGAAATAGATATTTATTTCATTCACAAATTGTACTTTTTATAGGTCTGTAATATTGTGGTCCTTTTGTATGATTTTACAATTTTTAAAGCAGTAATTGGCTTCAGCTGTGTCTTCTTCCCAAAGAAAATCTGACTTAGAAGAAAATACCACCTGCTAAATTGTAACAAAAAGTCACAGATTATCAAAAATGACATATTTTAGCGGAAGAAACCTTTATTTTTCTATACAAATCAGTGAATGGATTTGCAGTTTCCCATCGACGTATGCTGGCATCCTTGCCAGTAAAGATTTTCTGACTTCATAATACAAGGATTTCATGGGATTTTTTTTTATAGTAGTTGGCAAAATACAAATAAAATAATGAAAAAGGTAAGTAAATAAACAAATGAAAGCAAACAATGTTTATCAAGGTATCTAAAGACCCAAACTGTCTTTCGTTAACATGCTTACCCTTACTAGGCACATAGGTTTTCACCAGTTTCACCCTATTTTTGGGGTCCCCTTGGCAGCACACTTCCTTTGACTAGGAGGGTGAATGGCTGCTTTCACAGTTGAAGCTAATGCCTGGTGTCCTGTACCCTCAATACCCAAAGTCAACCCCCTCAGCTCCACAATACAGCTGTCCCTCAGCTGGGCCTGCTGAGGGCTTCTAGGGGTTAAAATTATAATTTTTTTAAATGTATTTGTTGATTTCAAGTTGTTTACAAACTCAGAAAGTAATACCAACATTAACAATAATCTTGTTTATAGGGGTGTTGTGGAGGAGGGATAATCTAGAGACACAAAATTAAAGACTGTATAGTCAGAAAAAACAGGTTAGTAACCTGTAACAGTAGTTCTAGGAGTGATATATGTTGTTCATCCACACTAGTTGGCATGTCCCTTTCCCCGTTAAGGATCACTGAAGGTCTTCAGGCTGGCTCCTCCCACCCACCCAGGCAGAACAGCCCTCAGCTCTGACCCATGATGCCAGATCTTAGCCCACTGGAAGCCAGGTTTGTGCATCGCAGCCAGTGAGGTCGGGTGGGTCCGTGTGGATGAACAACATATACCATTCCTCGAACTACTGTCACAGGTGAGTAATCTGTTTTTCTAGGATCGTGGATATGTTGTTCATCCACACTAGTTGGCAGACTCCTAGCAGTTCTCTGGGAGGAAGTAGGCAAGGCGCACATACCCTACTTTGGGAACAGAGACTGGAGAACTGAGGCTCCAAAACCAGCATCCCCGCATGACTCAAGGTCGATGTGGTAATGGGTAATGAAGGTGTTTGCTGCCTTCCAGGTGGCAGCCTGACAGATTTCCTGGATAGGGATGTCCCTGGAAGTAGCCACTGATGCAGCGGTATGGCGGATAGACTGAACTCTTATCCCTGTAGGAGGCTCCTTGCCCGCCAACCTATAGGAGAGGTTAGTGCAAGATGTAATCAATTTTGTGATCGTCCACTTTGCTGCAGGTCTGTCAGAAGCGGCTTCAGCATAGGTGACAAACAGCTGGCGAACCTCGCCCCGAATTTCCGCCATCCACTCCTTATAATAGGAGAGAGCTCACCTCAGGTTCAGAGTATGAAGCCTGTACTCTGCATCCGAGGTGTAGTTCGGGTAGAACACAGGCAGAGTCAACACCTGGTTAACTGCCTGTATGTCTGAACACAGAGGCGGTCACAAGGCTCTCGGCTGAGGGATGTTCTATGAACCCCGAGAGGGACCCCATGGGCACCGCATACTTGTGGGCCATCCGGACAGATGATGCTGGGCAGGAGGCAGGATGCTGGCAACGCTCCAAGGCCGGGCCAACAATGGCTTCGGCCACAGGAAAGGCTTAGGTCGGGGTATCCCCTCTCTTGAGAATGTCAGTGAGAGGGTACTCCACCCATTTCTGGATTGGTTCCAGGGGCATCCCCGAGGATTCGGAGATAAAACAGAGAATCCCTTGAAAGGACGAAGGGCCTTCCTCCATCGACAGATCACCGGCCGACTCGTCATCCCGTGGGTGAGAGTGAAGGTTGGTGTCGTCTGAATCCGAGGTATCTGGATACAATGGTCAGCCACCAAGGTAAGCCCTCAACGTGCCTGGGGCGATCAGTCGTAAGAGGTGACGAGCTTCGCTTCCTTAGAGAGTCCTCCCAAAGGCTGTTTAGGTGGTGGCTCCATCACAATCAGTGGAGAGACCAATATTGGCCAAACCAGAGCAGGTTTAGCCGGCCCCGTGGGCAGGGGAACCGATTTCACCAGTTTCAGAGGAGTCAGCTTCGGCTTAGGAGGCGAAAGCCAAGTAATGGCCGGAGCAGAGACCATGGTCGGCTTCTGCCCGGATAGGATCAGCTGCTGCCACATCAGATCCTCATAGCATTGGCGAAGCTTCCACCAAAGCCTCACCTCATCCTAGGAGGATGAGGATGACCAATGGCATCGCCTCTTTTTGGCGTGCTTGTGTGCCTTCCTCGGTCTATAGGTCAAGGGGGTCCAAGATCTCGACCTGGATTGGACTGGCCGAATTGGTCACTCAGGAGACACTGGTGGGACTGGTGGCTTCCCAGGATCAGGGACCGGTTCCTCGATGGGATCTCCAGCTGGTTGGGTCTCCTCATCAGGAAAAGACAGGACCAGAGTCCTACTGAGAGAGTCGTCAACCGGAATGGGCAACAATGGATCAATAGGATCAAGAATGATCTCAACCTCGTCGATCGAGACCTTGGTCGACTGGCCAGATGGCAAGACTGAGAAGCCAGCAGCCGAGGAGGCAATTTCGACCGAAGTCGATACTGCCGGCTCCTGGGACTGAGATTGCTCATAATCCCAAGAGCGTCTTCGCCAAGATAAAGACTGATTCGGATCCTTATCCCTCTTAAAGGACCATGAGGAGTGACAGCCCACAGGTCCCTTGCCTTTAGTGGGGAGAGAGTGACACAACTCTCAGAAGGAACCCGAAAAGGTAGTACCCAAGTTTAGAGGAATGAGAAATGACCAAGAGGAAGACTCTGGCCTGCGTCGCTTCTGCTTCGAAGGACTGCATTCGCTCCAGCTGTTCGGCGGATCCTGCAGCCACGGAGACCACTCAACAGGCCTCTTTAGATTTCACAGGAGGATTCTGTTTTTCGGGCCTGCCCAATTTGAGGCATGCGAGATGATCATAGAGGACATTCAGGTGAAAAGCGAGACATCTCGCAAGTTTTGGTGTCATGGACGACACCCAGACAATAAACGCACGTGGTATGCGGATCAGTGCGCAACATTTTTTGGCTGCATGGGCACCGGTGAAATCCGGGGGAAGGTTTATCTTCCATGATGGAACGATGAGAATCACCGTTGCTAACTCGAACAAGTTGAAGTTTCGGAATAACCAAAGGTTTTGAAGCCAAGGCCTACAAAGAGTGAGATCAAGGAGGCAACCTGAATCTTCCAGTGGAAAGGAAGATCTTGTGTCATGGGGTGGAGCTGAGGGCTATACCACCAGGGTGGGAGGGAGGAGCCAGCTTGAAGACCTTCCGGCAATCCTTAAAGGGGAAAGGGACATGCCAACTAGTGTGGATGAACAACATATTCACGATCATAGAAGTGCATAATTAGTTTAGGCTACACATACTGTAGGGGTGTATATAACAACTACAGATGTTCAGGAGGCAGATCTTTTTCCAGGAATGATTTACCAGGACATCTGATTCAAGTTTATCTGGGCCACCTGTATGAACATAATGCACTTTTAACAGGTTTGTTTTTCAGTCTTTGCCCCATCTGGGGTTACTGTCACATTGCTCTGCCTCTCGCCAGTTGCCTGTCCAGGGACTTTATCTATAAGGCCAAGGGATTCCTCTTCATCCAATCACCACCTGTTGTACACCACACATCTGTGGGTCATGAAGAAGAGCAATACAGCTGGTGAAACATGCAGCGGTGGTGATGTTAAGAAAGGGCAGCTTAATATGATATGACAGAAGGAGCTTTACAGGCTGGGACGGGGACAGTTCCTTAAACTACAGTAAGTCCCCATATTGCAGTGGATAGATGGTCTTAAAATTTGGTAGAGACCCCATTCTGGAATGTAGCTTGGAGATAAATTGATTCAATGTTGTTGGATAAATCCAGATTCTGGTCTAGCCACTTAACAAGGTACTTACAACAGAGTCCACATTCTGAGTCCATTTTCTAGTCTAATACTTAGTTTTTTGTTTAGGTTGGTCTGCTTACGTTTTGTACCTCTAACCCTTTCTGCTACTCCTGAGCGTAATCCTATAACCTGCACTGCCTCTCTGGTACCACTAAGGGCTAGCTAGAGTAAGCATGCTGCAGGGAAATCCTGTGTTTAGGGGTAGGATGGTATGCTTGCACAAGGGTCGCCTACAACACCCACAGTCACTTCATACTCCAGGCCCCCAGTTATGGTATAAGCACAGCTCAGTCCTGTGCTCTGACAAGAACAAATCACTCAGGCTTGGTGAATTAATCAGTGGTTACTCTTTACTGACAAATCAACAATTATAGTCTGGAACAATGATTCCCAGTTATTTTCCTTACTGGCACCAACTCTGGACACCTAATGACCCTTTAAGCCCCTTATCAAAAGGCTGTGCCATGTATGTGTGTGAATGAGTGAGTGAGTACGACACTATCGACCCCCTCTTTTCCTCTGTTCACTCGGATCCATACTCACCAGTGAGTGAGGTTAAATTTAGGGTCAGAGCCTGATCTACTCTGTCAGTACTACCACTGTGCTAGCTTTACTGTTTTCTCAGTTTCACTTCACACTCAGATTAGCACCATAGCATCTCGTCAGCAAGTGGTGCAGGTGTCTACTGCTGGAGGGACAATTTTCTTTTACACCTGTACAATTTGGGGCTCACTCAGCCAAGAACAATACATGCTTGCTGCTGTGGCATCTGTGAGTCCCCTGACACTGAAGACATCTGCTCTGTGCCAGGTCAGTCTCCCCTCTGGAGCCTGGAGGTCACTCCTGGTGGGGGTGCCTCACGTCACAGATGATCTACTCTCCGGATGATGCGCTAGGCACTGCCCAGAGTGTATTCTAGCCTGCACATTGGCAGAGGCTATCATCCCAGCCCCTCTGTCAGCAACAGTTCCAGGATCTCCTTTTTCAAAATGTTGGCACACCTCCTACCTTAACCAGCAGTCTTGGATCTCTTACCAGTTCTCTCTTCATCAGCAGTTTGGCTGGAGCACTACTCGGGCACAGGACTGCAAATGCCACCAAAGGTGACACTCTCTCCTCTCCTTGGGGGACCACAAGGCTGCCAGGAGTTCCCCTGAGGAGAAGCCCCTCTACCCCCCACCCCAAAGTGGCCCCTCAAATTACTAAATCTACATTAAAAGCCCCCAGGTCCCTTCCTTGGATCTGCACTGCTGTCTTGGGGCTATACCTTTTTCTTTAGTTGTTTAACCAGGAGTAACACACCAAGCTGAAAGTTTTTTTTTACAGGAGCAACCTGGGAGCACAGGGAAGTTAAGTGACTTTCTCAGGGTCTCACAGTATGCAAGTGGAAGCTGTAGCATTCAAACCCAGGTCTGGTCTGCTGGATGTCACCAGATTTGCAGCTCAGAGCCTTAGACCACTGCACTATACTGCCTGCCTTCCTACTTGGGAAGCTACCAGGTAGCACTGTGCTGAGATGATCTAATTTCCAATGTCTCGATCGTACAACAGCTGGTAGGTGCAATGTCTATGCCACCTCATAACAAAAGCTCCTCAAGGACACCCTGCCACTCTTCTATCCAGCCATAAGCTCTTCTTACTGGTCTAAGTCACAGTCATAACCAGAGAGTATGCTCTGGGTCTGACAATGTAGTAATCAACCCCACTCCTGACCTCTTATTGGTAGGAGGGGGTTGTTATACACCAAATGCCATATACATAGGTTGTATCTGGGCAGGTGCTGCATTTGCATAAAGTGGAAGTGCCCTTAGGGGACTCAGAGGCCACTGAAGTTTGCTGCACTGGTGAAAAGCACTGTATCATCAGCATACTGTATATCTGTAGTTCACAACTGCTGTAGATAGCAAGCAGAACATTTATAATTATAAACAAGAGTAGAGGGCCAAGGACCAATCCTTAGGAGAGTTCTGACATTATCAATAGGATGTCCGAACTTAGGTAGGGAGTTTCAAAATGATGTGCCCGTTATTGTATTCAAAGCAGACATTGTACATTTGATTTTCATGTCCAGAAAATGACAAGAATTGTGGTAGAGCAATCCTGCACTGGCTTATGTTTTAAATTTCTCACAATGAATTGTGAATACCTGCATGCTGTGGAATCCTGTGGTAGAAATAGAATAAAATAATTTACCACACGTTTGGTTTTGTTTCAGTAGTGAGTGCACTGGTAAGGAAAATGATTTTCAGTTTAAACAGTTAACTACTAGAAATGGGCAAACAAATATCAGAACCAGTGTCCAGCTCAGAGGCACTTTCAGTCACAATGTTATCCCAGCCCAACAACAAGGTTAAATGTACTTCTAGCCAAAAAGGCTCAGCACTTACCCGCAGAATCCTCCGCCTCCAGTCAGGGCCAAAATGCCCACGCCAAATGAGGCTACCTAGGTATCACTGGTAAGGCTCATCTGCCCTAAAACTAGGTCTCCGATCCTGGTACAGCCACCAACCTGCCATTGCTCCTGCTCTCCACAAATAACTACTCAGACACTCTTCTGTTCCAGCCTTTTGCCACTGACCACAGCTCTCATCTCCCACTAGCCAACTATCATTCCTGCTCCCAACTAAGATACAACCTGGCACTACTACACTGCCGCTCCCCCAACTGCCTGACTTTTTAAAACAGGCTGCCCAGTCACACACTTCTCTGCCACTCCTCACCAACTACTTTACTGATCTAACAGCTAGGTTCCACACTGCTCCCCTGCTACTTCACCAGTCCTGAGCAACTGCCCAGTCCCACGCTGCTTCACTGACCTAACCCAGTGCCCTCTTCTGATGCCTTCCTCTCTGGAGGCCATTCAGTAAAGCACAGCTGTCCTTACTTTGCTCTTAGATCAGGGCAAACATCTTCAGTTTACATGTAGCATGGGGCTGTCTAGAGGCCCAACAGCAGGACTGCATACTCACGGCACCATTTTCAAGTGAACTTTCCTTTGGCTTGTACTATAAAATTACCAGCTTAAATTATGAAAGAACATATTTTAATTTTGTAATAGGATATGATCCACTCAAGCAGGACATAAATGCTCCATCCCATGATGTCACTATCAATACCACCTGCAATGACCCCCTAGTCAGTAGTCCTCCCCGCAGGAGAGAGAATAACTGTACGGTGTTCCCCACACCCAAACAAAATAAATCCCGAACAAAAGACCAAAATCACGATTCAGGTATTTTACCACCAAATTCTAGCAACATAGAATCTCACCCACTAACTAAACAAATCTTTGTTCTTGGTGACTCAATTATTAAACACTTGGATTGCCCTATATGTAACATGGACAAATTCAACCGTACCTGCACTAGCTTGCGAGGTGCTCGTGTCTCCGACATCACTGCTACTGCAAAAAATATACTGAAAGGGACTGGTGAAAATCAAGTGCTCATATTACACGCAGGTACAAATGATATAAATAGAGGTAGTATTGACAAACTTAAACAGGACATTATAGCTCTCAATAATATACTAGCGGAAAAATAGCATAGCATGCTTCTCAGAGATTCTACCCGTACCGAGAGCGCCTGATATTATTAATACAAAGATTAAGGCCTTTAACGACTGGCTCAGACGATGGTGTCTCCGACAGAACATTCTCTGTCTAACACATTGGGAAAACTTCTATCTAAGAGACTCACTGTACTGCTGGGATGGACTCCACCTCAGTCGCAGGGGTAGTTCACTCCTGGGCAAAAGCTTTACAACAGTCATTAACAAACTTTTAAACTAAAACCCGGGGGAGGGATCAGTGATAGAAGATCCTGTTCTCTAAAGAAACCTACTACGGACATTTCTGAGTGTGAGGTACTCAGTTTAAATGCTAGATCTTTAAATCAGGTTAAAATGGTTGAATTAGAAGCTATGAGTCAACTGAATAAATATGGACTCATCTCCATTGCAGAAACTTGGTGGAATCCTGATACTTCTTGGATCCAGCACATCCCAGGATATAGACTGTATCATAAGGACCGCCAGGGACAAATGAGGGGGTATGTCTATATGTTAGAGACGACATATCCTCATTTCAAATCCCTTCAACAAGCGATACTGAATCAATCTGGGTTAACATCCAGTTCAAGGGTTACCCACAGCTGTTGGTTGGGACATGCTACAGGCCCCCGACATCAAATAAAGAATATTCTACTTGCTTAAATAATGAAATCTTAGATATGGCCTCTAAAGGAAAAATCCTTATACTGGGTGATTTCAACCTGACTACTATAAATTGGTATTCTTTAACTGGAAGTACGCAGGCTGAGAAAGACTTAATCACACTCATGGTTGATATGGGCCTTGAACAAATCGTTACAGAACCAACACGAGGTGACAATATCCTGGACTTGGTTATTACTAATATAGGGAACTTAATATCCAAAGTTATAACTGGTGTCCCACTAGGATCAAGTGATCACTTCACCATTTCCCTTATACTGTCATTTTGTCATCATATCACCAACTGTACTGAATTGAAAAACTATAAAAAAGCTAATTTCAATGCTATTAATAACCAATTAAACTCAATTCCTTGGGATACAGCACTATCCTCTCTTACCATGGAGGAATCCTGGGACTTTTTTAAAACTTCCATTTATAACTCAGAAAAATTATATGTTCCTACAACAAAAAAATATAATAAAAAGGGGAAAATACCCCTGTGGTTTAACAAAACTATCAAAGCTCTAATTAAGAAGAAGCAGAGGCTATTTGCACAAGTTAAAAACAGTAAGGGTGACACCAGAAAATTATTGTTCACTCAATACAGGGAAACTCTAAAATCACTAAAACAAGCTATTCTGCAATCTAAAAAGAAACTTGAGTTTCGTCTGGCCCATACCAAAAACAACTATAAATCACTATTTTCCTACCTTAATAATAAAAAAAAATAAATAATAGACATATGGGGCCCCTATGCATACATGACACAATTATATCTACAGACAGAGATATGGCAGACACATTTAACAAGCAATTCTGCTCAGTATTTACCAATAAAGAGGTTCCTAAACGATTCAAACCTGTGAACAATGTTACCCCCTCTTACATCATTACCGATGATGATACACTAAAAGCAATTTTATCCCTAAAACCTAATTCCAGTCCAGGTCCTGATAACATCAGCCCCCAATTTGTAATAGAGACAGCTGCTGCTATTACTAAACCACTCTCAATTATATTGAACAAATCCTTATATGAGGGAATTATCCCTCAGGACTGGACAATGGCTACTGTAGTCCCAATCTTTAAGAAGGGTAACCATTCTAGACCAGAAAATTACCGTCCGATAAGTCTGACTTCTGTTATAAGCAAGATCATGGAGAAAGTTATTACGAATCTACTAGAGCACTAATCTATTGGGGTAACTTGACTGACACTACAACAACATGGTCTTTAGACAGGGATACTCCTGTACTACTAACTTGGTTTCCTTTTATAATCATGTCAGTATGCCATTGGATAATGGCATCCCTATGGATGTGATACTTCTCGACTACAGTAGAGCATTCGACAAAGTCCCTCATGACATCCTACTTGACAAAATGAATGATATGGGATTCTCTTACTACATAATCGACTGGGTGTCAGGTTGGTTGAATGGAAGATATCAGCAAGTCAGAATAATGGCTCACTTTCCCACCCGCTGAGTGTGACCAGCGGGGTCCCACAGGGGTCTGTGTTGGGACCCACCCTGTTTAACATCTTTATTAGTGATCTGCAGGCTAGCCCTGAAAATGTTCTTTCAAAATTTGCTGATGACACCAAGCTGTGTGGCTCTGTTCTTACATCGACAAACAGAGAAACCATGAGGAATAACCTAAAATCCATCGAAAAATGGGCAGTTTTAAACAAAATGACACTCAAGCGAGACAAGTGTCATGTTGTACACTTTGGTAAGAACAACCCTAGGCAGACTTATTTCTGAACAGTGTAATCTTCATGTGTCACCATTAGAATGTGATCTCGGGGTAATCATTAATAATAAACTATCCTCTAGTGATCATTGCAGGATGATAGCTAGGAAATCTAACATCTTGCTCACTCGAATCCAACGTTCGTTTGTGTCTAGGACACAGGAATGCATAATCCCCTTGTACAGAGCTTATGTCAGGCCCCATCTGGACTATGGATCCCCCTGCTGGAGTCCCTACCTGGGGCAGGACGTTGTCAGGGTTGAGAGGGTGCAGAGGAGAGCCACAAGAATGGTCCCTTATTTATCTGAACTTGACTACGAGGAAAGATTAAGAGTTACAGGGTTACACTCACTACACACAAGACGTACTAGAGGTGACCTTCTCCTATTGTACAAAATCAAGAATTCTCAGGAGTTAATGCATCACTGTGGCTTACATTTCTTTTCCAGCTGGACTTCCCCACGGTATCATAACAACCAGATATTTGTATCTAAAGCTAAAACAACAAAAAGGTTAAACTACTTTACAGTAAGAACCCCCAAACTGTGGAATCTCCTTCCACAATACTTAGTGAACAGTAGCTCTAATACAGTCTTCAAAAAGGGGCTGGATTGTTGGCTCGAGTCTAACTACTTCAAGGTATAATTATCCCACCAATGTGGTGGAGGACAATCTCGATGGGCAGTAGCCTTCTTTTGTCCTTTGAAACCAAGTAAACCAAGCAGGAACTCAATGGATCTGTTCTATAATTGCAATAGGGCATTTTCAGAGTGTGCGTTGTGAGGGTAACAGCAGTTATCTGGTGGCGGATGCTCTTGGCTGTGCCTCAGGCTTCAACCAACTCCAGGCCATTACTGTACATTATACTGTCAGTCAGTCAGTCAGCATGCAAAGTTACTGTACCACTTATCCGTATATAATAGTGTGCTCTCATGCGGAAGTGCTAGAAGGCAGTGCTCCACTTCAATGCCAGAGAAGGCACAATAAAATTTAGAAAAGAGTAAACTTATTGTAAATCATACAAACTAAACTTGAGTGATTTATAAGTTGACAGAGCCTCCGAGGGATGTCTCTTGTGGTGTAACAAACTCTTCCCCAGAGGTTTGGGCAGACAGAATTGCTCAACCTCATGGACCTCTTACGCAAACCTTAAGCTCAGAATCTCTTATCCCATAACTCATTATTACCTGGGCGGCCATTCTGTGCCAGGTAAACAATGGACAGTTTGGATTTCATATGGAGCTATTGCAAGTAATGGGATAAGAGACATCCCTCAGAGGCCCTATTAACTTATAACAAGGCACATATTGCCCTGCCTTATTACTAAAATGAGTGCCAGTGCAGACCTTGAAGGTTCAGACAGAACCCAACTGTGTTTTGTGTGCGAGTGCGAAACATTTGTTATTTTCAGTAGTGAAGAAATGGCTGAATTACCATTTCTGAAAAAGGCTGGGATGGACAGAAGAAAGCTGTTTTGTTGAGACAGTATGGTAAGGTCAGTCCTCACAAACTGCTCTTGTATTCTGGAGATGACGGGGAAGGATAGAGATTGTGCAGTACTGTCCTGCATAATATGAGTCGCCGCTCATGTGGATAGGCACAACTTCTGCTAGTTTCCATATATCTGGGACAGAGTTTTGAGCCAAAGATAGACTGATAAGGTGTGCCATCTGCTTGTACATTGAAAAAGTTTTAAGAGCTTCAGCACAAGTCCATCCTGCCCCCTCCTTTTACTCAGATTAAGTGAAAAAGCACATTGCTATTTCTTTGACTTCAGAAAAGCTGAACAAATGTTCTTTTAAGTGTTCCAGCTGTATATGTGGTAGGACTGTGAGGCTGAAGTTTCCACTTGTCAGCAGGGATTGTGCTCAGTTAGCAAAGGAACTGGGGATATCGGCTTTGGGTTCTTCACTACTGAGCAGTGTTGCCTTATGTCTGTCTCCCCCTTTGGTGGAAGTTTGAACAGTACATGCACTAAGTTTAAGAATCTGAAAGGTTTGGAGGTGTTATTAAGTTGACCACTGATACACGTGTTTGTTTTTCTTGCGCTCTTGGCTACAGCTGTTACAAACACTTTTGTAGCTGTGTAGTCACAGCTGTTTCCTGTAGATAATTATTTTTTTATATGCTGTGCGTGAGACTTGAAAAGTTCAGCTAAGTCAAGTGTAAGCCAGGGATGATGTGCTAGTCTAGAATTCACCTTTCTGAGAAAGCCATGAAGGTTGCGGACAGATACAAAAGCAGCTCAAAAATACTTTGAAAACTTGTTCCACTCTCAAGAGTAAGATGTTTATTACTAATAATGAATACTTTCTTACAAACACACCATCAAGCAGATCCAAAACACATCCGGAAGCTCTTGACAGAAATATCTTCTTCTTGCTCTCAGATGCTTACCATTCTGTTCACACTCCTTCTCCATCATTCCTGGTGCTGGTGTCACTTTCTGAGGTTGTTGTTTTACTCATTACAACAATGTACTGACACCTAGGACCAGGCTGTATATTTCTGCTTTGTGGGGTGGGGGAGGATTTGGGTAACTGTCAGACAGGGGAGTCACTGCAACTGGTGCCAACATTGATAAAGGTCTTCAGTGGCAGGGAGCTGTTGGCAGCAACATCAAGAAAGCCCTCCAGGGAGAAGCACGAGCCGGCACTGAAGATGTTGTCTGCCTAAGAGAGTCATTCCTCAGCTTTGACAATTATTTCAATTATTTTATTGTTTTAATTTAGGTCAGTATGTGCTATTTCAAATATAAATGGTAACGGAACACTCAAGTGGTACGCTGAGAATGTTTCAACCAATTTAAACGTAAGAAAGAAGTTTGGCAGTGGAAAACAGTTTTCCAAATGACAGCCGCGATGTCAGCGGGAGTGAGATGGCTAGCTTACCCAAATATGGAATGCCCAACAGCGGCGGACAAGAATGACATCGAGTCGCTGAAGGAAATGCTAGCAGATATCTAGCTTGAAATAACCACAGTCACTTAATCAGTAGCTGACCTCAGACAGGACTCACTCATAGTCTCCCAATGCTTGGATTACACAGAAAACCAAACTGACACTTTTAAAGACACTGCCACAGGCTTAGAGGATCAGATTCACTCTCAAGGTAAACAGATCCATTACTTGCTAGAGAAAATCGATAACCTTGAGAATAGGGACAGAAGAAATAACCTGAGGATTTTAGGAATACCAAAGGGTGCAGAAGGGGGCAGTATGATTGATTCTTACAAAAAAAATGTTACCAGAAATACTTAAATATCAATGGCCCAGGGCTATAGAAATCGAACGGGGACATCACGCCCTAGGACCCAGATCACAGACAGGACAACGGCCTAGACCAATTCTTGCATACTTTTTACATTTTTCTGTTAAGGAACAAATACTGAGCTTGGCTAGAGAAAAAAACAAATGGCATGGAGGGACCTCGGGCCCCATGGTTTGATGGGGCCTTGAGGGAGTTGCGGCGACTTGGACACAGGTTAGAACGTTGTTGGCGGAAATCTGGCCTGGATGCGTATCACCTTAGACTGTTAGAACATTATCAATTCTATCAGTCAGAAATCTCTCATAAGAAGGCAGAGTTCCTCTCCGAAGAAATTTCTGCCACACAGACCCGACCAGCTCAGCTATTCAGAACTACGGACATATTGTGCAACCCAACCTGTCTACAGCTCTGCAGCGCGTTTTCACAATTACAGTGTGATGAGATTGCTCGGTTCTTTGCTGATAAGGTGGCTGACATTAGGTCAGAGATCTGTTTAACACATTCTATGCGGGTTGCTAGTGGTCAGGATCGGGTCACCGCCCCTTCATTTTCCTGGAGTACCTTCGACCGCCTGGAAATCGTGGATGTTATGCTGATTGTCCAAGGGCTGCGTCCTACCTGCTGTAGTTTAGATCCAGGCCCTACTTCCCTAATTTTGGGGTGTGGGGAGTCCATTCTATTGGTTCTAGCAAAGACAGTCTGGCATTTCCTTGTCTCGGGTAAATATCCCTGTTCCTTGAAAGAGGCAGTGGTGACACCCTTGTTGAAGAAAGCATCTTTGGACCCAGACTGTCTTGCCAACTACAAACCTATCTTGAACCTTCCCTTTGAAGGGAAGGTGATCGAGAAGGTGGTGGTGGCCCAGTTGGAGAACCACTTGACCATCCATAGCATCTACGAACCTCTCCAATCAGGTTTTCGAAAGAGGCACAGTACCGAGACTGCACCGGTTCGGGTGCTCAATGATCTCCTGATGGTGAGAAACCAGAGAAAACGGTCCATTTTGGTACTATTACATCTGTCATCAGCATTTGACACCGTTGACCATGGGGTCCTACTTGAGTGCCTGAGATGTATTTGTGGGCTCTCTGGGATTGTTCTCAGATGGTTCACTTCATACCTCACCGGAAGAACTCAGAGGATGGTGTCAGGGTTTTTTTTCCTCTGATCCCATCTCCCTATTTTGTGGGGTTCCTCAGGGCTCTATATTGTCCCCCATGTTGTTTGCGATGTACATGCTTCCCCTCGGAGACACTGTGAGACGGTATGGGCTGAGGTTTCACTGTTATGCAGATGATACCCAGCTATACCAGTCCTTTGCACCTGACCAGGAAGGAGCTATCTCGGTATTTAACAGCTGCCTAAATGAAATCCAGGATTGGATGAGGTCCAGTTGGCTGAAGTTGAACTCTGGAAAGACAGAGGTGTTGGTATTGGATCTGGATCACCGGATAAGGGGACCTATGGCCGGCACCCCACCTGGATTGTTTTTTGGGGATGTCCAGCTACGGGTCTCTGAATGGGTGCGAGATCTGGGGGTGATATCGGATGCGGGGCTGACTCTTTGATCCCACGTGTCAGCGGTGGTAAAGTCATCTTTTTATCATCTAAGAAACAAACCGCCAGAATCAAGCACCTCGTTCCATCCGGTGATCTGCCAACTTTGATCCATGCTTTTGTGACCTCACGTCTGGACTTTAGCAGCTCGCTTTACCTTGGGCTTCCAGGGCTTGATATCCGCCGCTTGTAGCTGGTGCAGAATTCCGCAGCCCGAGTATTGCTAGGTACCCCTAGATCTTCCCATATTACTTCGGTGCTGCGGGAACTGCACTGGCTGCCAGTTCAGTGGCGGATCACCTTTAAAGACGGATTACTCACTTTTAAAGCCCTGCATGTTCTGGGCCCTGATTACCTGAAATAATTCCTGATTCCTTACTGCCCTGTGAGATCGCGCCGCTCAGCCGATGAGGGGTTGCTAGAGATTCCAAGGATGATGATAAAATCTGCTGGGGCCAGGGCTTTTATGTTTGAGGCCCCCTTCCCTTTGGAACTCTCTACCCCGTCGGACTAGGGAGTGTACGACCGTGGGGAGTTTTAGACAGGCTCTTAAATCCTTTTTTTGGGAAAAGGCATATGGTTTTACTGTTCATTAATTTGTTTTTGTGTGTTTTGATAATATTACTTCTGCATTTCTGTCTCTGTATTCTTGTATTTTTATCTTATTTTATTGGAATGCACCTTGACACTTGAAAGGCGCAATATAAAAAAAATATTATTATTAACAAAATATTGCTGTTCCAAGACTTCTCATCAGTGTTAATGGAAAAAAGGAGGAGTTTTTCAGAAGGCAAACAAAAACTGTCTAGGAGTGGGCTTTTATATTATTTTAAGTACCCTGCTATATTGAATGTGGTGGACTCTTATGGTAAAGTGCAAATATTTTCATCTGTTACAGAAGCTATGTCTTTTGCCACTGATTGAGAACAACAGCTTAGGAGAAACCAAAGGGTTAAAACCAACGATCTTCATCTTTCAAAAAGGTAGCATACTGAGTCCACCATGCGATCTATACAAGAACACTCCATAGCATGAAAATATGTGGGTTCCAGCCTCACAACCTACTACAGCCAAAGTCAGATACAAAGACAATTGTCCCGCTAAACAAATAAATCAGCCTGTCACTAACCAGGATCCAGGAGTTTCTGCCCCACGCACACATCCGTCTATATCTCAAGAAAGTCTAAAAGGGAAAAGCTTCAAGTATACCTCGGCAACTGAAAGGAGAACCAGAATGCCACACAAACCGAGCCATCTTCCTCGTCTTCGTTCCAAAACTCAGCGAATAAGAAGTAGGTCTCGAAGCACAGAAAGTGTCCATTCAATTAACTCAGTTTCTGTGACCCTGCCACTGGAGGAATCTGATACACAGCCTGAACTTAACACATGCACGCTGATGGCCATAAGCTGAAAGGATGTAAACTTTGACATATGACCTCCATCGATACCCTGTATTGGTTGGCTAAGTGGAAATACCTCCTTCTGGCACTTCTGGTTTTCGCTGTCTGCCCATGCCCTGCAGTGAACCTTTCTTTACCCCATGGACTAAATGACTTGGTTATAAGGAGCTAAGGGAGAACCTAATTTAATGTGTATGGGGGACATAAAGGAAATAAACAACCAGACAATGGCAAACTAAGACGCCAAAATCCATAGCAAATACATGGAAGACATAACTCTATTTCTGACAATGGATATCAATTGTTGCAGATTATAAAGCCCTATTTAAGTCATTGCATTTGGGCCTCTTTTTTGCCATTCTTATCTGTTAAAAGGTATGTTATAGAACAAATGTTTTGTGAATATGTTAATTGCATTAAGAATATTCCGGTCAAGGGTTCAAATCTTGCTAGCCCCCAGTCACAGTTGCACATATAAGTGACAGGAAAGAGTTATGCACTGGTGTTCCTCCTCTCCCCATTTCTGGAATGGTTATTAACCTTCAGTACTTTCTGGGGAGGAGACTTAAAAAATGTGGAAGTAACTGACAAATATAAGCCTAATGATATAAGTGTTTTATAATAAGGGAAGGAAACAGTGGGGGAAAAAAGGCAAAACGGAGGAGTACCAGGAAAACGCATACTGTAACAAATCTTTACCCTCATCTTCTTCCATTCTACCCTATGCTAATAAACGGAGGCAGGTTGATGGAACCAAGGAGTTATTGTGGATTGGAGGGTCTCACAGGTAAGCTGGCGAAGCATATCATGTGTACGAGGCGCAGGCATGCTGCAAAGAGACCCATTACACAATGTTGCTGTAAAACTTGTACATACTGCACAGACAGACTTATTTATTTAAGTGTATCCAACTTAAAATGAAATTATCACTTAACAATGAACTTAAATGGTCTAGTTTTGAGGTCCTGGAAGACTCTAGTTAAACTTCGGGCCTAAATTACTAATTGAATGGTAAGCACTAATATGAAAGCTCCTCAGATCTTTCGCGTCATCTTTTGTCTATCAGATCGTACTATTTCAGCTATAGCCCCCCCTTTCTTTTCTTTTTGTTTCTCTCTCTCTCTCTCTCTGTTGTACATACCTACTGTCTTAATACTACACCTTCCTGGATGTTCTGCTAATGGTTTTTGAGTACCTGAAGTATTGGCCGATCAGTGAAATGTTGCTATAATAACAATATGCTTATAGCTGTCAAAGCTGGGAGGAGGGTCCTTTTCCATTTGGTAGTTACACCGCAAACCCAGTACCTCGGATCTAGGTCCAGTGCACATAGGGCAGCAGAAGTAGAATTGCAACCTACTTACATTTTTGAGTGTTGATTTAAAAAGCATGTTTTTTTAATTGAATGCTTGGATTTCTCTTTTTGTGTTCTTGATATTTTGCTTAATATTTGTAACAAATTGTCACAGAGGAAATGTTTTATAGTACATAAATTAAATTATTTAAGATATTTTAGGAAGAGCATTTTTTGTCTCATTCTTATGCAAACTAGTTTTACAGCTACATAGTTATAGTATCATAGATAGGGTTAGACAACAACATGTCATTATCTGTCCTCTTATATATGTTTTCTGGTTTATTGAAACAAAGAATATAGAATATTTGGTTGATTGATCATTAGTAAAATGTCATTCTACATGGTGGTATCTTGGAATGTGAATGGTTTAGGATCTCCAGTTAAAAGGAAAAAAGTCCTAGGTTACCTGAACAAAAAAGGCAGATATAGCTTTCATTCAGGAGACACACTTAACAGAAGGGGAACCCTTAAACAACAAAGGACATGGGTGGGCCAAGCTGAGAGCACATGCTTCTCATCTAAAAAATGTGGTACAGCCATTTTAATCAGAAAAGGAATTCATTTTAACAAACGCACACATTTTTCTGATCCAGAGGGGCGGTACCAGATTCTAACTGGTTTATTAGATGGTCACAAAATAGCACTGCGCAATGTGTATGCACCCAACTCAGGGCGGATGCAATTTTTTAATTCATTAGCAGTGACCTTTGGCACGTTTACTATGAAATCATTGTGGGAGGGGACTTTAATGAATTGTTAGACCCAGTTCTAGATAGATCTTCCACTAAAAAGGTACAGATAAATACGAACTTGAGGAATCCTTCAAAAAAACTGTTAAGTGACTTAAGTCTAACGAATGCATGGAGGATAGTACACTCAACAAGCAGAGACTATACATTCCTCTCACATCGACATTTAGCATACGGTAGAATAGATTACCTCTTGCTATCAAATGCATTAGTCACAAACATTTTGGATGTTACAATTGATAACATTGTAATCTCTGACCATGCCATGGTAAGTTTAAACTTGATGCTAGGAGATGCAAGGGAGAAGTCAAACAGATGGAGACTCAATACAAACTTATTAAAAGAAAAGGAATTTTTGACATGGGTCACAAAAGATACAAAGGAATTCTTTGAAATTAATAATAATGGGGAAACATCTCATGTCTCTGTTTGGGAAGCATATAAAGCTTATATTAGAGGGAGAATAATAAGTTATTCGTCTACAAAAAAGAGGGAGAGGGACAAGGAATTGCGGGAAAAAAAAATAGTTGACAAAACTAACATATATCAAAAAGACATATGACACCTACTGGTGATAGTCTACATAAGATATCAGTTCTTAAAGGAGAGATTAATAATATACTGTCCCAAAAAGCAGAGTATGCACTCTTCAGGACAAAACAAAGGTATTGGGGAAGCTGGGGAAAGGCAGCTCGACTCTTAGCCTTGTGGTTAAAGAAAGTCCAGCAGCAAAATGTAATTACGGGTATACAGAATGAATCTAGGATGATCCTTACAAAAAACAAAGAAATGAATTAAGAATTTCATAACTCCTTCCAGAAATTATACTCAAACAAAGGAGTCTTATTGTCCAACAAACGTAATGATTTTTTTTTAAATCAAACTACCCTCATTACAACAGAAAGAAAAAGAAGTATTAGGTAAAAACACCTCCCTTGAGGAAATACAGCTAGCTATACAAGATCTTTCAACAGGGAAAACATGAGGGCCTGATGGGTTTCCAAGGGAATACTACAACAAACTTGCCCCTTCATTACTTGCACAATTACAGGTAGCATTGTAAGAAGCTTCGGATAATAAATCCCTTCCACCCACCATGCGACAGGCTTGCCTTACTCTGATCCCTAAAAAAAGGCAAAGATAGCTTGGATTGTGCCAATGATAGCCACTCTCATTAAAGAATACTGATTATAAAATACTTGCCAAAGTGTTGGCTATAAGGGTTCAGGATATCATAGCTAGGTTAGTAGGTCAGGAGCAGGTGGGGTTCATCAGGAATAGATCGGGGTAGATGGGATCCGCAGATTGCTAAATTTAATCTGGTCAGCCAACAAAAAAAGTGAATCTTATGTTACTCTGTCATTTGACATACTTATGGCCTTTGATTCGGTTAACTAGTCTTTTATATCAAGGGCCCTATCTGAATCTGGCTATGGGAAGGATTTTCAGACTGGGTAACAATGTTATATGACAAGCCATGGACTCGAATTTTAACTAATGGCATGTTGTCCCCTCAAATCAATCTAACTTGTGGAACTAGACAAGGGTGCCCACTCTCTCATCTTTTATCCTTGCCTTTGAACCCCTCATATGTACAATCAATAGTCACCCAGGGATTTGGGGTATAAAGTTTGGGAAAAAAAGAACACAAATCTTTCACATTTGTGGATGACTTGCTATTAACAGTAAGCAACCCGGTGCACTCATGTCAAAGCCTGAAAGCAATACCAACAGCTTTTGAAGGAGTATCGGGACTTAAAGTAAACTGGGGCAAAACACAACTACTACATAATGGTCTTTCAATACCAACTATGAATCATCTGGTCGACATTCTTGATAAATCCTGGTTTAAATCTAACATTACATATCTAGGCTTGCAAATTATCACTAATTTAAAGATAGATCCAGAAACAAATGATTTGATACCTTTTATTGGACCAACATAGATGTTACAGAAAAGAACAAAGTGCTCTAGCTTTCGAACCTACCTGGTCCTTCTTCAGAAGCTTTATGGCAGTTATTTTGAGTACAGGAAGCAGCTTCTAGCCTTAACCCACTACATATCCTTTTCAGGACACCTAGGGGTCAGCCATACAAAAAGGTGGCTGGCTAATAACTTTCACTGGTGGCCCAGAATTTTTAAAGATGTGGCAAACTTCTGCCAGACTTGTCTGCAGTGCCAGAGGGTGGGAAAGGTTAGGGACAAGATGAAGCAGCTTTGACTCCCCTACCTGTTCTTGAAAAGCCATTTCAGCGAGTTGCCGTGGACATTGTCTGGCCCCTTAGCACCCCAAGTCACACTGGTAGGCTGTACATTTTGGTGATCATAGATTATGACACAAGATTCCCAGAAGCAGTGCCCTTGTCCTCCGTGAAGGCTGACAAAGTGGCTGATGAACTGCTGGGGATATTTAGCCAGGTGGGTTTTCCCCAGGAGATTCTGTCGGACCAGGGCACCAACTTCATGTCTGATCTGATGGTTTGTCTCTGGAAGAAGTGTGGGGTAAGGCAGCTCAGGGCCTTGCCATACCACCCTGAGTAACAGTCTGGCTGGGTGATTGAATGGGTCCGCTTAAGACAATGTTGAGGGCATTTTCTGACCAGCATGCAAGAGAGTGGGGCAAGTACTTACTCCATCTCATATTCGCATATAGAGAAGTCCCCAAGGAGTCCACAGGGTTCTCACCATTCAAACTCCTGTTTGGCCATATGGTATGAGGCCCCCTTATTTGGTAAGGGATGAATGGGAGGGTGAGCTTGCCCCCCAAGGTGTGTCTGTTGTGGAGTATGTCCTGAATTTGAGGTCATGCCTCAAGGAGCTCATGGGGTTTGACCAAAAGCACCTAGCCACTGCATAACAGAGGCAAAAGGCATGGTACGACCATAGGGCCAGTGCCTGTGAATATGAAGTCAGGCAAAGGGTGATGGCATTCATCTCTGTCCAGCAGACTAACTTACAGGTGGCTTGGGAAGGGCCTTACTCGGTGGTCAGGAAGGTGAGTGATGTTAATTACATTGTGTAGCTACCCAACAGGAGGTACAAACAGTGTGCCACGTAAACCTAATGAAACCCTACCATGATAGGGAGGAGATGGTCCTGGCAGTGTGCAGCTATCTGGAGAAGGGGGCAGAAGCAGACCCGCTGGTGGATCTCCTAGGAGAGGTGAAGGGAGAATCCTCAGTGGAGGTTGTTACCCTCTTGGAATGACTGACACCAGCCTAAGCTGCTGAAATGAGTGGGGTGCTGCGTACATTTGGTGAAATGTTCACAGGGAGGCTAGGGTATACCACGCTAGTGGAGCACCACCCGGATACAGGGTCCCAAGCCCTGCTGAGACTGCCACCCTACAGAGTCCTAGAATGTGTAAGACATGCCATGGAGGGGGACAGCAAAAAGATGCTGGCTCTCCAGGTGATCCAGGAATCCAGTAGTCCTTGGGCCTCCCCACTGGTACTGGTTCCTAAAAAGGACAGGACCATGAGGTTCTGCATCGACTATCGCAAGCTCAATAGCTGCACAGAGTTGGACACATACCCCCGTGCCCAGGACAGGTGAGCTCTTAGAGAGGTTGTGGGACCCTGTTACCTGTTCACCAAAGACCTGACAAAGGGCTAATAGTACGTACCCCTTACCCCCAAAGCCAGAGAAAGGTTGGCTTTTGTCACCCCGTTTGGATAATTTGTGTTCAGGGTAATGCCATTCAGGATGAAGAATGCACAAGCCACCTTTCAGCAGCTCATGAACTGCATTCTGCAGGGGACAAGAGACTTCACTCTGGCATACATGGATGGCATCCTTATCTACAGCCAGACCTGGGAGGATCACATCAGGTATGTGACTGAGGCATTCAGCTGATGACAGGCTGCTGGAATGACAGTCAAGGCAAAGAAATGCCAGACAGGAATATTAGAAGTGTCATACCTTGGGCAAATGGTGGGGAGTGAGTACATCTGACCTGAGCCAGTGAAAATTGAGGCCATCCAGGGATGGGCCACATCCATGACCAAGAAAAAAGTATGGGCCTTCCTAGGGAAGGCAGGATACTACTGTACGTTTGTGCCGAATTTCAGCAGTATGGCCAAATCTCTAGTCGACCTCACCAGAAGGAAAACGTTGGAGAAGGTTCAGTGAATGGAAACATGTGATACTGCGTTCCGTCAGGTAAAGGCGGCAATGTGTTGGGCACCGTGCTTGCCAGTCCAGACTATTCCCTTAGGTTACCGGTGCATGTAGATGCATCTGATCAGGGGTTAGGAGTGGTTCTAAGTCAGGTTACACACTTGGGAGAGGAGCACTCAGTCATGAACCTGAGCAGGAAGCTGCTACCAAGAGAAGAGGCGTACGCCACAATAGAGGAGGAGTGTCTAGGGATTGTCTAGGCTTTGCAGAAGCTGCAACCATAACTGTATGGAAGGGAGTTCACCATGGTTACTGATCATAACTCCCTTATATGGTTGCATAGGACCAGTGGCCAGATTTCAAAATTACTAAGATACAGCCTGGTGCTGCAGTCCTATAAAATGGACATTAGGCACTGCAGCAGGTCACAGCATGACAACGCAGATGGGCTATCCAGACAATAGCTAGTGCCCTTGCTTATTTCCTTAAGTAGGAGAGACACTAGGAAGAATTAAGATGGGGTTCTCTCAAAGAGTGAACTGAGGGCATAGCAGGTAGGGCCAGCCAGCTCCCTGAGAGACACATACACACACACAAAACCACTCAGTGTTCCTAAAAAGATTTATTTTTCCTTTCTTGGGGTGGGGGAGATGAAACAATTTGCTATGTATACATGTACTCTATTCTTTTTTTTTTTTTTTGTAATTCTTTCTCCAAGTGTGACAGTTTGAATTTAATAGATGCCGGGAAAAGTCAAGCTTTCTCATCAGTGTTTCTGAAAAAGAAAAAAAAGAAACATACCAACTGGCTGTCCAGTCTCATGACAGGACCTCTGGACAATTTATTGTTGGGCTCAGCAAAGTTCTTTTGATGTCAGGAAGCTTCTAGCTAACCCAAACATTCCTGTTGTGGTTCATGTCTCTGGACAGAATACAGATGTATTTATCCAAACAGGCTGGATTAAACCGGTTCTCCCAACCCAGCTCTAGACAAAGGATTTTGAATCACTGACATCTGAGTGTCATACTGGATGACATGTCATGGTGGGGGCAACTGGATTGCTGGCAGGGCCTGAAACAGTCAAGCTTGGGACAGTTGCCATCTATGGGTTAAGTCTGTCCTGATTCAAAGTGTCTTGAGGTAAGCCAATCTACCTTGTAGACACAGGCATATAAATAGTTTTTTTCTAGGTGAAACCTGCTGTGTGCAAACATTTTCTTTTCCATTTCTGTAAAACTATTTTCTGTTCCCTATAGTATATGTTTAGTATCCTGTATTATGTGTAAAGTAAGTAGGAAAAAAGTATTGCTTTTGTGTGCTTCATGTTTCTGTGACTGAATCCTTTGTGGTACAGCTAACTATAACTGACAAAACTGTATTTCCACCTCTAAAGAGAAGGTTACCGTTACATAATCTATTTTTAAAGTAAGGTGTTCTCAGCTGTGATAGAAAGGGGTGGGACATATGTCCTTGAGCATGGAGCACTGTACTATGTAAGCAGTGCCTCTGAAGGGATTCAGACCTAGAGATACCAAAGAGTGTCCAAGCTGAGTGATGGCAGCTACTGAAGTATTGAGAAAGCTGGTAACAGGGATTGGCTGCTGCTATCAGGGGTCAGAGGTGCACTGCCACACTCCCCCTGTGACGTGGGACCAAAAAGACTAAATTAGCCAACTTGAACTTAACTTTTAAACCAGCTGGAGACCTGGTACTGCCTGGCCTGGGTCTCCAGTGATCTGTTTGGGAGATTTTTCTTCTGCCGTGCTGCCACGGAGAAAAGGCACCAACTTTGAATCTCTGACCAGCAGCTACGTAACTGCTGAGGGTGTTCCCTAGTAGTTAAATTCTCCTTCTCTCCACTGTTGTCTGGTATCAGCTGCTGCTATCAGGGGTCACAGGTGCACTGGCGCCTGTGATGTGGGACCAAAAAGACTAAAATAACCAACTTGAACTTATTTTTTCACCAGTCGGAGACCTGGTACTGCCTACCCTGGGTCTCCAGTGAGCTGTTTGGGGGAATTTTTCGCTCACCCCCCAACCCCCCCCCCACCTTTAATTAAATATACGAATTCTGTTTGAGGGTTCCACCTAGTGGAAAATCCTGTCCATTTTTGCTTAATTGGAGAGATCAGCATCAACAAACTGCAATATGCTTTTCTTCTCCTTCCAACTGGTTTCTGCGGTTGGAGAAACAGTGTAGATATTAGGTCCTGTGTTACCTGCATTCTAGATAGGATCCTGGACTCTTTTGTATTGTTCTATATAACTTAATACTTAGCCTAGTCTGACAGGGTGTTGTATCATGTTCTCCCCTGGACCTGACTATTCTGGTTCTAAATGCAATGCTTCTGCCAGGTATTATACAGCATGTGCCTTAATCACTATAATGGTTTTGTTTCTCACCCTGGCCTCTCTTCCCCTACTTGTTGTTCATGTGGGGCAGCAGTCAGGTTACTCTTCAGCTGATTATACCTTTTCTAATCATATTGCTGCCAAACAACTGTGTTTTTGTCCCATGTGGTGTTTGAGACTCAAGTCTGTCCCCTTTATTACCTGTCTGACCAAAAGGTACCCTTGTCTCCCAAAAATGTCAAGGAAACCTCTAGCTCAGTTTTGTCTTGTCATGCTCTTGTACCTGCTTATTATTCTGGCGGGTGATATTGGCTTAATCCAGGGCCCACTACATCCCAGTTCACTGGATTACCTTCCTGGTTCTCCACAAAGGGCCTGAAATTTGCCCACCTAAATGTCTGCAGTCTTCTGCATAATCAAGCAGAGCTTACTGCCTGGGTGACTCACTATAACCTGGACAACCTTGGTATGACAGAAACCTGACTAAAACCTAACATTCCAGATACTGTATGTGGTCTACCAGGTTTTAATCTTGTTAGGCTTGACCGGCCTGGAAACAAGCGAGGCCGTGTGTTACTGCTATATTATGAAATGCACTTAAATGCATCTCTCATATCCCACACGCTCCCCCCCCTCCCAGACTGTGAATTCTTACATGCATTATTTCTGCTGGTAAATACAAAAAAAGATCCATCTTGTCTGTGTATATAACCCTCCCAAAGGTGGTGTAAAAAAGTTATTCTATCTTCTTAACCACCCCTTCTTGATCAATGTTCAATAATCTTTTTCCTTGTTGCTCTACTGGTACACAACATTTCATAAGGACCTAAATATCAGAGGTGTCTTTCAGAGGATAGGAAAATTATGGCACATTTTTAATATCTGACAAGTATTTCACTCACTGGTGTCTGATCTCTTAAAAGATCCAGACATGGAATCGCTACAACTGAATTTCTGTTTTATCTACTTTATATTATTGCTTTAATCTGTGAGAGGTACTATCATTTATTGTAGTTTTTACATTATACTACCACTATCATTTTAGACTGATTCTTTTAGATAGCATTTTCTTTGTAGAACAACGCAACACTGTGATTTTTTTATTTTGCCCAGGGGTTTTATATTTGTTTCAGGCAAGCCTTAATGTTCGACACTGACTGGCACATTATATGATTCCAATTAAAAAAAAAAAGGTAGGCAGACTTAAAGACCGGAATGAACAGATTCACAACCTACTGCATACAGCAGTCAATGGTAACTATTTTGACTATTTAAAAGGAATTCTGGTGAATAATGCTGGGAAAAATAAACAAGGAGTTCTGTCTTCAAACCATAATTTAGACGACAAAGGCAACTGGAATGAAATCTGTAAAACCAGACCATGCACACCTATATATTTCTACCCTGTTGCCATGGATGTTACAGTTACCATCCCTGCCTTGTGTGCTTACACAAGGTTGAGGAGCTTGGGTCAATATTCATTTCTAAGGTTTGAATGTTTTGCGTGGTGCCTCCACTCCCCCCTCAGTCTTCTGACCAGACTACCACCTGCGGTCACCAAGGTGACAACACTGTGGTGGAGAACAGAAACTTCTGCTTGCTGTTCCTCCTCCGGACAGCCCTGACGAAAGAATCTCAGTCCTGATCTAGGGTTGCCGACGTTACAGCGAGGACTGTTGCGCTGAGAGGCTGGCTCGCTAAAGGGCTTCCACTGCAGTGTGTTCCAGGGTCCTGAATGGGCACGGCAGATTCTTCAATTTATAAATAATTAGCTGAGGGTAACCTGAGAACAGGTCATCACTTACTGTACAGAGAAGCTCCGAAATGTGCTAGTGTAGTACAACTGTAGATGTCTTGAAAGCCCACATTAAAAGTTTAAAGAACCCTGAAAATTTGTACCTTTAATAAAAAGGGGAGTATACACTTCGAGGCAGAAGGGACTGGATTTATGATGGTGAAAGAAGAGGTATTTCTATTACTAGGTAAATGGTGTGGGGTGAGAATAAGGACTGCCAACATCTGCTGTATACCAGGACATAACTAAATGAGCCTTGGCTCAATTAATATGTCCCTGGACAAAGAGTAAGACAAGGCAATTTTATTTTTAAAAGCTCCCTATCCCAAGGGCCTAGGGCACTGTAGACATTAAAAACTAGGGAACTGATACAGGATAAACACTGTAATAAGTAAAATAAATACAAATAAATAAAATAAATACAACAAATAATAATCAAAGTAAACAGTACCAAAATCCTGGGCAAACAAAATGTCAGCCCCTTCTTAAATGCCTCCCTCCAGGGGAACTCCTAAGGTTTAAAGTGCATTCTTTTTTTTTTAACCTTGTATTCATCCACCTGGTCTGCCTCTTCCCTCCACTCTCTCGGACATCCTCAATAGACCCTTCAAACCTCGCCGTGGTCTGCCCCAGAGTACCTTGTCCACACACTCCCTTGAAGACCCCCGGTATACCCCCCGGGTAGGGGTGGAGAGGAACCCCTGTGCTTAACTCTCCAAACCAGCATGCTATGTGTGTGTGGATCCGACACAGCGGAGTCTGCCTTGATGAGCGTTCGGAGAAGTCCTTAGGGAGGTGTCGTTGCCTAGGAGGGACAAGGTATTTTCCGGTTTCTTTCCCCCTGATGTCGGTATGCAATGAGGGGCTATGAGCTGGAAGGCACGCTGAGACGTACCTCCTGTTCCGCGCCTCTGCCGACATTCACCCAATCCACTTGCTGCTTCTCCATCAACCGTGCTATCCACCCGGGCTCCCCTAGGTGGTAGCATTGCAGTGGGAGCCTGCAGTTACCCCCCAACCCTGGCTGACCCCCGGCGACCCATGCTGGTTCCTGAACCCAGGTCGCCAGCGTGGTGTGGTGTGGCGTCCAGCACCTCAACTCTCAGCGCCACCGAGCCATAAAGTGCATTCTAAACAGCCGGGGGCAACCACAAAAATAGCTCCATCACCTGAGTGCCTCAATCAGGATCTCAGGGCAGCCAATAGCAAATAGCGACCAGGAGTATACATTACCAATAGATCATGTAAACAACTAGGACTCGAATCATGCAGGGCTTTATTTAACAACCAGATCTCATGGGTTGTTGCCACCTAATCGGAAGCCTGTGCAACCACTGTAGTTCAAGCGTTGTATGCTATGAAAACAATGTCCTGGTTATCAGTCATGCCACAGCATTTTGCACTACCTGTAGGCAATGCAACAACCCTCTGGATAGCCGTAGGCAAAGAGCATTACAGTAATCGAGTTTGGTCACAAACGCATGAACTAGAATAGCCAGGTCCTCTTGTACCACATAGTGCTTAATCAGGATGTATTCCAGAGATGAAGAAATCCATTGCAGATCACAGTCAACACATGATGCTTGAGTGTCACTCAAGAGTCCACAATGACTCACAAAACCTCTCAGTTTTCTCCCTGAGTACAGCATACAATGCTACACCATTTAGGAAAGAAACCCCTAAGGCGGAACAATGGTCTGCTGACCCCTGAGAACCTGGTTCTACTGGCAACAGCTCTGTTTTGATAGGGCTGTGTTTCCACCAGCTGGAGGCCATCCAGTCGAAGATTTCTTTAAGACATTGCTCCAGAACAGAAACTGCACCTTGCCCGTCAGCTGTGCTGTAAGACAAGTACAGCGCAGTATCATCAGTGTAGCAGTGAGAAGTCACACCATACCATCTAATGACCCACACCAGCGGCAACATGCACACTGCAGAAAGCACAGGGGACAGAACTTACCCCCAAGGAACCCTGCAGTTAACATCAGCAGATTGTGATGAAAAAGATCCTATCACAACCCGCTGTGTTTTGTCAGACAGGTATCACTTAAACCATTTCAAGGCAATTTCAGGAAGTCCTCCATATTACTCAAGGCGCTCCATCAAAACCCCATAATCCACGGCATCAAATGCTGATGCAAGATCAAGAAGAAGAACATTAGAATGCTCCCTCCTATCTCTCGCAAGAAGATCATTGAGCACCTTGACAAGTGCAGCCTCTACTGTGGCAAGACCCAACTAGAAGGGCTCAAAAATGTCATACATTTTGAGGTGGGTTTTACACAGCACTGCCACCATGTTCTTCATAACTTTACTCAAAAGGTTGAGACAGACCCTCTAACTGGTCAGCACGTCTGTGTACAAAGACGGCTTTTTGAGCAGGGGTTTCACCACTGTCTTTTTTAAGGGCTGCAGGCAAATCCCCCTCCTCAAGGAAACCCTACACAATGCTGGCAAAAAAAGTGCTCAAAACAGTCTAGCAAAAGTCACATTGGTCCCAGGTCTGATTCAGAGTGAGTAGGGTACAGCCCAGAAACCACCTCAAGCACAAACTCCTAAGTAACTGGCTTTAACCTCACTTCAAAGCCAATAACTAAATAAAACCACTGAGATCTGGTGTCCAGACATTACAATTACAATAACAGGAGAGAAGCAACTCAGTGACATTAAACTAAACTGGTGAGGGACAGGTTTCACATCCCCGGTAAAGCAGCAAGTATGAACCAAAAGGAAAAAGGAAGAGATGCTGCGTATCACAAATACTGGCAGAAATGCTGTCCAAATGACAAATAGTGCCATTTTATAACCCAAATGACAAGAGCAGATTGCTTTTGACTAACTTTAGTGTTTGCTTATGGCTTCACTGGCCCTTGTCTCTCCCCTTTGTCCCTTCAGCACTTCTAGGGCCCTCCTGCCCCAGCTCAGTGCCCTAAGATCCAAAATTCTGGGGTGTTTGCCTTCTTCCCCCCCTTTAGTCCTCTGGGGGATGTTCTCCCATCTTTTTAACCCTTACATGTCCTCAGTACTTACACGAGATAAGTTCTCTTTTCTGTGATAATTGCCTGTTTCACATCTTTGTACTCTATGTAATTCTTGTTCACTGGTCTGCCCACTGCATGCGATGTGATAATCCTGTAATCCCACTGATTTTTGTTGTGTTGTATGTTGACTGTAACTTCTCATGTTATGATATGATGTGCTGATCTTGTCTGTAACCCTCCCAGGTCATGCCTGAAAATGGACGATGTTTGTTGTCTAGTGCACTTACCCGGTAAACAAAAACTAACTAAATAAATAAATAAAACCTTGAAGCAAAACTACTGAGAAGTAAAGGACTGTACTTCTAGAGTGCAGAAAATGGGGCCAGTACACAAATTTTGTACTGGCTGCTTTATTTATCTGTATCTGTGCTAACAAAGTATTAGCACTTCCCCTGCTTCTGCTCTTTACATAAATCCATTCTGAACCTATGACACAAAACATACATAGAACATTATTGTAAATATAACATTTTAGCATTTAAAAAAATACACCTCAACTCGATCATGCTGAGTGAGTATAGCAAAGGATGTTATGCATAAAATGGTGATACCACTCTGCTGAATTAGGCAGTCTTCTGTACAGTGTGTTCCAGCTTCCTAACTGGCCGGAATTCTTTAATTTATCATTCACATTTACAGCTGTCTCAGGCTCAGTTATAAACCTTAATTAGTTCTTTTTTTATTTAACAGTTTACCAGTGAGGATCCCCTAACATGCAATGATAAAAGCTATAAAATATAAATGTGAGAGTTGGAACTAAATGGTAAAGTTGTACTTTGCCTTGCCATAAATACTATATACTGATCAGGAAATAGCCACTGGATTAAAAAGAAACACAACAGAAAAGATATCCATGCCCTTCTAATGTAAGACATTCATTTTCTTCTACTGCCTAGAGCTACCCACCCTCAGTTCCTAAATGTAAAATATGTTTGGAGGCAAGGCAGTTGCCATCAATATGTTTTAATTAATCTTTTCTTGCATTTTTTTCTCCTGAAATTCCATGTTTCCCAACTGCAATTATGGTGCTGCTGGCTGCACCCTTCCTCCAGGATGGGGAGGACAAGCATCTGCTTTTACACCCATCAGCATGCCACTCCTCGGGTGGCCAGCAGGGGGGGAAGGGGTGGTGGTGGTGCCCTCTCTCCTTGGCAGCAGAAGGCTTCACCTCCAGAAGCACCTACCCCCCACCCCACCCTCTACAGGCTCCATTGTGGGATACTGGGTATCTCATGTGAACCCTGCTCTTCTGCACTGCTGTTGTGCCATTAAACCAACCCACTGTTACATATTTTATTGTATGTTTAGAGTTTCCAGTGGGCAAGGAAGCAAATGTGGCCACCATCAGGTATAGTATTATTATTATGGGTTATGTCTGATATAAAGGATAACATCTGACACTAGAATTTATACATTGTGGGCAGGATTCCACATTACCTGAAAATTATGAGGTGGGGGTTCTGGTGATTGGGTCAAATATATGTTATTCCTTGAGGCTCCTATATGCACTATAATTGTGACTAAGTGGGTTTTATGTAAAGCACAGAATACCGATACTATATCAAAATGACAGTAGAGCAATAAAGGATGCTGCTAAAAGACATTTTAGATGATTTTATAAAACCAAATCAGGGTGAGCTCCAAAAATTTAGGGTGGTGGTAAAAAAATAATGGGTGGTGGCCCACCATGCTACAATAATGAATAGGGAACACAGGTGGCGAGAGTCAAATCTCCTTACAGGTAAATGACTTAGTTTAGCCACTGACAAATTCTAGGAGATAAATAATTTTATCTCAATGTTCAGTGCCCCATCAGCATTTATCTCCACTTTAGGATGGTCATAAAGGAACCCTAAACCAATGGGACAGCAGCTTGCACAATGCCTCATTACATCACAGTGGCCTCTGCTGCACCCAGAGCAGTGAAACCTAACAGAAACAGTTAAATCTTCAAAAAAAATGTTTTTAAAAGTTTTGCAATTTAAACTACACTGCATAAATTGGACAAACGATGGCCTGGCATATGCAACTTATTACTTGAGGGGGCAGGACATACATACTTGCAACCGTATGACTGATATGCACAAAATTTTTCATGCACCATCAGGTACCATAGATCTCTTGATGAGACAAGTTTCTTTCAGGTCGGATGTGCGGTTGTGAAGATGCATAGTGTCAAAAAATGTGAAAATTACCATTTAGGCGCAAATCCTTTGCCGTGCCGCATCTCCAAAATGGTTTGGGGGTCTGGTCTGAAATTGTTAGGGTACATGGGATCTGGGTTGCAGATGTTCCTTTTGAAGGTTTGGTGAAAAATATTAATCAGTTCAAAAGTTATTAAACTTTTAAGTTTCCCATTATAGCCCATGGGAAAAATTAGATGTTCCGTGTGAAGGAAGATTTTGCTGCCGTGAATGCACTTTTTGCTGCCTCAGATGGAAAAGGTGGTGCCATACTGCCATCTTATTTTCAGTTAGCAAATGAGAAAAAACACTTTAGTTCAAAAAATGTTGCCCCCTTGGTAAACACCAACAGTTGTGTTCACCTAATCAGGGCCCAAGGAACATTATTCTAGACTTCATTTTTGTAAACAGTGGCTGAAAACATGTGTTTACATAGAAACATAGAAACATAGAAACATAGAAGTTGACGGCAGATAAGGACCGCAAGGCCCATCCAGTCTGCCCATTTCTTTTTCTAGAAAGAAAAAATTATGTGACCGACTGGGAATTGAACCCAGACCCCGGAAAGTCATCTGGTGCTCTAACCACTAAGCTACAGGCTCACATATTGTGTTTTCCACTCAGCCATTGGTAGTGTCACAACTTTACGGCACTATTTTTGCAAAACTGCCACAAATTTTTGCACAACTATCAGCACTGTTGTGTGCAAACTGCCACAGTCTGCGGCACTGCTTCGTGAAAACTGCTGCAAATTTGCACCACTACTTGAATAAAAAAAAAAAAAAAAAACACTGGCCACTGTAAATGGCCAGAATCTTTCCTGGTCCCCTTTTTTTGCCAAAATAAGGCCAGAATTGCACTTCTCAGCCCCCATTTAGGTAAACACCTGGGGAGCCCACCACTAGTGACTTAAAATATTTCTTACAGATGTACCTGTAAAAAAGGAAACAGTCCCCCAATGTCTTTTTTTATTAAAACTTGAAAAAAGGAAACGGCCCCTCTTCATCTCCCCCGTCCCCCTCCCTCTCCTCCCACTGAGCAACCCACAACGTCACCCTCCCCTTGTCCTATACTTACCATCAGAGATCATCGGCTGTCATCTTCTGTGGACCAGAACACGTCTGCACTCTTCAAAGTCGAACCATGAACTGAAGAATCAAGGTAAGTGCTGTATAATGGCTGTCAATGGCGTTTTGAACTTATGGTGATACCTCAGCCTATTTTTGTATTTCTGCACCACATTTTCAACATGGGCTTTTTGGGAACCCCACCTCATGAACACTGTCACTGTCATTTTGTTAATCGGACCCATAAGGTGATTTTGTGGTTACTGCACGAAATCACCTTTCAGGACCGAGTAATGAAATGACAGTGCCAGTGTTCATGAGGTGGGGTCCCAAAAAGCCCATGTTGAAAATCCGGTACAAAAATACTAAAAGCCTGAGTTACACACGGTCATTGAAATTTTTCTACGCAAGCGCGTAACTTTAGCAATTTTTTATATTATCACTCCAAATTTTCAACATAGCCATTTTTTCACATCACCTGAAGGACAGTACACAGCTGCCATTTCTCACATCCTGCCTGAAATCTGTTTCTGCACTTGTGACCAGGAATGGCGCTTTGCCAAAGATTAAGAAATGTTCACCTATGGGGTTTATGAGGTAGGGCGATGAGAAGACTATGTTGAAAATTTTGGGTCAAAATATGGAAAAAAAAAGTTATGATCATCTGTGCAATTTCGGTATGCCTGCTTGTAACTATGGAAATTTTCAAGATTTTGACCCCAGATTTTCAACATAGGCTTTTCATTACCCCACATCATGTATGTCACAGCTGTATTATTTCAAATCCTGGCCAAAATGGGTTTTCACACCTGTGGCGTGGAATGGCATCGCAGTTATGCAGAATTATGTGTTGGCAGTGATTTTGAAACTTTTCTGTACCAGGTACATGTCCTGGGGTAATCAGATGGCTATGGTGATAATTTGCTGACACATCTACGGAGGGATGGGTGCGCAGGGTCCTTCGGATCCTGCGCTCACACAATAACATAAGGAAAATCAGGGAGCACGGGAGATGAAGGTTAATTACAATGTCCCTATGGATAGATGGGAGCACAGGGCCCACAGTGCCCTGCACTCCCATAAACAACTACGGCTATGGTGATTCTTTCACAAAAAGTAAGGAAATTCATTGCAAAAAACTTTGTTAATGCATCAGTTAGGGTTCATATTATAGTGACAAAAGTATAGAAATGTGGTGTCAACCCTAATGCTCACCCCATTCTCCTGTGCTGTACCATCTCAGCTTCGTTACACATGGAATGGGGTGAGCGTTAGGGTCGACGACCCCAAGTCACACCCCGACGCCTACTGGTGTGTACAGGGTGGGGTGTTAGGGTTGGGTACCCTAACACCACATTTCCATACTTTTGTCACTGTAATATGAACCCTAACTGATGCATTAACAGAGTTTTTTGCAATATATCTATATGTATGGATGGATGTATGGAACGGTTTACATTTCTCAGAATGAATGCTGACAATTTCCCAATTGTCCCAAACACTGAATTATGCGATTCTGACCCTGGACATGAACAACAGCCTGCAAACAGTGATACTGAGTATGATCGCTAGGTTGTGTATGAAACAGATAGAACCATCTCCACTGCCACCATGCCAGCCACATGTGCCACACTTAGTTTTCTTTTGTCAATCATCAGTTTGATACTATGTAGCTTTGATGCTCACCATGGGTATCATTTCTGGAAACAGCAGCAGACTCATTCAGAGCAGCTGCGCTTCCTGCACCTACCTCAGCAATGCCCGCCATGGGTATAATTTTTGGAAATAGCAGCAAGCTCACCAAGAGCTGCTGTGCCTTTCATATCTGCCTCAGCAATCCCCACCATGGGTATAATTTTTGGGTACAGCAGCAGGCTTGCTAAGAACAGCTGCACCTCTCGTACCTGCGTCAGCAATGTCCGCCATGGGTGTGATTTTTGGACACAGCAGCAAGCTCGCCAAGAACAGCTGCACCTCTCGTACCTGCCTCAGCAATGCCCCCCATTGGTATAACAGGTACCCACGGGTAGTCTTGAGGGGCTGGTATTTTAGTACCCACCCATCCCTAATCAATAATACATACATTTTTTTTAAACCTTACCGAACATGCCCATTTCCAGGGCAGCTGCATGTGAGATGCTCTTCACAGAATTCTTGTGCAGAGGAAGGGAGTGCTCCAACTGGTCAGGAGCGCTCCCGTGATCTACAATGCTAATTTGCGCTGCTGAGTAATGAAAGAGAAGTTGTTGGGCAACAGGAATGAACGCTATCAAAAGCACATTATGAGGTAACAAAAAGTTTTCAAGCAAAAGAAATCCCTACTTGGGGGCATGCATAATGACTGGGCAGGGTGATTTATTTTTGTGCAGTTTTTCTGCAATGTAAAAGGTTACAGCACAAGGCAGTACTAGGAATAACATTTTGTATTAATGCATTGTCATATGCAAAACATATTTCTTTAGGTTTTAGTCTCTTAGCTGTTTTTCTAACTAAACATTAAAAATGACTTGACAGAAATCTCACTCCATCACTGGTCTGAATGTGCTTCATAAGTAAACTAGGACCGGATTCTCAGTTACTAATGTGGTTGCATAGAAGTCCCAAGGCCATTTTGCATTTCACAGAGTATGCAACCCATTTTGCAAATGCTTCCTAGGTGGCAGTAATTCACTTGCAAACACACAGGAAAAGGTGGGGTGGGGGGGATGTAATTCTCACAGCACTGTGGCCCTTACTGAGACATTTATGAGGATGCATTCATGTATGACACAATGGAGTGAAGGGACACCATGTAAAAGCAATGTGCCCGTTTTGCATCATCCTTAATAGAGTGAGAATCGGGCCCCCCTTTTGGTAATGCCACACTATGAATGACTGCAGTGTGTGCCCTCATCTAGGGGAAAACATGAGAACTCAACCTTAGCTAACAAAGATTTTATAATAAAGGAATATTGTACAACTTTATTTTAGAAAACATTTAAAAGAGCACCTGACACCACAAGGATACTTTGGAAAAACAATCCTGAGATGCATGTCTGCTTAAATTCACACATTCTCTATTTAGGTTCTAGTTTTCATAACTATTCTTATTAAAGAGCTAGTGTACTGCCTGGAATTATTTGTCATAACTATCCTTATTAACAAGACTGCCCCCACTTCACTGGCCTGTCTTCTTGTCACGATATGACATTAAAGTCCTCAGTTTATGGCATATTAATTTTCACAGCAAGAGACTGTGATGCCATAAGTTTATGACTGTGATGTGTAGGTAAGCAGACGGGCAGAAGACATCTGTTGGACTATGACCTTGTTTTCTTGTTTATACACACAATTATAAGCAAACAGGATATTAAATACAGAAAAACATATCAAATATAAGCTGATGTGTCAACATAATGTACACATTATGTTTTTCAAAATTTTCCCACAGATGCCAGGGACTATAACCGAACCCCATTTGTCTTACTTCCAACCAACCTTAAGGAATGACTTTTCATTTTACATACAATACTTAATCTCTAAAGTTCCTTTCAATTAGATTACTAAATTAAAAATGTCATTCGGTTCGTTTTGATATATGACCAGGACAGGCAAACTAAATCTTGCTGAAATATTCTACAAAGTGATCAAGGAAGCAGAGGTGTTTTAATGACAATTTTATTTATTAAAGAGATCTGTACGTTGGCGTTTCATTTATTCAGCACCTCAAGGCTTGTTAACTATGAAGCTATCCCACTACAGGAGGTAATAAATTATTGATACAGCTTCTGTATCGGATCATAAAACAGCATAAATCAGTGTGGGTAGAAAACGTCTTTCTGAATCCATAAACAATCAGCATCTTTGTCAATAACTTCAAGCCTCATCACTGAAATGTCTTCTCAAATGTCAGAATTTGCTACACAGCTGTGGATGACACATTCACCAGGTCAAAAACACCCAGTAGCCAAACCAAACATTATCTGTAAATGGCACTAGGAAGGCCAAATTATTGTATTTATTAAGTTACTTGAAAGTACATGTTTGAGGCCAAATAAATTTTTCTGTTTCCTGAAAATGTCAGTGCTATATACTTAATAACATATGCTGCCTTACACAGTGACAAAGTTATTTATACTTGAACATTTTTTGTTCTCCTCATTAAATACTGGTGTTTCATAACCTCGCAAAAATGTTTTTTTTCTTTGTCTCTCTCTTACTCTCTTCTGGAGTGATCTTAAAGAAATCACCCCTGTTGTGTCTTTTTTTATTAATGTTTTGTTTATTAGCTTTCTATAAAAGCTCACAAACCACAATGAAGAAAAAGCCAGAATATTTGGCAAAATACAATAAGAGGAGCTTAATAAGGATCACAGTGGACACTTCCCAATGTGTTGCTCCTGGGGAGGTGTGGAGAATTACAATATTCATTTCATCAAGCAACATTAAACAAGACTGCATACAAACACAGAAATCACATATTATTTTAACACATGGGCCTAGATTTTCAGACGGCCCTGAATGCCGCAAGTCCTGGGTATGCCTAACATATGGTGCAAAGGGCTTGTGGCATTCTCCCGGCTGGAGATAGGGATTTTCAATCCCGTGCGCCAACTGCTCCATGTTAGACCAAGTTTTCTGGTTTAGCTTGCGGCAATCCTGGGTACCTTTTTTACAGGGCTTGTGCCAAATATTTGGCGCAAGCTGCCATGAAGCGGGTAAAGTGTTGCAACTTCGCCTGACCTACAAAAATCGGGTGCAATTGTGACAAAGGTGTTTGGTGCAGCTGCCCTAAGATGCAGGGCTTGATGCATGCTCCGCATTGCCCTTTAAAACTCATTCTATCTTGTGAGGCCATTTTGGGTTGGGTTAAGCAATGGATGGTTCCGATGCCATATGGTGCTACTGGTAAAAATGGGTTAAAAATACAGCCCCGCAATAGCGCCTAGTGAGTCTAGCATGAAAAGCAGAGGCCCGAGAGGACCTTGGAATGCGCCATAAGCCAACACTGAAAAAGGGGTGTACAGCAGAGCCCACTGGAATGCATCCCAATTCTGCAGCAGAGTTACTGCAGAAAACAATGCAATTTCAATGGCAGCTAGTCCCTTCTGTTGTGCTGGAGTAAGAATGAATGCACAGTGCTATTAAAAATGTCTCGTCAATGGATGTTCATATTTTATAAATGTGTACAAAGACTTAAATACTGAGAAATATCTTAAAATGCAAATAAATGAGGGTCTGTGAATATTTCAGTTGCACTGATAGTGTCCCTTTAGGAGTCACAGTCCCTACCACAAGTGCAGGGATGAACCTTTCCCCCTTGAAAAATTACCATATCATAAATATACTATCAACTATGTGTATATTTTTTTTTTTAACAGGTATGCGGTTTCAATTAATAGAAACATCTCTAACGTATTATAGTTAGTCACAGAAAACAAATGCAGTATTCTGCAGTGACATTAGCTCTGAGAGAAAGGAATCTTTAGGCCCATTTACCACTGCCACATTTATACCGCAGCAACCCGAGTTTGGACAGACTGCACCGCTCGCTCCAACAGGGGACCAATCCAACACTAAGCAACAGCCGGCTTGGGGGGGGGGAAGGGGTATGTGGTAGAGCATGCCGCCCCCTTACACAGCCCTTCTCAGTGCGGCCTACATCAGTACTAACAAGGGCTGTGTAGATGTAATTTGATTCGGTGAAGGATGTCAAAGCAGCACGGTGAGCAGACGGCGGAGCGGCAGTGTAAATACGGCTTTTGGTAGCAAGCTAGAATGCTAAAATCAGAAAAGGAGCTCAGACTGCAAAGCTTTCTGACAGAAACTGCCATCTTAATCTCAGAGGCAAAGATGAGATTGTACAATATATGCAAATCCCGTCAGAAGTGTTGTGTCTTTATGCATTATGCCTAGTATTCACTGTACTGTTGCATATACCACACTATAGTGCATCTGTGTTTCTTTACATACAATAGAAGTTTAGCTATGTTTTTCTCCCTATTTTATCCAAGCTTGATGGTTGCCTCCTTGAACTACTTTTTCTTCACCTGTACCATCTTGCTATAACCCCTGCCCCTCTCCTCCTTCACTCACACCTCCTTCTTCCCTGCTTTCTCCTCCTCCCCCACCACACCTTTTGATACCCTCTCAGCTCTTCTTTCTCTCAACCCCTCTGAAGGATAGCCCAAGCTGGCTTGATAAAGGGTGCCAGAAGATGGTAAAAGCTGAGGGGGCTGAGAATCAAAAGGGCACATATTAGGGTACAAAGGGCACTTTTTCTATACTAGTTTTTGCAATTCAGAAATAAAAAGTGGAGTGGCAACAGCAGGAACGAAATAATGCTTGCTTGTTTGAAGATTCTTTAGACATTCATTTTGTAGCTGAAATTCTCGTCAACTCCTGTTTAGAAGTTGCTCTAGGTGCTGCGCGGGAGCCGAAGATGGTGGGAAAATGAACTGAGGATACCAGGGATTGCCCATGTTTATATAGCAAACAGGAAGCTGATGTCATGTGTGGGCAGCCCCTGGTAAAAGACTGCTAGAAGTGCTGCCATGCACCACAGCGACCTCTGGTGACAACCCAAGTGTATTACCTACTGCAAGAGACCACTCCATGGAAGATCTACAGATACAGATGTATAACCTATTTTTCTAGGGGCATGGATATAGTTCACTATCCACATGATGGCAGACTTCAAGCAGTTCTCCAGGAGAAGTGGCAAGATGCACACTCTTATTTGGTGAACAGAGACTGGAGAACTGAGGTCCCAAAAGCAGCATCCCAGTGAGATTCAAGGTTGATGTTGTAGAGGGAAATGAAGGTGTGTGCTGACTTCCAGGTTGCAGCCCTGCAGATTTCCTGGATAGGAATGACCCTGAAAGCAGCCACTGAGGCAGCTGTATGTCTGGTGGAATGAGCCCTGAGCCCTAAGCCCTACAGGAGGCTCTCTATCAGTCAACCTATAGCAGAGGTTGATGCAGGATGTGATCCACCTCCCAGTCATCTACTTTGCTTCCAGTCTGCCAGGCATGGCTTCAATGTATGTTACAAACAGTAGACAACCCTACCCTGAACTCCAGCTGTGCGCTCCTTATAACAAGAAAGCATCCTCTGTAGGGCCAGGGTATGAAGCCTGTAGTTGACCGCTGAAGAGGGATGACTCAAATATACTGGAGGGTTAATTGCCTGATGAAGGTGAAACTCTGATACAACTTTCAGAAGGAACTTCAGGTGGGGGAGAACGACCTTGTCCATGTGGAAGATCAGATATGGAGACTGCACTGAGAGCACCTAGAGCTCACTGCTCTTTCTGGCTAACATGACGGCCCCCAAGAAGGCCATCTTCCACAACAGGTGTGACATCCCACACCTGTGCATAGTCTCAAATGGCTTGCCCATGAGCATAGCCAACACCAGCAGTAGATCACAAGGTGGTGGTGGTGGTTCATGCACCGAACGGGAGAGGTGGTCAAGGCCCTTAAAGTAATTTATGGAAGTTTGCCATAGTAAATGGGAGTAGTAACCTGCAGGAGTTGTGAATCAGTCTCGTATCATTCAAACTGCCAAAAAGTGCTGCTTCCCATGAAAAAAATCATTTTATGTCTGTGCTCTGTTAATTTGCATAACCCTGCCCCTTTTTTCTCAGTGCTGCAACCCCCAACTGTGACATCATGAACGGGACTCCTCTAGTAAACCACCAACTAAACTCCTACAGCACCCAGGACCTAGCCGCTTTTAGAAGTGGGTCCCTAACCAACCAAACTTCCACTTCCAGGTTCATACTACAGTACCTGACAGGAAAAAATGAGAACACCCAGACTTCGCAGATACATGTGTGTTTGGGGGGCAGCCTTTGCAGAAATGCAAATCATGACATTTCACATACCAAAAATTATCTTTAACAGGCCAGTTAGTAATTATTTTCTATAAATGATCAAAACTTAGGCTGTTGTTTTTTCATACTGATATTAATTTCATTAATTTTGAAGCATTTTAATTAGATTATTTATGTATTATGCCACTTTTTAGGGGTAGTAAGAACAATTTTTTTCAAATTTCAGTAACTGATATGCAATGGCCAAGAGGTGCAGTCACACGAAGGGTCACAGTCGTGTGATGCATCATGGTTGCAGTGAGGGGGGCCACAGATTTCTCTTGGGCTAGGGCCCTAGCTTGCCTTAATCTAGCCCTGGTGAGCTGACGCCTTCCAGTAGGCCTCAATGTGGAGAACAGCCTCCAAAAGAACCACAGCCTGGAACTCTAGCCACTCAGGAACCAGGCTGTGAGGTGCAGGGACTGAAGGTCCGGATGCAGGACTGTCCCCTCTTGTCTGGTTAGCAGGTCTGGCCAAAGGCAACCACCATGGAATCATACTGCTGAGGAGATCTGGGTATCGGAACTGCTGTGGCTGGTCTGGAGCTATCAGGATCATCTGTACCTTGTCTTTCTGGACCATGACCACCACCCTGTGGATCAAGGGGAAGGGAGGAAAAGCATACATGAGGCCTGGAGTCCAGGGCCTTGTAAAGGCATCCCTCATCAGTGTCCCTGAATGTGGGGGGCTGGCACAGAACAGCCTCAGTTTTGCATTCTCCCAGGAAGCAAACAGATCCACTAGAGGACTGCCCCACAGGAAGAACAGGTGGTTCACCACCTCCTGATTCTGGGACCACTTGTGTGACATCTATCTCACTAGGCTGAGAGCATCTGCCAGTTAACTGTCCACTCCAGTGACATGAATCGCCAGATCATCTACACCCACGCTGCACACGAGGGACCAAATGCGAAGGACCTTCTGACACATGGGAAGGGAATGTATTCCACCCTGCTTGTTCAGGCAGAACACAGTCATGGTGTTGTCCATCTGCACTTGCACAACTTGACCACAGACTACGGGAACTAATTCCGTCAGAGCTGCCGCACTGAATGGAGCACCAGCAGGTTGAAGTGGTGATAAGACTCCTTGTGTGACCAGAGCCTGTGTGCTTTGCGGTCTCCCAGGTGTGTTCCCCACCCTACCAGAGATGCAGCCATTGTGAACATGATGGTCAGTTCTGGGCAGATGAACAGGATTCCTTCCTCCAGATGTTCCAGGATCAACCACTGCTGGACGGCATTCGACAGTGGCTGGGTCACTGCGACTGGTTGGTCCAAGCAGCCTAAGCAGTGGGATTACTGACGACTCTATTCCCATTGCAGGTGACGCATCTACCAGTGGGCCCAATGGACCATGCACATGCAGAACACCATGTACTCCTGCAGCCAGAGGAAGTCCAGGGCAAGGTGCAAGAACCCAACCTGAAATGATCCAGCAAAGGAGGTAATATCCAGTGCCCGGTCCACAAGGAGGTGGGCTTTGACCTGCAGAGAGTCTAGCTCTGCCCTGATGTAATGATCACCTGCGGGGGCAGGGGTCAGTTTGAACTTGACTGGGTTGACCAACAGACTCAAGTCTCTGCAGGTCTGGAGGGCCAGATCCTCTCTGCAGGTCTGGAGGGCCAGATCCCTGGACCACTCCACAGCTTCCTTTGATGGCCCAGATATGTCAGTCATCCAGGTAGGGATATACCCTGGTGCCTTTTTGCCTCAGGAAGGCTGCCACCACTGCCATGCACTTGGTGAAGACCCTGGGTGCGGACGAGAGGCCAAATGGCATGACCTGGAACTGATTCAGCACCCCTTCTGCGTGGAACCAAAGTATCACCAGTAGGATGGAGGGACAGACTGGGATGTGGAAAAATGTGTCCTGGAGGTCCACTGAGCAGAACCACATGCCCTACTCCAGGGACAGTATGATCTGGTTCAGGGTTATCATCTGGAACTTGCACTTCCTCGCCATTCCTGGCTACACCCTTATCCGTTACGACCACCCTGGCAATAAAAAAGGTGGCAGTGTAGGCATGTACATCAACTCATCGCTTAAGTATACCACCATCTAGCTGCAATTGCCCTCGAACTCTATTGATGTTATTTTAATTAAGCTCTCCCTCCCCAACACTAGCCCCATTTTTACTGCTGGCTCCTGTTGCTCTCCTGCCTCCAATCCCACCCCCCATAGTGGAACACCTGAACATCCTTACATCACTGGTGTCAGAGGGTGAACTATATATCCTGGCTGATTTTAACCAGAACTGGCTCTCAGGTAGTTGCTCCAAGCTGCGCAACCAGGTGTCAGCTTTAAACCTATCACAGCTCATAAAGGAACCAACATGTCACAACTCCACTTCATCAAACCACTCCCTCCTGGACTGGTCCCTTACCTTCCACCCCCACTGGGTAATAGCCTCAGGCCTGCTTCCCGACTCATTAAGCGATCATCACATAAGCTACTCAGTCAGGAAAATACATAGGCCAAAATTACCCCCTCCCAGAACCATCTTGTCTAGATCATTTAAATCCCTGGACCCGGCATCTGTCCTGACCGACCTGGTTAGCATAGATTGGGCATACATCCCACGGGCTACCTCAATCGACTCCGCCTTGGAGTTTTTCAAGTCCAGGTTCACTGTGGTCTGGAACTTCCATGCCCACTCAGACGTGTTCGGGTGAGATGTGCCCACTTGCTATGGATTTCTGTGAGCATCACTGCCCTCCTCAGGGCTAGGGATCAGGCCTGGAAGTCAGCCAAGATCTCAGGGCTCACCAATACATAGTTAAAAGTATCATGCCTTAACTGGCCCAGTGGCGCAGTGGTTGGATTTCTGCTTGTGATGCCAGCGACCTGAGTTCAGGAGCGGACTCGAGTCATCTGAGGGCCGGCCAGGGGAGAAAGGCTTGAATGTCCCATGACTGCTCACCTTCTCCGGGGGGAGACCAAGGCCCGCAGCTTGCCTGACCCACAAGTCCTGTCACCAGGAAGGGGCCGGCCAAGAAGCGTGGTGGACGTCAGCACTTAGTGCCTTGATGTCAATGGGTGAAAAAGGAGGAAAAACCGGTGTCGGCCTCCTAGGTGACGGAGACACAGCAGTGACCCTTATTGCCTGCACCTCTCTGATGTCCCCGGTGGTCTGACACAGCAAATATTCTCGGGCGCGTAGCCCCGCCCCATACCCGCTTGGGGGCAGCTGCCTGGCTGGGGACCACCGGACAAAATCGGGTGGCGGTATGGGAAGAGACTGCCATCTGTGTCTCCTGAATGAGTGGAGACCGACACTGCAGGGGAACATAAACATCAATTTCAAAAAAAAAAAAAAAAGTATCGTGCCTTACACAATGCCCGTATAAGTCAAATCCGCAAGGCAAAAGCCAATTACTTCAAAGACTCCTTTCACACAAATTTAAGTCAGCCAACTAAATTTTGGAAGGTGGTTAATTCACTATTCTCTCCTCCATCACAGCCCCCCACCCTGACACTGAATGCAACTGGCTCCACGCTCACAGACCCTTTCATGGTGGCCTCTCATTTCAACTCCTTTACAGGAAGTACCTCGTCACTTTTACCCAATCTCACCCGTCTTGCAAACCCCTTCCCCTCCCAACCTGCAATCCCCCTCCCCCTAACCAATGGCATCCAGCTCGCCCCTCTTTCACTTTCTGTCCAATTTCCCCGGATGAAGTGTACAAAGCCCTGATCGCCCTTAATCCCGCCAAGGGTAAATGTCCCACTGGCCTGGACTCCAAGCTGCTATACTTGTCGGCTCCAGCCACAGCTGCCCCCCTGGCTTCACTATATAACCTATCGTTCTCTCTTGCTGCTAACCCCACTGAGTGTAAGCAAGCCACTGTCATCTCCTTCCTAAAGGTGGTGAACCCTCTTCTCCTGGGAATTACCGCCCAATCTCCCTCCTTTCTTTGCTGGCCAAAATCCAAGAACACCTTGCCCTTTCTCAACTCTCTGCTTATCTCGATTCCTCTTCTTTTTTCACACCCTACCAGTCTGGCTTTAGAATGTCCCACTCCACCACCACCTCTCTCCTAAGGCTCACTGATTCCATTCTCACTAGTATGAACAGTGGTCACATCACCTCTGCCATATTTGTCGACCTGGCTAAACTTTTGACACTGTATCCCATTCCCTTCTTCTGTCCAAGCTCTCTTCTGCAGGGCTCTCAAGCGTGGCCACCAACTGGTTTCATTCCTACTTGATAGGCAGATCCCAGTCTGTCCGAATTGGTAGCACCACCTCTGCTCCCCTCCCTGTTACCTCTGGTATACTCCAAGGCTCAGTCCTTGGCCTACTACTCTTCTCCATCTTCCTCAATGACCTGCCGTCTGTCTGCCCACACACATCCATTCACATGTATGCAGATGACACAGTACTATACACATCCAGCCCCTCGTCCTCTGATGTGGTGACCAGACTCCAGCAAGACTTCAATGAAGATCAGTGCTGGTTTCACTTAAATCAGCTGTTTCTCAACACCAAAAAAACTGTCTTCATGACCTTTGCCACAAGGCAGAGACTTTCAAGGCTCCCCTCCATGGGACTACTCTTGAGACTTGCACTACATGTAGATATCTTGGGGTCTGGCTTGACTAGCACCTGGACTTCTCTGTGCATATCGATGCCATCCACAAAAAGCTTCACCCCAAGTTGGGTGCTTTGTACCGCAATCGTGGCTGCATCCCTCTGCCGGCTCGCTGAGCGATTTTGCACAAGATGATTCTCCCGAGTTTCGACTACGGTGATGTACTTTACAGTGCCGCCCCAAAGTCCACCCTAACCAGACTGGATCCCTTCTTTCACTCCTTTTGCCATTTTGTCCTTAACTGTCCCCCTTCCACTCACCACTGTGTCCTATACCGGACCCTCAAACTCCCCTCGCTTCAGGACAGGCACCTCACACACTGTGCTAGCATCACGGCTAAATACTGGACACAGTCCCTCCCTCCATATCTCGCTTCAGTACTCTCAGCCTCTACCTCCCCTGGGTATGTGCTCAGAAAGAATGACTAATGTCTCCTGTCCGTCCCACTCATAGCCTCTTCGGCAGGCCAGTCAGCATTCACATATCGCATGCCCAAACTGTGAAATTCCCTTCCCCTGGCTATTCAGCAGACCCCCCCCAGGCAGAACCTCAACTCTCTTTCAAAGCTCACTTCTCCTCCACCTGCACCTGTACCCATGCCAGCTCTAGGTGCTGATAGCCTCTAAGGCCTCCTTGCAATTCATTGCATTTTTCTTGTATCTGTACCACTTTCCATTATCATTTGCCTCATACTATTATTTGAGGACTGCACTTTCCATTGACAACTGCCTCATAAAATTTTTTAAGGACTGCACTTAACCTATGTATGTTTTATGATGTTGATTGTAAATCATGGTCTATTATCCATTATGCATGTTCTCCTTTCCCTCTGCCCCCAGGTCGCATCTGGAATTGAGCAGTTATCTGCTCAGCATGCCTTCCTGGTAAAACCTTTAAATAAATAAATGTACTGATTTAGATCGCACAGATCCAGTATAGGGCTGTCAGCTCCTCGTCTGTTTCAGGACCAGGAAGTACCTGGAGACGTACCCCAGACTTGCTAGGGCATCTGGGATAGCGGCTATAGCCCAACTTCACAAGCAGCTGAGCAACGTCCTCCCTTAGGGTGGACAGTGTGTTCTGCAACACCAAAGAGTTCCTTGGAATGCGGAATCAGTAAGGCAGGAGAGCCCTGAAATCCAGAGGCTGCCCTCTGCCTACCACCTCTAGTACCCACTTGTCCATGGTAATGACAGACCAATGTTGCCAGATGTGGTGCAGGTGACCCCCCGGCAGGCAGATGGGTCAGGGACTGCACAGGCAGAAGGTTGACCCCCCCCCAACCTGCCATTGGGCAGCTTTGGAGGAGGCACCAGCTGTTGCGACCAGACAGGCACCACTTCCCCTACCCCCCCAATTTTGGCTCTTACCCAGATAATTTATTCTTGGGGTGCTAGGCTTGGTATTACCCCACTGGGGCTGCTGTGGCTGAAAAGACCAAAACTGGAAGGCCTTATTTTTGGTCTTTTGTGTGTTAGGGTCCTTCTGGGATGAGGCCACAGAGTCCACGGTGGCACTGGACTTCTCGATTCTGGTGAGATGTCCCTCCATCCCAGGCCAGAGAGATTGGTGCCCAAAAAAGTTACATCAGACAGCTTGTGCTGAGTGTCCACCATGAAGGTGGACAGTCTCAGTCAAGCCCTCTGACACACTGCAACGGCCGCTGCCATGGCACAGGCATCAGAGTCCCTCATGTCTAAGGCTGTCTGGAGCTAGTGTTTGGCCATTGCTTGACCATGATCTCTGACCAGCTTCACCCACAGCTGTTTACTGGCAGGCAGGTGAGGGAGGACAACATCCAATACTCTCAACAAGGAGTGACCAAAGTTGGCAATCATCATGGCATAACTCACCTAAAAGAGCCCCAGAGAAGAAGTGGCACAGACCTTCTTGGCTGCATAGTCTTGCTCTTTAGACTCATTATCTGGGGGCTTCTCCATGTCCTCTTTGTTTCTGGACTTCCAGAAAGCAGAGTCCATGACCAGACCCTCGGCCAAGAGATGGTCCAAGAACCCTGAAAGGGACCCAGTAGAAAGTGCATGCATGCGGACCATACGGGCGGAGGGTGTAAAATAGGATGCTGCCAAAGCTGCAGGACCTGTCCCAACACAGCCTCAGCTATGGGAAAGGCAGCCTCAAGGGATTCGTCCCTGTCTAGGATGTCTGTGAAAAGGTACTTGGCCCTTTTCTGAACAGGCTTGAGAGGACATTCATGGACTCCAAATAGAGCCCCAAATAACACCGGTCCAGTTTCAGTAGTCAACACCTCGATGGACACTCAGTCAAAGATACGCATCCTTGAAGTCAGCATGGATGAACCATCCAAGTCATTCGTGACTTCAAAAATGGCCCTTGATGGTTTGCCACTGTGGACCACTCAGGTATCCTCAGACTGGGTGATTTCAAGCAAAAGCCAGCCTGGCAAACTGGCTGCAGCACAGGGGGTGCCACCCGCAAGGGTGGTGAGACAGATGCTGTGGACATCTACCAAAGATGGACCAGTGTAGGCAAGACTGGTAGTCCAAATGAGGTGTATTCCCTGTGCACACAAGTCAAAAGGGGTACAAAGAAATATGGGTGTCAGTCCTATGTAGTTCAAAACACAAATCCTAAAGACTATGCACTTCAGTCCATCCATACAAGAAAGTAGTCCACCAGTAGATTATCCAGTTTCAAAAATCACCATTATCCAAATACTTCATTTAACATGTTAATATTAAATCAGCATGAGAATGTATATTTAAAAACAAACAAAAAAAAATTGTTGCTACTAATTTCCTTTATATTATATTGAATCAAGAACAAATTCCAAATTCTATAGGAGAATACAATACATTTGAACACTTATTATTTCTGTTTGTTACTGGCAAGTTCGATCACACACCTGGGGTGTGGATCATAAGGCCAAAATCATTTCAGTTTAGTGTTCATACAATGCTGCTAAATCTCAAATATATTTATAAAAGAAAGCAGCAATAGTTTGAGTGTAGAGAAAGTGGATAGAAATATTTGTTGAATGCAGTATCCAGTCTTAACATTAACACTGTTAAATGACGTATTAGGACAGTGGTGATTAAGATCAAATAACCAGAATGTGATTTAAAAACCTTTTTGAGATAATGTTTAATAATATATGTAAAACTAGGATGTTTTACTATATAGAAATGTACTTGTTTTATTTTATGTTACTGTCACTTTAAATCACATTAAGTTCAATAAGGCTAAGTATTTCATGATGTCATAGACTATGTCCTATAAGAATGAAAGGAAACTCAGCACAAGCCACACCTCCTGAAGAAGGCTAATGCCAAAGCGCTGGGGTAGTGAGCACATGAGTATTTAAATGCTGTCCTGCCAGTCCTGAATGAAACTGCCAACAATTGCTTTGTTACTTAAAGAAACTTTGGATTTTTGAAACTGGATAATCTACTGGTGGACTACCTTCTTGTATGGACGGACTGGAGTGCATAGTCTTTAGGCAAGACTGCTGCCTGCCAGTTGACCACAGGTGTCGGGGGTAGAGACCTACACCGCCCTGCAATGGTCCATTGCTGCCAGAGGAATTTCTCATAGAGCCGCACGCATCCTCAATGGTGCCTCTCCTTGCACAAGGATCAGGAGGTTGAGGACTGTCAATGGTGGCACCTTCTGGTCTAGCGTGATCAACAACGAGAAAGGCATCTCAACCACGAGCTCTACCATGATTGTCGGCCTGAGGGCCGAAGCCAAGAAGAAGCCACTGGAGGGTCGGTATAGCCCACATGCCGAAATGCATGGATAAGCACCGACTTCTGCGGCACGAATGAAGACAGAGGCTGGTCCTGAGTGGAGCTGGTTGGGGAAACTGATTGGTCCGTGTCCTCCTGGGAAAACCGGGGTCTTGGAGATTGACTCTTCGTTGATACCTTCCGACAAGTGGTCGATGGGATCGAGAAAGATCTCAACCACTTGATCAGCCAACGTCGAAGTCGACAAGCCCAATGGGGCACTGTGGAGCTTTCAACCTGACTCTCAAAACAAATAAATCTTCACCAAAGTCAAGTGGTCAACATGCATTGATGGTAGGGGGAGTAGAGGAAGGGGAGGACCTCAATCTCTCCTGGTCCCATGACTGGCACCGACGGCGCTTGGGTATCTTACTGTGGCAAGCATGGCTCTCCCCATAGGCGTAGAAGGTCAGACACATCTCTTGAAAATCTTCAGAGAAGGATCCCCAACACTGACCCCAGCCAGAAGCAGCACCGAGGCTGACAAGGTGCCCACCACAGCAGTGGCTGCCGCCTCTTCCATGGCTGCAAGCCGAGCAGCAGGCCCCACTGCAGCAGAGGCCTTCTTGAGCTTTGGATCCCTGTTGGCTGGAATGCCAAGAAGTCAGGCCACAGGATCATCCAAGGAGGAAGGAAGCATCATCTGCTGCAGGCCATAGCTAGAAACATCATGCCCTGCCTCTAAACAGTACAGGAAAGACATGTGGGAGTTTGTAACATCTTCTGTCTGCACATGATGCACAACTTGAATCTGGGAGCTGGCTTCACTTCCTCAGATTCCATCTTTTGTTGATGAGGCTGGAGCCAGAATGAGGGAGTGGAGAAGTAGTCGAGGAAATTCACTGAAAGTTGAAAACAGAAGTTGAAATCGCCTACGTCGCACCTGGTAACCTACAATGTTTGATACCTGCGAAGGAGACCAAACTCTTTCAGCGGAAAGGAAAATCTGACATCACGTGGCGGAGCTGAGGGATATACCGCCTGGGTGGTGGAAGGAGCTTAGCTAGAAGACATTCTGATGACTCAGCACTATTCAGTAGAATAGCCATCGTGTGGATAGTGATCTATATCCACGTCCCTAGAATAGACAAGTTCATTACAGATCCTTTTCCTATAATTAAGGAAAGCATTATCAGAACTGGTTCTGAACAAAGACCTATTGGCTCCTGGCAGTCCAGAATAGGATCAATTGATAAATCTATTAATTATGAAGAAGTGGGTAAGTCTACTGTATAAAATAGTAAGAGGCCTTAGCATAATCTGACTGACTAAGTAAAAGGGAAATGGGAAACTGAACTGGATATGAATCAAATGAAGGAGAAGTGGGCTTCCACTTGGGTCAATGTAGCACAGAAGTGCAAGGCAAACTGATTTAGTTCAAAATCTTGCACTTCTTGTTTTACACCCCCCCACCCCAAAAAAAAAAACTAGAAGAGATGAGATTTTTGGCGGAAGGTAGATGGAGATTTGAGTCAAAAAATACTACAAGGATGGTCAGGCCTGAGCTCCCCGCCAGAAATCCCTAATGTTTGTTGTCCTGTAACCATTTGCCTTAAGTTAGGCTAATAAGTTTTCCTTAACCAGGGTCTCCATCAGCTTACCTACAACAAAGGTATGACTGGCCGGTCTGTAGTTTCCCAGTTCTTTCCTGTCCCACCCATGGAGTGGAACCACATCAGCAGGCCTCCAATCTTCCAGCACCACACCAGCAGCCAAACAGCATCTGAACAGCTCTGCCAGGGGCTCAGCCAGTTCTCATCACAGCTCATAGGAAGAATTGGAATGTCATTACTGTAATACACTATGAGGTCAGAAAAATCCTCAGTTTTTTAGTTGTTCGCTGGCCTGGTGGCGCAGAGGGTTGAGGCACTATGCCTCACCTCGCATCATGCCAGCGTCCCTGGTGTGGGAACGACCTTGGGTCATCGGGGAGCTGGCATGGGGGGGAGGGAGGAAGGAGCAGGACTGAGCAGCCTAATGGCAGCGCTCCTCTCCTGGGGAGGTCATCGCTCCCTCCCCCGCAGTTCCGCTGCCACAGGGTGGAGGTTTGATGGCAGCGTAGGCGGGAGGCAAGTAGTGAGAGGGTGCCCCAGAATGCGGCATGCGTGTGCCTCCACATGCCCACTTGCACATCTGAGGGGTGGCAGGGAAAATCAGGGCATAAAAAGATAATAGGGGGAAAAAAGTTTTTTTTTTTTATAGTGATGATGGTTGAGAAAGGCACACGACGTATGTATCTACATTCATTCATAAAATTGTAAAAAGGTGAATAAATTCTATTTGCCAACATAAATAATGACATGCCTACCGATCAGTATCACCTACCCTCCCTGTGTATGCATGGTGACTGCAGTCACACTCCATGGCTTTGTAAAGTACTTTGGGATACAGAACATAAAAAAGGCACAACATGAAGCCAAGCTCACTTCCTTCTTTGCAGCCTTGTTGTAATCTTGACGGATGGGTCTGAAGGTCCTTACCTCTCGTCATGTAAGTCTGTGTCCCAGGTTCCATAGCGACTCTCTGGTTCCTGGACGAGTGTGTCTGTATCCTTGGTTTCAGGTGATGGTCTGCCGAAGCACTGCCTAAGCTGGTCCTGCAATACAGGGACAAGGTCTGTGTTAGGAGTGTTTTAGATGAGATTGCGAAAGACATATTATGCTTCTCTCACCAGTCTAGAAATGATGGTCTCTACCCTCTCTGGTAGTTAGCCTGGGTTACCAATTCCACAAGCTCAGGGGGCTGCCTGAAAACCTGGCAACCCACGTGAGTCACAAGCAATCTGCAGAATCAAATTAGACTTCACACAAGAACACAACTCTTTCATTTGTCTTGTATGAGGCCCTTCACTCCACCCGAGTCTGTTTTTAAGCATTTTTTTTACATTTTCTGTATAGAGCTTTTTGCTCCTCCATTGCCACCTACGCCTTGTCATCAGGCCCGTATCTGCAGCTCCCAACCTTGTTCCCAGCCCCCACCATCACACCGGTGGGGATCGGCATGGTGCGGAGTTCGAGAGCACTGGGGGCTGTGACACATGACAATGGATAGACATAGAGTTATCCACTTCCAGACCCAGAGCTGTGGTGGCATGGTGGGTGCACGTGTGTGGAGGTGCACATGCATTCCCAGAACCACCTACTCATGTAATGACAGTCCCCCGTATCTCTGTTCTCCACCAGGTGTCAGCTTAGAGCAAGGGAAACTCACCTCCCCAGTCTGGGAGATGAGAGCAGCCCAGTGTCTACTTCAATCATCTCCCAGCCCACTGACCCGAGCTTGCTCATGAACCAAAGTTTCTGGCATGGCGCAAGGTGTGGCGTCCAATGCCTCAACCCTCAGCACAACTGGGCTGCCCAAGCATTTTTTAACTTTGAAACAAATATAGGAGTAGTCCTTTAAGTGTGGCTAGGTTTTTATCATTAAATTTAGCTGTTTCTGAACATCTTTTTTTTTTTTTTAATATCACTTTTCTTGTGCTGAACTAGCATGCAAGAGACACTGCTTCCTGACGTTACAGGGCACTCGGGACCATCAGAGCCAACTCCAGGTCACAAAACTAATGCTCATCAATTATTCATTTGGTTTTACTGACCAGGTTACCCACACTACCTTCAGTCCTTCAAGAAGCTTGGTGTGTAACCTGACAAAGCTTGACTTTTCAGCCCACGTCAATGCCATCCACGCAAAAATCTGTCCCAGGCTCAGTGTTCTGTACTGCAACAAAGACTGCTCATCGCACTGCCCCTCTCACTCTCCCTCACCAGACTGGACACCCTCTGTAACTCCTTCTGCCACTTTGCTACAAACTCCCCCATCGTTCCCACCTTTATTTCCTCGATTCCTCCCCATCCATCCTCCCTCTTTCCTCATGTCGCCGGGCTCACAGCACCTCCTTCATATCCAAATATACTGGCTTGGTTCCTTTCCCTCTTACCTATCCTCTCTCCTGTCCCAGCTCCCCCCTGCCCCCTGTTCCCTCCACTCCAGGGACCATTGGACTTTCCCCTCTCCTCACCCCTGCTACTCCGATGGGCAATCTGCCTTCTCCTATCAACTTCCCTCATTCTGGAACCAACTCCAATCCACCTTCCACCTCTCCTGGTTCTCTCAGGCACCAGTTGAAACACCAACCCCATCCCATCTATTCCTATTACTCTCCTGACACCTCCCTGGCCTGAGCCTCAACCGTCCTTGTTAAGACTTCCGGCTAGGTCCCCCGCTATCTGCCTACTTGTTTCACTTCCTCAACAGCAGTTTTTCTCTCCACCATGTGACCAGGAAAAGCTTTTCCTACAGGTCCCTCACTTGCTATCACTATTATTTTTGCACACCGTGTATTGTTGCCGCTTTTACCACCACATTTGCTTAGGCGTTTATTACTGAGCTGTGACCACACTTTATTCTCTGTACCAACTGTTTCTGTATTTATCTACTTTTGTACCAACTTATTTTACAAAATGTTGTTCAACTGACTTGTTACTGTGTACTGTACTGCTGTTCTTCCACTGTTCCCTTCCCTAGGGTCCCACCTAGAAACGAGTCATGGCTCAAATGTACCTCTCCCGGTTACCAGTTTTCAAATAAATAAATCAATAACCCTAAACAACGTTGGATTGACATGGAACCAATAAAGAAGTATAAAAAAAAAAATAACCCTAAACAAATGCATGTCTATTTTCACAATATATACAATTACAAAATAGAGAAATGCAGGGCAGAACATCACCAACTTCACAAGCATATTCAAATCTAAAAAACGAGTGCTAAAGCAGAGTCAAATTAGGGGGAAAAAGCATCTTACAAGACAGAAGAGAGGGCAATCTAAAACAGAATAAAAATATAGGCACAAACCTTTCACCGTAACATGCACTGTTGCTTTAAATCATATATTTTTATTGTGAAACCATACAAATAATAAAATATTCCAAACAAAATGAAAAAGCTACAACACAAATTATAAATCTAAAAAATGCATCATTTGGTGAAACTGCTTTCTTGAAAACATTTTGTTACTACTCTGAGTTCTCCTCGGACCTCACTACGCACCTGGCTGGGCAGTTATCCCATGACAACTGCCTTCCCGTCATGTCTTATGGCTTACGTACTCAGCACAGAGAAAACTGTCGTAGGACATAACTGGGAATTACAAGGCACAAGAGTGTCACGGGCAGTTCCAGACATGGGTTGTGTGGTCACAGAGGAGGACGTTCAGAATTGAAAGGGAAGCAGCAGTGCGAATAAGAGGGGAAAGGCTGAACCAGAGTCTGAAGAACTTAAAAGCAAAGGCAGAGTGGCTCACAAATATGTTCATGTGAGGGACAGTGATGGTGGAGTATCAGAGTTTTGGAGGGAGTATGAGGAGGTAGGGGGCTCGGCAAGTAATGAGCTGAGATAGGAGGGGAGTGTTCCAAACCTGAATTTATTATTGTTTCCATATTTCACATATGAGCGATCTGTAGTGGTGCCACAGTATAATACATGTACGTGCACAAAATGTTATTTCACTTCATTATACGAAGGTAATTGAGGCAACTTCTGCACAATTCAGTACGCAGGACCTACCAGATCAAAAAATGAAACAAAAAAAGGCCCCCCAACCTCAGTCATGGTTGTTAGCACTAAGCAGTTGGTACAACAACTTACTGTCACTGAAAACTCTGTGACCCTGTCACTCTGTGATTCAAGGGAGTTGCAGTTCCCTACAGTATGATCGCAAATGGCATTGTGAATGTGCTGGGAAAGAATGACAGGTCTGCTATGCAAATGGCCTATGAGCACCATTCACAAAGACATACTGGCCCTCGCTGAGGTTAAAATTAAGTTTTGCAGCCACTACCGAGTAGGGCTAGTGACAGGGAAAATCCACTAGCCCCATAGATGTTACCACTGGCCCAGCTGATGTAGTTATGTTACCCTCTTCAGTACAAGCCTGCAGGGCTACTTAAAAGAAAATCTTTAAGCCTGATGCAAAATCCAACAGCATTTGGCTAGTGGTCCGATGCCGATTTCATCCCCTGCCTTGTAAAAGCCTGGTTGCAGCTCCCCCCCCCCCCGACTGCAACCTATTAAACCCATGGGTTGTCCAGTTTCTACTTATTTTGTGCTGCTGCCTCGAGCAACGGACAAATTTACTTACTCTAGGTGCCAACTGCTTATTTCACAGTCTTTCTCCTTTCTCCAAAAATGGCCCACACCAAATGCATCCCGACAGAAAAGAGCTTGGCTAATAATTGTTACATTTCATGCAGTAATTAAAATTTCGGTAGGTTTTGACAGTCTATTCAAGATATGAAAAACGACAAGACATGCAATACAACTTGGCTCAAGCAGATCTCATTTTAAAAAAAATAGAATATAAAAATGTTTACCTGTTGTTTAAAGTAAATGATCAGATCAAACAGTCCACTGTTCATGTGGCGAATATTATATTTAATTGCACTATGTTTGTCTATTAGTTATGCTGTTTGTATTTTGCATTCTGTAGCCATCCTGCAAGTCGCACACAGAAACAAGCCTCGGCTCAGTGTGCCTTTCTGATTTTAAACAAATCACTTTATATGCTAAAGATAGTGCATCCCCATTTACAGAGGGGTGGTGCTAGCACTGTACCGTGCAGCAGTCAAAACTTGTCATATTAGATTTAACCAGTCACAGGACAGACATAACACCTGCTTCAATTTTTCACTATCCACAGGGCATAATATGGTTTAAGTGCTACGTGTTATGAGCAGTGTACCACAGGGTGCTAACACATCTCACCATAGTTTCGGTGGGTACATTTTTTTTGGTATACAAAGGTGTTTGCAGCAGTCTGTATGCTAAAGAAGTGGGTTTCATTAGTCATTTTTTTTTAACTTTCTAATAAAAATGAGGTCTTCTACCATTTACCTATATTCTACGTGAAACAGGCAGTTTTCATATCTTGGACTGACCACTAGTGAGGGAGTTCCTTCTCTTTATACCATGGAGTACTAGTGTATGATGAATATAATCAAAATGTTGTGAGACACTAGTTTCTGTTTATAACCGAGTGTTTGATGTGTGTCTAAAGGTTGAAAGTCATGGAATCCGTGATAAACGGCTCGCACATCTGCAGATGCCTAGTGTGAGTTAGCAGTGTTCGTGTCAATCCGTCTTCACAATCAGAGCGCACTATATATAGAGGTATTTCTCAGACCACGTCCTGACATGGCCTCATCCTCCTATACATCTACAAAGAGACTGTGACTCATCAAGGCAAACTCAAGATGGACCTACTAGAAATACTCTGTTCATGAAACTGAATTAAAATAATAAGCAGGGGTCAATGTATCAGAAGAAAGGAAATTCGATTGTGAGAGTAAATAAAATGAAATTGTAAGGAGGGGGTGATTAGATAAGGCGGCAAAAGAAAAAAAAGCACGTAAGTAAGATGAGCACAGAAAGAAAAAAATGAAAAACGTCTGGAGTGATATAAAGGAATGACTTTCGGTCAAACAGAAAGACTGTGATTATGGGGGATTTGCACTTCTTTCACATTTCAATGCTCTGACCACGATTATAATGAATACTATATAACATTTTTTATGGATACAGTTAAACTTAACACGTCTTTCACTTACTTATTTAAAAAAACAAAGCAAAAACCTGCATTTAGGCATCAGCTGGGGTTGAAGCACAAAGCCTCCATAATAGGGAAATGCAACATTAGAGTAAAAAGTCCCCTGAATCTTGCTGAATGTATTGAACAGTGTTCCACGGGATTTGAAAAATTGCTCAAAGTCACAGTGGTGTTCCCCTAACTTCAGCACTGTTTTTCAAGAAATAGAAAGTTACACAGTAATGCTCTGAGAAAAGATGCCCAAGTCCGGGTAAAGCCAAAGCTGCTTCAAGCGATCATTCAAACCCTGAGGAATGCCACACCCAGATTCAAAGAATGTTTTTTTTACCCTAACTTCACACTTCCTTACTTTTGAAGCTTTGCCCTTTAGCCCTAACTGATGCATAAACAGTTTATGGCAGTGAATATTTACTAAGAAATTCAGATTATTCTGTATGAACAATGCCAGCCTTCAGACACCACTGACAATACTTCTGGTGCCAAAAAGTCTTTGTCATCCATAGGCACTCCTCTCCTTCACCCCATCACATGCCATGCCAAACATTCCCGGGAATACAGTGGTACCACACTCTCTCATTCCACCTCAAGCATTTCCATGTGTCCAGGGACACCCCTCCTCCTCAACCTAGCCCAAGCCAAGTATTCTTTTGTGTCCAGTGTCACCCCATTCCGCACACTGCTCTAAGCCAATCAATCCCTGAAATCCAGGGGCACATCCTCCCTCACCCTGCCCAAAGCCAGTCCGTCCCTAGTATACAATGGTATCCCCTCCCTCACCCTGTCCAAAGCCAGTTAGTCCCTAGTATATAGTGGTATCCCCTTCCTCACCCTGTCCAAAGCCATTCTGTCCCTAGTATATAGTGGTATCCCCTTCCTCACCCTGTCCAAAGCCAGTTAGTCCTTAGTATATAGTGGTATCCCCTTCCTCACCCTGTCCAAAGCCATTCTGTTCCTAGTATATAGTGGTATCCCCTTCCTCACCCTGTCCAAAGCCATTCTGTCCCTAGTATATAGTGGTATCCCCGCCCTCACTCTGTCCAAAGTCAGTCAGTCCCTAGTATATAGTGGTATCCCTTCACTTGCCAGGCTGCAAGCCAGTCAGTCCTTATTATGTAGCGGTATCCCTTCCCTCACCCTGTAGAAAGCCATTCAGTCCCTAGTCTATGGTGGTATCCCCTCACTCACCCTGCTGCAAGCCAGTCTGTCCCTAGTATATAGTGGTATCCCCTCACTCACCCTGTCCAAAGCCATTCTGTTCCTAGTATATAGTGGTATTCCCTCCCTCACCCTGTCCAAAGCCATTCTGTCTCTAGTATATAGTGGTATCCCCTTCCTCACCCTGTCCAAAGCCAGTCAGTCCCTAGTATACAGTGGTATCCCCTCCCTCACCCTGTCCAAAGCCATTCAGTCCCTAGTATATAGTGGTATCCCCTCACTCACCCTGTCCAAAGCCAGTCAACTGATGTCCAGTGACACTGACATCCCTTACCCTGCCCAAGTCAATTACCTGATGGTGTCCAGTTGCCCCTGTTCCCCCACCCTGCACCAATCCAAGCAGACCCTTTCATCCAGGGGTGCCTGGCCACTCCCACACCCTGCCCAATACAAGAGCTCTTGGGAGCTAGTGGTACACAACCCCCTCAACATGCCCCAATCCAAACAATCCCTGGCATTCAGTGGCACTCCCCTCCTTCACTCTGACCCAAGCTAATCAGTCCCTGACATACACTTCCCCACCTCCCACCTTTCCCCAATCCAACTGCGCATGCATTATGTAAATTACAGTTGTGACTCAGATGGAGGACAGCCACTGGGGTAAATGGGGGGGGGGTTGTGCCAATTTCAGGATGTGGGGTGTCATGGCCCAAGACTGGCTCTTAGTGACCTCCTCTTGGGAAGGCACAATAAAACAGTAACACAGAAACATAGAAGTTGATGGCAGATAAGGACTGCAAGGTCCATCCAGTCTGCCCATTTTTTTTGCCTTATGAATGTGCCATCGGCCTTTACTCTGTCAATGGCCTATCTATTCATACTCATCTGTATTGCTCCCTTATGCCTATCCCATGCCTGTTTGAAGCCCTGCACTGTATTCATATCCACCACTTCCTGAGGTAGGCCATTCCATGCATCCACCACCCTTTCTGTGAAAAAGAATTTCCTCACATTGCCCCTTAATTGGCCTCCCACTAATCTCATGCTGTGTCTTCTTGTCCTGCTATTTTTCTTATACTGAAACATGTTAAACCCTTTCACCTTGTTAATGCCCTTAAGACATTTGAATGTTTCGATCATATCACCTCTCTCCCTCCTTTGCTCTAGGGTATACATATGGAGCTCCATTAATCTGTCCTCATATGTTTTCTGATGCAGTCCCTGCACCATTTTGGTTGCCCTTCTCTGGACTGCCTCAATTTGGTTAATGTCCTTGTGAAGGTGTGGCCTCCAGTACTGCACGCTGTACTCCAGAGGGGGCCTAACCAGTGTCTTGTAAAGAGGGATTATTACCTTCCTCTTACGACTTGTGATACTCTCCTGCTAATACACCCCAACATCCCTCTAGCCTTACCTACTGCTTTAGCGGTCTGCTTGGATGATTTCAGGTCATCCGTGATGACGATGCCCAAGTCTCTTTCCTCCCCTGTGATTGCCTGCAACTCCCCTCCCAGCCTATAGGTGGCTACAGGACCACCGGTAATGTGATCTTGGTGGCTTTTTTTATTTTTGGTCTGGGGAAGCAGCAGGACTCTGCTGGGTCAGGGCCATGCTTGATATGGGAGGGGAGTTATTGGTACAGTACTAAAAATGGGCTTCCAGTGTCATGCATAAACTAGGAGAGAAATCAACAAACACACACGCACAGACGTAAATGGGTGCTGTACCCAAAAGTGAGCAGAGAACACTGTGGCATAATGGCAGCACCCTAGTGTGTCTAATGAAAATGTAGAGAAGTCCGCACACAATGCAGAAAATATCTAATCCAGAGTTTACTGCACCAGAAAAATAAAGCATGGCACTAAGCCCCTTAGTGCTATGCTTTGTTTTTCTGGTGCAATAAACGGGTTTGGAGTTTTTCTGCATTATGTGTGTACCTCTCTACTTTTTATTAGACACACTGGGGTGCTGCTGGTGTGCCCCGTGTCCTCATATATAAACTAGTTTATCAACAGTGGGGGATGGCTTCCGCTGCATTTTACTGTTATAAACTTGTGCCCGTGGCAACAGGGGTGGGCTACCAGTGCATAGTAAAGAGCGGGGCAGGGAGGGGATTTGCTGCGCCACCAGTCACAGTGCTATTTTTTTTTCACATGTCTTTAACTGCCAAGTGTGATTACTGGTATATAAAAACACCTTAGGAAAAACAACAGAAAAAATGTACTGTGAATATGAGGCGGTATATTTTTCCTCTACATGACTTATTATTATGGAGGTCATTTGCATGAATAAGGGAGCTCTGTACCTGCAGACTTCATCTTTTCCTATTGCTTTCTCCCTGCCCGAGGTCATAATGCACGGCTTGTGACATCACAGACACGCTCATGGCAATAAACTGTGATCTCACAACAGAGATTTATGACTTGCAGTAGGGAGTAAGCAACAGAGACAGATGAACTCTAATGGAGCTATGCTAGATCATGTATTCGTGCATATTTCCTCCGTAATAAACAGTAGAGTAGATAAATCTATAGAATATATATGGAATGCAAGCTGAATTGTACCCCAATATGTTTTTCAAAATTTTCTTTGAGGCATCAGCAGCTCTGTAAAGAACTCATGTATTGCTTGGAGTACTAAACGTCAAAAGTAGTTAGCTCTTACTTCTTACATCTGAAATATTTTTTTTCCCTTTCTGTTTTGCTAATCAAAAGATTTTCTGCCAGATAGTACTAGAGTGTGTGGAACAGCACTCTTCCTGGAGGCTGACACAGGTCTCTTCCTCCCCACACATCTGTGACCTCACTGACTATGACATCACAAGTAACCAAGAAGAGCCAGTCTCCTGCTGCTTGACTGGTAACTTGTGACACATGTTACCAGTCAGGCAGCAGGGCTTGTGATGTAACAATGAGTGAAGTCAGATGCTGATGAATGATGCAATGCAAGGAACAGAACTAGACATCTTTGCTTCCGGGTAAAGCACTGCTTTTCACATCTCACCCAATACTACTGGGTCAAAAACCATCTACTGAGCAGATAGCAAAGCATTTCAGAAATAAAAAGTAATATGGGACTAGTTCTAAAAATTACTGAAATGTTCTGCCTGCTGCTGTTGGTGCCGCCCGCTATACTCAACAATAAGTACAGCAATCTGATGAGGGCATCTGTTGCCTCCAATAATGAGGAGTTAGAAACATTATAAAACTTGCGAAGAGGGGAAAATATTTCCAAATCTGGAGCTATGCCATTATTATACTACATGTCTAAAGAATAACAAGTTTCCAGTGCAAACCATAAGGAGCTTATACACATCGTAAGCCAGTGCTGATATGAATACAGTTGTGGAACAAGATTTAATAACATGACCCTATTACTAAGAAAAACAGAATTAGTACAAAATGTCATGGTACTTGGCAGCTGTTTTGTTATGTAAATTATAAGGCTAAAATTACAACACTGCTCATCTTGTCGGTTACTTTACATAGTCTAAGGGCAATATTAAACCATTTCCTTATGAGGCAGCCACTGTATGCCATGTTTTTTCAGCCCTTTAAACAGGAGAGTCCCCTACTTATGGCTGTTTTCAGCTGGTAATTTGTGAGACTTTGACACTGCAATTCCTGCTCCCCCTACCCACAGGGCTTAGTTGCATGACTGGCAGCTGGGCTTTAATAAACACTTTGAAGAGGCACCCAGACACAATATTAAAAAAAAAAAAATTTGACGTTTCTGGACTTTAGCAAGATATTTGATTCAGTACCCCACAGTGGCCTGCTGGCTAAGCTGAAGGAAATGGGGGTAGGGAGACAGTTGTTAAGATGGATAGGAAATTGGCTCTCTAAGCGTACTTAGAAGGTGGTGGTTGGAGGGTTAGCCTCGTCCCCAAGGTGGATTACTAGTGGGGTTCCCCAGGGGTCAGTGCTGGGGCCACTCATGTTCAATGCCTATGTCTCGGACATCAGGAGGGGGATCCGGAGTGAGATGAGTCTCTTTGCAGATGACTCAAAGCTGGGTGCAGTGGTGGATGAGGAGGAGGAGGGCAGGGTGGCCTTGCAGGAGGACCTGGAGGCTCTGGAAAGGTGGTCGGTAAAATGGAAACTAAAATTCAGTGTGGGAAAGTGGAAGGTTCTGCACCTGGGAGTCAGAAATCCAGGCCAGGGGTATACCTTGGGAGGAGACATGATTCAAGACACGGAGGGTGAGAGGGACCTGGGAGTAGTGGTAGATGTAAAAATGAAAAACTCAGAGACCTGTAGGAGGGCAGCGGCAAGGGCAAATAGGATGCTGGGATGCATTGCCAGGGGGATTACTTCCAGAAAGGCAGAAGTGATCCTTCCATTGTACAACTGCTTGGTTAGGCCACACCTTGAGTATTGTGTGCAGTTTTGGAGACCACATTTAAAAAGGAACATTACGCTCCTAGAGAGGGTCCAAAGGAGGGCAACCAAAATGATCTGGGGCCTGGGGGAGAGGACCTTTTAGGAGAGGCTCAGGGAGCTCGACATGTACACCCTGGAGGAGAGGAGGGACGGGGGGACATGGTAGAGGACTTTATGTACATGAAAGGGATCAATAAAGGAGGCCCAGTCAGGGTGCTCCAAAGGAAGAAGGGTGGGGCAACAAGAGGTCACGGGTGTAAGCTGGAAGGGGGCAGGCTCAGAGGGGAGAGGAGGAGATGTTATTTCACTGAAAGGGTGGTGGAGCCATGGAATGCACTGCCCAGGGAGCTGTTAGCGGTGGAGACTGTGGATGGGTTTAAGAGGGGATGGGACAGGTACGGGGGGGGGGTAAATCTGACTAGGCCCAGTACAGGTGGAACATCTGGCACTGGGGACAGTATAATCCAAGGGGGAAGGGGAGACACCAAAATTGACCCTCAGTGCAGGTGCTGAAAATCGAGCAGACTCGAGAGACCATTAGACCTATTCTGCTGGCATTTTAGTATGTTAGTATGTAAGCTGGTATCAGCAGATCTCAACTACTAGGCATTCCAAAACAAAACTTAGGTTTAACCCTTTATTTTTTTCTTAAAGTAACAGTATATGTTAGTCTGCAAACAGTTTAATCATATACTGTACTGTTTTTTTTTTTTGTTAGTTTGTTTAGAAAAAGTGTAGTTCTGGTATCCTTCGATTTTTGACCAGTATCTTTTTAATTTCCTCACAGCTGTAATTAATGACAAATCAATAAGATGGCTGCCTCTCGCAGTATTTAAAAATCTCATCAACTGATGGTACCCTTTCTACTGTTGATACTTGATTTATACTGTGGTATAGTAGGAGGGTGCTTGCACACATTTCTGATGGTAAACAGCGCAGCGCCACACCAAAAGGTTTGATATGTTCATGCAGGGCATTGCAAGGGAGCAAGAACATTTAAAAATGTCAGAATCGCATGTCTCAGCTCAGGAAGGAAAGCTAATAAAATGAAAAGCTGGTATAGTGATGCTTTTGCCTGAAATGACATGGTGATTAACAAAGACTGCTGCTTTAATAATGATATACTGTATGTATGAACACATAACCCTTGTACTGCTGGGCATGGAATATCTTCAATAACTGGAAACACAGATAAGGAAACCTACAGCCTGAGGTCACTCAGCTCAAAAATACATTGAAGCCAAACCATCATACACTGTAATGGCACCGATTTCCATTTTCACTAGAATTCAGCTTCCTAGTAACACCTCTCGCAGTAATGACTGAGTGAGAAGGCCAATGTTCTGCAGATAAAATTTCCACTTCCACAAGACTTCAGGTTCCCAGCAACACCTCCTGCAGTAAGGACTGAGTGAGATGGCCAGTGTTCTGTACATAAATGTCTGATACACAGATGAACAACAGTTCATTTCCTCAAGCTTAACTGTTGCAGGACATAGAAAATCCCCTAGTGTGCGTTACAGCTGAAACTTGTGACACCGATCTTTTACACACATCAACATGTGTTACCAGGATCCTGTCCAGTGATGCAAGCAGACAGCGTTGCACTCTACTGCTGGTGACCCAAATTCACTATGTGAACCTACCACCCGCCCTGGGCCCATGAGGTCATAGAAATGCTGTGAAGGCATTGACCTCAAGCTTCAGGATAGATAGGGACTATGCCCCCTCTTACAGTACCCTCCACTGGGCAGTGGGATGGCTCCATATAGATTGTTCCTCAAAGACATGATCCGAGACCAGTTTCTCTCTTGCACTTAGCTTTCTTTCTTGCATTTTACACCCTTTTGTGTAGATTTACAAACCCAACACAGCACTGCCATGGATAACCACTCCTGTAATATGTGAGATTAAAAGAATTTTAGGGGAATCAGGACTCAGCTCCACACCTCCTGGATCACAGCTTTGTGTATAAACCACTAGGCTATGCTGGCAGCTGCTTAACAAGCTTGCAGTTAGACACAACTGTGACGCTAACTTCCGTATTTCCAGATAAAAGAAGGCGGGTTGCCCATCAGGATTGCCCTCCATATACATGGAACATTAACCCAATCTTTGCTCAGACATCCATATATCTAGTTTATTTTTAAAAATTGTAATGTTTATAGAGTCAACTATCTCTTGCGGTAGTTTGTTCCACAGTCTAGGTGTTCTAACTGTGAAATAATTAAATCTTTTGTTACTATTAACCCTTGCTACTTCTATTTGTTTATTATGTAGTCTAGCTACTATTTTTCTAGTGGAAAATTTAATACCACATGATCTCATTTGTTTTGATTGCCGAGAATTTTGAATAATTGTAATAAATCTCCTCGACTGCGTCTCTGCGCAAGTGTGTGTAATCCTGTTTTGTGTAATCGAGAACAATAGTCCAGATTTTTTAAGTGCGGTAGTTGCTTTGTGGCTCTACGTTGGACTTGTTCTATTTTATTTATGTCTGATTTCAGGTAGGGATTCCAAAATGGAGAACCATAGTCCAGGTGGGGCCTTATATGAGATCTATAGAGGGATAATAAGCAAGATTCAGATCTAGTAATAAATGTTTTTGAAATTCTACGTAATAATGCATTTGTTTGGGTTGCTATTTTAGTGCAATGAGTTGATGGAGTTAATTTGTCATTAATTATTATCCCTAGGTCTTTCTCAGCTGATGAAGTTCTAATAACAGTATTATTTAAGTAGTAATTTTGGGCCGGATTATTTTTTCCAAAATGTATTACTGCACATTTAGATAAGTTGAAGTACATTTTATTTGTTAATGCCCATTTTTCTATAGCCACCAGATCTTCTTGGAGCCCGATTTTGTTACTGTGATTTATGGCCGTCCCTCCAAGTTTGGTGTCGTCCGCAAACTTTACCATTGTATTACTAGGAGAGATAGTCATATCGCTTATGAATATGTTAAACAGGGTTGGTCCAAGCACCGAACCCTGCGGCACCCCGCTGGTCACATCTCTGTCATCAGAAAGGACATAATTTACTCTTACACATTGGGTTCTCTCGCTTAACCACTGGTTTATCCAAGAGATTAATGGATTTGAAATTCCCAAAGTAATACGTTTAATTATTATTATAGTATGTGAAACTTTATCGAACGCCTTGCTGTAATCTAGAAGAATGACGTCCATTGGAATATTACAATCTAAATTATGACTAATGTAGTTATAGAATGATATTAAATTTGTGGTGCATGAATAACCTGCTTTGAATCCATGTTGGTAAACATCATTAATCTTTAAAGTTGTCATTTCGTTCTCTAATTTTAATTTAATAATTTTTTCTAATAATTTACATGGAACAGATGTCAACCTAATGGGACGGTAGTTTTCAGTTTTGGATTGGGACCCTTTTTTATGAATAGGTGTAACTATGGCTGTACGCCAATCCCTAGGTACTACTGAATTTTGAATAGATTTGTTGTAGATTATCATTAAAGGTAGGAAAATACTATTTTTGGTTTCTAGGAGAAATCTTGAGGATATGTTATCTGGTCCTGAACTAGTATGTTTCTTTAGGGTATTTAGAACAGTCAAAGTTTCTTGTTTTGAAATAGTTGCTACTTCGGTATTTGATATTACTGGAATAACAGGTAAAGTTATTTCTTTGGAAAAGACTGATGCAAAGTAATTATTTAATTGATTGCTGTTGTTTGATCTGATGTTATTGTTTGTTTGTTAATTATTAATGGTCCAATTGTCTTGTTACAACCTTTTTTTGTGTTGAGGTATGAATATAAAGATTTTTGACAATCTTTAGTATGCGCTATTTTAAATTCAAAATTACGCTTTGCAATGACAATTTGTTTTTTTAATATTTTAAGTGTTTCCCTATAGTTTTTTAAAGTTGAGTTGGTTGAAGTTTTTGGGGCTTTTTTTAGTTTTGAAAACAGTTTCTTCTTTTTTGCAATTAGTGTTTTAATTTTTTTATTAAACCATTGTGGAATCTTTCTCTTGTTGTTGTACCTGTTTTTTTCAGGTATGTATTTTTTTTCTAAATGTGTTATTTTATCTTTTAGAAAATCCCATGCTTCATTGGTATTTAGAGGAAGAAGAGTCTTTTCCCAATTGACTTTATTTATAGAGTGGTTAATTTGATCAAAATTAGCTTTATGATATTGTTTTAGTTTAATTTTATTTTTTTTGGGTTGAAGAAGAAATTTTATAGCAAAGGTTATGGACATATGGTCGCTATTTCCTAGGGGTGTTGACATTTTAGTATCATATATGGGTGTTTCTAGATTTGTTATTACTAAGTCAAGGATGTTATCTCCCCTGGTAGGTTGTCTTATAACCTGTTTTAAACCAAGGTTTATAATAACTGTGATAAGTTGTTCTTCATGTTGATTTGTTCCTGTAAGAGTGTCCCAGTTTATAGTGGGGAGGTTAAAGTCGCCCATAATAAGTACTGTATCTTTGTTTGCCAGTTGTATTATTTCTTCAGTCAGAATTTTGGTAGTTTGTAGGTCAGATGTAGGTGGCCTATAACATACACCTACAAGTAGTTTGTCAGTGTTTGTTGGCTGAATGTAAGCCCATACACTTTCTGTTTGTAGGTTAGCTTCTATCCCATAAGAATGTGTGTCGTTTCTTATGTAAAGACTCACCCCTCCTCCTTTTTTTGAATTTTGTCTATGTTTAAAGTAATGTTTATAACCAGGGAGTTCTGCCATCCAGTCTTTTTCTGTATTGCCCCATGTTTCGGTTATTGCTACTATTGCTAAGTCTAGAGTTTTAGTTAGAATTTCTAGTTCTGCATATTTAGTAATATTCATTGATCTTGCATTTAAAGTAAGAATATTTGCTGTGAAGTTTGTATTACAACAGTGATTTTTAATAAGAGGCTGGGAAGGGTTCCCAGTCTCCCCCTTATTTTTTAGTTTAAATGAGAGTTGATGTATGATGTTATTTTTTGGCCCAGAATGTTACTACCCTTTCTACTTAGGTGCCATTGATCCCAGCAATATAGTGCAGATCTTTCTTCAAATTCTTCCCAATGTGTTAGACATTTTATGCCTTGTTTATAGCACTATTTATGGAGCTATTCATTCAAGTTTTTAATTTTAGAGGTAATATACCCAGTGGCTCTTGGGATGGGCAGTATTTCAGAATTGCAGACAGTACAACCAAGATCTGATAATATGTTGTTTAGTGCAACAAAATCTTGTTTGATTTTTGATAGTTGTGATACCTTAATGTCATTTGTTCCTGTGTGAATAATTACTAGTGGATTTTTACCAGCAGTGGATAGTATTGATTTTGCCATTGATGTAATGTCAGCAATTTTTGCTCCCTTAAAGCTGGAGCACGTTCTGCGTTCTTTGTCTGGATTACATATTGTTCTATCTAAATATTTTATAATTGAATCGCCTAGTACAACTACTTGTCTTTGATTTGTGTGTGGTTCACTTAATGAGGATACGTTTAAAGAATCTGTTAAGTGTTTCTTGGATGTGGTGGAACTTCTATCTGATTTGGTGTTATTTTTTTGATACGTCTTCGAGATGTTTGGGTCTTCTTCATTGTGTTGAGTGTAACCCCTATTTACCAAAACCATGTCAGCCTCTCTGTCCGTTTGATTCGCCAGTGTTTCAAAAGAGTTATGTAGTGGAAGTTCGCCCTTGTTTTCTGAAAGATTTTTATTTTTTTGTGTGTGTTTTTTGTGAGGAATTTTTGTCCAGTTGTTCTCCGTTGTGTGTGTTATAGGAGTTGAGAATATAACTGATCCCAGACCAGTTAAGCTGGGAAAAAGAGAAACTGGTCTCAGTCCAGGTTCTGAGGGAACAATTTTCTAGACCTAGAGGTGTGGCCTTGCCATCCCAGCTGACTATGCAAAGTCACACGCTCCACAGGTCAGTTGTAGAGGCTACCTCAGATGGCTACATCTGGAAAGGTGGGAGTGGCAGGAAGAAAACAGAAAAAACCCACCTCACATCACCAATAATGGCTGAGCCCCATCCAACATCACCAGGCCGGAACTCTGCCTGCACCTCTCCTTCGGCACCCAGTAATCAAGTGGACATTCTTCCCAGGTCAGAGTGGTCAGTAGGCTTGGGACCCACTGTGATGGGGCAACCTTGTGGGAATTTGCAAGGATACAGGAGATCTGGCTCAGCAGACCGATGGAAGGGGTCAGTAACCTAGTAGGGGCAGGAACAGCCAGATAGCAATGCCAGGTAGGGATGAAAAGAGTAAATTAAAAACAAAATGTGTTTTGGGGATTCAGATCAAAGTTTGCTTTGAGCACGGTTATATGCAAAATGCATTAAGCAAATAATGTTGCACGTACAGCACATCACAAAGTGTGCACGCATCACCCAGTATGATGGGTACACAGGGACTGTGTGTACCCATCGTGTTTCCAATTTCAGGCACCTTCTTAGGCACTGAAAATATTTATCTATAGCAGGCCCAAACAAGGAATGTAAATTCAGAGGGAATTCGATAACTAATTTCTAACTGGATACAATCAATCATTAAAACTTACATTTCAACTTCCAAAATGTATTTGGTGGTGGTGATGGTGGGGCTGGGGCACTTTCTTTAATAGTGCATTCTGGTGAGTTTTCAAAGGAACATAGTAATTTTAGGTTGTCAGGGACCTTGGCTCCCATCTTGTTCGCCCCCGTGCTTCATAAACAGGGATTAAAAAAATGGTTTCTGTGCAAATGCGCTGCAAACCAATCCAAATTATTTCACTTTCTCTCTCTCTCTCTCTCCCCCCATCTCTGTCCATCCTGACTACCCCCCCTCACCCATCATCTCTTAGTACTGTACCTTAGTTTTATCCTTAGTAGTTCGCTTTTCATTTAATTTCTGAAAGCGGTACTCGTTTAACCCAGTGCTTAGAGAGCAGAGCTGTGAACTAGGAAACTCAAGTTTGAAATCCACTGGCACCAATCACGCTCTGCCTCCCTTCCTGGACTGTAATGTGATTAGAGATTCAGACTGTCCGAAAGGTGTTATACAAATTCCTTTCCCTCCCTTTCCCCTTTCTTTTCCTCCCTTCTTTTTTTGGAAGTCTTTCACATACTCCCATGTTATATGGTATTTAAATGGGAGGGCGATTATTCTGCATATAATTCTGAAATGCATTACTGGTAAATTAACTTCACAATGAAATGTAGTAGCACTGCTAATACAGATTATAGTTGCACTCCCACCTGACTGTTCATTTATATGAAACCAATCACACAACAGGTGAGACTTCAAGGCCCAATTAAAGTAATGGGCTTCACATGGCTGAAGATCTCCTGTTTGAAAATGGTACATCTCGCTGGAGTTCTTTCTCTTTATAAATGGTCATGGTCCCTCATCTGCAGTTCAGTCTGGCCAGTCAACCAGGTTATTTCTTGGCAGCAGACAAGTTACTGATTCTGGCACTGCTCCATCCTGGGCACCCAGCCAAAGTTCTCCCAATTATATATTTCTGACATTTGATTCTCATGCATCATGGTTTTTTATGCCAATCAGGTCAAATCGAATCATACTCCAGTTTCTTCAATGTTGGTGGCATTATTAATGGTACTTGGAATTTTATTGCACGTCTAGATTGATACTGACTAGAATAATCTAGGTAAACAAAGAACTGTACACGTAAGACAGTGCCTTACATTTCCTGCTCTGTCAAAGAGAATGAAACAAGAAGATGTACAACATTTCCATGTGGTATGTCATGATGGAATCCACACAGTCAACCCAGGATCTCATCTCAAGCCTTGGATGACAGGAACAGAGGCAGGCAAGAAGGGAACATGAACTTCTGCATGGCTGCTCTTCTCCTGGGAGAGGGTCAGGCGTCCTCCAGCTTTTCAAGCGGCCCCCTCATGTTATTACACTTGGCAATGTGGGTGACCATACGTCACCGCACAATTTCACCCAGGATGTTACAGTGTGCATACACATGAGGGAGGAGGAATGGAGGGGATGAGGGTCAACATGTGGGATTATAAAAAAGAAATTTAAACTTCTGTGCAATTAAATACTCACATTGACCCTTTATGTAATAAATTTTCCTTAGGGGGACAGAACCTCAGTTTCCACCCTCTCTGTTTATTTTCAAGGTATCTTTTTTATCCTATGTGACTCAATATTTCCATGCTTGGCTACTGAAAGGGTGACGTTTCTATTTAAAGTTATTAATTTTACACGAGCACTAAAACCTTAGCTACCAATTATTAATTAGAACACATGTATATGCAACAATAAAATGTATTCGCTGGATGCATGCCATTCCAATAAACCAACCGATTTTGCTCAACTCTTCTTAAATTATGGTAATAAAGCAGCACCGACATGAACACCAACCCTATAACATTTGCACCTTCGAGCAAGCTAGCTGGTAACTGAGCTCTGACATATATTAGGCTTGGAAACTGATGACATTTATTTGCATGCATAAATAACTCTGCATGTTTTAATTAAAATCAGAAAAAAAACAACTCTTGTTTAGCTTCCAAACGATGTGCCTGCACTGGAACTGTACCAAACTACTTGCAAACATTCTGGGTACTGTGCAAACCAGAGATATTCAGAGTTTACTGAAATAAGAAACAGTAATGCAGTAAACTGGTAACAGAAAGGACATATGGCCCACCCTGGCACCCTCCCCTAGCACATAGCTGTGTTTACACAGTACTCTGGAACACTCGCTGCTAACCCTCTTCAGAAATCTATTTCTGCTGTGAATGCCTGAAAACAGTTGGTGCCCATGGTTCACTGGGTAGGCTTTTTCACATGTTATCCACCCTCTGTTTTAAGTAATGCTTATTCATGTTTTCCTTATTCTGACCCTCTGACTTTGAGGGTATGCCCTCTAGTTCTACTTGCATTCACCAGCTCAGACATCATATTGCACTGTACCTGTTCCATGTAGTGTTTGACACACTGTGATCATGTCCCCTCTCAGCCTATTTAGTTAGTGAGTTTTTTAAATTCTTTGGTAATCGGGTAAGGACCAGTAGACACAAATGCCTGTTTTCAGGGGTGAGCAGGAAGCACTGGGGAGGTTAAGTGACTTGCTCAGAGTCATAGGGTATGTACTTTAAGTGGAGGTAGTGGAAATCAAACCCAGGTCTGCTGGATGTACCAAGCTCATTCACAGCTCATTACTGTAACCACTAATCAACCCTAAACAAAGTATGTACAATCGCTCCCTGCAGCTCTTGCCCCCTAAGCGGCTAATCATCTTGGTGGCTCAGTGCCAAACTGTTATCAATCTCTTCGGTGTCCATTCTGTACTGTGATTACCATAGGTGGATGCAGTACTCCACGTAAGGTCTAATTATGACCTTGTATGGGAAGACGGGAATTAACTCCCTTGACCTGCTCCTTGCCTGCTGGTATCTCTTACCTATGTTGACATCATGGGTACTTTTAGCAGTATGGCTCCCAAATTTTGTGCGCTTCCACCTGCTCATTATAAGGGAACAGTCAGCACAATGAGTCCCACTCTCAGCTGTGGGGCTTCTCTCAAAGTACACTATGTGTGCAAAAATATTTTGATTTACTTTCTGTTTACTTAGTATAGCAGACTGTGTCAGACTAATTTTGCTTATGTAACCCCTAGATGGCGCTATCCCAGGGGCTACTACCCCTGCCTGATTTGCCACTAACAGGTTGAGGGGCCTGGATCCAATGGCGGGTGCCTCCACCCAGAGGTCAGGGTTTGCAATAGTTAAACTAACTTGGTCACAGCCCTCTGGGACACTGCAACCCCCCTTTCTTCCCACTAGTGGCCCACACAATAGATCAGAATTACCTTCACAGTATACACTTACCCCCAGGTCTGGTTCCGCACTGGGACCTCCTGTGAAATGAGATACAGTGCAACAATCACAGTACAGTACTTTAACATAGACAAATACCTCAGGCAGTATAACTTGCTGGAAACAAGCAGCTCTGATTTATTTAGGGGATATAACAAGGACAGGGGAAATCAGGTTAATTAGCTTATCACTCTAATAATCTACTCTATGGCTCTGTGCACAGGCCTATCCCTATCAGTTACTGTCCCTGGGTACCCAAGCCCTAGTGGCTAGTCCAAACCGTGGCAGCTGGTAGGGGCCTTTCCACACAGAGAAAAGGAGAATTAAACAGTCAGCAGTACAGTAATTCCATTTGGATTTAATGTGGCAATTCAACAGGAGCGACCTGAATTAGTACTCACGACCTCCAAATAAGATAGGGTCCTTCAATGTCAGCAGGGCTCACTTGAGGTACACAAACCTCTTCACACATCCATATAAAAGAAAGCACTATACCAGGCAGGCTGCATCTGTATCCCAATCGCAATTACTGCACAATACCCGGAGAACACACAGCAGATTCAGTTCCTGACAGACCGAGTGCAATTTTCAGCAATTCCTCCAGTCTTCTACAGGGTGAGCCTGGTTTCTACTCTTCAGAGATCCTTTGATTCTTTTCACAGGACGGATTCTAGTCCTAACAAGCTGTTACACAAGCTGCAGACCGAACTCTGGGCCTTACACGCTTTTTGACTAAAACTGCACACTGAAAAAGCACAGGGCTCCTTCTTCTTCACTGCCAAAGCTCAACTGAAACTCCAACCGACAAAACGGCACTTCCTTTGAGTTCCTCCCAGTTCTTGACTGGAGTGGCTGTCACTCACAATAGACTGCTGCTGTTGGTCCAAAAAGGCACTGAAGTCTAAACTACATCTCCCAGAGTCACTGCCCATACAATCCTCTTGTGGCTGGCTCAGATTATGAGTCCAAGTTCTGATTCGTCTCAAGGCACCATTTTAGAGCTAGCTTACCCACACTGATTGGTCCAGTTCAGCAGTTCAAAACTAGAATGGGGAACTAGCAGACACAGTTCTGACTGCAAAGAAAGCAGGTTAGACAAACTGTAATTTCATTATTACTCTAAATAATTTCTGGCAAACAGTTACATCTTTCAGATAGGTTCCTTTGCACTCCTAGTGACTGCAAAAATGAAGTGAATTGGCAGCAGCTCGAGTGGTACTCAGAGAAGCACACAGTCCCCCATACAAACTAATTATGTCTGCAAGCAGACAGCTCTTAAAGAGACAGTACCAGAGGCTCTAAAAACACTCACTGATAAATGGCTTAAATGCCAAACACCATTCAGGCTTGGAGCATTCAAGCAAGCTCCTGGAAGTCTTTTGGGAACCCCCATTTGCAGGGGGGTTACACTTACTTTTTGGCTGACATCTTCTGAAACTACAAATCTCAGAATCCTCTGCAGCTGACATCAGAGCAGTAGGCAGCAGTGAGAGATTCAATAGCCTGTACTGCATTTTAGAGCTTTTATAATCTCTGATCAGATATTTTTCGGATCTGCTTTTCTCCAGGGGCTAAGTACAGTCCTCTGTGACTGTACTTAGTCCAGGAAAGACAACAGGGCCAGCAAACGAAGGATCAGAGCTGGTATACAGCGGTAGCCAATAGCCATCGCCACTTAAATCTATAAATAAAATGTTTTAAAATATAGCACACAGTGGTGCAAAATGGCAAGTCTCGATGTTGGAAATGCTGTGTTTTGATGAATGTGGTTTTGAACAATGGTATCGGGTGGTGGCATGCCATACCATGTGATACTGCTGAAACTGGCAGTGCCTACTACTGTAAACTCAAACATGCACTGCAGGCCGGCCCGGTGGTGCTGAGGGTTGAGGTGCTGGACACCACACCTCATGCCACGCTGGCAACCTGGGTTCGTGAATGAACCCAGACCGCCGGGGGTCGGCGGGGGAGAGAGAGAGGATCGAGCATCCGGAGGACTGCTCTCCTCTCTCGTGGGGAATCCAGGCTCATGCATGGCACCGCAGCACCCCCAGTGGAAACCGGAGGCACTGTAATGTGCTGGGCTTGCTAGAGGGGAGGTGGAGCTGTGGCGGGTGTGCCTGGTGCCATTGCACAACCGAGCTCTGCCGAGGGGTGGGGAATGGAGGGAGCAACGTAGCCAAGAAAATCCCCACTCCCAGAGATAGGTGATGGCACTGCCCCCTTGACCACATTCCACCAGCCAGACCCACCAAGCTCCTGGGCTGAGCCCAGTCTGGCCTGAATTGCAAGATTGAGCACTCTGGGCAGATAGGGTGGCCCCACCTCGGGAGGGCTCAGTGTCAAGGGGATAGCTGGACTGGTGCCAGGAAGCGGGGGGGTTTCAGGCTCGGAGGTAGAGCCGAGGGTGTGCAAATGCTCTAGAGTGTTCTCTGGGGTCCAAGCAGAGTCAGAAAAAGAATGTAAAAAAAAAAAAAAAAACATGCACTGCAGGGTACTGATTCACCCACTGCTGCCTACTGCTCTGATGTCTGCTGCAGGGGATTCTAGGATTTGCTATAACAGAAGATGTCAAGCCTACAAGTAAGAAAAATTAGTCTGATACAATGTACTATACTATAAACTACATTAAACAGAAAGTAAACCAATATGCTTCTGAGCACAGACAGAGCACATTGGGCCCAGCCCCCCACTTGAGTGTGGGGACCTCTGTGATGACTGTTGCCCTTTAACACTGCTCTCCCCGCTACTGGATCCCTGCTTCGTTTGCTCTCTTGCCTATGGCAGGATTTTGCCTGGATTCAACTTACTGTACACAGTTAACCTAGACCCAAGTTCCTTGCCCAAAGGGCTAGCATTTTGCATGTCTCCTCATTAAATCTTAGCAACCATTTCATGGCCCACTTCCCTAATGTGGTCTGGTCTTCGTGTATTTAACTCTCCTTTCACTCTTTACTGTGTCCTCTGTTCCTGCAAATATGGGCAGTTTTATGGCTTGCAAGGTTGCTTTCCTAGCTAAGACATTCAACTTGGGAACTCTACAGCCAGTCATTTAACAACCACTAATAATTCAAAGGGGGTAGTTATCTTCTGTGAGCTCTAGCTAGATTCACAATTACCCTGGAAGGCATTTGCTCAGTACACTCAGTGTTAGCACGACCGGTTCACTTTGTTAGTGTGTCACGTTCACATTCAAGTACTGCAGAAGATGACCACAATAACCAATGAAAAGCTAACCAAATACTCAGGCTTGTGTACTGAAGTGGATAGTCTGAGCAAACCCGATCATGTTGGTGTGTCAAAGTAGTTAGGGATATAGTTTAACCCTTCCTTGACTTTTGAAACACACAATGAGCACACTTTAGTCACAGCAGGTCCTACATTAGGCTTGGCAGTGTCAGCACATGTGAAAAACAACTAGATTGACCATCACTTTCTGTAACTGCTTGTAATCTACGCATTTTGAAGCTGATGTCTCATTCAGTTAAGTTGTCTATGTGCTTATAGTACACAGCAGGCCATCTTCCCCATTGAAAAAGATAACTGAAAACCTTACATGTCTGTTCCTAATAAAGCAATTGTGACATCAGCAAAATAACACTAAGTATTACATCATAAGCAAATATCACCAACTTGATACACTGTGACTTCAATAAAAAATTTACTGATTTATTGAAAACTGGTGACTGGAAAAGCCACTGAGCCAAGGCTTGCTTCAAGTGTGATCGGGGCGGATGAGCAGAACAAAACATACATTGTAGTAAGGTGTAGCATGCGCAAACAGAAACATTGCACAGGCTGCAGTGAAACCTAAGGCCCAGGTAAAATTAGGGCTAATTACAGGCTATAAGCACAAATCATATTTTTTTCTCTCTGGCTCAGGCAGGGTTTTCAATCCCTACCCCTACCCCATCAGCAACTATCTCCCCCAGAATCTACCTCAGTTACCATCACGGATCCCCCCCCGCCCCGTGGCAGGGTCAGCAGAGGGCGGTCTAACCCCCCCTCCCCTGAGCACAACTCAGTCGAGATGGCAGTGCAAGTCGGGCTTTGTGAGCCACAGTCAGGTTCTTCTGCTTTTCTTTTTTTCCTATGTCCAGGTGGCAGGCAATGACACAAGCCCAAGTGCAGAGCCACGTAAGCACCACGTGCCTGCCACCAGACATCATGCCACCATGACTATGTGGTGGCAGTTTACAAGCAGCACAGCATGCACCCCCCCCAGAAAGGACAATAGTCCTCAGGACATTCAATCCTCTCTCACCTCGGCTAATCACTGGTGGCCTAAGTTCCCTCCCGAACCCAGGTCACTAGCATGGCATGAAGTAAGGCATCCCACGCCTCAGGTCTCCATGCCACCGGGTTGGCTACACTATGTGTTTTCAATGTACTGACCTCAGGTTCAAACCAATACTTCGGTTAAAAAAATTTTTTTTATAATTTTGTTTTACCCTCAAACACAGCTAAAAACACAGACAGTTGTGCAAAACCCTATTAAAGAAAAATACTTACTGTGTTACATTTAGCATCTCACTTGATTTCCCATTGCTGCAGTACACAGTACTCAAGAAATGGGCCAAAGCCTGGACCACAACAGTAACAAGAACTCCCATCTTAGCTTGAGCAGGGACATCACGCTAAGATCATTTCATGGGGGGGGGGCAGAATTAAATATGTCAAGGAGGGCATTAAATTGCATTTTACAGTCCTTCCTCAGTGTAGAAAAAGAAATACTTGTCACGTAAATCTGAGGGGCCTGTGCTGCCCCACACACGACATTCTACGAACATGACGACTCAGGCTGGAACATCCAAGATTAAGAAAGTAAGATTTTAGAAAACAAAACATTACATTTCAAAGACATGAGATATATCAGCACCAACCCCCTGGCAGCTAACACAATGAATGATGAAAACCACAGTAATGAGAAATGCAGCACCGAGATCAATTACAATCCTACTTACACTTTTAAAAATGTACCAAATAAGCAGACATCTCGGAAAAACTACAAGTAAGTACTAAACAAAACTGCAGATTCAGATGGAAGTCACAGTGAGACTCCATGCTGAAACTTTATGCTGAAGACTGTCTATTCCTCAAAACACACCAAACGGAATAATTAAAACCTGTTCGCACTTAGATTTTTTTTTAACAGCTTTGAAAACCTACATATAGGGAACACGGTAACAATCACAAACAGTGTCTAAACTGAAACTCCGAACTGAAGGGTACGTGCTGCTAAAGCTCCAGGCTGGTGCCCAAGCAAACACAATGTGCAGTAAAGCCAGCCCATTACCAGATCTGAAAGAACTCACCCAGTTACAAAACTGACTACAGAACTGCCTCATGGACTACACCACAGCTAAAACACTGTTTGCAACCTCTGGAAAACTTAAAATCCTGCCTGTTTCAGCTACCCAAATGTAATATAGCAAACAACAGTAAAGGACTGCAAAAACATGGAAAGCAACATGCATCTTGAAGATGTGAGGCAGAAGTAATGCCACTTGTTAAATCTATTCTATGCAATTTATTTCTTGTATACAAACCTGCAATATCATTTATTCTTTTTTCCTAATAGTATTTGTATCTCCTGTAGCTGCCCTACCAGCCTCATTCTGGTCCAGTTCCCCAAGTCCCATCAGCAGGCTTCTGTGGGAATTACCCAATCTTTGCCATCTGTCCTCTGCCTGAGGTCCATGGGGACTCCAGTCATTGGTGTGGGGCCTGCTGGGGACTGGGCCTTCATCCTGCCACAGTCAGGGTGTTTTTCTCCATTTTTTTCTCCCCAGGCCTGTGGCACATGCAATGACATGTTGTGCAAGCACTGCCTCCCTGGAGACGCACCCCACCCCGGCATCAAGTGGGTGGGACATCTTTGATGTCCTATTGCACTACCACCTAGAGCCTCCAGATGTCAGCTGCCTAGCAGGATGCCCTTACCCCCCTCCCCAAGGGAGGAGGGCCATCTTTGGAATGCACAATTCTCCCTCACCCAGCCTGTCCCTGAGCAACCTGCGTCCATTCCCAAACCCGGGTCGTCAGCGTGGCAGGAGGTGAGGCAATGCGTATCTCGGCACTCCACATCACTAGACCAGCACTATCATTTACTCTATTTATTTTATGATGCACCTTGCACATTCTCACAATGGTGTACTATTACCTCTATCTTTTTACCTGCTGGTGTCTTGTGTTTGTAATAATTACTTTCACTACTACCCACACTGGTAGACACTGGCTAATTTGTGCAGCAAACTGCCCTATTAGGCCCCACCCCACAT